>CM031616.1:49345699-49348199 GCA_018398815.1 Conus ventricosus | reverse complement strand
AAATCATCAGATTCGCATTTTTTGAATTTGTCTATGTCAATGCAAGAGTGCTATACTTTGGCAGAAAAAGTACAATTTTCTAATTTTCATTTGATAGAAAGAAAACTGGGTGTTTTGGTTTACACGATGAAATGGGAAGTATTCATGAAATGTTAAGTAAGTACGATCAAAACATTTATCGTAGACGACAGATAAGTTCCTTAATCTGTAGATGGAAATTGGATTGTTTTAAAACAAAGTATGTCAAAAATGTACATTGTGTATGTGGTCATAGCATATCAACTGATCACATTCTTTTGTGTAACTTAATGAAAATATTCATTCCAAATTCGTCTGTACAGCCTTGTCAAAATGTTTTCCTGTCACTGTCAGCGAGTGAAACGTATTTTTTTCTTTTTGAACTTAGCTTAAAGTGCAATTGGCAATTATTTGTAATATATCACAGTCAGTGGTGAGATGAGACAGAAGAGTTACATGTTTCGGGTTTTTTGTGGGTTTTTTTGTTTGTTTGTTTTTTGTTTTTCAATCTTTCATTAAGTGGATTTTCTACTTTTGTGTTATAGCTGTAGATAAGTTAATTGTTTTACCTCATTGTGTTAACCGTTTTTACCCCCACCCCTCCCCCGTCTAATATCACGTAATGTGGAAAGACGTAAAACAAAACAACAACAACAACAACAACACACACACACACACACACACACACACACACACACACACACACACACACACACACACACACACACACACACACACACACACACACACACACACACACACACACCACACGCACACACACACACACACAGAGCGAAAACATCAGTCAGTGAAATTTTATTCAATATTTTATTAAAAGGTAACGATGTGTTAAAAAAGAACTGATCTCCCAATCGTTCTGAAACGTGTTCTTTGTTTGTGAACAAAGTATGAGTAGATGAGTAAATTGATAATCGATTTCCGCGTTGATGTTTTGTGTTTTTACTCTACTTTGTGTGAAGGGCGTTCGCATATAATCTGTAGACTAGGCTTTTGATTCGTCTAGACCAATACACGGATATATCTGGTTGGGAAAACTTTATGTTTCCACGATTTTAATTATTCATACAGTGGTGGATGTATTTGACAATGTGAGTTTTGAAGGCGTTTATAAAATCTGATCGTAAGATGCTGACTAATAAACTTCTTTGAAATTTAATCGAAAATCAACATGAATTGACCCTATAACGTTGCGGGCTCCCTTTTTTGCGGCTCTGTCAGCCCCCTCACTGAAGGAGTCCCGCAGTGTGTGTGTTACACATTCATCGACAACACATTTTCCTTATCATTCTAATCTAATCTTTGTTGTTATTACTGTCGTCGTCATCATCATCATCATCATCATCATCATCATCATCATCATCATCATCATCATCATCATCATCATCATCATCATCATTATCATTATTGCCATCATCATCAGCAACAACAGCAGCAGCAGCAGCATCGTCGTGGTCGTCATCGTCATCATCATCTTCATTATCATAATCATTATCACCCCTACCATCATCATCATCATCATCATCATCATCATCATCATCATCATCATCATCATCATCATCATCATCATCATCATCATCTAATAAGAGATGTACGTGGTTTCCACTCCTATCTGGAGATTACGCACGATGGTGTCGGATATTTCTAGGGAAATGAAGAATAGGGTCAAATACCATCAATTCAGCGGTGAAGATGGATACTTTCATGTGCTGGTATGACGAAAGCTGCACCAGCTTTCTGATCCTGAGCAAAAGAACCATCAGCGGGGATTTTTAAGCGGTTAGGGCGCTGGCTTTCAATGTTAAGACAAACAGAACTAGTCAGCACGTGAGGGGATAAGTTTTAAACATATATCTATGGTCTGCATCCAAACTCAGAGTGTTCATTTCCCACGCTGGGACTGAAGAACAAGGCAGTTGAATAGCAATGCTATTTGTATTGATTGTTGAATTGTCAAAAGTATCACAGGTGAACGTGTTTATACTTGCTAATGGTTAAATTAACCCCGCCAATTTTGTAAAATGAGATATTACCTGATTTCAACTGAACTTCTTCTACCGAAGAAAAAAGTCTCGTGTGGGGAACATCTCAAAGCATAATTTTCCACTGTTGAAACAAAAATGCGACTATGCAGCGAAGCGCGGTGATATCGGGATTTGAAGCGGGTCTAATGGAAAGATGAAGGGGTAGGTGCTTGGGGGGGGGGGGGGGAGTGAGAGGAGGGACGGTGAAGGGATAGAGGGAGAGGGGATGGGGAGAGGAGGGGCCGGGGTAAAAGGAAGGACACAGAGGCGGGAAAGGGTAAGGGGAATGAGGGGAAGGGGAGGAAGGGAGAAGGGGGGTATCAGGGTGTCACGGACAAAAAAAGGAAAACCCGAAGTCGTGGTCAGTCGCAGCCAGCTCAATGGAAGCAAGAACTCTGGGCCAGGCATGCTCAGTTGGGTACCAAAGTTCAGAAGACTAA
>CM031616.1:49328871-49344699 GCA_018398815.1 Conus ventricosus | reverse complement strand
CCCGGGACCATGTAAGAACACAAGCACATTGAAATTTTCAAAAGAGCAAAAGAAAAAAAAACATAAAACTTACCTTTATTTACACTATGTACAAATACAGTCCTTTCTGTACTAATGAGACTGAGAGGGCTGAAGAGACCTGTAGTAGGCACTCTTCAGATCAGCCAGGTCAGCCTCTTTGTACTGTCTCTCTAGTGCACCCTCGGACCTGGACTTTGCGGGAAATATGACTTTCACTGCTTTGCTGAGTTTGTCCAACGTTGCGACCGGCAAATTTTGTTCCAAAACAATGTCCACCATCATCACTTCAGCACGAATGACGGCTGTAGATTCCTTCTTTGTGGCCGACGTTGACACTCCACTGTTAAAAAATCCAGTGATTTTTTTTTTCTGTTGCTGTGCTTCAGAAATTTTTATGTTCGCTTTATGCTTGTCAGTTTGTGTGTGCCGCCGACAGTCGTCTTTTCCACCGGATTTGATGGAGAAATCACATGCACAAACTTCGCAGAAAGCGAACGTTTCTCCTTTCCTCCCTGGCTTGATACAAGGCCAGAACTCTGTATACTCCTGTCGAAACGTCTGGCTGCGTTTGACTGCGCTTAAATTCTTTGGAGATGAATCAGAATCGGTGGAAAACTTGTTTTCGCTTGTTCGACGCCATTGTTGAAGCAGGGGGGTAGAAATGACCGCGCCGCGCATGCGCGATGGACATTCGCTTCCGTCTTGGCGCCAGCCTGAGACTTTGAACCGGATCCTAGCGAAAATAAACGGTCATTTTCGCGAACTTTTAATTTTCCGGGACGCGAACGCAAAACCCGTATTTCCGGGACGTCCTGCTCATTTTTTTTATTTTTCAGGGACAAATACGGCTACAGCCTGGGCATAAAACCCGGCCACCAGGGAAACCCCGGAGCAGGGGGCTGTGGAAAGCCCATGGTCGGGGGATATTGCCATTGGGCCCATGGCGCCCAAGGCAAAGGGCCCTGACCCTATGATAGGGGGGGCTGAGAGTGTGGCTGCTGGCCCAACCCAGAAAGTGGGGGGCCTAATGCGCCGGTCCCCTGAGGGGTGCTCGGAAAAGAGGGCGACACCCCGGTGGTCTGCCAAACGACACTTTGAGGCGGGGGAAGGGAAACAACCGGGGGCGAACGAGATTCAAGCCCTTGAGCAGGAGTTGCTTCCTTGATCGCCTACCGAGCGAGAGGGGAGGGTGACAAAATAGTCTACCTCATTGCCCGGGGGCCTCCGTAGAGGGCCCGTGCATCTTCGTTCTGCCATGGGAATCGAACTGTGCGCAGTAGAACCGCAGCGAACTGGACACAGGATGCACTAACGGATGCGACAGAACCGCGGCTGAGTCGCTCACCGTTATGGGGCAAAGGGGCGAGATCGGCAGAAACCGCAGCTGAGCCGATCACCGCCACAAAATGGGGTTGCGGGGAAAAGCGCTCGCTGTCACAACAACAGAACCACAGCTGAGTTGAAGTGAACCCTTGGGAGAAAGTGACGCTGAAGGAGAGGGGTTTTGGCGGGGCTAGAGACAAAGGGCCTGCGGCGAAAATGCGGGAATCGAAAGACGAAACCTTTTTAATTCTCGCCTTACCACCCAACGCTTCCGTACGTTTCTCCCTTAAGTGAAAACATAAGCAAGGACACCAACGAACAGCAACAACAATCGATCGATTGCGAGAAAAGTAAAAAATTACTTAGGCTGCTCGTGTACACGCGGCTTAAGGGGAAAAATGGCTCCCGAGGAAAGAGGATGGTTTGAGCATGCGCAAGGCACGAGGCCCTTTGAGGGGTTTTTGTTGTCCGTACGGACTTTATTGTATCGAGGCAGGGATGCAAATTGCTGCCGCTTATTGCATTAGTGAGCCACGGTATAGTATGTGTAATTAAATGCATTTGTTAGTGTTTACTTTATACTGAACTTTTCCCATTAACAACAACAACAAAGTTTTTAGCTGTGACGATTTAAACAAACAAACAAAAAAAAAGTCCTCGATCATGGTGATCAAAAATCAATGAAAAGAACTGCGGATGTTAAGTAGCCAAAATGAAAACATCCCTTCACTCTTTGGGGGCCTCGAGGCCCCTTCCACCCAATAAAATGCCTATGGTGTGAAAAGCGCGTTTACCAGGTGAACTCCCCACGGTATTCAGCCGGGAACACAAACCAAAAATAACAAGAAAAAAGCAGATCAGACAAACACTGCTAATCCCAATGAAGGACAAAAAACTAGAGGCAATGCGGGTAATTTTCTCATAAGCAGGCCTGAAGGAAAACCCGTTTTGTGATAAGTCCCTGTGCTTTAGGCACCGTGACAGGCTGAACCATGGTACGGCTGTGAGCAAAGAGATGAGGGAACGACAATGCCCCCACAAAGAGGGCAAGCAGCAGCGCACCCCCCCCCCCCCCCCACAAAATTACCTCCTGGCAAAACTGATGAACCTCCACCAGGTAGTCGTTGAGGTCCTTGTTCAGATTGGACAGTTCCAGCACAACATCTGCATAGCTCCTCTGGAACTCTGTGGTGATCGGCTGCTGGTACGACCTCTGTGACACACACACATACACCTTCCTCCTGCCAACATGTCGGGGTGTGTATGAGTAGTGTTTTTGTGTGTGGTGTGTGTGTTGTGTGTGTGTGTGTTGTGTGTGTTGTGTGTGTGTGTGTGTGTATGTGTGTGAGTGTGTGTGTGAGAGTGTGTGTGTGTTTGTGTTTGTGTGTGTGTGTGTGTGTGTGTGTGTGTGTGTGTGTGTGTGTGTGTGTGTGTGTGTGTGTGTGTGAGTGTGTGTGTGTGTGAGTGTGCGTGTGTTTGTGTATGTGTGTTTTTGTATGTTTGTGTATGTGCACATGTATGTGTGTGAGGTGTGTGCATTTGTGTGTGTGTGTGTGTGTGTGTGTGTGTTGTGTGTGTGTGTGTGTGTGTGTGTGTGTGTGCATGTGTGTCTGTATGTGTGAGTATGGGGGGGTGGGGGTAAAGGGGAGGGGGTAGTTTTTCTGGAACTGTGTCAGGACCATCTATGGTGTGATATGTAAAACAAACATACCGGGGCGGGGGGGAAGTAAGACCCATGCAAACAAATCATGCCATCAACATGCACTGAATCATGGTGTTACAGCATTGCATGATCATGACAAAAAGACAATCACAATGACAATAAATGATGATGTTTGATGGCAACGATCACTGGTATTTGGGAATACTGATAATGAAAACAGACAGGGAGGGTGGGAAAAAATGACGCCATCTTCTTTCAGAGTACAGTGGAACCCCTCTGCAGTGACCTTCAAAATATCAGGAAAATTCAGTCTGTGCAGAGAGGTGCCCTTTGCAGGAAGGCAGACTGACCGGCAGATAACAAATTCATGTGAAACTGCTAATAAACTTATCACAATGGGATTACGTAATGTTTTGTGCATTGTAGAATGATCAATTTCTGTCCAGAAGATGAAATGTCAGGTTGCATTCAATAAACGAAACCTTTTTATTTGCGTCTCAAAGATTTATTTCGTGAGGAAAAAAAGAGAGAGGGGGAGGGGAGGGCGTGAGAGAAAAGCGAGAGAGAAAGAGAGAGAGGAGAATTCATGACTGATATGACTGCTAGCAATCTGAGGGGGGAGGGAAAAGGGGGGGGGGCAGAAAAGAACTAAGCATGATCCTGAAGAACTTTTTTCATCAACTTAAGAAAAAGAAGGTGTTATACACTACAGATAAGTTGATTGTTTGTCTGAACAGGAAAACTGAGGTTATTCTATGATGGTTAAAAATAGTATTATAGTGGTAAAACAAATGAATTCTCTCTAAATTTTTTTGGCTGTTGTGAGATGAAAATCGTTACAGAGAGGTTGCTGACGGTGTTTCCGCCATTTTTAAAAATCTTTCACTTAGCTTTGGTGTTTACATAGTTTCTTTTCTTTCTGACAAGTTACAGGAAAAACAAAAAGAAAAAGTAAAAACAAACCAGGAGAGACAGACAGGCGTTTCAGACAAAGGGATGATTTATGAGATGGACCAAGTCAGACAACGTCGATCCACTCGGACTACACAAAACCATTTTACATCTAGGCTTAATATTAAAATGAGTTGGAAAAAAAAACAAAAACAATAACTGTAGACATGGAGAGAGAGAGAAGAGAGAGAGAGGGGAGAGAGAGAGAGAGTGGGAGAGAGAGAGAGAGAGGAGAGAGTAAAATTAAATGACCAAAACAACAAAAGACAAGGGGGGGGGGGGGGGGGGGAGAGATAAATTTAAAATGAGCTCCCAAAACAAAGACAAGGGAGGGGGGGGGGGGGGGTGGAGCGAGAGAGAGCAATCTCCTTTGTTTTGGGTTTTTTTTATATAGAGCATATTCCCATCTCCTGCTTTTAAAGACATTCTATGATGCAAAATTTTGTTATGTCAGGGCTCCTACAGACTCCCAAGAACAAAATTTTAAGGAGTTTTCAAGGGGGGTTTTTTTTTTTTCAAGGCTACAATACTTTCGTAAAAATTGAAAAATTAAGTGGCAGTTTGATTTTTCTGCATTCAGGTTGTTGAAAAAAAACTATTTAAAAACAAATGTTTACAAACATGTCGCATCCTGGATTGTCTGCTATTAACCAAAAGAGATAATTTGCAACTTCACCAAAATTGGTTATATAGCAGATGACAAACCAGGATCGCGATGATGTTTGTAAAAAGTTTTTAAAATAATTTTCATTAACCTGAATGCAGGAAAATCAAACCCCCATTTCTTTATGCCACATTAAAATTTTTTGGAGCGATGGCTTGATTTTCAAAGGTTTTCAAGGAGGTTTTGTCAACAGAACCATATTTTATTGATTTCAGGCCTTGAAATTCGCTGTCGGAATTCAAGGAGTTTCAAGGAGCGTACGAACCCTGTACAGTAGAAACCGCCTTTATGGCGGTCGGAATATAGGCGGATACCGCTTATAAGGCGGGTGACCTCCAAGTACGGAATGCGTCCCTTCTTTATAAGACTAAAATTACGGGGCAGTATAAGGCGGTGCCGCCGCTGACCATATACCGTTTATAAGGCGGGCCTTCTCACCAAGCTAATCAGCCCCGCGGGAGGGTGAGTAGGGTTCATTGTTTGTTGCTGCAGTTGAGCGTTGTCTCACTCTCTCACCACGCTCAAAGCCTTTGGTCTGCCTTCAGTCAGCGCTTGTCTCAACGCTCACTCGCAGTCAGTTGATGAAGAGAAAGAGAGAGAGAGACGCCCGTCACTGCCTGCGGCAGTCAGTTGATGATCATGGCTACGGCAAAGAAATCAAGACAATGTCTGTCAATGTCTGAAAAAGTCAAGCTGCTTGACAGACTGAAGGCGGGAGAACCAAGACAAAAACTTGTCCAAGAGACTGGAATTGGACTGCGAACCATTGAGCGCATGGTTGCATCTGAAGCATACATCCGAATGAACGCGGCAGCAACTTCTTTCCCCCAATCAGTCAAACGCAAAAGGACTGGCAAACACGATGAAGTTGACACTGCTTTGGGGGCTTGGATTACGTCTGTCCGAAATAAAAAACAGATCGTAACCGGGCCTATGCTCATGCAGAAATCGAAGGATTTTGCCGAACAATTAGGCTCTGATTTCTCACCAAGTGTTGGGTGGCTTGGTCGGTGGAAAAACAAGAATGGGCGTCAAGTTCAAGAGGGCGCATGGAGAGAAGAATTCGGCCGATGCCCCGCTGCGGAACAATGGTTAACTGACAGAATGCCAGAGATTCTTGAGACTTTCAAAGAAGAAGAAATTTACAATGCAGACGAGACAGGGCTTTTCTACAGGGCAACCCTGATGCCACACTTTTCCTTTGCAAAAGAGCAGTTGTACGGCTCCAAAAAGGCATTAGACAGAATCACGGTGCTTGTTTGTGTCAACATGACAGGCACAGACAAAAGGAAGCTCCTTGTGATTTGGAAAAGCAAACATCCGCGCTGCTTCAAAGGCGTGGACATTTAAAGACTCCCAGTCACCTATCGATCAACAAAAAAGCATGGATGACTGGCGCTCTGTTTACAGAGTGGCTCACTGAGTGGGACAGGGAGCTGAGAAACGCAGGAGCAGGAAAGATCTTACTCTTGATCGATAACTGCTCTGCTCACCGGCTCTCGGTTCTTTGACAAACATCTGCCTCGAATTCCTGCCTCCAAACACCACAAGCATGATCCAGCCATGGATCAGGGTGTCATCAAGAATTTGAAGGTGCACTACAGGAAAGAGCTGGTCAACCCGACACTGTCCCCCATCGAACAAGGGCTGCTGCTGCCGACTGCAACAGCAACTGACGTCAGTTCCAAAGTGACAGTCCTGGGGTGCCATCCAATTTGTTGCAAAAAGTTGGCGCTTGGGTGCAGCCAGCGACGGTCCAGGGATGCTTCAAGAAGGCCGGATTACAGAGTCATGAACAACTGAGGTGGGAGATGCTGATTCTGAAGAAGCAGAAGAAGAAGGTGAGACATTCTGACCATGCAAGAGGAAGCAGACGCTGAATGCAGAGGAGATGAACAAACAGACGAAGAAATTGTGGAGGCAGTGCAAGAAAAGAAACGCATGAAGCTAGGGGAAGATGCTTGTGCAATGAGCAAGAGGAGGAGGAGAAGAAGAAGAAGAGGTGCGAGATGTTTCCGTTAATGACGCAAAGAGGGCCATGGAAACTCTATGCCGATTTGCCACTCTTCGTGGCTTCGATGAGAAATCATTGCAAAAGTTGGACGATGTTGGGGCAACTGTGAAAAGCAGCTCTCTCTTCTATGCGGCAGGCCACCATCACCACCTTTTTTATAGCTCATGAACATTCCCTTTTCAGTGTGTGTGTGTGTGTGCGTGTGGGTCAGTCAGTGGGGTTTAATGTCAGTCGCCCCTTTCATGATTGCAGACCAATGTGTGTGTTATGAAAGAAGTGAATTGGAAGAAAAAGAAAGACATTTAATGAGGAAAATAAAATTAAAAGAAGTGATTAAAAAATAAAAATAAAAATAAAAGAAAGTCTAATGAGATAAAATAAAATGTGGGACTGAGAGAACAGCGATGTTAGCGACGTGATTTGGCAAGGGAAGTAACTCGTGTCACCGCATGACTGTTTTGGTCATGACGGGGTTGCATCCCCTTATAAGTCTTACTACAGTACATGTACAGTACATGTATCATATGTAAGGCGGAACCGCTTTTAAGGCGGCTGAATCGGCGGGACAAACGCCCGCCTTATATCGGTTTCTACTGTATGTGTCAACAACGAGAAAAAGGAAAGAAAAAAAATTACTATGCCTGAAACCATCCTGGTTAGGAGCTGTTGGGATGCCAGGAAAGAAGGCAGGGATAGTGAGAAAGTCAACAGTGTGTGATAATGATGGAGCCCTGATCTGGGACAGTGTGTCAATCAACCTAATCTAACAACGCAGACCAGACTTGGCACATCATGTCAATAAATCTCATGAGATATGACCAACCCCATCTGGGACACGCTATCAGCAAATCTATCTTATCTAGCTGCAGAAAGACCTAATCTGAGACATCTCATCAGACAGAACACCCGATCTAGGGGAAGAAGAGCTGGTTTCAAACACTGAATTAACAAACCTGATGTGAGCATAGACACACCTGATGCGGGAGATCCTACTGACCAACCTTATCTAGGTACAGAAACCTCATCTGAGACACGGCATCAGCTGATCTGATCTGGTACATTATACTGATGCGGGAGATCCTACTGACCAATCTTATCTAGGTACAGAAACCTCATCTGAGACACGGCATCAGCTGATCTGATCTGGTACATTATATTAACAAACCTCATCGAAGATTGGTGAGGCCAGGTCTGAGACATCCTATTATGAAACACGAGCTACAGACATGGCACTGATTTCACAAGCGTCTACGCATACACACTAGCCACCCACCAAAGATATGCTTAAGTCACTCACACACAGAGGCACAACACAAACACTTGCAAATTCATGTTTTGTGTCAACATCAGATTCACATTCTCTGAACAAACCACATACACACACCCATAAAATATAGGCAAACATACTCATACACACACATGAACACTAGACATGGATGCCAACTAAAGTCCCTGAGAAAAGAAAATCTGATGAACCTAAAAAAAAAATGCTGCAGAATACCTGATGGTATGACGCCAGTACGGCTTAACATGTACCACACCTTAATAGAAAAACCAATGATAATATGGAAAGGGGGGAGTGTCGGGGGTGGGGGAAGAAGGGATGTATGAGGGAAGAGGGTGCCACAAATTAATCTGAGTAAAAAACAAGATGCAAAGCATATGAACATACTCCCACTTTATCTTGAATACAAATACTTTGAGATATTCCATAAAGAAGAAAAAACGTTTTGGGCCGTTATAGCCGTTAGTAACGGCTATTCTGGTAAAATAAAACATTGGGCATCATCCGTGACCCATAATGAACATATACACAAATTTTCAAAAAGATCGGCCCAGAAGTTTTGTCTGGAGCAAGTGGAACACATTTTGACCACGGACAGACACACACACACACAGACAGCATTTCTTCGTTCCCATTGTAAAGTACTCCCTGTTCTATAAGAACTGGGAGTACAAAAACAAAGACACGCACACAAAAGAGCCAGTGGAGCTGGGTAAGATGCACATTTAGCTGCGTATTCTACACCCAGTTTTCCCTACAACTTGATTTTCCACACCATTTAAGCAAAAATTAGTGACCTTAGTCAGATATTCCCCATCATGGATATGCACCTCCTTTCATTAGATGACACTGAAACTGTAATGTTCACTATAATGTTCACTAACCTTTCATGGAGAAAGAAAAGATAAACTTCAGCCTAATATAAGAAGAAGTGAATGCAGATATCTACAGAAAAAGAGACAGACGGCATCTCTGAGACACAAAGTACAGACAAACATACTGGCACACCCAGCATCCATGCCAAAACAAAAACAAAAACTGCACCTCCTCACCAGTAAGAGGTCGAGCACTATGGGGAGCATAGAAGGAAGGCAGGAAGGGGGGTTACTCACCGTGGAGTCAAACGTCTCTAATCCCCACACACCTCGGTTGACATTGAAGCCTGAAAACTAGACCCAACCCATGCAACCCCTTCAGCAACCAGAGCCAGTGCTATCAGAACTAGTTAAGCTGAGGGGGAGGAAAAGACATGGTACTTCCTGACTGCCATTTACGCCTAAGTTTTCCCCAAAAGAGTCTAGTCATATTCCTACCACCTCTTAGTCATATTCCTACGCCTCTCAGCTCTACCTCAAAGTCGTTTCAGTCAATTCAAATTAAGCATGGAATGATAAAAAACAAAAAAACAAAACATATCTTGACTTGGAACTCTAATTCACAGAAAATACAACAACAAAAAAGGGAAAAAATAAGTAAGAGCAACACAAAAGAACTGTTTCATGTTAGGTCCTCCATAGGGAGCAGCAGCACGTTCTTTGGCAGATCCCCTAAACTTAGGGAAACTCCCTCCAAGTCTTCAAGTTCACTTCATTTCTTGTCTGTTTTTCAGGCTGTCCCATCTCCTGGGCCACATCAGTGGCATTACTCTCCTGCTGCGCTCTGTCCTGACACAGCTTTGGCACCAACACTCCACAAGAAGCAAGCAGTATGTCATGAATATGAGGCAACCTGCCAGAGGAGACACTGCACTGTTGTCCAGTCACAGTCTGTCCCGATCCACCATACGCAGGACACCACCTTCAAGGCCACACACTGACCACAATAACTGCTCAGGCAGTAAGCCAAGCGTGAACAGGCGTCCGTCTCCACGCCACTATGTCTGTCCAACGACAGTCCCCATAAGCTTGCTGGTACCCACAACTTCTGCACAAACTCATCATGGACATGGAGAGGAAACAGAAACAGATCTTGACCAGAGCACAGCATGATGGGCCAGAGAATGTCAGACTTTTTTTTCATGATCATCAACCAGGCTGATGAAGACGATGCCACGCAGTTCTAATCTGGTCAGAAACTACATCACAGGGCCCTGCTCCACCTTCCTCTCATTGTACACCCTAGCATCAGCCAGGACCCTGAGATACAGACACCTGCAATATTAGTCAGGAAAGATGAGCAACATTCTCAGAGACCCATGCAGTAGATAAAACTGAACTGTGCGCTAGCTGTCTTTCAACACAAGCTCACAGCACAGTTCGACTGTGGGTAGGACTCTGCCAAGTCTGAAAAATGACACAACTGAAAACTGACCCTTCAATCTCCAGCTCACTAGTCTGAGACGCTAATCACCGCACCCAAATGACTCCACAATGTTCACAGCCCAACCAGCAGCAGAGACCATTTCCTGGCTGAAGACAGTCATTAAAACAACAACAGTTTCAGAAACTGCTGCATACAAATCACTCTGCAGCTAGGAAGTCTGTACAACTAAAGAACCCACCGAGTTCTTTTTTTTTAAGTTGAAAAAAAAAGAGTGTGTACCTGAAGCAAAACAGAGAAAAGGGCAAATCACACTGCAGGACGGGTGACCAGTACCTGGTTGATGGATTACAGGAAAAATGTGATGGATAGGGGGCAAGGCTTTCAAGACACAAACATGGGTGAATGGAGCAGGAAAGGCAAAAGAGAGAGACCACAAGAGACAAGCCAATGTATCCCCATCCCCATCACAAAACTCCTACTGCAAACAGGAAGAACTTAATCAGATCTCTTACAGACTTTACAAGTGGTGTGAAACGTCATGACACACCTCCCTCACACCCTTACCACCTATGAAAAAGACTTCTCTTGTATTCCATCCACCCTTACTGACTTTCTAAGGTTGTCACAAGCCCATAATAGGATGAAAGAGTAAAGCAACAAGCTATTTTTGGTAGGGCAATGGTGCACATGCTTTACATTTTCTCTTCAAGTCAGACACAAGGTTTGACACTTGCCACCATTTGGAGCCCAGTGAAGAGTTCAAGTGCATGAAATGGCTGTGAAAATGACAATGACGGTGATGACAAACACGACTGTGTGCAAACTCATACAACCCAAAGCCTGGTAAGACTTTTGCCAAGTCATTAAGAGAGGGGAAGATAGGGACAGCTTGGTTGGAGGGAATCAATCCCAAGCGAAAAATGAAACAGAAACATGATCAGTGTCAGCACTCAACAATACAACATAATGTCACATCAACAAAATCAATGTGATTCCTTCCTATGGTGAACAGATATAAATCATCATGATCACAACACATCAAAATGGAGGCATCTACATGACTGTATTTTTCTCAGACAATTTGACCACCAAGAAGCAAAAGCCAACAACCACAGCAACATCAAAGCTGATACCTGGGAGGGGATGGAGGGGGGGGGGGGGGTGAAGAGGGGCAGCAACAAGGGTAATGATGGGTGTGAGCATCAACCACACACAACGTGATGACAACACAACACAACAGTGCCAAAACCATCAGCAATGTCACAAAAACTTCACACACCAAGTGATGACAACACAACAGTGCTAAAATCATCAGCAATGTCACAAAAACCTCTCACACCAAGTGATGACAACACAACAGTGCTAAAACCATTAGCAATGTCACAAAAACCTCTCACACATAGTGATGACAACACAACACAAACAGTGCTAAAATCATCAGCAATGTCACAAAAACCTCTCACACCAAGTGATGAGACAACACACCACAACAGTGCTAAAACCATCAGCAATGTCACAAAAACCTCTCACACCAAGTGATGACAACACAACAGTGCTAAAATCATCAGCAATGTCACAAAAACCTCTCACACCAAGTGATGACACCACAACAGTGCTAAAACCATTAGCAATGTCACAAAAAACCTCTCACACCAAGTGATGACACCACAACAGTGCTAAAATCATCAGCAATGTCACAAAAACCTCTCACACCAAGTGATGACAACACACCACAACAGTGCTAAAATCATCAGCAATGTCACAAAAACCTCTCACACAAAGTGATGACAACACAACAGTGCTAAAATCATCAGCAATGTCACAAAAACCTCTCACACAAAGTGATGACACCACAACAGTGCTAAAATCATCAGCAATGTCACAAAAACCTCTCACACCAAGTGATGACAACACAACAGTGCTAAAACCATCAGCAATGTCACAAAAACCTCTCACACCAAGTGATGACAACACAACAGTGCTAAAACCATCAGCAATGTCACAAAAACCTCTCACACCAAGTGATGACAACACACCACAACAGTGCTAAAATCATCAGCAATGTCACAAAAACCTCTCACACCAAGTGATGACAACACAACAGTGCTAAAATCATCAGCAATGTCACAAAAACCTCTCACACCAAGTGATGACACCACAACAGTGCTAAAACCATTAGCAATGTCACAACAACCTCTCACACAAAGTGATGACACCACAACAGTGCTAAAATCATCAGCAATGTCACAAAAACCTCTCACACCAAGTGATGACAACACACCACAACAGTGCTAAAATCATCAGCAATGTCACAAAAACCTCTCACACCAAGTGATGACAACACACCACAACAGTGCTAAAACCATCACCAATGTCACAAAAACCTCACACACCAAGTGATGACAACACAACACAACAGTGCTACAACCATCAGCATTGTTACAAAAACCTCTCACACCAAGTGATGACAACACAACACAACAGTGCTACAACCATCACCAATGTCAAAAAAACTTCACACACCAAGTGATGACAACACAACACAACAGTGCTAAACCATCAGCAATGTTACAAAAACCTCACACACCAAGTGATGACAACACAACACAACAGTGCTAAACCCATCAGCAATGTTACAAAAACCTCACACACCAAGTGATGACAACACAACACAACAGTGCTAAAACCATCACCATGTTACAAAAACTTCTTTTCTTTTTTCTTCCCTCAAAGGGAAGACTAGAGGAGGCATCAAAGCACTGACCATCTTCTCGGCCTGTGTGTTCATCTCTTTTAGCTGCATCACCCAGTCCTTCTTCACCTTCAGGATTTTGGACAGGCGAGTCTGGAAAACACATCAGGTGAAGATCACTGCTGACCTGAGATTATGTGTGGGCATGTGTGTGTGCCCGCATGTGTGTGTGTGTGTGTGTGTGTGTGTGTGTGTGTGTGTGTGTGTGTGTGTGTGTGTGTGTGTGCCCGCATGTGTGTGTGTGTGTGTGTGTGTGTGTGTGTGTGTGTGTGTGTGTGGCGCACGCGTGTATGTATGTGTGTGTGCTATTGTGTGTGAGAAGGACAGAGACTGTGCACATGCATGACAGTAATCCTGTTCCCTAGATGAACACAGAGAGGCTAAAGTCACGAACAGTGATATCAAGGGAGGTTAATGCTTTCCAGCCGAGAGTGGCACAACCGCACGATTCCCTGCTGCCGCACGCTGGCGCACAGCGCTCATTCCCTGCCGACGCACAGATTTGGCCACTTTTTAATTTATTTTTACGGTAGCTCTACAACAACTGACGGTCTTGTGTTAGGTGTCACAGGAAAGAACAAACACTCAACTCCAATCATCACCAGATCCACTTTGTAATACGATTTCAAGCGCTTCATTGCGCGAGAAATTGCTACCACCCCTTTGCCTGACCGACATTTTTTCTGGCACAGGAAATACGTGGCACGCGCTGCGTGGCGGTGCCGTCAGTTTCTTTGTTTCAAAGCTCCTGGGGTCAGCCAAGTTCACAATAGGCCACTGAAAGTATGGTCGACAACTCGTTCCAACATCCCCAAGACTAGTTACAGAGGTTATTTCCCTTGGACCATTTCATGGAAAGTGTAGGAATTTTTTATGTTCCCGTCGTCTGATTGTGGACGACACGGCAGAATGTACTGCTGTCTGTCCGTCATCCGGACTTTGACGACTCGCCTCAAGGGAGAGAAATCCTGTCGTCCACTTTTGTCACGACTCGGCTGGTAAAGGTTAACAGATCAGACTAATGAGGCATGCTGAGTGTCAGATTTAACTCCCTTCTCTCCCAACTTTTGTTTGGACATCCTAATTGTCTGGGGTTACGCTCTTGATGAGTGCCATAATGGCAAATGTGTGGAACAAGTTAGTATGAATAGACTGCTTGTTTGTAGAGTAACACACTTCATTTAATATGATACTACATGATACAAAAAATGGGGAGAGGGAGCTGAGGATGGAAGTGAACTTTATGAAGCGATACAGGATATTAGGAAAGTGTGTGTGTGTATGCATAGTGTGTGCGTGCATGCATGCATGCTTGTGAGCAAGGGCACATGCCTGCATGTGTGTGTGTGTGTGTGTGTGTGTGTGTGTGTGTGTGTGTGTGCGCGCGCGTGCATGTGTATGTGTACATGTTCGCATGGTGTGTGTGTATGTGTGTTTATGTGGAGAGAGAGAGAAAAACAGTAAGAATCAAAGAGGCAGAGAGGACAGAGTGTGTATGAAGGTATCTTTGTTTGCATATGTGTTTGTGTGTGTGTGAGAGAGACAAAAAGAGAGAGAGAAACAGACAGACAGACAGAGAAACAGAGAGGAGAGAGAGAAGAGAGAGAGAGAGGAGGAGAGAGAGAGAGAGAGAGAGAGTGAGAGACAGAGACAGAGAGAGAGAGACAGACAGACAGACAGAAAGAAAGAAAAAGAAAGAAAGAAAGAAAGAAAGAGAGCATTACACTCCTCTTTTGCATCATTGTTTGGTCTCTACTGCTTTCTTCATTTTTCAGTTGTTCTGTACCTGTCCCTTCTCCAAGCCAATCAATACTTCACTCTCCAAAATCACTTCTCCTCAAACAGTTGTGACCAACAGACAGAACTGTTTTCAAGTGCATCCACTTAATGGATGCATGTACAGACCTGCCAACCCCCTAAGAGACCAATGAGTAAGAATTGAAGCTCAGTGAGGCAGAAATGTGTAATTTCTGAGAGCTAAGAGTAATCAAGCGCGACATTTACCTTTTTTCAAACAAACACGATGCGATGAAATTGTTCGCACAATTTTTGTGAACTTTACTTTTCTTCAAAAACAAGCTTTTCTTTTAAGTGTCACAAGAAATCTTTACAAATTATGAAAATGTAGAATACATTGGAAACACACACAAATCCCCTAAACCATCATGGCATGGCACACCAAGGCTTGATAGTGCGCCGGCGCCAGAAATAACCTAAAAAATTGGAAATGAAATGAGGCAGGGAACAGTAAACAATAAACAGTAAACAAGTGGGGTAACATTTGCTCCCATAAGGAACCTAACACAAAGTAACTTTTATTCAAGACTGGCACAGCCTTTTAAACTTGAATAAGGTCAGACAAATACATAGACGAACAATCTAATAGAGGGGGGAAAAAAACAAGCGCAGGCCAACAACTCGACTGTCTTGATGGTAATGACTTGGCAAAGATTTTGACTTAAGGAGGGGGGGTGGGGGGAGGGACGGGGTGAGTTCGAAGATGGAGAAACTGGGAACATGAAATTAAGAAAATATATAACCTATAAAATGTTCTCCCTGTTGCTGATTCTGTGCATGTGGGGTTGGCTATCAGCTCAGTGGCGATTGTGTCATTTTTTAAGTATCGCACCACGCCAGGAAAGAATTTGTCCCCCCACCTTCCTGACTTCCATCAGTCTCCAACACAAACGGTCCATTCTGCAGTCGAGATGCAGCAGCAGTTTAGGCTTCCATGAGAAGGGTCCTTACAATGTGTGTTGTCTTTGTTCGACCGCTCTTGAACTGTTTGGCGATCTCCGAATCTGAGAACGCTTCTTTAAAAAGCTGGGATGCATGCTCAGCTGCGCTAAGCTGTGCTCGACGAAAATCGCATGCTTCAGCCCGAATTCCCATT
>CM031616.1:49308363-49327871 GCA_018398815.1 Conus ventricosus | reverse complement strand
TGCCTCACCAAGGGAGAGTCTGTCCAGGAACAAAACTTTGGTGGTGGGAAGTGTGTCTGGCGAGGTCGCTGCTTCTGCTGGAAGGCGCTGATTGGGATGGTGTCAGCCGGGTCGTTGCTCTGCAACACACACATACACACACATAACACATGCACATACACAGAAATCAATTAATTCTACACAGATACCAGCCACCGTGGTGCAACGGTTAAGTGTCACAGGCAGCAGGCTAGTAGATCATGAGTTCAAATCCGGTCACACATGTTTACTTGTCAGTAGATCCCTCCCAGAGGTCTCTGAGCTATAACATTCAAGGACTTTTTTTTAAAGGAGTTTTCAAGGACCTTTTGTGATTGTTTTGTCAAAGATTTCTAGACACATTTTTCGCAATAAAAGAAATGCTTTAAAATGAAAAGAGAAAGGGATCTGTTTGAGCTCCCATTTTGTCCTCAGCAGAAAAGTTTCTTGAAAAGATAGAACTGCTTCTTGGAATCTCAGCTGTCACATGCCATTCATTCAAGTTCCGAAAAATGTTCCATGGTTATCACACACCCTTATCTTAAATATTTCAAGTGAACACACATCAGTTCTCAGCAGTCCTGGTACTGGTTGATGATAAACTGAAGAAACGTGTAACAGATGTGATCCGCTTCTCTCCCTTTGCACGGCACAGACAAGTGCCAGCCTACCTGTATCTGAATGTTGCCTCATGTTTTTCACGATCATGCTTTCTCCAGTTTCTACGAAGTTCTCTTTTCGAGCATTCTACATTAAAGATACATTTCATTCCTAGCATGATTTCAATTTTCACTTCAACACTGTACTGAACTATAACAAGACTGTGAACAACATGGTGACTTCATGCTTTGACATTCCGTGCGACTCAAATCTGACTAGGTGTTCTCAGTTACCTCCCATGGATCCCTGTTTCTCCAAACAGACCCAACTTTCCTCATTTCCCATGTTGATCGTAAATTCACAGTTACAATCTACTTATCCACAGTCAGAGGCTCACTCATGTAAGGTGATTTTCACTAGACTGAAATTTCGTTCCTCCTTGAAATTGAAAATTAAAGGGTTTTCAAAGAAAATTTCAAAAGCAAGGAGTTTCAAGGGCCCTTGAACTGGTATTTCAAAATTCAAGGAATTTCAAAGAGATTCCAGAAGTGTATGAGCCCTGTACTATGGGTACAAATGGGAAGACCAGAACCACACAAACAAGTTTTCTCCCTCTTAATGCTCAAGTATCTCACAGCTGTTAAAAATTTCACAACACTGAAAGTGCCTGGTCGATGCCAGGATGAATCATAAAGGAAGCGCAGGGTACAGCCCTGTCGTGTAGACCCAGGTCAGAAGAAACTCATCATCATCTTCACTGATAATCAGAGAAACAAAAGCTTTATTTTCCATGGCTCTTCATGCCCTGTTCTCTTGGCATCAGTTCCATGAACCCTCCATGTCCATATGCATACAGTTTGTGTCAAAACTATCATTTAGTTCATGGGCATCCAATGAATGAGGAGGTGCCTCAGGTGAGGGACGCTCACTGGCTCCACACGACTCAGCTGTTCTGCTGTCAGCAGGTACCCCTGTACACCACTTGATCTGACAGCGGTGAAGAGTCTCCTCTGGTGAGTTGCCCTAGGACAACCTTATAACAGTGATAATGATGGACTGCCTGTGCTGGAGCTGCCACAGGATGAACTTGGGTGTAGCTGCGCATGGGGCAGTCGGCATGATCGACATGTGAGGACTGCTACTGAAGGGGCACACACACACACACACAAAAAAAAAACTATTCAAAAAAATTACCCAGATCACTCAAATATTCATAAGATTTACAGGCAAGCTGAGCACATGGACCATGCCCAGCTGCGAGTAGACCTTCGATGTTATGACAAATCGTGACGCTATGACGCACGATAAAACCCCCGGGGGGTTTTTTTAAACAAAAACCCCCCCCTTTTAATTTAAAATTAAATTTTTTAAAAAAAAAAAAAAAGGGGGGCCAAATTTTTTTTCCTAAAAAAAAATTTTTTTAAAAAAAATTTGGGGGGGAAAAAAAAAAGGGGCCCCCCTTAAATTTTTTTTTTTTAAAATTTTTTTTTTAAAACCAAAAGGGGGTTTGGGGAAAAAAAAAAAAAAATTTTTTTCGGCCCCCCAAAAAAAAAAATTTTTAAAATTTTTTTGGGAAAAACCCTTTTTTTCCTTTTTGGGGGGGGTTTTTTTTTTTTTTTTTTTTGGGCCCCCTTTAAAAAAAAATTTTTTTTTTTCCCCAAAAAAATTTTTTGGGGGTTTCCCCTTTTTTTTCCCCCCAAAATTTTTTTTTTTTGGGGGAAAAAATTTGGTTTTTAAAAAGGGGGGCCCTTATTTCCCCCGGGGGCCCCGGGGACTTTTTTTTTGGGGGGGGGGCCCCCCCAAAATTGGTTTTTTCCCCGGGGGCCCCCAAAAACCCCCTTTAAAAAAAAAAAAAAAATTTTTAAAAAAAATTTTTTTAAAAAATTTGGGGGGGCCCCCCCCGGGGCCCAAAGGGGGGGAAAACCCCAAAAAAAAAAACCAAAAAAAAATTTAAAAAAAAAAAAGGGGGGGGAAAAATTTTCCCAAAATTCCGGAAACCCCGGGGAAAAAAAAGGGGGAAAAAAAAAATTTAAAAATTTTAAAAAAAAAAAAAGGGGGGGAAAAAAAAAAAAAATTTTTTTTAAAAAAAATTTTTTTAAAAAGGAAAAAAAAAAAAAAATTTTCAAAAACCCTTACCCCCAAAAAAAAAAAAAAGGGGCCCCCCCCCCCTTGTTTCCCCCAAAAAAAAACCCTTTTTCCAAAAAAAAAAAAAAAAAAAAAAAAAAAAAACCCCCCAAAAAAATTTTCAAAAAAATTTTTTTTTTCCCCTAAAAAGGAAAGGGAAAAATTTTCAAAAAAAAAAAAAAACCCCTTTTTTTTTGGGTTTTTTTTTTTAAAAAAAAAAAGGGGGGGGGGAAAAATTGGCCAAACCCCCAAAAAAATTTTTTTTTTTTTTGGGGGGGGGGGGTTTTAAGGGGGGAAAAAACCCCAAAAAAAAAAAAAAAAGGGGGTTTTTTTTCCCCCCCAAAAATTTTTTTAAAAATTTTTGGGGTTTTTTCCCCCGTGGGGAATTTTAAAAAAAAACCAAAAATGTTTTCCCCTTTATTTTAAAAATTTTAAAAATTTTTTTGGGGGGGGGTTTTCCGGGGAAAAAATTTTTTTAATTTTTTTTTTTTTTTTTTTTTTGGCTTTTTTTCCAAAAAATTTTTTTTTTAAAAAAGGGGGTTTTTTTTTTTTGGGTTTAAAAAGATTTAAATTTTTTTGGGGGGGAATTTTTTTTTTTTTTTTAAAAAAAAAAATTTTTTTTTTTAACGGGAAAAAAATTTTTTTTTTTTTTTTTTTTTTTTTTTAAAAAAGGGGGTTTTACCCCCCAAAAAAAAACTTTAATTTTTTTTTTTAAAACCCCCCTTTAAAAAAAAAAAACCCCCCAAAGGGGGTTTTGGATTTAAACCCCCAAAAAGGGGGGGGGGGGGGGGGGGGGGGGGTTTTTTTTTAAAACCCCCTTTTGGGGGTAAACCCCTTTTGGGCCCCCCCTCGTGCTGCACAGTCAGCCATCAGTCGTTACTGTTTTGAAACTCTTTAGTTTATTTTCCCTTTACCACCAATTTTTCCCTTAAAAGCTGCTTTATTTGATATACCCACCCCCAATCGCTCGTTGTGCCTTGAAGCACAAAAAAAAACCCAAAAAAAAAAACAACAGAAAAAACAAAGAAGGCAATCACTTGGGACACAAAGTAAAAAGATTAAAAAGAAAAGAAAAAAAAGCGGGAAAATTTTCTTCGTGAGTTTCCAAAAAACTTCTATATGAACTTTTGAATAAAAAAATGATGACTTTTTTTTTTAAACATCTTCCTTTTTCAGAGTGGAAAAAAATAGGGAACCCGGTGGAGGGTAAACTGTCAATTCATCAAAGGGTTTTTAAATGAAAAAAAAAATTGTTAAAAAAAAGAAAAAAAAAGTCCAGGGCAAGTAGTATTTCCCTTTCATAAAATATGTCACAGCGGACCCTAAAAAAGCACCAACATTGCACAAGAAAAACAGAACATACAGGACCCACAAAAAGAGCACAGAGGCAACTGCAGCACCCCACAACTCACTGCTTACCTGTGACTTTGGTACCGATAACCAGGTGAAGGGGGATTTCTTCTGGCAGATCCTTCAAGCTGCCAAACTCGCTCAACTTGCGCTGCTGCAGCAAGCGGATTTTGTCCCCGCCGGTCTGCAGAGCTTGCCTCTCCTCTTCGAAGAAAGACGGTGAACACCTGTACAGTATGTATCAATGATAACAACAGATACTGAACACCTGTAAAGTATGCATCAACGACACAATAGATATGTTTTAAAACTATCTCACCAGATTAGAGTCAAGGGGAAAAACAGCATCACAAGCACAAAGTTCCATGGACATGTAGCAAAAGAACTGAATGCTCTTTCACCATGTCTCGCTGCTGACTGTGAGGGTGTGAATAATCCTGTCATTACTGCATCATCACTGCAACGCACAGGCCTTCACTTAATGTGAATGTCAACCAGACCTCTTCACCCTACAACTGCTAGTGCTGTACTTTTCCACTAAAATAAGCAGCATATTTTTCTTAACAATCTGAGTGTATGTGTCTTCCAACTCTTTGTAAGAGGCAAGGGAAAAGGGGAGGAGGAAGGATCTTCCAAATACTGTAATAACAAAAATGGAGGGTGTTAGGGGTGTTTTCATCTACCATCACAGCAGAGAGTAGAGGAGATACCTGATTTTCCAGTACATACTACCATAACAAGTTGATTCCAATACAAGTTACTTTGAAACCTGATTCAACAGCATACTTTGCTCTTTTAACAGTGTTTTTGAATATTTCAGGGCCTGTAGTCCTGTTCCAACATGTGGGCATGTTCTTGAAGACACAGACGCTGCCAGAAGCGATTTCATAGTACGAGAGTTAGATAGGGTTGTTGCTCTTTGGCAATAGCACACAAACACAATGGTTACACAGCTTAAGATAAATTGCTACTTCAGATTCCTTGTCTTCACATATTTTTGTTCAGTTAGTCATGTTCAGTGCACTTTCGCCTAACATGTGTACTAAGTGCAGCAAAATCATACAGATAAACACATCTAGTTAACTCTTTCATCACAAGCAATCCCACACTGCAAGCAGTTATAAACCCTCAACGCTAATGAGTTTCTGTGTGGTCTTTGAATTAAAAGGCTTAACTCTGATCCACTGAACTAACTGTGATCATTTATTCAACATCATAAAGATGATACAACACAAACTCATTGAATGTACTATTCAAACATGTGTGAAATACACACAGAAACTACAACTGAATCCCAACATGCTCATGGTGCCAAGTGGCTACTGTGGTGTTCTAGTATGTGGCCTTCAGTGGTGATGAAAGGGTTAAAAAAAAATAAACAAACAAACAAAACTCAGAAAGACACTGGATTCCAGTTCCAGAGAGGACAGACAGGGAATTTTGTGCCTCATTCTCAGTTCTCGGGCCCATACTACAGTGTTGTGAATGCTGGATTCTGTGTCTGGAACCATGAAGCTATGGTAGGAATATTAAAAGCAGCAAGCTCATGCATTTCAGTTTCTTAATAATCAACCAAACCAGGATTACCTCTTTCAAGTCCAAGCACACACTTCCACCAAGATGCAACTATTCAGGTAATATTGGAAGAAATGAGTTGTCAGCAACTTTTCTTTTATTCATTCACAAAAATTGATAAATTCTGGTAAGTACAGTGTAAAAATTTTTTAAAAAAGAAGATAAAATTGTTCATTACGTCTGTGGAAAAATATAGATAAAATTGTTCATTATGTCTGTGGAAAAAATGTCCGAGTTAAGATTCTTCTTTTTTCTCCCCCAAGAGGCAAGATATGTTTCTCCTCAGCGTTACAGTTGTATGTCAAATCCTCTTGACTTCAATCATCTCCACACCCCTCAGCAAATATTCTCTTGTGAAAACTTGGAGACTGAAAAAAGAACATTGTAAAATACAAGATAAACAAGCGGCCACTGCACACAACACACACACACTAACCTGCGTGGTTTTCCATGAGTCGTCGTATCTTGCAACCACTCCACACGGGTCAGACGTTTGGTCTTTAGTTGAGGAAGGACTCTTGCAGGCAATACAGAAGTCATTCTCCCAAGAAACAGAGGTCTGAAAGAGAGACACCGGCAAGATGTAGAAATCATTCTCTCCTCGAAAGAGAACTAAAAGGGCCAATAGCCTATGACTAACACAGTAAATGTTAGTCACCGTCTCTCACTAACACACTCAGACACACACTCTTTTGTACTTTTACACACATTGCTACACACGAGGATATTTTACCCCCTGTACTGAAAAGGCTCGGTGGAGATTCGAATCTGCAACCTCAGGATCATCAAGAGTCCGGCGGCGCTCTACCACCTGAGCTATTCCAGCCCCATGATGGCAGAGCAAATACCATAACTGGCTATCGGAGGGTCTTGGAAGAAAAACACATGTCCATGCCACCCACATTAGTGAACAGTAATCGTACAGGCACTGTGTGTCTCAAGGAAAACTGCAGACGCCAAGGACTGGAGTTCTGTTGAAGCACCCACGGTGGCCAGGAGTGCCGTGAAACATGAGTCTAGCTGGACTTGGTGGAGGCTGTGGGAGGCTGTACTGCCGCTTGCACAGGAGCTACGTATGAGCTGGCATCAAGGACGCCTGAAGGAGGCTGCTTCAGGTCCTAATGAGGGGCGAAAAGCATGAATAAAAGATGGGACACTGACGTGAGCAGTGTGTATGAGGTGTGGTGTCTCAAGGAAATGGGGGGGCAGAAAGGGAGGGGAGGCCAAAGTGACCAGGCCTGTCTGACACACACAGAGTGCATCAGTCACCAATGCCTCAAGATTGGGAACCAGAGTCATGCAGATCAGGATACACTTGTTGAAGCGTGTCACATGTAGGTCAACAAAACAATGAAATGAAAAATCATAAATGAATAAAAAGAAAGAGGAAAAAGAAAAGATGTAGTTCTCACGCATCTAGATTGGAGTAGAAGAACTCGTAGCAGACCCATTTGTGAGCTTTGGGCAACTTCAGCAGGTTTCTCAGTCTCATCCCAATGGCCTGGGCCATGCGTTGTCTGTGTGCTCGGAACAGCACTGCGGCGGGGCGTCGTCTGGACAATTCAAGAACAGTCATATGATTTCCTCTGTGAAGTATTATGGTGTTATCCCTTGCTATCCTAAATCCAAAATCCCTTATGAAAATATCATTACTTAAAAATAAAGGAATGATCCGAGCATCAGTCATGTTTTAGAACACAACACTCGACTTACATTCTCGAGTGTGAACATTCATCCGCATGACAAAAAAAAAATCAAATCTGCACAACCAAACGACATTTTTTGTCACATTTTATCACTCCTCTGCCCCAATCCCCTCCCTTCATCCACCCACATAAGTCCCTTCCTCCCCCCACCACGAAGCTTCAAACATATTTGAATCACAGGTCCTTCCTCATACACAGGACAAACCGTTCCTCAGTTGAGCTCTGTGCTCCTCTTTCACTTGCAGAAGATCAATTCTTCCGCAATGAAGAGAGGTCCATGCTGCATTTTCATCATTATATCTAGAAGCCACTTTGGCGTGGCCTTGAGACTAAGCAAGTGCATGCAATCAGCTGGGCATTCCCAAGGTAGTGCCTTATATAGGTTTCATCAACACAAGCACTACCGAACGTGACCAAAGTGACTCAGCAGCAATGCAGAGTTGTGGCCTCGTGACGTCCTGATGCTGATACTGGATCCCTGAAGACCACCGATGTTGGGATTGAAACAGACAAACCTTGGTGTGGCTGGTGTACAGGGGAGCCAGGATGAACAGCCCGAGAATGATGCCACTGACAGGGCTTGAGAGACGAGACAACACGCACACACACACACATGCACACACAAACAATGCACATACACACACACCACACACACATATACACCACACACACACGCATACACATGCATACATACACACACCACATACATACATCCTCCAACCCACACATGCACACGCACATGCACGCACACATACATGCACACACACACACACACAACACACACACACACACACACACACACACAACACACACACACACACACACACACACACTCACTCACTCACTCGCTCAACACCACTGGTGTCTTGTGTCTAACATCTGCACATCTGATTGCATGGACAGGCATTTACATGTCACAACGTCCTGAAAGACAGACAGGTATAAGAAAAGATTGGAGTTCAGAGAGAGGAAGAGAGAGAGAGAGAGAGAAAAAGGGAGACAGAGAGAGAGAGAGAAGAGAGGGAAAGACACACAAAAAGAGAAGAGATTGGAAAGAGAAGAGGTAGGAAGATGGGGTGAAGACGACAGGGAGAGTGAACGAAAGGAGGGGCACGAGAGAGAGAGAGAGAGAGAGAGAGAGAGAGAGAGAGATGAGAGAGAGAGAGAGAAAGAGAGAGAGAGAGAGAGAGAGAGAGAGAGAGAGAGAAACAGACAGAGTCAATGTGGGCTATACCTTATGGGATGACTTTCCATTCTTTCTAGTCAGTCGTTACCCACAGTGGGTTGTGGTTTACAGTGTGTCCTGCCTAGTGAAAAGAAAGAGAGAGACAGAGAAGAGAAGAATGAGAACCAAAGGAGCCCAGCATGACAGGAGCAGCTTACGCCTGGCACATGCCCCTTCCAGCTGTCCCTGTCTGGATGTTGACCCCGCCGGACGTTGATGCCCCACTGGCCCCACGAGCCTACGCACGACAGACACCAACAGCATCAGGTTAGGATACAGGTGAAACCATATCCGCAGAAGTTGGGGGATGGAAGAGGAGGGGAGGGGGAGGGGAGGACAAATCTGTTCCAAATTAGTACTATTCATCGCCACTATGTATAACAAATATGAAATGTGGTTTCTAGGCTGTGCTTGTGTGTGTGCATGCGTGTGTACATGTGTGCGTGCGCGCGCGCGTGTGTGTGTGTGCATGTGCGTGTGTTTACACGCACTGTGGATATGCTCCTGAGTTCAAGTCTGCATGAATGCATATGTTACCATGTGTGAGTGTGTGTATATGTCCATACAAGAGATGGTTACCAATAAACTGACTTCCCTATGTGTAAATACAGTATGAATTCATGTGTGACTGCAATATGAATTTTGACTGGAGGCTCCGTTCACTGTGATGGGATTAGTCTCATTTCCATGACTATAAAAAACAGAATGATGACATCCAATAGACTCAAACCATAGCAACAACAAAAACATGAACAATCAATCTACATCTGCATTTTATTTTCAAGATATGATTTCACATCCATCTCTTTAAGAATGTACTGACACCAGAAAATCAACCCCAAGCAGTGTAAGAACAGATTCATCTTATGATAAAATAATGACAGTTTCATGGCATCACAGTACAAGCCAACAGTTTTCTACTAAAGAGCAAATCATGTCCCCTTTTGGACACGGAATGCTTTCCCAGAAATATAAAATCACTCTGCAGACAGTCACAACAATGCACACATTTCAACCTGAAAGGTAACATCAGTGGTCTTTCACACTTGGTTGCCTCTCTCTCACGGTTTTCTTTGAATTCTCTGGTCTCTTCTTTATTTTTGTGTGGTGTTCCTTATAGAGAAGCAACTACAAATTCCAAGGACTTTTTGATTCCTCTTCAAACCCCAGCAGGGCCAAGATTCAGTGTTCACCAACAGCATCTAAAAAAAACTGTGTTGGACAAAATCAGTTTCCTGTTTCAGTCACTCTGATGGTGGTCTGAAAATTTCTTCAAGGATCCGAAATTCTGTTTGCTGTACACAGTTCTGATATATGCATGTGGTGTTGACACGTGTAACACAGCACACACATTCTTACCAAGTAAACTGGGAACACAAGAGCACCAGTAAACTTCGGGTCTGTCTTCACTCCCCAAAGACTGTGCTTGAGTGATGAATGACACAGGACTGACTTGTTTTAGTTTCACTCTGGGCACGCTGATTTGTGCTGTCTAACACGAGGCCTTTTCTGACAAACCTTTCTGCTGTAACAGTTTTGTTTTTTTCAACTGTAGTTTTTTTTAAGTAAATATTACCATAGAACCACATTTCTTACCATAAGGGCTACGGGCAACCTGAAAAAAAATATCAGGGTATTATTAAACTCCCAGGTTAGGAGTACCATATTCTGGCTTGATCTCAGCCCTGCAACAGACTCATTCAGATTCTCAACCACTTTCAAGGCTCTGAAATGGGAGATTTCACATCTCTGTGACTTTCAACGACATTCAAGAACTGTGAGAGCCCTAATACTGATGAACTTTGAGGGCAGCACCAGTGCCATACGTACTGAGGATGCGGCGTGTGACACCTTGGCCTGCTTTTTGGGTGACCGGATGGGAGAGTAATCTGTCTCTTCATCGTCGTTGTAAAATCGCTGGTTCTTCTTCCGTATCCGTGGAGGCTGTTTATGGGAAGAAAACATGCACCAATGAGAAAAGCTAAAGAACAGTTTTCCTAGGGGAAGGAGGAGGAAGGGAAGAAAGGGGGGGGGGGGGGGGGGGGGGGGGGGTTACTTGCAAGCTCAGCTGAGAACACCAACACCAGAGCTTCAAAATTTTTTCAGTCACCATGGGATGCATATCCACAGACAGCTAGAAGTGTGGGGACAAAAAGCCAAGGCCTGGTACAAACTTATGTCAGCACCTTGCAGCTTTCATGCAATTCAAACTTAAGCACATCACAACTCAACTATTTCTTTATATACGTCTGGTTCTAAACAATCATTAACATCAAGTACCATTGAATTTGCTCTGATTTTACAATACACCTTGTGGATACTCTGTGTGTATAGACAATCAAATGTTGTGATACTGATGAACATTTGCCATCATCTTGTCCAACAGATCCGGGATCTGACATCTGATCAAGCTCTGTACTTCGATACACACCAACATGCCACCCTGTCAATTAAGGTTTTGTTAAAGACAGTTCTGTAGGCGGTTTCTTTTTTCTCTCTTCTTCTTTATATAAATATAAATAATGAAACAACAGACAAGGGTGAAAACATTGCCTTCTTTGCAAAAATAACAAGAACACACACAAGAATGCAGACAGAACAAACAATGATCAAGCATTTTAGGGACTGTGGTGATTATGATACATTGCTTATTTCTCTGTTAAAATGAACATATAACACAAAAGAACAATACCAGCTAGAAATTCTTAAACCATACATCCATCATCTAAACCCGCTTTTGGAATCATTCTTTATAAAAGATTTTATTTTTTTAAAAACCATCAAGGTATCATGCATTCTATTTCTAATTATCCAATTTCAAACCAACAACCCATCATCAAATCACAGATTTACGTACCCAGATAATTTGCTGGATATCACCCCCCTAGTTTAGCATCTTTCTTGGTGGTGATAAATCGCTCTCAAACAGATTTTTTTTCTAGAACAGAATAATCACTTTCATTACTTAAAGAGGCCAAAGCTTCAGGCAAAGAAGCTGACATGATGGTTTTCCTTTGTACAAATCTACAAGCATCAGAGACAGTAAAGATGGGTGGCTACACTTCAAAGAAACCAGGATGTTCTTAAAATATGAATATAACAGCAGCACTCTTTTTCGATAAAACTTTTGAAAATACATCCCTGATCTCCATCAATAAAAGCCAAGTGCTTTAGGCTTTCACAAAACCTAATAACAATTACACATGGACTGACTTCCTCCTTCTGCAGCTCAAAAAAGCCAAGCGCTGAAAGCTCAATAGCAATGCACCACACTCTGAAGTTCTGAGTCAGGTCAGAGGTAGCTCTCTCCCCAAATAAGATAGTGGAACTAGGACAACGCTCCATATTTTTCTGAGATGGTCGAACTTGTCATAGGTGAAAGGTCCGACAATAAACATGCTTACATAATGAGGGAACACTACTTCAGCGAAAAATCATCTAATTCTTTCCCATGTCTTTCCCAATGGACAGTAGAAAGACCCTACAGTAAGCATGCATACTTTCACTTTTTCTTTTTTGAATTTAATGACATGGTACCAAAGAAAATGCAGAAAATTCATAAGTTGCACTCAGAAAAAAAAAAAAAATGACCGGACTATTCACTTTGATTCATTACACTAAAAGTCAAGCCAGAGGCAATGACAGGGCTGTCATCTTGTTAGAGTCAACTTCCCATGCAGTTGTTTTGAGATTAAAAAAAATATAAAAGGCCCTCATACAACCAAACTGAGCACTGGACCCATGTGCTTCCTCGACACTGAATCTGATATTACTATCAGACAATGAAAATTATTGACAATCGCCAAAGATTTACCTACAAAACTGTCTGCCACATGTGACAATCACGAAAGATTTACAAAAAAAACTGTGTGCCACATGCAACAATCACCAAAGATTTACCTACAAAACTGTGTGCCACATGTGACGATCACGAAAGATTTACAAAAAAAACTGTGTGCCACATGCAACAATCACCAAAGATTTACCTATAAAACTGTGTGCCACATGTGACAATCACAAAGATTCACCAACAAAACTGTGCACATGTGACAATCATGAAAGATTCACCAACAAAACTGTGCACATGTGACGATCACAAAAGATTCACCAACAAAACTGTGCACATGTGATAATCATGAAAGATCCACCAACAAAACTGTGCACATGTGATAATCACGAAAGATTCACTAACAAAACTGTGCGCCCCATGTGACAGAGCTGCACCATGGGCACTTCAGCAGAGAAGACAAGCTGTTAGAATTTGAGAATGAACAAAGGGATCGCCTTGTAGTACAAAATTCATGATACCATATTATGAGTTTACACCACTGACAAGCCATGTGCTTTAGAGTATTGCAAGCTACCATGAATTTAACAGTTCAACCGAGTTATTCCAGATTGAAATTCAGTACTCACGTATCCTCGGCGGGGTGGTGAAGCTTGTAAATTTCCTGCACACACGTGCCATTACATCTTTCCTTTATATTATAAAGAGAACTGAAAAAAACACACAAAAAACCGATGATGTGTACAATTACATCTTTCCTTTATACCATAAAATGAACTGGAAAAAAAAAAAACCAACAACAAAAACAATCCTGCCACTCTAACATCTTACCTCTATTACATGTGCTGATCTACTGTGATTATCAGCACTATGATCACTCATGACCTTATGAGAGTTATTATAACAAAAGCCATAACTAGCTATGTTAGTAATAGTAGACTAGCACTATGGCTACAGATAACTGCACATAGGACACAAACACACACACACACATATACTCTCTCTCTCTCTCTCACGCTCTCTCACGACAGACAGACACAATGAAGAACAGTTATAAACAAAACCACAAATGCAGCCAAAACTCATGCAGACAAACTCTGAATAACATTATACTTTTTTTTTTGTTGTAAGTCCAAAGATACATGCTCAGACACTCCACTCTACCTTCTCTCAAACTGACCAAGGCTTGAGCAGAACCTGAAAACAAAGACCATGTATGCAATCATTGTAGATAACTTTTGTTCTATAGTTTTTGAAAACATATTACAATGTTATGTTAAATGTGTACATAATGACAATACAACATTGCAGACTATCACATTTTCTATTTGCATGCACACAACATATGATACAATGACACACTGATACCATTATTAACAAAAAAATAATGATCTGTAAATACTTTCAACAAAGCAGCAAAAAAACTACATTGTTTGTTTCAATGTAATGCAAACCTGTACACCCAAATTTGCCGTTTGAGTATTTTTCATCAAACATTAGGGAACTTCACAGAAATCTATATGGGTCTGAAATTTCTTTGCTCTCACTTTGTTTCTTCACTGAAAGCTGAAGACTTTTCATCGAATTCCAGCATAATTTCACTTAATTCAATGAACAGGTAGCATAGAATTTTCAAACTATCAAATGGAAATCAAATATCATTATTGTTGATATCCTCTTGTGATATTGTCAGGGGGCTAGTCTCCTTATCCCAAACCTCAAATAAACAAATAAAACAAACGCACCTGACAACAACCAACTTAACAAACAAGAATCTATCTTTCAAAATCAACTGTGAAAGCACTCCACAATGTTCACTTCTTAACCGGCTCCCTATCACTTACTACCCCTTTTCTGAAATTCTTAAAGGATCTTTTCAGTTTTTGTTTTCGCTTTCAAACCATGGATACTAATTTCTTCCTGTTGACTATCGGCAGTAGAAAGGATGGATAAGCAATGAAACAGAGTGGTGTCATCCAATAAAAATACATGACATGAAAAATAAGCCACTCATGACTGAAGCTGCCATTTCATTTTTGCCATTTTCTGAAACTGTGAGACTTCTTGTATTGGACTGCTGATAACAATGTCCTGATGGCCATAAAACAGATGGGTAGATTCACAGAAACCAATTTCAAACAGCTCAGACATAAAAACTGGAAGAAATCCTCTAACACTGACAATGTTGCAATTTCTATCTTTGGTGATTCAAAAGCACTCTTTGCAACTCAAGTGATGAAGCATGGTGACTTGTGATACAGGAATTCTTAACTCACTGGGCTAAGGAATCAAGCAGACACACACATAGGATCTTGGAGAGTGAATCCACCACAAACTGTTCTACCTTCACATACTTTGACACAATTCTTCAGAATGAAATAAGGTTTTACAGCCTGAAAGATCTGCAGGGGCCCTGTGTAAAGTGCTGTACAAATGAAAAGTCGGGGAAATCAAGTGAAGGCAGACAGTTCCTCCCTCACATAATTAGGCCAAGATTTTCACACACACACACACACACACACACACACAAAATAAGGGGGCAGGACATTGGAGAGTGGGGCAGGAGTGGGCCATGGAACAAAGCAGAGGATGTTGAAGTGTGAATGTCTTTAACCCTTCATCGTCAGCATACTGGGGCCTTAGAAAAGGTGATGTTTGGAAACCTGCAAAGGAGGTAATCCACCCCACAGCCTGCATTCAGCAAGAGTTACCTCACCTGATTAGTGGGACAGTGCACTTGAAGCATGAGTGTGCGTGTGTGTGTGTGTTTGCGTATGCTTTACTTTTTGTGTGTGTGTGTGTGTGGGCATGTGCATGTATGTGAGTGTGTAAATGTGTGTACACAAGTGCGAATGTGCATATACATGAATAAGTGTGCGCGAAAACATGTGGTGTGTGTGTGCGCGCACGTTTGTGCATGTACACGTGCATGTGTGCCCAAGCGCACCCACGTGTGTGTGTGTGTGTGTGTGTGTGTGTGTGTGTGTGTGTGTGTGTGTGTGTGTGTGTGTGTGTGTCTGTCTGTGTGGTTGTCATTGGTGGTCATCATCCTGGTAGTGGACGAGGTGGTACCAGTGTTTCTTGTCTTTATGTTCAGATAGTATGAATTGTCGTTGAAGTATGTCACATGTTGGCAGGATCTTGCATTCTGTTCAAGGATTAGTGCATGCATGCATGTGTCAGTGACCACACTAGGAATTTTAAAAGTCTGTTCCAAAACCAACTTCCAAACAATGTCACCCAGCAAAAATCATTGTCAGAACAAGTCATACTGAAAGGAAAACTAATAATAATAAAGAGGTACACTGTAACAAACCCCTTGATGTCCCAGCATTTCATCTAGATCTGTAAAAAAAATAAAAGGAGGACTCAAGCCTAGCATATTTTCCATTAAACTCAAACCTTGCATATCTTCCCCACTGTCAGAATCCAGTTTTCCTCACTTGTTCACAAGAATACTATTGATTTTTGTTAATTTTCTCAGGAGAAGCAGGCTGAGATCTAAGACTGTGAGTGATTTAAAGACTGCTCATCGCAACGCTGTCTTTTCAAAAGTTCAGATCATGCATCTTTCACCCAGTGTCAAAACAAAAAAATTGACGTAATCATGTCACAAGTTATGCTGATTTCGATTTCATCATGATGCACACACTATTTGAAAATTAATATACAGATTTTTTTTTTTCTGAAGCTCATGCAATTTGTTCTAATTTACCTGCTGGGCACCCCCCCCCCCCCCCCCCCCCCCCCCACCCCCCAAAAAAAAAAAAAAAAAAACCCAACAATAACAAAAACTGATCTATTGCACCCGCAGCTGAAAATGTTTTCTGTTTTAATTTCTTTGCAAACAGTATTTTACTTGCAATTACATGTTAACACAATCAGTATATGTGTGTGTGTGTGTGTGTGTGTGTGTGTGTGTGTGTGTGTGTGTGTGTGTGTGTGTGTGTGTATGTGTGTGGTGTGTCAAGAGAAGAGAAATGACTGAGGTGAGTGCACGTGTATTTGTGGGTATGTGTATGTGTGTGGAGAGAAAGAGAGAGAGAGAGAGAGAGAGACAGACAGACACAGAGAGAGACAGAGAAACTGAGGACAGACACAGATGAAGACAGTCATAAGGAAGGCAGACTGAGATCAACTAAAATATTCAAATTTTATATTCAATTACGGCCATACCCCCCGTACGAAATGGGCGATAAAATCATTTTCTGTAAATAAAGGCCTTTAAACTGACAAGAACATTAATGAGACACACAAACACACACACACACACACACACACACACACACACACACACACACACACACACACACACACACACAGAGCTTGGCAGCACACCACATTCTTATCTTTCAGGAGGACACTGAAGGGCAGAAATGAAACTGACACAGTCGATAATACATTTATTAGGAACAAGATTTTTTAATTAAATTAAATAACTAGTAACAGGGTACTGTAAACAAAACAAGTCTTCAATGGGTTCTCTACAAAGGGGACAGAGAAGTTTATCGTAACACTCACAAGCATTTTGATAGCGATACACATCTACCTTGATTTTGGAGATTCCAAGTCTAAACGCAGTTAAACAAATCTTTGGTACCTGTCTGCATTCTACAAAATATACATATTTTTACTCGACGTGAAGAACTATACAATTTGTGTACATCAAAGAGAAAGAGCCACACACACAGACAAACAAAGAGACAGACAGACAGACAGGGGGGGGGGGGGGGGGGGGGGGGGGGGGGCCTTTATTCACAAGAGTAACAGATAAGCAAAAAGATGCTTTCTTCCATCTGGATACATACAGAGCACACTATTTCACAGTACAGAACTGATTATAAGTATATAACAAGAACAGTGATGATCCATATTACCTTAAAAGAAAACATAAATATACATAAAAATGTCACACATACACACACACACACACAGACCTATGCAGTACATAATAATTAATATTCCTAGTATGAAATAAGATATATAAGAAGCATCAGTCACCAATTAATATCATCAGCATAGCCTGAGGGGGAACAGTGATTCATGAGGCAGACATGTTCCGGTACACCAGCATATGTTCATGTTCAATATTCTTGTTCATATTTAAAGCAAGATTGGTTTTTAAGGCATGAGGATTTGGAGATAATCTTAAGGGTGGAGAGAGAGAGAGAAAGAGAGAGACAGACAGAGAGACAGAAAAAAGATTAAAAATACACAAGGGATTCTTATCTGTTGGTCTGTTAGCAAGAATGTGTTAAAACTGCAAAGCCCATTCTAAGGACAATTGATGGCAAGGTCATACAAAGCTAACAGAGTAAGCCATCAAGTGTTGGTGAAGATTTGAATCAAACAACAAATCCACAATCCCTTCAACCCTAGCCAAGGTTTGAACTCTCCCAGGACATTGTAATTAATCATTCATGCTTTTCTACTTTTTTTTTGATGATTTTAAATGAACCTACAACTTTCATATCTACTTTCATAGTTTCTTATTAATGTCAATCATGCTTTTTAAAAATCTTAACCTAAAAATACTTTCATATTTACCTTTCATAGGTATCTCTTCTACTGCAACTTTGTGAGACCTGCATTTCACCTCTTAAAATAAATTACAATATGTTATATTACTAGTTTACTTGACTTTTTCTTTCAGTTCTTGTGTTTTTTCCTTTTAGTTCTTTAGCTTTATTTTGTGTTGTAGTTTCACTCTGTAAAAGTATTTTCTTCTAGTTTTGTTTTCATATATTCACTTTTAAGATTTATCTAAAAACGTTTTTTGTTTGATTTTTTTGCAAGCTACATACATTAGAACAGTCTCCTAAGTTACATGATAACAAAGTAAAATAATCATAATTTGCTTTTTCCCATTCTGTTCAATTTTTTTTTCAACAATAAAGCGATCACTCATTCAATCACACATGCACGCATGCGCACACGCACACACAGACTTGAGCAGAAAAAAAGACAGAAAGCGAGGAAGAAAGAGTGGGAGATTGAAGGTGAAGACGGGAGAAAACACACACACACACACACACATTCAAGCCCAGAGAGAGAGAGAGAGAGAGAGAGAGGGAGAGAGAGAGAGAGAGAAATGATGAGTATGTGTACATGTATGTGCAAGCGAATAATTCCCCTGTCTTGTAGAATGACTTCGCAATGTTTTAGCTTTTGCATGTTTGCTTTGATTTGGTGTGTGTGTGTGTGTGTGTGTGTGTGGTGCGTGCGTGCGTGCGTGCGTGCGTGCGTATGTGTGTGTGTGCATTTGTGTGTGTGTGTGTGTGTGTGTATGTGTGTGTGCACGTATGTGTGTTAGTGTGTGTGTGTGTGTGTGTGTGTGTGTGTGTGTGTGTGTGTGTGCGCGCGCGTGTGTGTGCACGCATGTGTGTGTATTCGTCATAGAAATAAGATGGGGAGGATTGCAAGGGAAAAGGGTGGGGGGAATGGGGCTGGCTGGGGAGATGTTATGCATTTTCAAGAGGCCTTATTTTTTGAAGCAAGGGTTATTAGGTGTTCTTGAAAAATAAATACAGAATTCACCATAAGCCTGTGTATACATAAGTCTATCTACACTTAAAAATAAAGCGAGATCTTGGTAAACACTGTTACAGCATAGTTTTCATGTACAGTTTGGAACACCAGAAACATGTACACATAAAATGATAAACTTCTACATAACTGTCCACTTCCAGTATGCTGGTCTGATTCAATTTGACTTTGAGTGAAAAAAACAAAACTATGATGAAAATTATTTCATGCTGTTTAAAGACAAAAAAAGTAAAGGACACACACACACACACACACACACACACACACACACACACACACACACACACACACCATCACCACCGCAAACCAAAACCTTTTCAAAGGACCAAACTAAAAATTGTCAAATGGAGTTAAATCTGCTGATCCTGGCATAAGTAGCTACCTTTTCTAGTAATAACATTAAGTGTGTCTTCAGGTGTTGATGCAACATGACCAGAAAAATGTTAACATTTGGGCATGATTAGACAATGCAGGTTCAAGACAATCTCAATCTTACCAAAATATTGGTAATGCACATCCTGACCTTGAAATATTTACCAATGCACTGATAGTTACAACTGTGTTCTCACTTAGGTAC
>CM031616.1:49282345-49308263 GCA_018398815.1 Conus ventricosus | reverse complement strand
GATCAAACCACCGAGAGAACTAATAAATACCAATCCTAGCTCAACCGCCCTCAACCAGTTTTGGGCGGTTGCCCTAGGATAGGTATTTATTAGTTCTCTAACTGCCCTAGGATAGGTATTTATTAGTTCTCTAACTAGTAAACCCTACAAACATGCATACTGTGTAGGATTATCCGTTTTCAATACTAATTTACTAAACTTTTCAGATTTTAGTTTTGCTTAATCCTGTGTTTTTCCTGATCATTTTCAATAACATCATTTTCACGCATACATTCATCAAATGCGTCTCTGTCTTTCATGTGAAATAAAACTACAGTCTTTAACTGTTCTCTAAAGTCTTTTAAAACTGAGTTATATTTTTGACATAAAATCCACACACTTATCCCAGCATGTCTTCCACTGAAAGCCAGTTTTGACAAAGTGTTTCTCTTTTTAACTATGTCTCTTTCTGCCGAACAGTCATCTATAATAAATAGTGTCTGCGTTCCTTCAAACAGTCTATAAAAGTGTTCTAAACACCCACTCAGTTTATTGCTAGGATCAACTAAATATATGTCATCATCTGTCCATATAAACCTTCTATCATGATATGCTTTGTTCCATTTAAGAGTTGGACAGAAAATCACAATATGATCAAAATTATAGCGATAAACTGTTTGTAATAGGTCTAGGACAAATATTGTTTTTCCACAACCAGTCTGTCCACAAATCAATGAACAATGAGGAGTTTTTGTCATAAAGTTTAACTGCACCATAGTTTTATAACAGAATTTAATCTAATCCAGTTATTATGTTTATCATACTCTCTGTCAAACTTGTTCAGTATAATAAAATCCTATAAGATCTAAATGTGTAAGATTAATCCAATTCAGTTCTGTAAGATTGTTTCTATTTAGACTAATATTGATTTTTTTGCTTGTTGTTATGACCTTAATATCCTCACCTAGAATGACGACAGTAACTTTAAGTTTTTCAACGTCTAAGTTTTGCCAGCTAATTAGAATTCCTTTTAGAAGGACGTCACTAACGCCCACAACCCCATCCCTCTCCACATCTTTTAAGACAGAAATTTCAAATATCATTGTGAACGTGTCTCCTAATTTCATTTGTGGAATGAACTGTAATTTTGTAGAAGCATCTTTCAAAACCGATTCTCTTCTGTGGAGGATGTACTGTTTATCCCCATACGGCTTTATTTCAATCTCTTTCCGACTATTGTCCTCTGGCACAAGACTTACATGTAAAGGGCCAGAGTTGAATGCTTTTCTGAAACTTTTTTGGCGGTCAAAAAATGTAAATGGGCTTATGAATTCAAATTTTATATACCATTCTAAATGTGGTTCTAAGTGCCTGTCATGTGACGTAGCCTCACATCAAGGCATGTGACGCTCCATCACATGTAGTTTAGTGATATGAATCATTTCCCCATGACACAACTAAAAAGAAAGAATATTTATGTGGCTTGACTAGTGTAGCGGGCGTCCCCAAATAATTGAGTATGACTCATTCAAGAAACAAATGTGGTCATTGGGTGAAAGTGACCACTGAGTGATAGTTTAACAAGGGCTGGTAAGGTGCTGGTCATGTGTTTTGAACACTGAGTATGCACTCACTAGGAGGAGGGAGGAAAGAATCAGTTTTAACCCAGCAGATGGCCTAGAGACTCGAACCTGTCAGGACGTTGGTCCTCTCTGCTGACCAGTCATTACCAGGTGAGCGATAGATAGTTGGGGAAAGCTACAGGGGAAAACTTAAAGAAAAGAGAAAGAAAGAATTCATATGTTGAATTAAGAAGCAGGTTACTTACATGAACCTTATTCGTGTTTCAGCCCTTCACCTTTTACCCTTCGCCCTTCACCCTTCACCTTTCACCCCGTGAGGTGGTTGAAGATGGCCATGGTGTGGGGAACACACCGGTAGGCAGCCCCAGGAATTAAGGACTCCAGGGAGAGGAGTCGGGAACTCGTCATCTCTCCAGGGACAGGAGAAGACGAGGGAGAGGAGTTGGAACTCATCTCTCCAGTGACAGGAAAAGTCGAGGGAGAGGAGTCAGAAGTCATATCTCCAGGACGGGAGAAATCGAGGGGGCGAGATGATGTCTGAGAGAGACAGGGAATCATGAAAGGATGGAGCGAGTCTTAATTCGGATGCAGGCATAGCATCAAGGAGTGAAAGAATCATTTATTTTCCTGGTCTGGATTTTGTGGGCCAATGTTGTGTGAAGGCCGTGACTTTATGAAGTCTTGAGTGAGTTAGTTTGCCTCTCAGTTGAAAGAGAGCTACATGTATAAAATCTGTTTATAAATTGTTTGATGTGATTTAGTAAAGTGTTTTCCCGAAGGAGAGGGGGAGAAGAAAAAACATTGGGTAGTGCGTCTTTTGGTTGATTGGAAAGATTGCGTGTGCGTATGGAGTAAATGCTGTCATGAATGCGCGTGTGCAAAAGTGACAGTGTGACAGTGGTGACCCCGACTCCAGTTTCACCGACGTAGCTGCTGTTGTTTTGTTTCCCCTAGAAAAAAAAAAAGAAGAAAGATTTCTATTTGTACCTTCAGAGGAAGGATTTCTATTTGTGCCCTTGGGGCCTCAGAAAAAAAGATTTTGATTTGTACCCTCAAGGGTTTGAGGGAAGGAAAAAAAAGAATAAAAAAGATTTTGATTTGTACCCTCAAGGGTTTGAGGGAAGAAAAAAGAAAGAAATTAGTTAATTATTTATTGTGTATAATATTTGCATTTGTTTTTTTTTTTCTATTTTTATATGTGTTTCGGGTGGTTGACATTTCTTTTGGTTGCTCTACTCCGTTAAGGTTTTTTTTTGGCAGGATTTCTTTTTGACCCTTCCCTCCCTCAGGACCGATAGCCTCAACCTCCTCTTGCTCGTACCTGGCAGCAAGGGGGCAGGGCGTTGAGGAGTCGCTGTCCTTCCCCTAGAGTATTAGAATTGTTTTGTCCCCTTCCCCAGGACTGATAGCCCCAACCTCTTCCTGCGTTTAGCAGGGGGGCATGGCGTTGGGGAGTCGGTAGTCCTTCCCTTCTCGTAAATATCTATTTCTTTCCCTTTCCTATTGTTTCATTTTGATTTTTCCCCTTGCCCCTCAGAGTGTGGGATCAGCTTCACCTCCGTCACGCAAATAGTGTAGGTGGTGGAGTTGATTACCGCTCAGCCCAAATAAACATCTTTATCTTTTGATTATTTTTTTTTTCTGTGTGTTGCGAGATTTTCTTTGCGTTTGGGTGAATGAACATTTATTGATTGATTGTTTTATTATTTTATATCTTTACTGTAGTGTTGCGTATATTGTGCGTGATTTGTTTTCCCGTCGCCAGTTTCACGGGAGACAGTGACCACTAGGGTGCTGTCTGAGGGCTTCTTTTGCTGTTCTTGATTTCGTCTCACTGTTCCGGTCCTGTGTATCCTTTCATTTCCTTTTCACCCCTTTTTCAAAACCTCTTAAACCTTCTCATCAATAAGCTCCTATCTAGTTTTCTTTTCTACATTTTCATCTTTTAGGTAAGATTTCCGCTAGTTTGTGTTTCTTCCCCTCTTTTTAATTGTTTGTGCTTCCATTTGTTTGTAAATTTATATTCATTTTTTGTATAAGGCGGTACATTTGTTTTGTAAATTCATTTGAAATTAAGTAAGAAAGAAAGACTGACAACAAGAACATTTAAGAACTAAAACTTTATAAAGGATTTTTTTCAGAAAACTTTAGTATTGTGTTTTTTCCTTTCTTAGGAAAAACAGATTTGCATTGAACTTCATTTTTTTTTTTAAAATTCCAAATTGATAGCAGTTTGCAAATTACTTTTGGAAAAATACATTCCTTGGATTTGATATCTACCCTGTTTTAGTAAGCTGTTTTCTGTTTACACCGGAAATTGAATTCTGTATTTGTATATATTATAATTACATTTTTCGTGAAACATAAAGCGCCATCATATATCGCCTTATTTTTATTCATACTTAGAAATTGTTTTGTGTTTATATCTGTTGACGGTTCATGATGGATGATTTTGATAAATATGTTCAACAAGCGGAACGCTTGGGTTTTGATGGAGAAAAACTTACTAGCTATGTGCAACAATGCATAGATAGGGCAGACAGGCTAAGAGAAAGAGAAGAAAATCAAAGGAAACTAGAAAGTGAAGAAAGAAGATTACAGAGGGAAGCTGAATTTGAAGAAAGAAGATTACAGAGGGAAGCTGAAGTTGAAAAAAAGATTACAGAGGGAAGCTGAAGAAAAAAGACTACAGAGGGAAGCTGAAGCTGAAGAACGTCAATTTAAGTTGAGGCAGTTCGAACTAGAGACTGATGCTGAAATTAAAAGATTACAGGCATCGAGAGAACCTCCACCAGTCGGTTCCGCAAGCGCACCTCAACCGAAAACAGCATATATTCCAAAGTTACCGCCTTTCGAGGAAAAAACGGATGACGTCGATAGTTTTCTTTTCCGATTTGAAAGTCACGCAACGTCTTGTGGTTGGCCAAAGGAAAAGTGGACATTGTATATTGCGTCGTTGTTTAAGGGTAGCGCTTTGGCACTGTACCACACACTCGCGGCGAAACAAAATTTAACTTGGGATCAGTTGAAGGAAGAACTCCTCAAGAAATTTCAATGTTCTGCCGATCGTTTTCGCGAACGTTTCCGTTCTGTGCGCCCTGGACAAAGGAGAATCGTTTCCGTCGTTTCTAATTCGTATGAGTCATTGTTTGGATCGATGGATCGATTTATCAAAAACGAACAAAACTTTTCAATCACTGCGAGATCTCCTTCTTAGAGAACAACTTTTCCAGAGCGTGAGTAAAGATCTGGCCACTTTCCTTAAAGAAAGGCAATTTGAAAGCGTTGAGGAAATGTGTCAGATGGCTGATCAGTATTGTATCGCTCACCAGATAAGGGCGTGGCTAGGAAAGGAGAATTTTCCATCTTTGAGTCTCATGCGTCATGTACTATCCCATCAGGACAGGGAAGTTACAGGAAAGGAAATCGTGGGTCATTTCTGAGTCCTCAAGGATATACTTATCCTAGGAACGGACAGGGATCTTTTCGCGGTTCGAGTGACTTTCGTCAGTACCAGTACTCACCGCCGGAAAGACCCGTTACTCCTCAGCAAACGTTCCGAGGTCGTGGACAACGACCACCGCATAGACCTTTTGGGCCAGTTCGTGGACAGAACCGAAGTTCACAAAATCAGTCAGCTGCCGATCAGACAATGCGATGTTTCTATTGCGATTGCAAGTTCCATTTGAAAAGGAATTGCCCTTTCAAACCAAATGATTCAAAATCCGCATTAGTCTCCACTGATTGTGAAGAAGGCCTTGTTTTGGCACCAGATCAATCGGTTGATGGACTGGTGTTAGAAAACGGAGCCATCAATGGATTGCAGGCTTCGGTTTTGCGAGACACTGGGTGCACCACTGCTGGTGTACGGAAATCTTTCGTGCTTCAAAACCAGTATCTCAACACTGTCCAAAAGTGTAGGTCGTTTGGAGGCAAGATTGAAACGTTTCCGCTGGCGAAAATTTCAGTCGATACACCGTACTACTCCGGATTTCTTACCGCCTGTGTTATTGATAACCCAGTCTGCGACTTGATCTTGGGCAATTTGCCAGGTGTCGCTACAGTACATGGTGGTGCTGGAGGATCGTTCGTTCTTTGTCTTGTCAGTACCAGATCAGACATCGTAGAGCAGGGAAAGGCTACAAAGCCGCTAAAAGTCTCAAAACTGGATGAACTCCAGATTACCCCAGATGATCTATATATATACTCAACGAAAAAAGTAACTGACCACTTTGATTCTGCCTTGTAAATAAATTAAAAAGCGAGAAATTGAATGGAATAAAATGTATTGGAATACTGCCAGATAAACAATTCGCGGCGAAATGTTGAATGCCCGTGAATAGCGTGCACACGGCTGCGCTGGCGAAAATGACAAAAGCAGCTGTGGTGCATCCCCCTTCACGCTTTTCACATGCACACAGTAAAAAAGCCTGAACTGTATTCGTTGTCTCACTCGGCAACTTTATCCATACTGTACCACTGATTAACACCGCACAGAAAGATGCCACGCTTATCCGAGAGTGAACGATGTCGTCTTGTTGGCATGCTGCAAGGCGGAGCATCGGTTGCTGCGACCGCAAGGCACTTTGGAGTAACAAGAATGACTGTTCGGCATTGGAATCAACGCTATGGGGCAACAGGCACAGTCGCTGACCTTCAAAGAAGTGGTCGCCCAAGAGTGACAACTGCACGACAGGATCGGTTCATCGTCATAACACATCTGCGGAACCGCTTCCAGCCCAGCACAGTGACTGCCCGCACTATCCCTGGGCTCAGGCCGATCACCTCCAACACTGTGCGCAATCGCCTGCGTGACAGAGGACTTCGCGCAAGGCGTCCTGCTAGGTGACTAACTCTACTGCAGCATCACCGTAACGCTCGTATAGCATGGGCCAGAAGATACCAGCGAGCCACAAATGCTGAGCTGAACAGCATTCTGTGGACTGACGAAGTGAGGTTCACCTTATCCAGACCAGATGGCCGGCGAAGAGTCTACCGATTTGCTGGTGAACGCTTTGCTGACGCTTGTGTTGGGGAGTACGAATCCCACGGTGGGGGGGGGGGGGGGGGGGGGGGGGGGGGGGGGGGGGGGGGGGGGGGGGTCATGGCATGGGGTGGTTCACAGTACTCATCGAACCCAGCTGATCATCCTGAATGGTGCCATCACTGGACTTCGATACAGGGACGAGGTTGTTAGACCTCACATCGTGCCTTTCCTTCAACAACACGGCCCTGGCCTGACCCTGCAGCAGGATAATGCCAGACCCCATGTGGCTAGAGTTGTTCAAGATGACCTCCATGCACGGCACATCCCCACTATGCTTTGGCCAGCTCGTCCCCAGATTTATCACCATTGAACACGTATGGGATGAAATCAAGCGTCGTGTGCATCGTCGACCTCACCCTCCACAGACACTTCAACAACTCCGCCAAGCAGTCATTGAAGAATGGCAGAACATCCCTCAGGCCTTCATCCAGAGACTGGTGACATCTGTGCGACAGCGCTGTGCAGCAGTGTTGGCCAACCATGGTGGTTACACACGGTATTGAGACTGATCAGTCTTATGGAGCAACTGCCTTTGTTTCTGTGACATTTGTTAACACACTTTCCCCGAATGAATTGTTGGAACTGGGTCTCGTGATTTCCAAGATGAATTTTTTTGTTTATTTTTGTGCCCCGATTGTGGCAGATTCTGTTGATCGGTTATACATACATTCGGTTTGTTAAAATAACAATTAAAAGGACAAATACTGCCTGGTCAGTTACTTTTTCGTTGAGTATATAAAGAAATGCAGGAAAAAGACGAGACGCTGACGACAATACTTCTGCTGCTAAACAGACTGTAACGGACAAACTAAGGGACAAACCAACGTACAAACTGGAATCTGACATTCTCTACAAGTGTGTACCTGGACAGGAAAACAACCAAGTTGTCGTTCCAAAGCCACTTAGAGAGACAGTGCTACACACGGCTCATGATGCATTGTTCGCTGGTCACTGTGGAATCAAAAGAACATCAAAGAGAGTTCTTGATTCTTTTATTGGCCAGTGTCACAAAGGAAGTAACAGAATACTGCCGTTCATGTGACATCTGCCAAAAGACATCTCAGAAAGGTCGCGTCCCATGTGCACCTTTGCACAAAATGCCTCTCATTTCCGTCCCATTTCGGAAAGGGTGGCTATTGATCTTGTTGGGCCTTTACCACTGTCTTCTTCGGATATCGGTATATCTTAACTTTGTGGATACAGCGACAAGGTATCCAGAAGCGATTCCACTGAAGAAAATTGATACAGTGTCTGTCGCTGAAGCCTTATTTGCGATTTTTTCAAGAGTGGTCTTCCAGACGAAATTCTCTCGGATTGTGGAACGCAATTCATTTCCGATCTCATGAGAGAAATCTACAGACTGTTGTCAATCTCTTCCATTTCAACCACGCCATATCATCCCCAATCGAATGGCATGGTTGAACGTTTCAATGGAACGTTAAAGTCCATGTTGAGAAAGGTTGCAAGGCAGGAACCCCCATGAATGGGATCGTTTCATCCCGGCTTTGCTTTTCGCATACAGGGAAATGCCGAACGAAACGCTGGGATTCTCACCATTCGAGCTTCTTTTGGACACTCACCCAAGGGGTCCTTTGGATCTACTGATGACACAATGGACGAAAGAGACGGACATACCTGACAGTAAAACTGTTTACCAATACGTTTATGAACTGCATAATCGTTTGAAGGAAGCATGTGAGCTTGCTCAACAGTCAGCTGATAGAAAAACGGATGTATACAAGGTCTTTGCTGATAGAAAAGCAAAGGTACGTTCCTTCAGTGTAGGGGATAAAGTCCTTGTACTACTCACTGATGAACATAACAAGCTTCGTGTTATGTGGAAGGGCCCTTTTTCCCAGGGGGTCGAAAAAATTTCTGCAGTTAATTATAAGATCAAAATGGCAAACACTGAGAAGGTATTTCATGTGAACATGTTGAAGAAGTATGTTGAACGTACAAATGTTGCCATCAACCAGTCAGTTGAGTGGATATGTCCTGTGTCAAAAAACTGATGTCAACATGACAGACATTATCAGTGATGAATTTGTACCCAATGTGACGTACAGGGACAGATCAAAGGTTGTGAAAACAGCAAATGTAGGAGTGTTAACATCTACCAGTGCAGATGATGTTGTACCCCTTCCTACTCTGTCTGTCAAAGGTGAAACCTATGATGATGTGATTTTGTCGAATGATTTGTCTTCAAGTCAAACAGAACAGCTCAAAGAAATTTTGAAAGACTTTCAGGATGTGTTGACAGATACCCCAGGTACAGTTACTGGTATTGAACCCCATAGTATTCAGTTAACTACTGAAATACCAGTGCGAACCAGACCATACCCCCTCCCATTTGCAAAAAAAGAGGTTGTCGAGAGAGAAATCAAAGTAATGCTGGATTTAAAGGTCATAGAACCTTCTACATCTCCGTACAGCTCACCAGTTGTATTGGTGGACAAACCTGATGGCTCGGTGCGTTTCTGCATCGATTACAGGAAATTAAATAAGATCACTGTGTTCGATGCCGAACCCATCCCAGACATTGAAGAACTTCTGTGTCAGCTCTCAGAAGGAAATTATTTGTGAAAGTAGACTTGACTAAAGGATACTGGCAGATTCCAATGGCTGAAGCTGACAAGGAAAAGACAGCATTTCAAACACCTTTTGGTCTTTTCCAATGGACGAAAATGCCATTCGGTTTGCAAAAATGCCCCAGCTTCTTTTGCTAGAATGATGCGAGCCCTGAAACTCCATGAATGTGGTGCAGTCAGTTTTTTGATGACATTTGTTGGCTGAAAGGTCATGGAGTGACCTTTCTAACTTGCGAGCTGTTTTTTCCAGACTCAGATGTTTTGGTTGACTGCGAGACCATCCAAAATTCGTGCCGGTTTTCAAACTCTCGAGTTTTTGGGTCACACTATTTCAGTGGGAAAAATGATGCCAGAAGGAAAGAAAGTGGAAAAGATTTTATCCTTACATAAACCCACTACAAAGAAACAGATCAGGTCACTCATCGGATTGTTGTCTTACTATGGACGATATGTACCCCACTTTGCGTCCCTGACGGCCCTTTGACTGAACTGACGAAAGGGACGAAGAACAAAAGTATTGTGTGGTCTGATGAGTGCCAAAAGGCTTTGGAGTGTGTTCAGAACACCCTCAACTCATTTCCTGTTCTTTTGTTACCCTCCCTCTCAGAAGACTTTATTTTGAGAACTGATGCCAGTTCCAAAGGAATGGGAGCGGTAGTGTTGCAGGAAAAAAGTGCTTGTTACATCCAGTGCAATACGCCAGTAAGAAGTTCTCAACGACACGGGAGAAATACTCCACTATTGAGAGAGAGTGCTTGGCTATTGTATGGGCATGTGAGAAGTTCGCCAGGTTCTTGACTGGAAGAAAGTTTCGGTTACAGACTGACCACAGCCACTGACGTTCTTGCAATCGTCAAAAACTAAGAACAGCAGATTATTAAGGTGGTCTTTGGCATTGCGGGAATTCCAATTACCATTGAACCAGTGCCTGGAACACAAAATGTCATGGCAGATTTATTGTCACGTGTATGAATATCATTGAAAAATGTAACTGTCTTCAAGGGAAAGACTATTCCTGTTTTTGTCTTTCTTAATGATTACGGTGTGATCACATTTGACAGTGCATTCTATGTTACTGACGATTTAAATCAAGTGGTATTTATGCATAATTTGCTTGTTGAAGTGACTATATGTTTTACAGCAAAAACTACTTGATGTTGATGTATTACATATCTATTCTTTGCTTTATTCTTTCGTAACAATGAAAAAATCATCATGTACTATTTATGTCTAACTTGCTTGTGAAGATGAATATATATGTATGTGTGATGAGCAAATAACCCTTTAGAAATGTATATACACATGTTTTGATTGTGCAATGAGACAAACCAATTGTTTTCATTTGTCACTGTCAACAATGGAAAGCATGTGACTTTTCAATGGACTATAACATTACATGTGGGAAAAAACTATGTTTAAACTATGTTTATTTTGTTTACATGTCTATTGAGAAACATTTACACTTGGAAATATTCTCATTTTCATGAGGTTTTGAAACATATGATGTGAGACAAAGATCAAGGGGAAATATGTGCTTCACATCTTAATGTATGAACACAATTTGTACTTTGAATTTTTAATATCCTAATTGTTTTATCCATGTAATTTGTGAAATGTATTTTGTGAAGTATGGTGATCAATTATGAATTTTTTTTTTTAGAAAGACTGAAAGTTGAAATATGCTATTTATGGTGGATCATGATGATTGATTCTATACGTTGATTATTAATTTGGTGAATCATTGTGATGGTTACGCATTTTGAGATTCAAAGCTGAAGATGTGTTTAAGTGAAGTTGTATATCCTTTAAAAAATTTTCTGGAAAATTTTTTTTCATCCCAGGATGGGGGGGGGTCATGTGACGTAGCCTCACATCAAGGCATGTGACGCTCCATCACATAGTAGTTTAGTGATATAATCATTTCCCCATGACACAACTAAAAAGAAAGAATATTTATGTGGCTTGACTAGTGTAGCGGGCGTCCCCAAATAATTGAGTATGACTCATTCAAGAAACAAATGTGGTCATTGGGTGAAAGTGACCACTGAGTGATAGTTAACAAGGGCTGGTAAGGTTTCTGGTCATGTGTTTTGAACACTGAGTATGCACTCACTAGGAGGAGGGAGGAAAGAATCAGTTTTAACCCAGCAGATGGCCTAGAGACTCGAACCTTCAGGACGTTGGTCCTCTCTGCTGACCAGTCCATTACCAGGTGAGCGATAGATAGTTGGGAAAGCTACAGGGAAAACTTAAAGAAAAGAGAAAGAAAGAATTCATATGTTGAATTAAGAAGCAGGTTACTTACACGAACCTTATTCGTGTTTCAGCCCTTCACCTTTTACCCTTCGCCCTTCACCCTTCACCTTTCACCCCCTGAGGGGGTTGAAGATGGCCATGGTGTGGGGAACACACCGGTAGGCAGCCCCAGGAATTAAGGACTCCAGGGAGAGGAGTCGGGAACTCGTCATCTCTCCAGGACAGGGGAAGACGAGGAGATGAGTTGGAACTCATCTCTCCAGTGACAGGAAAAGTCGAGGGAGAGGGGTCAGAAGTCATATCTCCAGGACGGGAGAAATCGAGGGGGCGAGATGATGTCTGAGAGAGACAGGGAATCATGAAAGGATGGAGCGAGTCTTAATTCGGATGCAGGCATAGCATCAAGGAGTGAAAGAATCATTTATTTTCCTGGTCTGGATTTTGTGGGCCAATGTTGTGTGAAGGCCGTGACTTTATGAAGTCTTGAGTGAGTTAGTTTGCCTCTTAGTTGAAAGAGAGCTACATGTATAAAATCTGTTTATAAATTGTTTGATGTGATTTAGTAAAGTGTTTTCCCGAAGGAGAGGGGGAGAAGAAAAAACATTCGGTAGTGCGCCTTTTTGGTTGATTGAAAGATTGCGTGTGCGTATGGAGTAAATGCTGTCATGAATGCGCGTGTGCAAAAGTGACAGTGTGACAGTGCCATTTGTTGTCAGTTTTTCGAACTATTTTATATTCATAATAACCTACATTATTTGTTTCTACATTGCGCAGTTGTTCTAGTTTAGGAAACTTTTTGTTGTCGCTACTTCTTTACGTTTATAATCACCATCTTAGTGTACTCAAAAAACCCTACAAAGCGCCTATCTCACCATTCTGTTCAAAGTCCGCAACGTCTGCAAGGTCTTTTAATTCTAAAATTATACACCTCACAGGCGCTAATGTAACTTCTGATTCTTCTGGCCCACGCGACATTATTTTTTAGTACAGTTTATTATTTTATTTCCAAAACAATGTGTAGGTTATCACATTTTACGACTTTCCCCGTTTTGTCTGCGATTTTATATTAAATGATCCGACCCTCCCACAAACTAATCTTTTAAACTGTAAATTAGGGAATTGTATAATTTCATAATCGCAATATCAGCTTTCCCTGACGGAAGAGCTCTTAAAACATTGAGGGCCTTCCATCATATAAGTTTTCATCAGTGCTCACTCGTCCAAATGAACATAGAGTAATGAATGTAATGCAAGATCGAGCGGATTTTCTCCCTCATAAGTAGTTTTGTTTGGCGTAACTCTAAAACCTATGAACGCTTGATTGGCAGTTGTAAAGCCTAACATTTTAGCTAGCTCTCCATCAAAATAGTAACCTACTTCTTCTTTTTCAGGTTTGAATGTCAACATTGTTTTCAGATTCGCATTGTTAAGTTTGAGAGTAATGTCAAAGTTACTCATTGCTTCTTTTAGTGAGCAAAACCCTAATAACCATCAGGTATGGTTAACTGGCTAACTAATTTTCCTCTATTATCAACTTTTTAATCTTATTATTCTTCTTGATTTACTTATATTAAACCATACGACTTTGTAAAATATTTCATGGAGTGTGACCATTTTGGTTCCGCAATCGTTATCAATAGCATGTTCTAAAAACGAAGGGCGGTCTTGAGTTGTTATTGTTACAAACATTTTTTAAACGAAATAAAAATGAGCGCATTTAAATATACTGATGCAAAATATTCTGCTGGCCGCACTAAAAATCTTAAAAACATAACAACTGATACTCTTGACATTTCTGTGACTCAGTCTGACGCCTTTCAAGTAAAAGGTTAGTACTCCATTAACAGCTATCTTAACCCTCCTATTAAAAACGACCACATCCCGAAAGTGTGGTTTAGTCATCCGATGCAGTTTTATCAAACCAGTTAAACTTTGCTGTGTTTTGTGCATCAACTGGGTGTGGAGTGTCGCATGCTGATCATTTAAATCACCCTGATCCTTTGGTGAGGTCAGTGTACAGATTTCATTTTGATTACACCTTCAGGCGTATTTTGACTGAACTGCAAGCGCCATTGCCGAATGACAAACCGTTTAATCCATTCAGCAACAGAATAGACATGAAGGCTTTTGAAAGGATCTGTAACGAATTCAATAAATTAAAGGGCAAGACAGACTTTAGACAAAAGTTGGATCTTAATCATGGTCTAGGCACCCCTTATTTTTGGGGCGTGCACAAAAGTATAACTATGACGGAATCCTCCTTACACATCTTTCTCTCAGGCACAGCTTTTTCATCTCGGGTCCATAGAGCAAGAGCATAAAACAGCATGGACAACATTTATCTTAGACACTTCTAAGGGCCTAACTAAAGCAGGAATAAACGAATAAACGACTCTGTTCGTACTTACTTTGGTGTTTGCTAGTTCGCAGCACAACGAGATCGAGCATAACTGATCCTTCTTACTGGTTTTGATGCACAAAAACAATACTTAGCAAATTTAGAGGACGCCATTAATTCTACAGTTGATTTACCTTCAAGTATAAAAAGGTACCAAAATGTTTTACAACACGCAAGATCGAAAGTAACTTTGCTGTTGGTACTGGTTTATACATGCTGCCTTCTGACCTCAGGCTCCAGATAGGAACAATAATAAACTACAACAATGAAATCCTTGTGGCAGGCAATGAACAGAAAGTCGGAAAAAACGAAATAAATTCTGAGCCAGTAATATTGCAAGCAGTAAACAAACAAGTCGACCCCCCAAGAATAAGTCATTCAATCCCCCTGGTCCAAAGCCTAAAGACCGTTGAAGACCACGAAGTCAAAAAAAATAATGACCATGAATATAAAAGACAGCACTTGTTTTTGGATTAACTGGCCTAGGATTACTCCTTCTTTATTTTACTAAAAATTAACCCAACTATTAAGAGAACTAATGTCCATAAGTGCTCGGCCATAAAGCCAACTACTTTTGCTTGCAGTAGACAAAAGCCAGCTATAACAACACCCCCTAATATACTGGTAAAGCGTCCATGGCTTTACTAGCTAATTTTTTTAATAAACCCGCAAGATGATCAAGCTGTTTTTTTACCCATGATTTATCAGGTGGTGATGGAGGTGATGGCGGGGGAGGCACTGGCTTTGACCACCGCCGCCTGTAATAGCCATCACCAGTGTACTTATTGCAAAACCTAAGGCCGTTATAACGCTTACTAATGTGACTCCTTGCTCTCTAAACAGTGTTCGTATTCGTTCTGCTAGCGTTGTGTTTTCATATAAAATTCTTGGATAGTTTCTCTTATTCTGCTCACTTGAGTTCGTAATTGTTCTCGGTTAGTAGACAACACTTCTAGTCTTGCTGATCTTTCTTGTTCAAGATCTTTAGTCTTTGGGTTATTCTTTTCTTTAATATCATGCCCTAAGTTGGCGTCATCAGCCTCAACGAGTTTTTCTTTTTCTCTTTTTATATGCTCATCTAGTTCACCCAGTTTTGCCAAATTGTTTGTTAATTCGCCTCTGATGCTTCTCAAAGCATGATCAAGGGCCGCTATTTCTCGCATGGGTAGCGGCGGGTCGTGTATAGTTTTTAATGCTGTTTCTTCTGAAAAAAACTGGTTTCTGCTTCTATTGTATTTATTAATTCGCCTGCTGATTGATTTAATTCTTTAAGTTCCTGTTTTGTATTTGGTTAGCTGTTGGGAGTTCTTGTAGTGTGTTTTGAAGTTTAGAAACTGCCTCTCCATCTAATTTTGGTTTAGAAATGCCAAGGCGATTTCGATCGCCCACTCTAAGTCTTTGTCTAATTGTATTCATGCCTACAAACTTTGATGGGTCTCGTTTATCTGTAAGCTGAACACGTTGTTTTCGGTCGGGGCCGCTTTTCACATACAAATGGTCATCTTCTACTTCAAAATCAGGGTCTATAAATTGGGGAGGTTCTAGGCCTAAACTTTTGTAAAATTCTCCGGCCTTAATTTCTGTTAATTCACGCCACATTGAGGGCGTTGAGCGATGCTGTGTCAAAGGAGTCATTTCACTCATGTCGTCTCCACGATCAAAAACATCATAATCTTCTTCACCTTCAATTCCTGCCATGTTTTTAAATAATTAACTTTTTTTTTTGTTTGATAAAAAATGTTGCAAACATATGGTTCAATTCTTGACCCGCATAGAAGACTGAAAGAGCCCTTTGGCGTGAAGGGAAATAAACGGAATATTATTGTTTCCAAAAAAACCCATCTACTATTGATGAGAATCAAATTCTTACTGTAAAATTTTTCCAGACCTGGGAGCATATGAAGTGATTTTTGCCGGGCCTTCTGGGGGCGACTTACTTTAAAAAATAAAACTCGAATCAAAAACAGAGAAAACGGAAAGTTGTCAAAAAATCTGGGCGGGCAATCGTTAAAAAAATTTTCCCTATAAAATTTTGGAGGGGAAAGGGAAATTTTTTCTTTACCAATGAAAGAAATATTTTTAATTATTTGATCTATGGCTAACCCCCGGAAATAAAAGGGGATGATCTTGGGGTTTAAAGGGAAATCGAAAATAAAGATTCACAAAAAACACAAAATTTGGCCCGCAGATGAAAAAGGGACGGTAACAAGCCCGAAGCTGTAATTAAAGCGTAGGGAAATCGCTTTTTCCACCCCCTTAATTTTGGTTTTTAAAGTGCGAATGAAACCGTACTTTAAAGGAGCATTAAAAGACAGATTGTCATATGAACTAATTTTTAAAATAATAAAAAACATGTTTTTAAAATTACAGACCCCCCGAAGCAAAGTACAGCATTTCTGAAAATCGCGCTAGATTTTTGACATTTTTACCCAACCCTAAATTTAGAAAAGGTTTATTAAAGCAACAATATCAGCCCAAAATTACAATATATTAGGGAAAGAGTGATTCACATACAAACATTTTCCTAAAAGAAAGGCAGACACTATTTTGGGAATTTAGTTTTAGTGCCGCAGCAAGATCATTTAAAAATAATTTTATTGCTTGGGAAGATGAAAAAACCTTTCAAAAGACAAACTAAAAATTTTTTTCTTTAATCCTAAAATAATAAAAAAGTACAATTTAAAATGGGGTATTTCCTTAACCAAATTTTCGCTAGCGGGTTTAAAAACCTTATCAGTTTTTAAACGAAATAAAAAAAAGGGTTCGGAGGGGGGGAGGCATAGAAGCCCCAACCAAAAACCCTTTTGTGTCTAAAGTTTTTCACCTTCCCAGGTTAACTTGATGATTTTTTAAAACAACAAAAAAGGGTTTTAATGGTTTGGCCCTAAGGCCCAACAGAGGAAAATTTCATTCCAGGGAAGTGGGGGGGAACGGTTAAAAAAACGTAATAAAAAAATTCCAAATTGATAAAGAAAAAGTTGGGGAAAAACCCAAATTTTAATGTACATTGTTTTTAATTTTTGATGCCAGCGAATTTCCCCCCAAGTTTAACGGGTTTAAAAGTTATACATTTTAAATTATTTTTTTTTTAAAAAAAGCTTTGTTTTGTTAAGCATTACCCAAAAGTACCTACAGCGCCAAAATCGCCAAAAAAAGGGGGAAAAGTAAAAACCCCCCGACAAAAAAACCCTTTTAAATTTAAACCCAAAAATTTTACAAAAATGAACAAAAACTAGAGCGGGAAACCCTTTCAAAAAATAGAAAAACCCCAAACAAAGGTATTTTTCGCCTTTAATGCTTTTTAATATTTTAATACGGGGAACAAAAAAACTAAAAGGGGCCTATCAGAGGAACAAGTGTGGGCCCTTCTTAGCAACAGGGTAGGTGCCCCCGCACTTTAACCCCCTAGGCGGTTTGTTTTTAAACTTTTGGGCCGTTTTTAAAAATTAGCGAAAGTGCTCCCAGAAAAAAATTTAAAAAAACTAAACTCCAAAAGCACAAAAAAAGGGTTCAACAAATACCAGTTTAAACTTGGGTTCGTTAAAAACTGACAAAAAATTAAGCGCTAGTTGACTCAAACATCAGGGATGAAAAATTTTAGCCCTTTTTCAGGCCGATTTTAAATGACTAAAAAAGGACAAAATTTGGGATTTTCCCAAAAAAAAGGCAAGGGCAAGTTTTTCTAAACACCCAGACACCGAGCAGAAAAAAAAAGGAATTTTTAAAAAAAAGTAAACGAGCCCTTTAACCGGGTTCAAAACAGCCACATTAAAAAATAAAAAGGGCGGTTTTAAATATTTTTAGTTTATGATTCCAAGCACAAAAAGACCGTTGATTTTGTTTTGTTTAAAGGGTTTTTTTTTTTAATTTAAAAAAATTTTTTGAGTTGAAAAAAAAAACTCAACAGGGCTAAGATATATGAAGGACCAGACAAATTGTTTGAAGGTTTTGTTTAAAGGGGAGACGTTTGTCAAAAGTTTTTAAAAAATAAAATTTTAAATCTAAACCCTTTGATCCAAAAAAACGTAGGGGCAAGTGTTTTTCATGTTATTTCTCAAGTTCCAGGAAAAACTAACCCCAAACCCCCCGCCCCGTTAAAAATGTTAACTTTTTTATTGAAATAAAACAATAAATGAAAAAAATTCAGAAGTCGGGGTCTCAACTAAACAACAGACTATTCTTTTCATAATGACTTAACACCGGGTTGGGCAGACCAACTGCTTAAACATTTTGATGGGGCCCCGCTGAAGAACCCAAAAAAGGAGGCTCCGGTTGGTCAGAGGGCAAAAGCCCTTTGAGATCAGTTTAAAACAGGTTTAAGAAAGAGCCGATTGTAGGCAAGTCTTAAATTCCAAACCTCCAGCTTTAAGTCGAAAAAAGAGCATTTTCTAAAAAAAAAATTCGGAAAAACAAATGTTTTTTTGGGGGTTTTGGTTCTTGCAAGGCTGCATTACTTGAAAAAAAACGCAGAAGAGTTTTCTAACTAAAAATTTTTTACTTCAATGATTTTAATTTTTGTGGAATACCCTTTTTCCTGTTAGCTTTTGGAAAAAATTTGATCATTTTGAAGAACAAAAACCAAAAAATTTTTAAATGTAAAAACCAGGGTCTGAAAAAACAAATTTGGTCCCATTAGGGGTTTTAAAGACACCCCAACAATGGGGCAAATCCAGCCAAAAGTCAGTGGATTTCCCTCCTAATGTCTTCGCCAACGGGGTTTTGCCTCAACATTACACTTTGATACGCACAATAAATAGCTAATGCGCATACTTCAAAAGTTTGGGCACGACAAGAATTCTGTAAAAAATTTTAAAACAAAAATTTTCCATCCTTTTAAACCGCGGGGGGAACATAAAAAACCCATTGTAAAAGTTCTGTAAAACTGTAAGACAGAATTTAATTACGTTTCCCCCCGGGGATCTAAATTAGTTTTAAGAACTGGAAACGGCTGCAAACAATCCATACGTATTTTTACGCAGACTTCGAGTCGTTTATTGTTCCCTATAAAGGGGCCGGGCCGTATTTAATACTGTCGTCATAAAACCCGTGTCGCACGACAGTTTTTTCCCGGGGAAAATACTCTTTTTAAGGGACAGCTAAAATTTTCTATAGGACATTTTTCTAAAAAATTTTTCTCGGGGACTTTTTTTTTTCCAAAGAAATATTGTCGCTAAACAGTTTTTTCACGAAAAATGCTGTCGTTGCGATACAATTCCAGGGCAAACAGAAATTATAAAACCGACACCGGCGCCAAAGAAACTTCCGAAAATGCCCCTTAAAATGAGTAATCTTAAAGTTTTGGGTTAAATTTCCCTTTTATCATTGTAGGGGGGAATGGCTCCCATTCAGGCCAAAATTTAAAAAAATAGGGGGCCAAATGCTGCAAAATACTTTTTAAAAAAACGCTTGCAGCAAGTCCCGAAAACGTTGTTAAAAATAATCTGAATCTCCCCAGACATTATTAAACCCTGAAGTTTAAACAACAGTTTGACTAAACCAAAATTTTTGGGGTTTTGCGGTTTAGAAAAAAGGGCCCAAGGGGTGAAAACCCAAACAGAAAATGAAAACCAGATAACATTAGAAAAAAGTTCAGAGGAGCAGCGCAAAACAGCTGCAATCTTCAACTAAAGTTTTGAAAAAAAGACAGGGAAGCTGCCCCTTCTTTCAAAACTTGCGGGTTACAAACCTAAATTTATAATAAAAAGCATTACCCAGCGCCCCCAAGCAAACCCCAGCGACCCCAAGCGTTTCCCAAGCGACTCCAACGCCTTCAGGGTGCCCAATAAATTGCACACCCATCAAAAAAAGTACATGTGTTTCATTTTAAAAAAACATGTTTTTTTTAGACTCTATGCAAACCTGAGGGGATCTTAGAGTCAATGCTAGTCCTTAAAGCCCTGCCCAAAAACAGAAGAATATTTTGCCCCTTTTTCTTGTTAAAAAGGGGGCTTTTCCCCTTAAATGAGTACATGAACAGTTGGAAAAGGGTTTTTGACAAAGATACACTTCCACCTAAAGGCGCGTTTTTCTAGTCTTAGGGGAAAAGGGAAACAAGCATTTGATTACCAGCATGTTTTCAAGAACATGGCAGAATTTTGAGGAAAAACCCGTGGGAACAATAAATGAATCATATTTGGGAAGGCTGATGTAGGGTTTTTTGGGGACTTTTTTAAAAAATTCGGGAAAGACCTGCATGAAACTTATACCCTTTGGCCCCCGCGCTTTCTTTCTGTGCCGGGGTTTGATTTGGGGGAAAAGCTTTCTTAAAGTTTTCCCGGGAAGAAAAGATTGATTTATTGTAAATTTTTACCAATGTTTCAGATATAAAAAACGGTTTGCGTGGAGGATTAAAGAAAGGCCCGGTCGAAATCATTACTGAAAAGCAAAAAAACCCCCCAAAAATACCTAATGTTTTATGATCCGAGTAAAAGGTCTAACTTTCTCATGTATTTAGGAAGGGAAAAAAATCTTAGGTTGGGCTAGGTGCAATCACTTCCATTACGAAAACTTTAAAATGTACACTGGGGGTTTTAAAGACTTTCCCAAGAATTTGTAGAACAAATGCATACTCTTTCCCGCTGATCGTTTAAAAAAGGTCTTATTCTAAAGTGATTAGAATATCCTCCCTGAACTCCATGACCTACATAATGACTACCCATTAGTGAGGAAAACTAAAGATGCAAAAACAAGCCGCCTAAACTTGTGCCTAATTTCGAGGTAAAAAAAAAATGTCATTACAGACCCTTTTACAATTTTTTTTAAAACATGGTTTTAAGTTGAAAAGCTTTTTCAAAAGTTTTAAATTTCCTTTGACAAAAAAAGTTCATGAAACCAACTAGGGAAAAAAAACTGAATTTGAACTAAATCACAGTTCTTTTAGAAAAAGACTTTTTCAAGCTGATAAAAAACAGCTGTTTCGGAAAGACAATGGAAAATCCCACAAAGCGTAAAAAATTTTCAGGGTTGGGCACCAAAGAGAAAGAAGCAAAATTTAAACTGACTTCAAAAAACCCAAAAAAACAGGAAATTTTGAAGTTTTTATGATGGGCTTTTTTGGGATAAAAGGGTGAAAAAAAAGACAGTCAAATTGGGGCAAACCCGTAATTTTTTTTTTGGGGGGACTGTTTTTTTAAATTTTCAAAGCTTTGATGTTAGAAATTTTTTATGACACTTTAAAAACCCCTTTTAAACCAAGGTTCCCGAGTAATTTACACAGATACAGATATTTTTTTTATTGATACCCTAATGAAGGAACATTTTTATAAAGACATGGAAATAGAAAATAGCTAAAGGGGATGCGGGGGTGGTAAAACATTGATTACCCCAAAAGATTCGCCTTTTAAATTCATCTGTTAAAAAAGGTTTTTTGGGAAAAAAGAAGGATGGGAATTTTCTGGAGGGGTTTTTAAGGGGGTTTTTTGGTTTAAAGGGCGGGAAAAAGTACAGTATTTCGGCCCCGGAGAAAAACCCTTAAAAAAGCAAAAAAAGGGAAAATCTCGAAGTGTTTTTGGGAGTCAAACATATTTACATGACAACTACAAAGAAGCCAAATTTTCAAAAAAAACATACTTTTTTTCATGAAAAACGTAAAAATACGTTTAATTTTACTTTAATCAACACAACTGTTGTAACAAAAAAGTCTCCCTTACAGCCCAAAAACAAAACAGTATTTGTTAATCCAGAGTTTTTATATGCAATTTGGGCCCCTGGAGAAAGTCCCTTTAAAAACCCTAAAATTTTCAATTTTTTCCTCCCAAATTTTATTAAACTTAAACTTTTATTATCCCCAAATTAAACTAAATCTTTTTTTCCTGTTTTGCTTTGATGTGCCGAAATTTTTTTTTTTATTTCCCAAAATAAAAATTTTCCCCCGTTGATGATCAAAATTTTGGGGAAATTTTTTTTGTTGGGGTTTTGGATGCATTGCCATGTACCGATAAAACCTCCCCAAATGTTTTCCCTTAAAATAAACTCGTATCAAAAGATTCCCCTATTAATTCCAAAGGGCTCTTCCTTTACTTTTTTGTTTTGTTCTGTGCTTCCTTTTGAGCTTCCCTTTAGACTCAAATAAATTTTTTGTAAATTAAAAAAAATTTAATTTAAACAACTGGAACTGTGTCTGGGGGGATTTCTGCATTTTTTCCCCTTTCCCAAAAGATCTTTGAGGAGCTGGGTTTTTTTTTGTTTTTTGTCATTTCTCGTAAAAAAAAACAAAGGGCGGTTTTTTTTTTACAAAATTTTTTTTTAATTTTATAGGTTTAACACCCCCAAACTGGATCGGTTGCCCTGATGCAGTGTCCCCCCTTTTGCTTCCCCCGGGAAATAAAGGTACCCTTTCTTTTTAAAACCCCAAAAGGGAAAAAGTTTGCCGGATTTTAAATGGGGGTCTTCAGCAACATTTATTGTTTGTTTTGTGATTGCTTGTTCTGGTTTTTTGCCCTTTAAAATTTTTCATTATTTTATTGCGTGCAAAACGAGGGCAGTTCCCTTCAAAAAACCCTTCTGTTTGCGGGGAATTGTCAATTTAGCTCTCTGTGATACTGGGAGGAAAAAAATCTTTCAGATAACTGTTTGTTAAAGTTTTCAATCAAAGCCTTTGAACTGTTAACCCCCTGGGAAAACCTCTTTTAAGGTAAATCTATTTTTAAAAAATAATTGATTCACTTGGCCTTTTTTAAATTTTTTTTTTCCCCATCGACTTGAAAACATCGGGATAAGGTAAATTGCGGGGCCCCGTTTGGGATATCAGTTGTAATTGGGGAACAGCTACAGCAGAAAAACACTCTTTTTTTTGTTAATGGTTTCCCCAAACTTTGTATTTGGCTTGCAATGACTGTGAGTGCGACTTTTAAAACTTTTTTGTCTTAAACGTATCAAGGGGTAAATATTAAGGTCCCCTTTGATGGGGGTTGTCGGTATTGGGGATTCACAAAGTGGGTCTCTTTTTCGTTAGGGCGCAGGGAAAAAAATTTCCCAAAACGCTTGTTTTGATAACCATTCCCCTTTTTGTTTGTTCGCTGACCCCCCCCGCTGCTTGGTTAGCTTTTTAATTTGCCGTTTATTTCCCCCCCCAAAATTTCCTTTTGGGGGAATAAAAAGATTTTTTTTCCCTTTTTTTCAGCCAATATTAAGTGCAAAAAAAATACCCCAAAGGTCCCTTTCCAAAGACAAAAACAAAGATTTCTTGCATCTTTTTTTTTTTCTGATGGTTGAAAAAATCACTGAATTTTTGGGGGGGCAATGTTCCCCGTTTTTGGGTTTTCCCGTTACAAAAATTTTAAAATTCTTTTTTTGCCTGGTCAAAAGTCCTTTTAATGTGTAAGCGCATGTCCCTGTTTTTTTAAATTTGTCGTTAATAAAAAACTAGCTGCCAATTTTTCTGCTTTTCATAGTAATCTTGTGTGGGGGCTAGGGTTTCTCCATAGTTTTTTTTTAATTTTTTATGTCTTTTTCTTCTTCATTAGTTTGTTGTTTAAATAAAAGCGTAATTACTTCCGCTAAAAAAACAAGCGCATTAAAACCCCAGCGGCCCCCACATCATTACGAAAGAAGCCATTTTTATTAAAAGTATTTTTCATTTTACATATTTTTTACTGTCTGGAATTTTTTCCGCCCTTAAAAGAAAAAACTTTGTAGAAACGAAAACTGTAATGATTTGCAATTAGTTTTCTGAATCCCAAAGCCCACTTTCCAAGATCGCGGGTTTTAATTTTTTAAAAAGCTTTTTTTCCAAACATTGGGATCCTATACTTAGGCCTCCCAAAAACAGCGTTTGGGATATTTAAAATTTGGGTTCAGTTTTTTTTTGGTGCTCATTTTTTTAAAATAAAATAAATTTTAATTAATAAAAAAAACATGAACAGCGATGATCTATAAACCCCTTTCCCGAACTTATTTTTACAAAGGCCAGGGTTTATAAACCCAAACTATTATGCCCCCAAAAAAAAAGGGTTTTATTCTCTGGCAGCATGCGGAAAAAACAAAACAGTTCCTCGGGGAAAAGAATTCAGCATAGAAAAAAAAGATTTTAACAGATGTCCCCCAAGACATTGGGAAAAGTTAAACAGGTAAAGAAACGCAACTAGGGTCAAGAAGGTTTAAAAAATTAGGACAAACGCTCTTTGTTTGGGACACTAAAATAGTAAATAAATTTGCGCCTATTTATTTTGAAAAAAAAACTTTATGTAGATTTAACGAGGGTCCCGTTTTTAAAAAAGTCATTAAAAGTCTCTAGGATGTGATTTTATATAACAGAAATTTTGGGAAAATTATTGTCCCCTAATCGTGGGGTTAATTCTTTTAATCAAATAATTTTGTTTCCCTTAAAAATGACCGGCCAGAAAATCGCAGAACAGAATCAGAAAACACAATTTAGGTGGGAGAAAGTGACCCGTAAAAAAACCCCCTCCCTGGCCCTGTTGCAGCAGGAAAAAGATTAAACAGGTGGCCCCCAAACCCAAAAATTGGTTTCACAAAGAATATAACTCCAAAATGAAAAAATGCTAGAGCCGCAGCCAGTTGTTTCAAAAGCCAAACTATAAAAAAAACCAGACAAATTTGGGTTCAAGAACCCAAAAACAACAACAGGGTTGCCACAACCCCCAAAATCTCTATGGAATTTTTTTAAAAACAATTGTCATTTTTGGCGGCATTGCTGGGGTTGGGGGGGGTTTTTAAGGTTTTAAAATATATAAAAAAAAACGCCGCAAAAACCCAAAACAGTCCAAAAAAAAACCCCAAAAAAAATTTTATGAAGCCGAACCAAAAAAACATGCCAGAACCGCCAACAAAAAAGATCTTTTTATTTCCCTTTCAAGCAATAATACTTTTTGAACCCTTTAAAAAATAAATTTTAATTACTTTAATTTAAAAACTTGGTTGTACTTTTAAAAAAGACTTAATTACAATCTTGAGGGAAATTAAGTTAAGAACTTGAGGTGACTTGATCAAGAACTTGAGGTGACTTGGATGACTTGATTAAGAACTTAGAAGTTACTTGATTAAGAACTTGGGGTGACTTGATTAAGAACTTAATTAAGAACTTGGGATGACTTGATTAAGAACTTAATTAAGGACTTGGGGTGACTTGATTAAGAACTTAATCAAGGACTTGGGTGACTTACGTTTTGGTCTAGTTTACTGCACTGCTTTGTGGGGACAAAACGCGAGTGGGACGTGCATGCGTGAGGGGTGGGGTGGGGTGGGGGGTGGGGTGGGGGGTGAGGTGTGGGGGTGAGGTGAGTGGGGGTGGGGGTTGTGCATGTGTGGGGTGGGGGGGGTGTGGGTGTGCAGGAGTTACCTCTCTTAGTATTATTTTCGGCCCTGTAGAGCCTTCCACCGTTCACGCGGGAGCGGTTACTGGGATTGCTGGAGCGCTGACAAGGGTTTTTTCCCTCCCTCTCATGACCTTTGACCGCTCATGGCTGGAGCGCTGGTAGACGCGCTTGTGAGGATTGCTATCATGACCTTTGACCGCTCATGGCTGGAGCGCTGGCGTCTCCTCAGACCGTGGCAGCCACTGCGTATGGCGGTGAGTGAACTGACTGGTATGCTTGATCAGTTCCGCCATTTTTACTGAGATTGTTGCTGTTCACAGTCGGGAAAAATTGATGGTGTCTTCTCAACCCAATAGCGTCTGATCTCCTCACTGCTTTCAAACATGGTTTTGAGCTCTTTTTCATGTTAAAGACTTCATAAAAAGACAGTCCAACAGTGCTGAATTTAGAAATGTATGGAAGTAACAAACGAGATCTCTCTCAGTCTCCGTGCGTAGGAAGGACAAATTCCAATCTTTGTTTTCAACCACTCGTTCCACGTTTCATTGTGCATTCCTTTCCCTTGTTCTGCTTCAAAAAACTTAAAAGTAGTTTCCAGAACACCTCCATATTGCAGATTGAACGTCATTTCACGTTTTCGTTGCTTCGTTTCTAAAAAGATTTAGACTCTTATCTTTTGGCCGGTCGGCTTTGAGAAACAGCGGGTTAAAAACATGTCCTCACGGTAGGTCGCTCGCTGAATAATGAGGCCTGACTGTGCCCGACCAAAAATGACGTCATACTCCCTGTCG
>CM031616.1:49239845-49274845 GCA_018398815.1 Conus ventricosus | reverse complement strand
GTGTATGCAAATCCGTGTTTGTGCGCGTGTATGTATGCCTGCCCTTGCAGGCATGAACACGTAGAAGAAGAAGAAGAAGAAGAAGAAGAAGGAGGAGGAGGAGGAGGAGAAGAAGAAGAAGAAGAAGAAGAAGAAGAAGAAGAAGAAGAAGGAGGAGGAGGAGGAGGAGGAGAAGGAGAAGAAGAAGAAGAAGAAGAAAACAGAACTATGACGAAGACTAAGAACAAGAGAACACGAAACTCACCAGCAGTGGCCAAAGTAGACTGGGCGACAAAACAGAGAAAAACAGCCAGAAAAGAAGCCCCTACTACCTTCATCTTCTTTCGTAAGCACCAACGAGAAAGGGACACTAAGACACCTCAATGAACACCACACATACACACACACCCACACAGACCCACGAAGCCACCCTAAAAGCGTGACCGGAGGTGCCGCTCCACACACACACACACACACACACACAACGAACCATCTGCTGTAAGCTAACAAAAAGTCGTGGGTGAACAGAAGAGAAGCAACCCCCCTCCCCTCCTCTCCCCCCACCCCCCACGGGCCTCCAGTTTGCCCCCCCCCCCCCCCGCCCTCCCCCACTCGCTCTAATCCCCCGGCCCGCTCTCCTCCATCCCTCAATCCCACCTCCACCAACACACCCATTCCTTCAATCCTTTTTCTGCCCTCCTGCCTATTTTTTTTTGTTCCGTGGCAAACTGTCGCGTCCACAATTCGACAAAGCCGACCTTCATAGAAAAGTAGTACACCTCTTTTTTATTTTTTTTTATTTTTCGTTCTCACGTAGCGACTGTCGTAAAATGGATGGACGTTTCGGAAAATGTTCTCTTTTTTAATTAAGTTTAGGCAGTTTACAAATTAAACATAACACACAAGTATAAACGATTGTCGAACGCGTGCACGAGAGAGAGAGAGAGAGAGAGAGAGAGAGAGAGAGAGAGAGAGAGAGAGAGAGAGAGAGAGAGAGAGAGAGAGAGAAAGAGAGAGGTAGAGGTGTGTGTGTGTGTGTTTCAGTGAGTGAAGGCCCTTTCTTGATATTCTCCATGACAAGGTCATGAACGAACACAGAAAATAAAAGAGGACAGTAGACTGACCCCAGCAACATGATAAATATAATCTGTCAGACTGACTGGAAGCGCTTCTTACCCTAGTCTTAACAATTTTGTAGGCCTACATGACTCTTAATACAGCTGAACCATTTCTCCTGACACAATCGTTCAAAATCAATATTGTCCATAAAAGCTTTCTATTAATGGAATCAAATGACTTTTCAAACTGAATAAATTCAACATGAAATATACGATTTATAGAAAATTGTTTCTGAACAAATGCAAAAAGAGTAAACACATAGTCAATAGTAGAATAACCCCCTTAATAAACCATCTTGATATTCTCCTGTAATATCGTCAAGTTCACCCCACTCATGTAATCTGCTATGTATAATCCGCACGACACAATCTGCAATAAACCACCACCACAGAGATGCCCTGTAGTTATCAGTGATTCTTCACTTCGCCTTCCTGAATATAAGGGCCAAGTCACAGACTCTGTCTTGTTTTCTGGGAGGTACATTCATCAACAATCGTATCGAAAAAGAACTAGTGAAAAAACAACAACTTAAAAATAAAAATTCCAGTACATGTCTGTAACTCTCTGGTGATAAAATCTGGGTCAGCCGATTTACTAGCTTTAATTTACCGCGTTGAAAACATGATTCTTCGTAAAAGATGGAAAGATTAAAGAACATTTATCCTCATCGGCCACAACTATAGGTTCTTTATCATGTTGAATATTTCTTTTTATACCAGATGTTTAAAATGCTCATCCCATGTGTCCAGGAAATGCCATTGTTTTGAATGATTTCGAACAGATGAGCCCCTTTTTGTTTTTCAAAACTCCTGCTGCAAAGAAAGAGATATAATCACGTTCTTCATCAAAATTATTATTGAATATTTTTCTTCTTCAGCTACGGAAGGTTTTCGTACTCCTTGAATACATATTCTCACTTCTGTCGTCATCATCCAATACATAAAGCCATGTTCTTGATGATTTTAGTACATTTCTTTTCATTCTCACGCAGTCACAATCAAACCAATCTTCCTTCAAAGCGCTGTACAACTTGCACACTTTTTTTCCTTCATACATTTAGCACTGCTTCTGATATAATCATATAATAGATAGAAAGTTTCCTTTAAATCTACACTAATTAGTTCTGTAGCTTCCTCCGACTTTGTGCACATTTCTGCTTTATACAAATTGTTGCTGTAAGTCAATGCATGATCATTATTCCACCCAAACTTGTTGAATACAGCAGATTCGTCTGTCTCAGTGAATTGATCTCTGTTTTCTGTTAAGAAATCAACATGAAATCCAGCAAATAGATGATCAGACCCAGTCCCTTCAGATACAAACCAATTACAGGAATCACAAAACGTGGCGTAGAAATCTTTAAACACGAGGAACGAGGAAGTAACCAGTAACGCTGCCCCGCTGTCGGCTATGTATGTGTAGCACCCAAGGCGGTCGCCCTGACATACACCATTTATAATCTGTAAATCAAAAGCAGCGCAGAGATTTAACAATAACTTACCATGATTTTTTTCAGTACATTATCTGTGCAAGGTAGTCGATTTTTCGCCTGCCAAACAGGGATTGAAAACATCAGTAGACAAGCAGGAGAAACACATGACTGTCTGCGCTGTGTTTCCATACACGACTGTTCACTTATGTTGAAAGTGAACACTTCTGTCGCCAAACTTCTCTCAGCACAGAATGCTGTTATCAACATTAAATTGAGGTTAACAGCAGGAGAACAGTTGTGGTTGAACAGGTAACAAACCCCAGCGATGTTTTTCAAAGTCCCCGAAAGAGAGTTTTCGATTGAAAAAGGCATTGACATTAGAATACTCAACATTTATATCAAGTCATGATAAGGAATTAAATTATCCCCTCATCGACAAAGTTGAACAGTACCTTTACAAGAGGTTGTATACCTACAAACGTTTATAAATTTATCCCATTTTAATGATTCAGGAAGATTATCCCTAAAACATACAAGACCAAAACCACAGGCATAAGGAAACGTTGAGAACAGTAATTGCCGCTTCAGACCTCACTTGCTCCTCCACCGAGTTTTTGGGCGGAAAGTGGCCTAAAAGCCGCCTATTCCTGTTCTCTGACAAGTAACAAAAAATAACGACCCTACAACAAACATACGGTGCAGGGTTATCCGTTTTAATACTTAATTTACTAAGGTTTTCAGAGAGTAGCGTAGGAAGGAATAGTAGCCAAAACTGAAACGCCCCATAGAGTAAGATAGGGAAAAGCGGGCCGTGACTGAACGCGCTTCATATACAAAACGGTGTCTGTTCCCACGGTTTCTTTTCAGGCGGTTAGTCAACGACCCTGCTTGCATGAGGCAGGTAAGCCTTTTAATTGCTAGTTGCAGGCCTACTGCCCACACTTTGGGGATGTTTATTTTCTCCAGGGGATTCTAAGTATAGAAAATGTTTTTGAATCGCAAATACTTTTTCAAAGATTTATAGATTAATTGTGTGGAAGACATGGAATAGGCTACAACTTTATATATAACCACCACACACACACACACACACACAAACTATTACACATGCATACACAACACATACACTACATGCACTCACACGCACATACACCACACACACACTCACACACACACACACACATACTCACAGAGGCTCACACACAGAGGCCAAACACACAGAGACAGAGACAGGGGCACATACAACACAACGGCAAAAAATCATATCTGCGCACTCCTCTACCCCCCTCCTCTTCCACCCCCTACTTCCTGCTAGCTTTACATCAGATTTCTAGTACGTTCTGTCCTACGTCCCGAGCGGTAGTGCTGTTCTGGCCTGGCATTAACTAGTTAATGCGTGCACGGCGCTCACATGGACAAGGCACCACACATTCTTTTCGTGTACAGTCAGACGAGCAGTGACGGTTTACTTGTGCGGTGTGTGTGTTATTTTTAATAACGGTTTACTGAAAACAGAATTGTGTATCTTAATGGTTTGTTGCTCGTTGAAGACAAATATTGTTGGCAAAGATACGCTGAAAGCAAACAATTCAATCACGCGATATGGGACTGCGGCAGAAAGACGCGGAGTTTTCTTGAAAAAGGTTTGTTTTTGTTTGTAGGCCTGCGCCACTTCAGCAAGAACTGTGAAGTGTCTGTGTGGTTGTGTAGTGAGAGATATTTACTGGGTTTTGTTGCAGGTTGGTTTTGTTTATATAATATTGTGTTCATGCAGAACAAAGACAGTGGGAGATTTCTAAGCTGACAATACTTGACGAGGCATCGTTGAGTACCATACACAATTTCTTAGTGTTTTGGATGAGTTGAGAGTGGCAGGCCCATCCCATCAAGTAAGAAACTACCTGCCCTCCCTAGACCTATAAAAAGAATGCTATCTGTTTTGTTATGGAGAGCAAGCAAAAAAAAACAAAAGATGACACCAGAGAACTCCACCAATACTTGAAACAAAGAGGTTGAAGTTGGGAATGACGTTAGGAAAGAAGTTTTTTGTTTTTTGGGGCTGAGGAAATAACGTCTGTTGCTGTTGTATGTTTAAACTGAAGGAGGGGTATAGGCAGCTTCAAAGGCAGGAAGCTACACAATGTGTTTTAACTTGCTATATGGTTGGGCTTTTAGAACAGACCTTCAAGGCCTTTTACAAGAAAAAGACAGTGGGGCGCATACTCTAAATGGGGATGTGTGGTGAAGAGCATTGTTGGGATATCCCCTTTCACATTCTCGCAAACTAAGAGAGATTGCTCGTTTGTTTTGAATCCATTTGCTAAAAGGTTTTTACAGTTGGTCTTTCTTTCACAGAAGTCTACCTCTATGAGGAAGGATTGTATTTAATGTTTTCAGCAGTGAGGAGGATTAGAAATTATTGGACTACTCCCGTACAAGAACCAATTCAACCTCCAAAACACATCTCCTCTCAAAGTCCGCTGCAGTGAGTGAGAACCAGCGCTTCACCCTGTGCGGTCAAAGGTACACAGTGGCAAGCGTTCTTTGGCGCTCTACTAGAGCAGTTAAAGGTTACAGTGGCAAAGCGTTTCTTTAGCGCTGTACTGAGTCGGTCAAAGGTCACCAGTGGCAAGCCGTTTCTTCAACGCTCACCGCTTACCCTAGAGCGGTCAAAGGTTATCAGCTGTGGGATCAGACTTTTTTTGTGCTGCTTTTGCCGCTTTTGCTGTCTTGTCCGTTACAAACTTTATAGGCTGCCTTTTTTAGCTCTGCAAAGCAGTTTATTTTTTAATAAAAAATATAAAAAAAATAATAAACCACTAGGTAACTCTGCCATGACAGTCACAAGCTTGGATGAAAAAAAGAGAGGGGCTGTTGTTATAAACTTTTTTTGTGCACTCTGGCGGCTGCTTTGAACTTGCACAAAAGAGCCAATGCATCGCCATAAGCAAGCCACTGTTTGCACCAAGTGGTGTTACACAGACAAATAATAAGCTCTGTGTACACCACACTCTCTCCACCCCCAACCCCACGCAACGCACAACCCCCACCCCTACGCATGCACACCCACCCCTCGCTTGCACACCCCCACCCCACCCACCACCCTCGCATGCACACACTCAAGTTCCTTTCTAAGTTTTTAACAAGTTATCTTAAGTTCTTAATTAAGTTACTTCTAAGTTGTCTTAAGTCATTCTCAAGTTATCCCAGTTCTTATTAAGTTACTTCTAAGTTTTTAATAAGTTGCCCCAAGTTTTTAAAAGTTTTAATAAGTTCCTGAGTAAGTTTTTAATTACGTTCTTGAGCAAGTTTTAATAAGTTCTTGATTAAGTCATCCTTTAAGTGTACAACCATGTTATTATTAAGTTATTCTTATAATTATCAAAAAAATATACAAGCTATGTTTTATCTTAAATAGTAGATGTATAATTTAGTTCACACAATGCTCAAAAAAGTGTCATCGTTGAGTATGCCTTGCTCAGCGTTTTCTGCATTAGATGTTAAAGGAAGGTCTTACATCGAAGCAACCGCATCATTGATTACAATTCTGGTCTATGGAAATGTCTTATAGACTCCAGGGTCTTTATTTATTGACTTCATCATTTTATAATACGCCTCATGACTATTTTTATAAAAATTTAAAAATTGATTTCATTTCAAATGGATCAAAATAGTGCTTTGTTATTGGTGGTTTTGGCGTGCTGTTGTCTTTTTCTGCATTTAGTTGGCTCAGATTTTTTTGATTGCTTCGTTTCTGCTTGCATTGTGGTATATATTTTATAACCATAATAACTGCCCCCAAACAGCAGCAATGGCGCAAAAATGCCAACAGTTTTATGTTCAATATTACCATGAAGACTTTGGTGCTGTAGGTATAGTATCGCATGGAGTTTTTTTATAGCCGGCATTGAACCAAACTTGTTCTGGCGCTGGCGGCGTTATGTTGTCTTGATGCTGTAACATTAATTTTTTTTGTCTGTTCCACTCTGCTAATTTTTTTCCTGCTTTAACACGCCCAGGATGAGGTATTTCTTTTCACTGGTCCCCACCTGGTTCAGTGTTTTCTGCTGATTTCTGGCTTGGTTACTTTCTCACTGATTCTGATTCTGATGATTCCAGACTCGTTCATTTTGAAGGGAAATAAAATCATTGATTAAAAGGTAATTAATCCCATGATTAATGGCGTACCAAATGTTCCAAATCTGTAATATAAATACACCTAGAGATCTAATGTCTTTGTTAAAACTGTATCTTGCGTTAATTCATACGTAAAGATCTTGTTAGAATCAATGGTAGCAAATTATGACTAGTTTAGTGTACAAACTTAGAGCCGTTTGCCCCACACTTTTTTCATTCTCGACCCCAGCAGCAGCTTTTTACCTGTTATGATACTTTATAATCGTCTTGCGGCGGACATCTGTTGAATCTGTTCAATGCTGAATTAGTTCGAGGATCTGTTTTGTTTTCCCACATGCTGGCCAAAGAATACAGCCTCTCCTTTTTGGGCATATTAGTTTGATCATTAACTTGGTCTTTCATAATGGTCTGGAAGGTTTAGGCCCCCTGTCAGCTGTAGTAGATCATCTCTGTTCATGTTTTTTTAATAATTATAATTTATTTTATTTTTCTAAAAATGAGCACCGAATAAAAAAAACTGTTTGCTAACCCTTGTATACCATTCTGTGTTATTGGAGGGCCTAAGTGTAGGATAACTCCATGCTTGGTAAAAGCTTGTTAAGAATTAAAACCAGCAGATCTTGGCAAACTAGACTTTGAGGATTCAGCAAAGCGGATTGCTATCATTGCAGCTTCGGTTGCCACGAAAGATTTTTCTAGTTAAGCATGGTATTAATTCCAGACATTAATAAAATAGTAAGAAAAAAATTACATTTATAAAAATGCTTCACTCGCAATAAATGATAGGCGGCGCTGTGGTGAATGCGCTTGCTTTTAGCGGGAAGTAATTTCGCATTTAGTAAAACTGCGGGATGACAGGCGAGGAGATAAAGACATAACAAGCTATGGAAGCAACTAGCAGCTGCACAAGAGCATATGAAAAGCAGAGATTGAGCAGTATAGATTTTATTAATGACCACCTGAAAGAAACAGGGGCATGCAGCTTACACATTTAAAAATGTTGACAAGCAATAAATGATATTATTTAGTAAAACAGGCAAACCAGTCCTGACATTGCCCCCCACCAAAATTCAGTGACTTTTATTCTACCATCAGAAAAACAAAAGATGCAAGAAATCGGGTTTTTGTCGTTGGATTTGGACCGTCGTGTATTTTTGTTGCGCATAATATTGGCTGAATAAAAAATGAAACAAAATCTATGATTCGGCCCAAAGGATATTGGAGGGCATCTCGGGCAATACAAAAGCTAAGCCAAGGGAGGGTAGTGAACAAACGCCAAAAGGATGGGTTATCTAAACAAGCAATCTGGCAATTATTTACCAGCGCCTAGACGGGATATACAGAGACGCACTTTGTGAACCAACTCCAAACGCACATAAAATGGGATCTTTCTATATTTACTTGATAGGGATTAGACGAAAAAGATTTAAGTACGCACTTACTGTCATTGACATGCTTCAAGATACATGATGCGGACCATAAACACAAAAGAGTGCCTCTGCTGTTGCTGTCGCTATACAACTGATATACCAAACGAGGCCCTTTAACTATCCTCGCATATGTGATTTCAAGTCGTTGATGTGGAAAAGAATTTATAGGCCAAGTTGAATCAATTATTGTTAAACATAGAGTTACATTAAAAGAGGCATTCCGGGTGTTCACAGATCACAAGGCTTTGGTGAAAACTTTAACATACAGTTAGCCGAAAGTCTTTTCTCCTACCAGTTCACAGAAAGAGCGCTATTGTCAATTCTCGCAAAACAGAATGGTTAGAAGGACTGCCCTCAGTTTTGCGCGCAATGAATAATGAAGATTTTAAAAGGGCTAAAACTAGTACAAGAATCCCCCAAAAGAAAAAAAAAAACTAAATGTTGTTGAAGGAGAGTCTTCATCCAGCAAACTATTACCATTTGGTTTTATACGTTAAGTACTTTATTTACCGTGGGGAAGCAGAAGGGATCACTCGCATCAGGGCACCGATCCCGTTTGGAGTGAGATCCATATGAATATTAAAAAGGTTTTAAAAAATGAATCCGCCCGTGTATTAATTACGAGAAACTGACACAACAAAACAACCAGCTCCTCAAAGATTCTTTTGTGAAGAAGAAATGCAGATAATTCCGCATAACACAGTTCCGCTTATAATTTACGTAAATATATTTGAGTTTAAAAATGGATGCTCAGAAGGAACGTGTACTGAACAGAAACAAGAATGGTAAGGAAGAGACTTGATATGATACGGGAATCATTTCAGGCGTGTAATGCCTATTAAGGAAACATTTCGGGATTATCAATGATGCTAAATCATCAGATCACCTACAACTCAAAAACCCCCAAATTGGGGAAAAAAATATCTTGAAATAATAAAAAAAATTCGAACTCGTCTAGCAAACATGAGAAATGATTTAAAGAATTGGTGATGCTATGTTTAGATCTTATAATAAAAGTTGATGAAAATATAAAACCCCTGTTTTATGCGGTCCTCCAGTGCGATTGCATATGAAAACTCTGGAATTAACAAACCCCGTTTTGTGTTTGTTTTATCTAATGATTCTTTGTTACAACAGGTTGTGTTGATCTCATGTAGATTATTCGCAGTTTTTTAGTTGTCATGATGAAAAGTCTTATTGCCAAACTAGGCTTCTTTGTAGTGTCATGTGATATGTTTGACTGCACAACGCTGCGAGGATATTCCCTTGCTTTCTTAATGTATTTTCTCCTGGCTCGAAATACTGTAAATTTTCGATCTTAAACCCCACATACTCCTTGCTCACTTTCAGTTTAATTCATTCCTTCATCTTTCTAAAACCTGTTTATTAATCGATGAATGCAAAGGCGTATCTTTAGGGTAAATCAGATGGTATCATACCATCGCTTGCCCTTTAGCACTGCGGTATCATGTATTATAGATGACTTCAGTAGGAATATCTATACAAACTATCTGTATCTGTGTAAAGTACTTGGACTCAGCGATACTGCAGGGCTGAAAGTAGTTCATAAAGAAACACTACATCAAAGATTTTGATTATTCTAAAACAGTAAACCAATATATACAGGTTTGTCTAATTGACTTTCTTTTTTTCATCATTTATGCCTAAAAGTGATCATGATTCTTCTGAAGTCTGAGAAATTAGGTTTGAAGTCAGCTTATTTGCTTAGTTCTCTTGGTTGGGGATACCAATCGGATCATCTTTGCGCTTGTAGCGGATTCTCCATGTCTTTCCAAAAACAGCTGTTTGTTCATCAACTTGAAAAAGTATTTTTCTGGAAGCATCTGTGGATTTAGTTCTGAGATCAGTGTTCTTCATGATGTATTATGGTTTCATGAACTGTTCTTGATCAAAAGCAATTTTACGATGAAGCTGATGTCACTTCAGCCGTGTCTTAAATAAAATTGTAGAAGTCTGTATGAACAGACATAATTTTTTTTGCCACGAAGATTAGGCGCAAGTTTTGGCGGCTCTCTTGGATCCCATCTTTAGACTTTCTGCTGCTATGGGATAGTCAGTATGCAGGTCATGGAGTTCTGAGGATTTTCTAAAGTAACTTCTAGAATGAAACCACGTGTTGACCGGCATCAAACGGCTCAACCACTTTAATACCACTTGAATATTTTTCTGTCGTCGTAGGTTTTCTTTTTAAAGTTGCGTAATGGAAGCGATGGCGCCGTTTGCCCTTCCATACAGATTGTATGCATCTAAATACAGAGATAGTTAGACCTTATACTGGTTCTTAATGATCCATGTATTTGTTTGTTTGTTTACAGTAATGATGCAGACGCCATACTAATTCCTCCCCGCAAGCCGTTTTCAAGATCTGTATCTTGGTAGGTAGACAATAAATCAATCTGTACTCCAGTAAACTTTATAAGAAAGCGTCCCCGCTCATCCGGGTGTGCAGAAATATAGTGCGCAGGATCCATTAACTGTTAAGTTTCATGCAGGTCTTTCTATAATTTTCAAAGGACGTTCCGCCAACAAACAGACATTATGCCTTAAATAGAGTCTGATAGTTCCCATCGTTTTACAATCTAACTTCTGCCACGCATCTTGAGCATGCTGGTAATCAGAATCACTGATGTCCTTTCCTCTGAGACTAGAAAGAAGCGCTTTAGGAGGGATGTGTGTCTTCATCAAACTTTCCCAAACTAGTTCATGTACTATAAGGTGTAAACACCCTTTCTAACGGAGAGTTGAGTAAAAATATTTTTCCGTTATTGGGCCAGGACTTTAAGGACATAAGCAGTGCCTTAATGAGCCCATCATGAGTTGCATTAGAGTGTCGTTAGAAGACATGTTATTAAAGTGAAACACATGTACTTTTCTGATGACTGTGCAATGCTTGCTACCCTGAAGGGCGCTGGTTTACTGCTTGGCAATATAAGATGAGAGAGTCGTAACCTCGCTATGTATGAAAGAAGATGGGGCAGCTTCCATGTATTTGGTTCATAATTTAGTTGAAGATTTGCATTGTTATGCGCTCAGCTTTTTCCTCTGAACTTTACGTAATGTGATCATGGTCTCTTATGTTGGATTCGCTGCTGCGTCTGATGAGAGGCCTAAAACAATCCAAACAGTGAGTTGCTGGTCATACTGTTGGTGTATCTTCAGGTGTCATTATGATTTCAGATTAATTCAGATTATTAGAACAGTCATTACGCACTTGCTGCATGCGTTTTTAAGAATGTTTCTGCAGCATCAGTCCTCTATAAATTCTGGTGCGGATGAGCGCAATCCGTACCTAACAAGAATGAAGCAAATGAACAAATCTGATGATTACTCATTAAGACTGTTTTTCGAAGTTTTTGCGGTGCTGGCCCTTCATAAGGAACAAATTGCGACTCGAAGTCTGACGTAAACTACGTATGACTTGTTTGCATCCGTTTCCAGTTCTTAAAACTAACTTTACTGCCTTTGGGGGCGTCAATTAGTTCTGTATTACAATTCTTACGAACTTTTTACATTGTTATATGTTCACTCGCGGCTTGCAAGATGGAAGTTTGTGAAAACATTTTCTGAGGAATTCTGGTTTATGGTATTGTTGGAAGTATGCCGCAATAATCTACTCATTGTGCGTATTAATGTGTAATGTGGTTAGCCCCGCTAGGTGAAATCATCAGTTGTAAGTCAACATGATTTTGGTCTGGTTCGGCTTATTGTTGGACTGTTCTTGGACACTTTATGGCATCAAATCTGTTTCCTCATCACATGTGTAAACATTTATCAGTTATGGAGTTGGTTTGTTCTTCAAACAAGAATTCAATGGAAATCCACGCTAAAGGGAAAGGGATTATACCACTTAAGTTAAGATCATTGATGTAAGGGCGATAGTTAGACCACTCTCTCTGCGTTCTTGCGGGGCGTAATGCAGCCTTGCAAGAACACACCACATAAACTTTTGTTGTCTGTATTCTTTTATGTTTAGAAACTGTTTTTTTGCGACTAATGGCTGGAGGTTGTGGAATGTGGAGACTTGCCTACAATCGGCGCATACTTAGACTGTTTTTATCTGTCTCTAGGACTTCGCCCTCTGACCAACCAGGAGCTCTCATGTTGCTCTTCAGCAGCTGCGTTCAACTGTGCAAGCAGTTCGTATGACCAACACAGACGTTAAGTCATTAGAGGCAAGAATAGTATGCTGTTTGTTGAGACCCAGTCTTCTAGATTTTCTTCATTTTTTGTTAAATAGTCAATTATAACAGCTTAACATTTATCTTTAACTGGAGGGTCTTATGTTAGTTTACTTGGAACTTTGGGAAATGCATGACTAACACTTGCCCGTTCAGCTTTGCTGGATCAATGATTCCCTAAATCAATTTAATTCAGTGCTCTGACAACTTTTCTTGCATTGCTTCAAAAAATTCGTCTTGTCCTTCATATTCTTAGTCATGTTGAGTCTCTTTTCTTACTCGTGTAAATATTTATTTAAATAAAAAAAAAATACATATCAGAACCAATATCAAACGGTTCTTTTTGCGCTTGGACTTCATAAAACTAAGTATAAACGCCTTTGGCATTGTTAATGTGAGCTGTTTAGAACCAGAGTTTAAGTTTCGTTTACTTTTTTGTTAAACATTTCCTTTTTTATCTGCAGGTGTCTGGCTGTTGAGAAAAGTTGCCCTCGCCTTTCTTGAAGATCAAACTTTTGTCTTGTGTAGTCATCAAAAATCGGCCTGTAAGCGACTAAATTCTGCATCCGTGATGTTGAGTCAGCTAGCGCTTTTTTTTTGTCAGTTTAAACGAAACTAAGGTTTAGCCGTTTTTAGTTTTTGAACCATAGCTGTGTGCTTTTGGAGATTTAGTTTTTATTTTTTTGCTGCAGCACCTACAGCTAATGAACACAGGCCAAGAGCTAAAAGACAAAAAGCGCCCCTAGAGGTAAAGTGAGGGCGTGCACCTACGCCTGTTGCTAAGATGACTACATCGTTCCTGCGGATGAGCACTATAGCGATGCTCCTGTATTGACTTATGTAAAACCGCATAAAGGCAGCAGAATACCTTCGTTTAGTTTTGCTGTATTTTGAATGGTCCTTGCTCTAGTTTTTTGTTGCATTTGTATGTAATGTTGGTTAATCTGAAGGTTTTTACTTCAGGGGTTTCTATACAGCAGAATTGCTGCTATCCCTTCTTTGGCGGCGCTGTGGCACATTTGGATTAACCTGAAACAGACATGCTTTTTATTAAAATGAAAAATAATTTAGTATTAGTACTCTTTTTATTCAGCTACCTTCATTAGTCAGCTGGCATCATATATTAAAAACAAAGTACATTAAGCGGTGTATTCAGTTCTTCTTCTTTATCAATTTGAATGTTTTATTAACGACTCTCACTGTTCTCCCGCTTCCTTTGTAACTGATTATCCTCGTGACCTTAGGTCAATCCTTAAACCGTTTTTTGTTGTTAAATAATCATCAAGTCTTCACTGTGAAGGTGTAGATCTGTGGCAAGGTCTGCTGTTGGCCTTCTACCCCTCCCCACCCCAAACAATTTTCTTATTTCGTTCAAAATGATGATAAGGTCTAAGTCCGCTAGATAGATGTGGTTAGGTATGCCCTCAATCGGAAACATTGTACTTTGTCGTTATTTTTGGGATTAAAAAAAAATTTTCACTTCCTCTTTTGAATGGTTCTTCATCTTCACACAGCAATAAAATACCTTTAAGCGATCTTGCTGAGACGCTAAAACTAAAAATTCCATATAGTGTATGCCCTGCTTCTAGGATAGTTGTATGATGGTCGCACGTTTTTCGTAATATATATGTATTGGGACTTATATTGATTCCCCTATCAGCTTTGCCTAAATCAGGGTTGCTAACAAGTCAAATCTAACGAGATGTCAGAAATGCTGTACTTTGCTTCGGTGTCTGTTGATTGATAACACGTTTGTATTCATTATAAGTTAGATCATATGACATCTGTCTTGTTAATGCTCTCCTTGAAAGTATGGAGCATGCGCTTTTAACAACTCAAAAATCTTGGGGAATGGAAAAAGCGGATTTACCATACGCATAACTTGCAGCTTAGCCTTTTTGTGCTTTTTAGGCACATGAGGCGAGTTCGGGCGCCTCTATTCTAAGTATTTAGTGCTTCTTAATTGCCGATTCCTTGAAAGCAAAGTCTTACTCACTTTTCATTCGCAGTTTGCCATAGATCAGAATAGGGTAAATATTATGTCTGCATTGTTTAAAGAAATAATTCTTGCCCCTCAAGTTTTACAGAAATTTTTCTTTCGATTGCACGTCCCAAATTCTGGACAACTGTGCTGGTTTGGCTGTGTTGAAGCTTGTTCTATTTTAAAAGTAAGCCGTTGCAGAGCCTTGGATCGATCATAATCCGCTTCCTAGGTAGGAAATCTAACAGTAATAAGAATTTGAATCTGCATCTTAGTAGATGATTATTTGGAACAGTAATATTCCGTTTATTTCACCTGTCACGCCAAGGGGTTTCTTTCAAGCTTTTATATACGGGCAAGAAAGACGATCGTGCCAATATGCTTGTGCCTTTTTTTTATAATCAAATAATAAAGTTAATTATTTAAACATGGCAGGAATGAAGATGAAGAAGATTATGATGTTTTTGAACCTGAGACGATTATGAGTGAAATGATCCTTTGACAGGGCATCGCTCAGCGCTCTCAATGCGACGTGATTAAAGAAAGTACGCGTCGGAGCATTTTACAAAAGTTTAGGTAAAGACCTCCCGAATTTATAGACCCAAAATGATTTTGTATTAGAAGATGGGCATTGTTTGTAAAGAGCGATCAAGGAGAATCTGTTCGGCTTACAACTAACCAGACCCATCAAAGTTTTTAGCCATAGAGTACCCAATTTATACAAAGACTTAGTGTAAAAGATTCAAATCGCCTTGGTCTTGTTCGCACCACAAAATAGATAGGGATGCAGTTGTAAACTTCAAAACACACTGCAAGAAACTCCACAGGTACAAATGGCAAAACATGGAACTTAAAGAATTAAAATCTAATCAGCAGGGGAATTTAATAAATGTAATAGAAGCAGTATCCAGTTGTTCAGAAGAACAGTGGGGCCAGGTTAAAGACTATCTCGACCCGGCCCGCTACCCATGCGAGAAATAGAGGCCTTGATACATGCTTTAAGAAGGTTCAGAGGCGAATTAACAAACAATTTAGCAAACTAGGTGAACTAGTTGAAGCATATATAAGCAGAAAAAGAAAAAAACTCGTGAGGCTGATGACGCCAATTAGGGACTGATATTAAAGAAAGAATAAGACAAGACTAAAAGATCTTGAACAAGAAAGATCAGCAAGTATTGAAGTGACGACTACTAACCGCGGACCAATTACGAACTCAAGTGAATAGTATAAGTGAAACTATCCGAAAAATTTTATATGAAGGACACAACCACTAGCAGAACGAATACGACGCTGTTTAGAGAGCTGAGTCACATTAGCAAGCGTTATAACCGCCTTAGGATTTGCAAAAGTACCATGGTGATGGCTTTTTACAGGCGGTTGGGGTGTGCTAAGTTCAGTGCCGCGCCGCCATCGCCTCCACATGAATAAAATCATGGGTAAAAAAACAGCTTGATCATCTTGCTAGAAATGTTTTAAAAAAAAAATTGTGGTTAAAGGCTATTGACGGCTTTACAGGGAATATTGGGGAGTATTGTCAGCTGGCCTTTTGTCTACTGCAAGCAAGTAGTGGCTTTATGGCCGGCACTTAGGAATAGTTCTCTTAATAGTTGGGTTTATATTTAGTAAGATAAAGACCAAGTATTCCTAGGCAGTTAATCCAAGAACAAGCGCTTGTCTTTTATATTCAGGGTATCGCGAACAGAGTCCGTGAAGCTTTTGCTGAGTCTTCAATGACTTTGGGGTTGGACTTCGAGGGATTTGATGACTTAATCTTGGGTGTTCTTTTATTAGGTTGTAATATTACTGGCCCAAAAAAATTAGGTCGTTTTCCCAACTTCTGTTCCATGGCTTGCTATAAGTTTTCTTTATTATGAGTTTTTATTATTCCTACTGGAGAGTCTGAGGGTCAGAAGGCAGCATGTATAAACAGGGCCATACAGCAAAGTTACTTCGATCTTGCGTATTGGATAAAACATGTTGGTACCTTTGAAATACTTGAAGGTAAATCAATGTTAGATTTAATGGTCGTTCCTCTAAATTTGCTAAGGTATTGTTTTTTGCGCCGTCAAAGCCAGTAGAAGGATCAGTTATGCGTGATCTTGCCTGTGTTGTGAACTTAGCAAACACAAACGTAAGTGCGAATGAGTCGTTTATTTCGTTTATTCCCGCCCTAGGTTTGGCCTTAGAAGTGTCTAAGATAAATGTTGTCATGCTGTTTTAGGCTCTTGCTGTTAGGGACCCGGGCTGAACAGTTTTGCCTGAAAAGAAAGTTTTGGAAAGGAGGAGCAGTCATAGTTATTACTTTCTGTGCGTGCCCCAGAATAATAAAGGTGCTAGGCCATTGTTATGAGCCACTTTTGTCTTAAGCCTGTCTGATGTTAATATTGGAATTTCGTTACAAAACCATTTCAAAAGCCTTCATGTCTGATTATGTTGTCTAAGTGGATTTAATGGTTTGTCATTTGGTCAATGGCGCACCGCAGTTCAGTCAAAATACGTCTGATGGTGTATAGATATAAATCTGTACACTGAACCTCACCAAAGGATCATGGGATTTAAATGTTCAGCATACGCCACTCCAATCCAGTTGAGCGGCAAAACACAGCAAAGTTTAACTGGTTTGGTAAAACTGCATCGGATGTACTACACCGCTTTCTTGATGTGGTCGTTTCATTGGGGGGTTTAAGATAGATGCTTAATGGAAGTATCAACTTTTTTATGAAAAGAGGCAGTCTGGGTCACTGCAATGTCAAGAGTATCTGTTGCTATATTTTTAGATTCTAGTGCGGCCCAACAAGAATATTTTGCACCAGTATATTTGAATGCACTCATTTTTAATTTTGTTTAAAAAAAATGTTTGTAACAATAACAAACCAGACGTCCTTCGTTTTTAGAAACATGCTTTTGATAACATTGGCGGGGCCAAAATGGTTGCGCTTCATGAAATATTTTACAAGTCGTATGGTTAATATAAAGTGAAACAGGAAGAATAATAAGGTTCTAAAAGTTGAAAAAACAGGGGCCAAGTTAGCCAGTTAACATAACTGATGGTTATACGGGATTTTGCTCACTAAAAGAAGGCAATGTGTAACTTTGACATTACTCTCAACTTAACAATGCAAAAAATCTTAATTTAAAAACAAATGTTAACATTCAATCCGATGAAGAGGAGGTTACTATTTTGATAAAGGTAGGCTGAAATGTTAGGCTTTACAGCTAACAATTGTATATTTAGAGTTACTCCAACCAAATACCTTATGAGGGGGAAAGCCGCTCGATCTTGCATTACATTCATTACTCTATGTTCTTTGGATGAAGCTGAGCACGGATGAAACTTATATGATGGAAGGCCCCCTCACACTGTTTTAAGAGCTCTTCCGTCAGGGAAAGCTGCATATTTGCGATTATTGAAATTATACAATTCCCTAATTTACAGTTTAAAAGATTTGTTTGTGGGAGGTTGGTATCATTTAATATAAAAATTGCAGACAAAGCGGGGAAAGTTGTGAAAGTGATAAACCTGAACATTGTTTTGGAAATAATAATAATTGCGTTACTAAAAAATAAATGTCGCGTGGGCCAGAAGAAACCAGGATTACATTAGCGCCTGTAAGGTGTTTAACTTTAGAATTAAAAGACCCTTGCAGACGTGCGGACTTTGAAAAGAATGGTGGAGATAGGCGATTTGTTATGGTTTTGAGTACACTAAAGATGGTGATTATAAACGCAAAGAGGTTGGCGACAACAAAAAGTTTCCTAAACTAGAACAGCTGCGCAATCTAGAAGCAAATAATGTTGGTCAGTATGAATATAAAATAGTTCGAAAACCTGACCTCAAATGGCACTTAGAACCATATTTAGAATGGGACATAAAATTTGAATTCATAAGCCCATTTACATATTTTAGCCGTCAAAAAGTTTCAGAAAAGCATTCAACTCTGGCCCTTTACATGTAAGTCTTATGCCAGATGACAATAGTCGGAAAGAGATTGAAATAAAGCCGTATGGAAAAAACAGTACATCCTCCACAGAAGAGAAGCGGTTTTAAAAGATGCTTCTACAAAATTACAGTTCATGCCGCAAATGAAATTAGGGGACGCGTTCACAATAATATTTGAAATTTCTGTCTTAAAAGATAAGGAGAGGGATGGGGTTGTGGGCGTTAGTGACGTCCTTTTTAAAGGAATTCTAATTAGCTGGCAAAACTTAGACGTTGACAGTCTTAAAGTTACTGTTGTCATTCTTCACAATGGTGAGGATATTAAGGTCATAACAACAAGCAACAAAATCAATATTAGTCTAAATAGAAACAATCTTACAGCACTGAATTGGATTAATCTTACACATTTAGGCCTTATAGGATTTTATTATACTGAACAAGTTTTGACAGAGAGCATGATAAAAACAATAACTGGATTAGATTAAATTCTAGTATAAAACTATGGAGCAGTTAAACTTTATGACAAAAACCCCTCATTGTTCATTGATTTGTGGACAGACTGGTTGTGGAAAAACAATATTTGTCCTCGACCTATTACAAACAGTTTATCGTTATAATTTTAATCATATTGTGGTTTTCTGTCCAACACTTAAATGGAACAAAGCATATCATAATAGAAGGTTTATATGGACTGATGATAACATATTTTTAGTTAATCCTAGCAATAAACTGAGTGAGTGTCTAGAACAGTTTTATAGACTGTTTGAAGGAACGCAGACACTATTTATTATAGATGACTGTTCAGCAGAAAGAGACATAGTTAAAAAGAGAAACACTTTGTCGAACTAGCTTTCAGTGGAAGACATGCTGGAATAAGTGTGTGGATTTTATGCCAGAAATATAACTCGGTTTTAAAAGACTTTAGAGAACAGTTAAAGACTGTAGTTCTATTTCACATGAAAGACAGAGACTCATTTGAAGAATGTTTGCGCGAAAATGATGTTATTGAAAACGATCAGGAAAAACACAGGATTAAGCAAAAACTGAAATCTGAAAACCTTAGTAAATTAGTATTGAAAACGGATAACCCTACACAGTATATTTGTTTGTAGGGTCGTTATTTTTTGGTTACTTGTCAGAGAACAGGAATAGGCGGCTTTTAGGGCACTTTCGCCCAAAAACTCGGTGGAGGAGCAAGTGAGTCTGAAGCGGCATATTACTGTTCTCTAACGTACACTCTGTCAGGAACTTTTGCGAGCAAAACCCTTCACATTCCAAGACAGAAAGCTTAACACTTTTTCATTACGTACACGCACGTCCATGCCCCGGTTATCAAACTTGATATGATTGTTATTAAAGACACTACTTTCCATGAATACCGTCACATTATTACCCACATCTTCACATTCAGAAATATAAATAATTCAAACACCTATGCACACTGTGCATTCATGTGACTGGAACTGCAATCACTCAAACCGTCCGCAAAGCCGGCCGTCGTCCAACCCCTGAGAAAAAAATGATTATGGTCACGCTTGGAAGCTTCCAGGACAGCCAAACTGTCAACCGGTGTTACGTTATCTTCATTCCCTTCTGAGCAAAATTCTGTCTCGCCGTAAGAGGTCCGGAGGGTAAGCTGTTTCTCTCGCGGTAAGAAAGGATCTTTTTTTTCTGAACAGTTCGTTTGTATAGGAAAAGCAAAAAAAAAAAAAAGCCCAAGAAAGCGCCCACACCTCTCCTGAAAGACCGTCCATCCATGGCATGGCTCTTCACTGTCAGCACACTCAGTCACCGAGACGTGGAGGGAAAAACAACAACAACAACAACAACAACGAACCAATCAACCAACGAACCAATCAACCAACCAACCAATCAACCAACCAAACAAAAAAGTCGCAGACGAAGTGTACAATTTTGGAGAGCTGAAGATGTTGCGTTCTGGTTGGTTTAACACGTCGTTGAACTCGAACCCAGAGAGAGAGAGAGAGAGAGAGAGAGAGAAGAGAGAGAGAGAGTTGGACGTATGGTGAGAGAGAGAGAGAGAGAGAGAGAGAGAGAGAGAGAGAGAGAGACAATCCTTACTCTGACTGGGGGAATGTATGGGAATCTCCCCATTCTGTCTTGTGAGCGGACCCATTTCTGGAGCCCGTCTGGTCAGCCGACTTTTCTTGAACCAGTGAGCGCAGGCACAAGACTCTAAAATCCTTCCTTTTTATTTCTCGATGGCCTTCACAAGCAGTCTATGTATCCTGTCGACATGTCCCCCTTACAAATAAACATACGAAACTACTAGGAACTGGGTCACAACTCTTGACAAGTATACCGGATGTCAGCCAGCAGGGAAACTCTGGTGATATTACTAAACCTGTGGTATCTAACCGACACCTGTCACCTGGTGATGTTACTAAACATGGTATCTGACTGACACCTGTCACCTGGTGATGTTACTAAACATATGGTTTCTAACCGACACCTGTCACCTGGTGATGTTACTAAACCTATGGAATCTAATCGACACCTGTCACCTGGTGATGTTACTAAGCCTATGGTATCTAACCGACGCCTGTCACCTGGTGATGTTACTAAACCTATGGTATCTAACCGACACCTGTCACCTGGTGATGCTACTAAACCTAGGGTATCTAACCGACACCTGCCACCTGGTGATGTTACTAAACATATGGTTTCTAACCGACACCTGTCACCTGGTGATGTTACTAAACCTGTGGTATCTAACCGACACCTGTCATCTGGTGATGTTACTAAACCTATGGTATCTAACCGACACCTGTCACCTGGTGATTTTACTAAACCTAGGGTATCTAACCGACACCTGTCACCTGGTGATGTTACTAAACCTAGGGTATCTAACCGACACCTGTCACCTGGTGATGTTACTAAACCTAGGGTATCTAACCGACACCTGTCACCTGGTGGTGTTACTAAACCTAGGGTATCTAACCGACACCTGTCACCTGGTGACGTTACTAAACCTAGGGTATCTAACCGACACCTGTCACCTGGTGACGTTACTAAACCTAGGGTATCTAACCGACACCAGTCACCTGGTGATGTTACTAAACCTAGGGCATCTAACCGACACCTGTCACCTGGTGATGTTACTAAACCTAGGGTATCTAACCGACACCTGTCACCTGGTGGTGTTACTAAACCTAGGGTATCTAACCGACACCTGTCACCTGGTGATGTTACTAAACCTATGGTATCCGCCATTGTAATCCCTCTACGAACGTTTCTCACGAACATGTTTTAAACGTTCCTTACAAACGTATTTTTTAAACGTTTCTCACAAACGTATTTTAAATTTTCCTTACAAACCGTATTTTACACGTTCCTTACACCTGCTGTTACCTGGGACACGACCTCCAGATGATCATTGCGAGGGCAATGTGCTCATTCACCCGGGACACGAACCACGTTGGATTCGTGATCCACATGTCGGCTAGATGGTCAGATAGGAGAAAGAAAATGATTTGCCTTAGATAGCGCCTTCTGTCTGAGGCGACCTCTCTCTCTCTCTCTCGCTCTCTCTCTCTCTCTCAATAGAAGAACAGAAACGGCAAGTATGAAAAATGGTTAACTAAGCCAATACTTTTACCGTTATAAAAAAAGAATCATTGTCATTGTCATTGTCATCATCTGTCTGTCTGTCTGTCTGTCTGTCTGTCTGTCTCTGTCTCTCTCTCTGTCTGTGCCATGTGTGTGTGTGTGTGTGTGTGTGTGTGTGTGTGTGTGTGTGCGTGCGTGCGTGCGTGCGTGCGTGCGTGCGTGCGTGCGTGCGTGCGTGTGTGTGTGTGTGTGTGTGTGCCGTGTGTGTGTGTGTGTGTGTGTGTGTGTGTGTGTGTGTGTGTGTGTGTGTGTGTGTGTGTGTAAATATCAGTTGTTACCTATTAGATGTACACCATTTACACACCGTGATCGTTACGATTCTGTACATTGCTCGGCTTACTTGTTCCCATGAAGTGATCGCCATTCCACTCGGTACTGAATCAGTCAACGAATAATTTGTTAAAAGCAATAAATGAGACTCGATGAAAACAAACCAAACCAGATCACAACAAACCCACAACAACGATGACGACAGCAAAGCCCTGGAAAGCAGGAAACACTGTCCAGCAATGACACTTCTGGCACTAGTTTTAAAGCAAGGCAAGTGAAGTTCCACACGAGTAACGTAAAACAAAATGCGCACCAACAAGCACATGCACACGTCAACACAGACACGTTTTCATATTCGATCACGTGCAACAAAACGTTTGAAAATAATACACTGGTAATAAACGGAAAACTGTTACCAAGGAGACAGACTTTTTGAAGTGTCAAGAACTAGCGATGATCACAAAGAAAGCAAGATCACACACACACACACACACACACACACACACACATATATATATATATTTATATATATATATATATATATATATATATATATATATACAGATCCAAGTAAAGGTTGTTCTGTACAATTCTTAGCCACTCACAATGCTTGGGTTATTGAACAGCAGAGCTGACCACTCAGACTGTTCCATATCTTTTTATCTCCCTTGCATCCTTGAATGGATCCTCAAGCATAGGCTCAAAGATTGTCCCCTATATTTTATATTGTTTGAATAATGCTTTTAGTTTTTCAGCAACTTTTTTCATCTCCACACTTGTGTTTTGTTCCATTTACTACCCTTCGCTGGCTGCTTTGGGGTGCTGTTGGATTCTTTTTTGAACCCTTGGTGGTGAGAACACCACAGAATTATGGACTGTGGTGTGTCTCTATTTGACACCAAGAGCACTGACACAATCAGCCGTGTCTCCCTGATGAGTCCGATCCAGCGGACGAAAGGCCTAGGAGCAGGCAATACAAATAAATGTGCTTTCAGGAGGGATTACGATGCTTCCCTCAAGCAGCTAGTGAAGGGTATCTCATATTTATAATATATTCCACCCATTTTCTTCATCTTCAAATTTTTTTTTTTTTAAAGTTCAAATTTTTGCCAAGTCATTACTACAACGACTGAAGAATTGTTAGCCTGCACTTGTTTTCCCCCACCACTTAAATGTTCAGCATTATATATATATATATATATATATATAAAAAGGTGATTTTTTTTTTAAAGAAAAGGATTCAAACACGTAACCCTCAATTTGACTGAATTACCCAAGGAAGGTTAAAGGCAGTGGGTGAAGATGGGGGTCACACGCCTTCCATTATGCTGTGTCCCAGATACAGCAAAGCTCTGACTCTTCACTGACCCTGCGGCCATTAGGCTATGGGAGTATACTGCAGCCATTAGGCTATGGAAGTATACTGCAGCCTTTAGGCTATGGGAGTATACTGCAGCCATTAGGCTATGGGAGTATACTGCAGCCATTAGGCTATGGATGTATACTGTGGCCATTAGGCTATGGAAGTATACTGCGGTCTTCAGGTATACTGCAGCCTTCAGGCTATGGGAGTATACTGCGGCTTTCAGGCTATGGGAGTATATTGTGGCCTTCAGGCTATGGGAGTATACTGTGGCCATTAGGCTATGGGAGTACACAGCGGCCATTAGGCTATGGGAGCATACTGCGGCCTTTAGGCTATAGGAGAGTACACTGCAGCCTTCAGGCTATGGGAGTATATACTGTGGCCATTAGGCTATGGGAGTATACTGCGGCCTTCAGGCTATGGGTGCATACTGCGGCCTTCAGGCTATGGGAGTATACTGCAGCCTTCAGGCTATAGGAGTATACTGTGGCCGTTAGGCTATGGGAGTTTACTCTTTACCTTGTGCCCCTGTCCCTTCCCTCTCCCACGCTTAGCGTAACCCTGGCATGACCGTGGTTGACTACACCACAATCAACATGACTGACCGCACTCGAAACTCTCCCACCATTCCTTCCACCTTCTCCTCCCCACCCCTCCCCAACTCTCTCTCTCTCTCTGATGTTGTTTGTGTGTATAATCATGTTTTGATGCATACGTTGTATCATTTAGTATTAGTTTTGAAGCATAGTAACGGCAAGTATAAAAAATAGCTAACTAAGCCGATACTTTTACCGTTATGAAATAAAGAATCATTGTCATTGTCTCTCTTTCAAGGGTATTTTCTCTGATTATCAGACAGATTTAATCATGCTTCTTTTAATTAATACAAGGCTTTGTAAATAATACAAGCAATTAAAGAAGCATATTTGTATACGACATTAACAGTAAAATTTATAGTGCAGTTATGAATAACAGATCTAAAGAATGGGAGAACAATATAATTTGATAGGAGACACAGAGCATGGTTTAAAAGAGGTGACTCTACACTTGTTCACATGTCTACTTTAATTGATGACATTATGCAACGGCATGTTAACAAGCAACCGTGCTTCTTTGGCAGCGTGGTTTGATCGTAAACCATAATAATATACATTGATTTTGAAAAGGCCTTTGATTCAACAGAAAGAAATTTACTATGGTCAATTAAAAAGAAAAAAAAGAGAGAGATGATGAAAAACAAATTACATGAATACATTCGTAGCATATATATTCCTAGCATGTATATAATTAAAAGCAAGATTTAAATGTGAAGCTAAAACGACTGATTACATGAACTCCTGGGGTTTTACAAGGTGACGTTTCCACGTCTGTTTCATTCTCTCAATCTGATGATAAATCCGTATCAGAAGTTATTATCGGAGGTCGACATGGGACAACATTATCGCCTGAATAATTCAAAATTGTTTAATATCTAGTGGCTGATGATCGACCTGGCTTTAAACGCTGAAAATGTTACTGGGCTGCAGAAACAGAAACACGTCTGGATTATACGCCAGAGTGACCAGGAATAAGTCTGCGAGAGAAACAGATGGACTCACAATCACATGATTGCGCCTGTTTTTGATGTAAGCAGACATATGGATTTTTAATTACGAGGAGGATCATGCAGTTGGTTACTGTTCAAAAAGAGTTCAGAGAGAGAATGCTATATAAATCTTCTCTCTTTACTTTCCTGCCCCCCCTCCTCCTCCCACCCCTTTCCCTACTGTTCTCTACCCGCCCCCCCTCCCCTCCCCCTTCCGAGTAATATTAAGCTTGTGGGTTTGTGAGTGGATGCTGATGAAATAAAGAGAAAACCATTCGATAACATATATTTTCTTGTTCATCATCCTTTTTTTTAAGGGGGGGGGGGGGGGGGGAGGGAAGGGGGGGGGGATGGGAGAGGAGCAAGGGGGGGGGGGAGGGGAGAGAGGAGGAGCGGGATGGAAGGGGAGTCCCATTTTTTAACCTTACAACTGATCCATTGTAAATTCAACAGCAACCCCCTGACCTCCCCTCAAAGCTTTAACGTTGTACTGTGTAATGATCCGTGGAAAATGAACGAAGCGGTTCGGTGCTTTCAACCAGTTGTGTACTTAAACAGATGTTCTGCCATGTGGTGATAATGTAAGATGTGTGCTACATTTGACGAATGGTTACTGTTCCAACCAGCCAGTCGAAAGCTGATACTGGGCACCTAGAGTGTCGTGAAAACAGGAATGTACACACACACACACACACACGCACACGAACACACGCACGCACGCACGCACGCACGCACGCACGCACGCACGCACACACACACACACACACACACACACACACACACACACACACACACACACACACACACACACACACTCACACAATGGCTGGCAAATCGTACGTGTGGTACTGGCCGAAGATTGAAACACTGCTGATTACAACCCTCCCCCCATCCGCCCCCTCCCCTCCCCCCCCCCTCCGTCCCCCACCAACTCCCTCGATCCCTTCCTCCCTCCACTTTCACAAAATGTTGATGGAGAGTACTTTTGGAGAGGACAGAGTTCCCTCTCCTCGCTCACTTCTCCCACGCATTTTTGGAGAGGACCCCACTCAACCACTAACAGACAGCTGTTGAATCTGAACAGGTGCAAACAACACCAAAGAAATGATAGAACAACAACAGTGAGACACCAGTAGTGAAAAGATAACCTCGGCTCTTAAGAGGTGATAAACATTACGGTTTCTTCAAAGAGGCATCACTGACATGAATACACGACAAAAACAAGACAGTCGGGGGGAAAAAAGAGGAGAAAGAAAAGACAAAAAGAAAAAAAAAGAAAAAAAAAGTTGGAGGGGTGGGAGTGAGGATGGGGTGGGGTGGCGAGAGCGGTGTGTAAATAAAAACAAAACGAAATCGTAAAGTAACGCGGATTTCACTTACAATACAGCATAGGCTGAATTTTCGACACCTTCATGATGTTGCATGCAAAAATGAAAAAAACAAAACAAACACACACACACACACACACAGAAAGAAAGGAAAGGAAAGAAAGAAAGAAAGAAAGAAAGAATTGCTCGTCTGATAGCAGATTGATGTTACAAATTGCAAATAAAAATCCTCCCCAAACAGTACTCCACTGATCAGGGGAGTGTTGTTTTGTGCATTTTTGTTTGTTTGTTGCAATAGTCCTCGGATAGCAGACTAACGTAACAAACAGCAAAAATGCTCCAAACAATCGGGGAAATATTGTTTTGTGCACTTTCAGTTATAAGTTCCGAAGAAGACATTTGTCGACAATTTTCGTGTCTGTGTTACATTGCACATAATATATGTCTGTCTGAAGACGACATATTTATCGAAAAATTTCTTGTATATTCCTGTGTGTCTGAAGAACATATGGAAAATTTACCTGTCTTCTGTATTGTACATAAACTCTGTGTGTCTGAAAAAGACAATTGTGGAAAATGTACCGGTCTCTTCACTTAAAATCTGTGTCTGAAAAAGACATATTTGTCGAAATTTACCAGCTTTCTGTATTGCACGTAAAATCTGTGTCTGAAGACAAATAATTTTTCATTTGTCGGAAATTTACTTGTCTGTTTTGTATAGCCAAAAAATCTGTGTATCTGAAGAAGACATTTTTGTTGAAAATTTACCTGTCTGTTTTGTATAGCAATAAAATCTGTGTATCTGAAGAAGACATTTTTGTTGAAAATTTACCTGTCTGTTTTGTATAGCAATAAAATCTGTGTATCTGAAGAAGACATTTTTGTTGAAAATTTACCTGTCTGTTTTGTATAGCAATAAAATCTGTGTATCTGAAGAAGACATTTTTGTTGAAAATTTACCTGTCTGTTTTGTATAGCAATAAAATCTGTGTATCTGAAGAAGACATTTTTGTTGAAAATTTACCTGTCTGTTTTGTATAGCAATAAAATCTGTGTATCTGAAGAAGACATTTTTGTTGAAAATTTACCTGTCTGTTTTGTATTGCACATCTGTCCGAAGGAGACATTTGTGGAAATGTTACTTGTCTGTTTGCGCTGCAAATAAAATTGCATATGTGAAAAAGGGACTTTATTTGTTGAAAATTTACTTGTCTGTTTTATATTGCACGTAAAATCTGTGTATTTGTAGAAGATATGTTTGCCGAAAATTTATCAATCTGTTTTGTATTGCACATAAAATAGTGTTTGAAGAAGACATACTGGTCAAAAATTTTACTGGTCTGTTTTGTAATGGACATAAAATCTGCGTATTTGAAGAAGTCATATTGTCGGAAATTTAGTTGTTGTCTTATTTGCACATAAAATTTGTAGGTCTGAAGAATTTCGCATCGTCGAAAAAATCTTTTTGTCTGTTTTGTATTGCACAAAACATTTGTGTGTCTGAAGAATATAACATTCGTCGAAAATTTGCTTGTCTATGTTGTATTGCAAATCAAATCTGCATTACCTTACCCTTTGTTTTTGTGCGTTTTATTTCATTTTGACCTGTATTGCAGTAACACAGCAGTTTGTTCATTTTCTTCCGTGTATGTAAGTTGCATTCTCATTTCACGTTGTATAAAGGTTTCAGTCCAAGCAGACTGTCTATGTTCGGTGACCAACATCTGCTAAGGGACGAGGTGTCAGAGAGGTTAAAGGTTAAGAATACGTAGAGAAAACAAATGAGAGGATGTTTGGCATGGGGGTTAACCAGCGGTTCAACAGGCGTTAATGAGCAGTCTTGCAAACGTTGGACTTTTTTTTTTTTTTCTCCCCAGAAACTCGGTTTTTATTTCATGTTACAAAACGGGTTTATTGCTGTTATTGAACCAGCTGTACGCACGTTAAGTCTTGGTGTATCTAGAAGCCCCCCGCGCTGTGTCCCCAAACCCCATCGTTTTTTCAGGGCATGGCTGTGGGGAGGGGGGGGGGGGGGGGGGGGGGGGGGGTGTCGCTTTTAATTCACAGTGTGTAAAGAAAGAGCTCACAATCGTTGTGTGTGTGTGTGTGTGTGTGTGGTGTGTGTGGTGTGTGTGTGTGTGTGTTCCTGATTAATGTCTATTCACCTTGGGGTGTGTGTGTGTGTGTGTGTGTGTGTGCGTGTGTGTGTGTGTATGTGTGTGTGTGTGTGTGTGGGGTGTGTGTGTGTGTGTGTGTGTGTGGGGTGTGTGTGTGTGTGTGTGCGCGCGCGCGCGCGCGCGCACGCGCGCGGTTGTGAGGGGGGAAGAGAGTGAGAGAGAGGAAGAGAGAGAGAGAGAGAGAGAGAGAGTGAGGAAGAGCGGTGCGTGTGCGCGTGTGTGTGAGTAGTGTGTGTGGTGTGTCCGTGTGTGTGTGTGTGTTGTGTGTGTGTGTGTGTGTGTGTGTGTGTGTGTGTGTGTGATGAGAGAGAGAAGGAGAGAGAGAGGAGGCGCACGCGCGTGCGTGTACGGCAGCATGTGTGCGTGCGCGCGCGTGCGTGCGTGCGTGCGTGCGTGCGTGCGCGCGCGCGCGCGCGCGTGTGTGTTTTGTGTGTGTGTGTGTGTGTGTGCGCGCGAGCGCGCCCCTTCCTCCCACCCTTGTCAGTCAAACCACACGAGCAAATAAAGAAACGTATACACCTTTGCAACCGAACTCGGCTTGTAATGAATATACCCAGCTCAAACTCGGCATGTTGTGATGAATGTACACAGCTCAAACTCGGCTTGTTGTGATGAACATACCCAGCTCAAACTCGGCTTGTTGTGATGAATGTACACAGCTTAAACTCGGCTTGTTGTAATGAATGTACACAGCTTAAACTCGGCTTGTAATGAATATTACAATGTTTTGTTTGAATTTTTTTGTTTGTTTTTTGTTTTATCCATTATTGTTATAATTTGATGCGAAAAACGTCCTCAATTATCAAGTGAAAATTATGACTGCGTGTCATCTGATACCAATATCGCTCGACGAAGGTTAAGAGAGATGAGAAACACAGTAGCCTACAAACCAAAATCGAGGGCTGACTGCCAGAACCCAGTATCTATATACATATATAGAGGAGAGATACTGGGTTCTGGCTGTCAACCCTCGAAATGATGTCTGGTTTACCATCTTTCCATTTTATATTTCCGTGATGAATCTTCGACACAAATGAAATTGATTTGTTCAAGATCTAAACATCAGAAAGGACATTTTCTCTGGTTATGTACCCTATCATTTTTTCTAACCCCCCTCCCCTCCACTTCCCCAGTCCCCTCGGTCTCCCACCCCACGCCTGGTTCAACCCCCTCCAAAGCGTCTGAGTATATGGTAGACAGACCCACTAATCGAGTCTCGAATTTGACTCTCACAAATTCTCTCTCCCTCCCTCCCTCTCTTTTCTTCTCTTCTCTTTCTGACTGAATAGGGAGCCAGTGTGTGTGTGTGTGTGTGTGTGTGTGTGTGTGTGTGTGTGTGTGTGTGTTGTGTGTGTGTGTGTGTGTGTATGTGTGTGTTGTTGTTCTTCTTCTTCTTCTTCTTCTTCTTCTTATTCTTCCGTTTAACGTCTTCCCACATAAAGTGATTTCAGACGTGTGTGTGTGTGTGTGTGTGTGTGTGTGTGTGTGTGTGTGTGTGTGTGTGTGTGTGTGTGTGTGTGGTGTGTGTTGTGCTGTGTTTGGGGGTGTGTGTTTTGTGTGTGTGTGTGTGTGTGTGTGTGTGTGTGGTGTGTGTGTGTGTGTGTGTGTGTGTGTGTGTGTAAGCTTTCGGTGAAAGTGAACACAGAAACGACATAATGAGAACTGGACGACTGACAGCCGAGCAGCTCGCTTTTACCAGAGTAAGCTGCCTATGGGGTCGACACCATTGAGCTGTGTATATTCATTACAACAAGCCGAGTTGGAGCTGTGTACATTCATTACAACAAGCCAAGTTTGAGCTGTGTGCATTCATTACAACAAGCCAAGTTTGAGCTGTGTACATTCAATACAACAAGCCGAGTTTGAGCCGGGTATATTCATTACAACAAGCCAAGTTTAAGGACTTTCTCTCTCTTTTTTTTTTTCCTAAGCTAGCTCCACATAATTTTATGACTTTTGTCAATAAAGCATGGCCCCACATTTGTACCAAAAAAAAAAAAAGTTGGTTTTTGTCGACAAAGGGTTAAGCGAAAACAAATTCCAAGCTAATGCTTCACTTCTTTCGTTAAAGCATGGGTCCCTTGTAGACCCACGACAAGGCTGTAGTCCAATACAACAAGCATGGGTACAAAGAGACCAACGATGAACGGCAAGGCGTCATTCCTATAAAAAAAAAAAAGAAAAAAAAGCATGGGCCCCTGTAGACCCACGACAGGGCTTTAGTCCTAGACAAAAAGAATGGGTCTCTAGGGACCCACGACGAACGGCATGGCCTTAGTTCTAGACAAAAAAGCATGCGTCTCTAGACACCCACGACGTACAACAAGGCTTTGTCCCAGACAAAACCATGGGTCTGTAGAGACCCAACGGCGTACGGCATGGCTTTAGTCCTAGACAAAAAGCATGGGTGTTATAGAGACTCACGACGAACGGCAAGGCTTTAGTCCTAGACAAAAAGCATGGGTCGCTAGAGACCCACGACCAACGGCATGGCTTTAGTCCTAGACAAAAAGCATGGGTCTCTAGAGACCCACGACGAACGGAATGGCCATGGTTCTAGACAAAAAGCATGGGTCTCTAGAGACCCACGGTGTACGGCAAGGCTTTAGTCCTAGACAAACAGAATGGGTCTCTAGAGACCCACGACGAACGGCAAGGCTTTAGTCCTAGACAAACAGAATGGGTCTCTAGAGACCCACGACGAACGGCAAGGTTTTAGTCCTAGACAAAATTAGCATGGGTCTCTAGAGACCCACGACGAACGGCATGGCTATGGTCCTAGACAAAAAGCATGGGTCTCTAGAGACCCACGACGAACGGCATGGCTATGGTCCTAGACAAAAAGCATGGGTCTCTAGAGACCCACGACGAACGGAATGGCTATGGTCCTAGACAAAAAGCATGGGTCTCTAGAGACCCACGACGAACGGAATGGCTATGGCCCAAGACAAAAAGCATGGGTCTCTAGAGACCCACGACGAACGGCAAGGCTTTAGTCCTAGACAAACATAATGGATCTCTCGAGACCCACGACGAACGGCAAGGCTTTAGTCCTAGACAAAAAGCATGGGTCGCTAGAGACCCACGACGTACGGCATGGCTTTAGTCCTAGACAAAAAGAATGGGTCTCTAGAGACCCACGACGTACGGCATGGCTTTAGTCCTAGACAAAAACCATGGGTCTCTTGAGACCCACGACGTACGGCAAGGCTTTAGTCCTAGACAAAAGCATGGGTCTCTAAAGACCCACGACGTACGGCAAGGCTTTAGTCCTAGACAAAAAAGCATGGGTCTCTAGACACCCACGACGTACAGCAAGGCTTTAGTCCTAGACAAACAGAATGGGTCTCTAGAGACCCACGACGTACGGCAAGGCTTTAGTCCTAGACAAAAAGCATGGGTCTCTAAAGACCCACTACGTACGGCAAGGCTTTAGTCCTAGACAAAAAAGCATGGGTCTCTAGACACCCACGACGTACGGCAAGGCTTTAGTCCTAGACAAAAAGAAGGGTCTCTAAAGACCCACGACGTACGGCAAGGCTTTAGTCCTAGACAAAAAAGCATGGGTCTCTAGACACCCACGACGTACAGCAAAGCTTTAGTCCTAGACAAAAAGCATGGGTCTCCGGAGACCCACGGCGTACGGCAAGGCTTTAATCCTAGACAAAAAGCATTGGTCTCCGGAGACCAACGACGTACGGCACGGCTTTAGTACTAAGCAACGCCAGTCACGAACTCGGTAAACTTGCTAATAATCGCCAATTCAAGATTTTTTTCAACCTAGTTTGAACTGCAGCACCAGCTCTTGGCGATGTTTGAACGTTGCACGTACTGCAAGTGCACGTACAGTTGGACGATGTTTGAATGTTGCAGGAATTGCATGCGCAAGTTCACGTACAGTTGGACTGGTCTGTGGGTAAAGGTGAGCAATGTTCACTTCTTTTTTTTTAAATTTTTTACATGTCTCCACGGAGACCATTGTGAGAGGTCAGCCGAGAGGCCCATCACTTCACACGGTCAGCCTCACTGACTGCCGAGTCCTGCTCCAGTCTTCAGTCCCACCAAATCCTCCACGACACAGGAAGGGAACATTAAACAACGGGCACACACGTGTGCTCCGTGTCGCCATTTCTGCTAGGCGATTAGGTGTTGGAGCAGCATTCGTTTGGAATTATGGGCCTGTAATTGTGTCATCATGGGAGCAAGAGTTATCCTACTTGTTTGGTGTTTACAGTTAATTAATTGTTCCATGCCTCATTTAAGATTAACCTGGTGTTGCAGTGGATCCCTCCCACTGTGAAGTTGGGGGCAACGAGGAAGCTGACAAACTCTCCAAGCTAGGCAGCAAACTGCTCACCAAGTATATGGAGAAGTCAAGACCCTCCTTCACAGCCACTTCAGACACAACGTGAAGTCAGCATCTGCAGGTGAGGTCTGAGGAGAATGGCATGCACCAGCCGGAAAGGGCAGGGGCAAACAGGTCACCACCTTCAAAATGAGGACACTGTCATCTCCTCTCGCATCTCTTCAAGTTGAACATCCTCACAGCTGATGCTCTTAGGGACAAGTTGTGTGCTGCAGCAAGGTCCAGCCCATAAGTCAGTTGTCTGGCGAACTTCTCAGCTGGCAGGCTAGGTGGAAGTCTGTATCTGCGTTGAGGAGTAAGCATCTGCGTTAAATCGGTTCCATTAAAACACAAACCTGGGTCAAGTTGTTCATTAGTAGGGGGTTCATGTTTTTCTTCTTTCGTGGTCAGTCGTGGTGATGGTGTCGTCCTTGTCACCCTCCTTCTTCAGGCTGCCAGGTGGCCGCCTTCATGCGTAGTGGCGACGGTCCTGTGCTGCATGTGGCAGAGTTGGGAAACATGCAGGACAGAGGTCGCTGAGCCATTGCATGAAGATTGATGTCCTCTCTGTGCCCGTGAGGAACATTCCCCACAACTCCCTTCCAAATGGGAGGGCCTTGCTCGTCTTGCAAGCCACGATCTAATCACAGGATGGCAGCGTCTCGTCCTTGAACTGCTCCACATGCACAGCCTCAAAAGCGGTCTGCCTGGTGATACTGGCTGGACCTGTCACCACTGTGGATGTAAAGAAGATAGGCTTTGCCACCCTACGCCCATCTGCTACCTAGGACCTGTCACCACTGTGGATGTGAAGAAGATAGGCTTTGCCACCCTACGCCTATCTGCTACCTAGGACCTGTCACCACTGTGGATGTGACGAAGATAGGCATTGCCACCCTACACCTATCTGCTACCTAGGACCTGTCACCACTGTGGATGTGAAGAAGATAGGCTTTGCCACCCTACGCCTATCTGCTACCTAGGCGCCTTCTGCTGGTAATGCAACCTCTCAGTGGGCACCACGACACTTCTGGCTAAAGATCCGTCACTCTGGCAAGTGCCCACATTGCATTTGTCCACAGACACCAGCCTACAGTCCTGTCCCACGTTTTAGTCAGGGGATTAGGGGGCGATTGTGGTGGTGTTTAGAAGAGGGGTTACCTTCCCATGCACACACCTGAAGCAACGACTTGTAGTGTTCCTTTGTTAAACCATCTGCATGATTGATACATTCTGAGAACATATCTGAAGCAACGACTTGTAGTGTTTCTTTGTTAAACCATCTGCATGAATGATGCATTCTGAGAACATATCTGAAGCAACGACTTGTAGTGTTTCTTTGTTAAACCATCTGCATGAATGATGCATTCTGAGAACATATCTGAAGCAACGACTTGTAGTGTTTCTTTGTTAAACCATCTGCATGAATGATGCATTCTGAGAACATATCTGAAGCAACGACTTGTAGTGTTTATTGGTTAAACCATCTGCACAGTGATAAGTTATGAACTGCCAGTATGCGTCAACACCGACTTTTTTTTGCCATCTTTGTATGGATTCAGGTGAGGGAAAGGGTGGGGGTGGGGACCATTGTTTATGTGTGAAATAAACTGTACTTTCTCTGCCTGTTCTCCAACTAGTTTCAAAGTGTCACATGTAAATTTAGATAGGTTGTGATTTATCACTATTCCATGAAAAAAGGTGGGGTTTTTTGGTTTTTTAAAATTTTTTTTAAAGAACTCATGACGTAGTATCTTGAAGGATAAATCAAGTGTTCGTTTTGAGAATGACAAGACAAAAGGATAGGAGCTCTTACAAAAGGAAAGGAGCTCTTACAAACCATACAAAAGAATAGGAGCTCTTACATGTAACAAACTAAACACCGCTCCCCCCACCCCCCCCTTTTTTTTTTTTTTTCCTTTCTGGTCTTCTGACAATTTTTCTGCATGGGATTAGAGGCCTTGAAAAAGGTCTGCAGGTCAGTTCCAACACCGTCCATGCTGTTTGTTATGTTAATTAGATTAATATGTATGTCAGGTCATGTGTTTTGTTAATTACATTAATATGCATATCAGGTCATGT
>CM031616.1:49224673-49239745 GCA_018398815.1 Conus ventricosus | reverse complement strand
CACCAATAACCCAGCTGGCCATGGTCTGTGCATCGTGATCATGTCAACAACAAATCGTATGACAGATTCATTACACATTGCAATATATGCTTAATATTGTGTGTGGGATCCAGGTATGTGCAAGGTACCACTTTGATGTCAGTGGGTTAATTTACAAACAGTGTGTGTGTGTGTGTGTGTGTGTGTGCATGTGTGTGTGTATGCGCGCACATCTTTGTGAAGCCAGCCAGCCTGTTACTTAGGTTTGATTGTCAACGCTAATCAAAATCAGGACCTGTGGTCAGTTCGACAAGACAGTGACCCACAGTGTATGGAAAGTGGCCCTCCCATGAGACTGACATGGGGGAAATAAAAGACCAAAGGCATTTTCTCTCTGTAGGTTGACATTGTTTACTTCATTATTTATTTCAGGAGAGCAAGTCCATATGTTGAAAATTTGCTATTTTTTTTTATTTTTTACTGTTTTTGTTCGTTTGTTTTTGTTTTATCCATTACAGTTATAATTTGATGCAATTTCAACAAACTGATCTAGTGCTGTACACATACATCAATCCAGAACGGCAAATTCAAAATTCACCCAAGTTAGATAAAAAAAAAAATAATCTAACGACTGAGCTTCATGGGAAAATTAAAAAAAATCAAACTGATCTTCAAGGGAAAAATGTCACCTTCTGACTCTTGAAATTGTCACTGTTGCTTTGCTGAGTAACTATGGGCACAAGTGTTGTTGAAAAGTCGCAAAGGAAATATGGGCACGAGTGTTGTTGAAAAGTATCTTCACAGTTTTCCATTGTATCAAACCTGTCAAGATATACTCAAATCCCTATTGTGATGGCCTTTCATTGGAGCCTGAGCAAGCAGCCCCTACACCCTTGCCTCTCCTCTGTCAGTCTGCAGTCCTGTCCATCCAGCAACATTGCCCATGGATTGGCCAAGAGTGCAGCTGCTGACTCCATAAGCATAGTGTTTTGCTACGTTCTTTTCAACAGTCCAGTTGATCGTTATAGTGCCTCCCTTACTACAAGTCCTGACGAATCTGGTAATTTTTCAGTGAACAGCCAGGAAAGCTCAGTTGTGTCAGTGTGACGATAGCAGTGTGTCATGTCACACGTGGTCTCCTGATTCCAGATAAAGGCGATTACATCACATCAATTTTTCTGTACCTCTCACACAGTATCGACATTACATTTTCTTTCATACCTCTCACACAGTATCGACATTACATTTTCTCTCATACCTCTCACACAGTATCGACATTACATTTTCTCTCATACCTCTCACACAGTATCGACATTACATTTTCTCTCAGTCTTATTCATTGCAGTGTAGGAAGCACCACACACACACCAGTGACACTCAAATACATCTGAAAATAAACCAACTACAAAAATCACAGACACACACAAACCAAGACAAGCCGCTTGATACGATGCACCACAGTTTATTCCCTGAACAACAGTGCCGTAAGCTGCCAACTGACACAGAAGACAACCAAAGAAAATGCCGGGTCTAATCATCTCCCTCCTCCTCCTCCTCGTCCTGGTTGATCTGGAAGTAGCGCAGTTCAAAGGCCTCTTTGGAGCTGGCCACCACGCGCAGCCAGTCACGCAGGTTGTTCTTCTTCAGGTACTTCTTCGTCAGGTATTTCAGGTACCTGTCACCACACACACAAGGAGTTTCAGTTTCATCAAGGTGTCACTGCATGCGGACTAGTCCATATATACGCTACACCACATATGCTACATTTGGAGAACCACACTGCACATGATTTAAAGCCGATGGATGAATGAATTAATGACCAAGATAAGAGCATTTAAGAACAGGGTCCCGTGGCTATGACTTAGCAGATGTCTGACCTACAAATTAGCCTAACACGCTGGTCAGACCTTTGCAACATTAGTTTGCCATTATGTCTGAGTGGTGAGCGTACACATGTGTGTGTATAGGTGTATGGGCACAGGTCCGTGTGTGTGTGTGTGTGTGTGTGTGTGTGTGTGTGTGTGTGCGTGCGTGCGTGTGCGCGCACTTGTGCGTACATGCGATCGTGTGCGTGCGTGTGCGTACATGCGATCGTGTGCATGCGTGTGTGTGTGTGCGTATAAACACACACACACACTGCTGCACAACAAATCGACTGGTGACACTTGGTAAATGAAATGTGCGTTTGTTATCACAAAAGCATTCATATCTAGTGTGTAGATGCACAAACTCTCCTAACTCTGCTTCATGAATCAGTAATGGTCCACTTCAGTCGATGTACACCAACTCCCCATGACCCGCTCCGCGACAGGCAACCCCCTCCTCCATTCTCAACCAGTTATTCCATGACCAATCTATTTCATTTTCTGAACAACTCCCTATCATCACTCCTCTCTCACAGCTAACCAACCACCTCATCTTTACCTACTGTACTGATCAGTACACACAAATCTGGAAGCAGAACAATGGACAAAAGTGGGGGAAAAAATTCAAACACTACCTGGTCGAGCATAATCATCATTTGCTGCTGCATGTAAAGCAAATGATTTTTGTTTTTCTGCAGATCAAGCAGGGTTCCTAAAGACTCCCAAGAACAAAATTCAAGGAGTTTTCAAGGGGCGTTTATTTCATTTCAAGGCAAGAGGTGGCACGAAAATTAAACCATTATTCTGTTAGAACTTCATTTTTTCTATTGTTTGTTAAAAAAAAAATGGAAAAAACTTATTTGGGCGATTTCAAAGCTCTTGTGTGATTTGGGGGCTACATACGGGGGCAAAATGATGAAAAAAAAAAAAAGGTTCATGACAAGAACTGTATTTGTATCATAGCAGACATGTTAGGCACTTGAAACATTACTTTTCATGTTTTGCTGAGCTATAGTGATGCAATTACAAAATGATTTTGTACATTGTTTTGCTGAGCTATAGTAATGCAATTACAGAAGGATTTTTATATATCTAAACTGCTTTTTTTTTTTTCAATTTTTTTCCCATACGGTGGCCATCAGGCTTCGCGTTTCATTGCTTTTGAATTATTCCAATAGAAATAGCAAATAATATGTGCTGTTTTGACTTATAGATAAAATATAATTGCATGCAGAAATCATTTCTGATCAAAAGAAAAAAAAATACCAAGCTAACTAGTCTGGATCCAGAGATATTTTACTCCTTGCACATCAACCGTTGTTGAAAAAAGTGATTTTGATAAAACGGCGTTTGAAAATAAAGCAGTTAAGCAATTTTCCTTCAAATAAAGTCCTTTTTTTACCTAAGAAAAATGTGAAAATAGACAAAATGAACACCACAGATGGTTTCAACAGTCTTTCTTGAGCACAAAAACACATAAAACCCAAAATACGATTTTGAAAGAAAGATTTTTGAAAGAAAATGGTCAAATTTTGGTGCCACCTCTCCCTTTAAGGCTACACTACTTGCGTAAAAATTGAAAAAAAGAAATTGCGTTTGGTTTTTCTGCGTTCAGGCTGATGAAATTTTTTTTTTTTATCTTAAAACAAATTTTTACAAACATTGTCGCGATCCGGGATTGTCATCGGCGATTTGACCAAGGGAAATAATTTGCAACTTCATCAATTTTGATGAAGTTACAAATTATCTCCCTTGGTCAATTCGCAGACGATCCAGGATCACAACAATGTTTGTAAAAATTTGTTTTTAGACAGTTATTCATTAGCCTGAACGCAGAAAAATCAGGCTGCCATTTCTTTTTGCCACATTAAAGATTTCTGGAGGCAATGGCTTGATTTTCAAAGGTTTTCAAGGTCTTGAAATTCCCTGTCAGAATTCAAGGAGTTTCAAGGAACCCTGTAATAAATGGGCTACCTAATTTTGTTCAAAATGCCAGAGGGAACTTTGTGGGGAAGAGTTTTGCTCTTGGAATAATGGGTGAAGGTTATACAGAGAAGTAATCAAGGCGAGACAGCAATTTCAACGGCAAAACATGATGCGGGAAAACTCAAATCCAAGAAATTGTCAGTTCAAAATGTTTTTAAAATATCCTGACTGTCAGGACATTCCCTGTTGTCTTCAGTGCATCCTCTTGTTCATCATTTGTGCAATAACCTTCCCTTCCCCCACCTCCCTCTGAAGACTTTTCTGCCACTTGCGTCAGTGAAATTTTTCAAAGTGGGAAATGGAGAGGATTGCTGTAAAGACCAGAAGAGAAGAGGCATGATCAGGGACTGAACGACAGACCGGTCAGGGAGGGCCCAGACGGGGATGGTGACAGGTCGGAACAGGAGGCTGGGCCAAACCAACCTGATCCAGCCAGGACCACCCTCATCATGGCTCTGTGCCAAAACACATCAGTAAACACAGTAAAGAGAAGCCGACTGGCAAAAGCAATTTAAAAAACAAAAATTAGGGGAAAAAAATAAAATAAAAAAAACTAGAAAAGTTAACTTATATTTATACAGTGCAATTCAAGGAGAAGAACGATTTGCTGCACTTTATACATCATTCGTACTTTCCTTCGTTAACAAAAAAAAACAACTAACTTCCCATACGAGTAAGAACTTGCTGTCCACACTAATGTGGGAACGTTACTGTCTGGAATGCTCAAAGGAAAAATTTCAGAGATGTTTTGAAAGCAGGTAATGTGTGAATCCTGAACAACGGGGAAAGCAAGGAACACATCAAACCATTTCAGACTTCACTTGCAGCATCTGCAGGAGAGCGTGTCTGGCTTAGCCAAGGGAATGTGAACCCAGGACAGGCACAGTGAAACACTCTCCACTACTGATCAACTGAGTCCTCCTCTCTCCAATATTTGACTGATCTATTACGCCCGTACAACCCATCATGTGAAATTTATGAAATGATGAAGGAAAAAATGCTTGCTCAAGAAAAAAAAAAAAAAAAAAGCTGAAAACAAAGAAACAAAAAAAAAAAACCAACCAAACAAAAACGAAACAAAAAAATCCACTATTTTCCCCCCATCATCATTTCATTAATTTTTAACTGAGAGACCTTAAAACATCATCACTTGTTAACTTACAGGCAATATAGGCTCGTCAACATTTCTTGATGTAGCATTTTGGCCATCTTTTACAAATTTCAGCAGACTTTTAAACAATTACCAAAGCATGCAAACTTCTCATAATTTAAAAGAATTATGTTTACTTTTAAAACGTCCCAACAGATCATAGTTCACATATGTTAGTGGTAAATGTCTACATTTGTTTTTCAATTTTGTCATTTATAATTCTACTATAAAAAAAAAGAAAAAAAAAGAGAAAAGAACGAGAGTGAAAAGTACATGTGTGTATCATAGAATGTTTCTACTGTCCATTTGCAAATGCAATGACAAGCATTCGGTGATCTTTTCCATCAAATAAGCATGGTGAATGTTGGCCCCATCACAAGTTTGATCACATCTACAAATGAGAATCACTTTTATTCCACCATCTTGGTTGGAGAAAGATCAACCTGCGACAGCATTAAAACCACACTCTCAGAGATAAAACTGTGCGGTTTTGGGTCTACATAGAGAACTCTGTATTATTTCACTGAAAATTTAATGTCCTGTGCAGTTCAGATTTGAGTGAAGTCTGTGTGTACATTAACATAAAACACACACACAATCTGCCGAAGTTATGACATTTGATATATTACAGTTTGTCGGCACACTACCACTGATTTTCGACAAACAGCAATAACAAAAATTGCTGTGATTATAGTAACCCTACTAACACTAACTACTGCCGACCAGAAATATCTTCACTGGGCCGGGGGTGGGGGTGGGGTGGGGTGGAGACAACAACAACAACCAAAAAACAGCCACACCAAAGTTTTAAAGAACTGCTTGCCATGCAACCTTCTGTACATGCTTCTGAACCCCAAGAAGGGAAGTAATTTCCATGCACCCTCCAGCAGCAAAAAAGGTGTTTTTATGCCGTTCATTTTGGGTTGATTTGTGCAAACACAATTTGCACTCTATAAAATCGATCAGCTCTTACAGAAGAAATGTATACATACAACATGGATGTGTCTGATCTGGGTAAAGGTCTAGGCATGAAGTTTGATAATGTAGAGGGTAATAATACAAAGGGTTACAAAGTAGAGGGTTATAATGTAGGTTATAAATCAGATTCTATATAGACCCATTGCTTTAACATCCCATGTTGGTAAACTTCTTGAAAAAGTTGTACAAACACGTTTATTATATTATTGTGAAAAAAAAAGACATTATTCCAGTCCAGCAAGCTGGATTCAGAAAAGGGCGTTGCACAACTGATCATTTAGTGAAACTAACTTCTCATATAAAAAAGCAATTTTCACATAGAAAAAGTACATTAGCTACATTCTTTGATGTAAAGAAAGCATATGACCGTGTTTGGCATGCTCGATTATTGTATAAACTAAAAAATATTGGTATTTCTGGGAATATGTATGATTAATAATAATAATAATAATATATAGATTTTATATAGCGCAATTCTTGGAATCAACTCATTGCGCTCTACAATCAATACTCATATACACAACGGGCTGCCTACCTGGGTAGTGCCGACTGAAGAGCTGCCAGCTGGCGTCATTATATAAAAAAAACTTTCTAGAAGGAAGAAATATATGTACACAAATTGGAAAAATATATTCATCATTCAGGAAAATAGATATGGGCATTCCTCAGGGATCTGTTATTGCACCTTTATTATTTACGATCCTTATACATGATCTCCCAAAGGCATTATCAAAATCCACCAATGTAGTGCAGTATGCAGATGATATTGCCATTTGCATTAATACTTCATTAAGGAAGCACTCGAATAAAAGGGCAGTAAAATTTGTGCAGACAATGTATCAAGGAGAATTGGACAGATTGTCTGCTTACATGAAAGAGAACGGTCTTGAATTTATCTGGTGAGAAAACTTGTTTAATGCTTTTTAATAATGGCGAAAACCCAAAAGCTCTGCCCAACCTTATTCTTGACGACAATGTTCTACAATATAAACAGTCAAATTCTTAGGAGTGCTTTTAACACTGAAGCTGAACTGGAAAAAGCATATTGAAAATTTGTTAGATAAAGCTAGGAAAAGATTAAATTTGCTCAAAATTATATGTTGTCAACCATGGGGTCAAGACTTTACTGCACTTCTACATTTATATACATCGTTAGTACGATCAAAATTAATATATGGACAGGAAGTATACTTCTCTGCATCTAACTGCCTTTTAAAGAAACTACTAAGCTTAGATAGTAAAGCTTTAAAATTAGCTTTGGGTGTTCCAGTGCACACAAACACAATGAAATGCTATAAGGAGACAAACATTTTACCTCTTAATGAACAACAACCGTTGGATGTATCCAAATACATTGTAAGAGGCCTATCTGTAAAAAAAAACTCTGCTACTGATGAAATTCTTATGGATTCCAACAAGGAATACCCCAAAAGGTCTAAAAATATATATTATCATACATAGAGCCAATTAGAAATTTTACTTGTGAGCTTATGTCAGAATGTAGCATTGATATTGATGCAATTTCGGAGGTTCCCATTTTTCCTCAAATGCCCCCATGGGAGCATCTCAACGCAAAAATTGATGATGAATATACTACTTTGAAGAAAGATGACAATGTAAATATTCTAGTAAATGAAGTTCGAGAACATCTCGAAAAGACTTATCCAAATCATTTCAAAATATTTACAGATGGTTCAATAATAGAAACGTCTGACAGTGGTGCTGGATTCACTATACCATCCTTAAATGTGGAAAAGTCTATCTAGGCAGAGAATTTTCAATTTATACATCAGAGCTATATGCAATTATGAAAGCTCTGAATTATCTTATATGACACGCCAGTATCATTTTATAGTGTGCTATTTTGTGTTGATTCAAAATCAGTTTTACAATCATTAAAGCACTGGAACTCTAAAATTAGAACTGATTTTCTTTTTCAAATTAAGCATCTATTACATTGTTTACTTTCCCGAGGTATAGCAGTTGATATTTTTTTTTTTTTTTGCTGTCCCAACCTCTGCGCCACCTCAGAGGCAGTGCACCCACGCCACTCATTCCGACACCCCGTCCACAGCCACAGCCCGGTCGGCCCCGCCGAAGCCCCGGCACTCCACAGGGAGCAATGTCAAATCGTCATGAGGCAACCCAACGGAGGAGACACTGCACTGCTGCCGAGTCACTTCGGTGGTGTTCAGTGGCGCCTGTTCTGGTCTAACATACGCAGGACACCACCTACTAAGCCCCCTACTGACAACAATAATTGCTTAGTCGCGGAGCTGGCGTGAGTGAGCTCTCCCTCCGGAGGGCGCCACCACGTCCGTCCAACGACAGCCCCCATGGATTCACCGATACCGGTGACCCCGACGGAAGCAAACCAAGGCCACAGACGTGGAGAGGACATCGGAATTGAGGTCACCATGAGAGCAGGGCATGAAGGGCCACAGAATTTGAGACATTTTTTTTTTAATGCTGATCGATGAGAATGAGGATGATTAAGATGATGCCACAGATTTCCATTTCGGTCTGAGACTACATGACAGGGCTGTACTCTACGCTTCCTTTCATAATATATCTTGGCGTCAACCAGGCCCGAGAGATACAGGCACCTGCAGTGTTGGTCAGGAAATTTGAGCAACACTCTCAGAAACGCATCCATTAAGTGGATGAAACTCGACTGTGTGGTCCCAGTCTTCCCAACTGAGTCCGCAGCAACTCAACTCTGGGTAGGAGTCGGCCGGGGCAGAAAAACCCACATGACTTCTGATGGGATTCGAACCCACGATCTCCCAGCCGGGAGTCCGCGACGCTAACCACTTCGCCACGGCGGCTGGTAGCAGTTGATTTTTGCTGGGTTCCTTCACATTGTGGCTTAAAAGGGAATGAATTAGCAGACAAATTGGCAAAACAGGGAGCTTGTACAATTTTTGAAACACCCTTCAACAAAGCCTTAAATTTTTCTCCGCATGAATTGATCATGCGATTGGAAAAGAATATGCGGAAGAAACATCTTAATGAGAATTTATTCGTCCTGCCATCATGTCCAAGGTATCTAGACAGATTAATTCATAAATTACGGTTAAATACATGGAATACAAAATATTCACGAGGTATAGCGTGTATATGTCAGGAGAATATCTCAATTCGTCATCTTTTATTTGAATGCCCTATACTAACCCCAGCTTATAAGGAGGAGAATATTTTCATAAATAATTCTGACCATGTTGATAGTGTGGTAAATAACCCTTGCTTTTTTGATATTGCTTTGGTTATTGCTCAGTCCCCAGTTGCAAAACTATTGTGAAAAAAGCCATTTAAGATATGTGTGTTAATATTTTTTTTTGGGGGTGGGGGTGGGGGTGGGGGTGGGGGTGGGGAAGGTGCTGGTAGTACAATGGAATGTACATTGCAGTTTAAAGGTCTAAGATCATCTTGCGATGAAAAGACGTTAAATAAAACTACTGAACTGATCAGATTCAGAGGCTTATACTTATAGAGGGTTAGAATGCAGAGGGTTATAAAGCAGAGGGTTAGAATGCAGAGGGTTATAAAGCAGAGGGTTATAATGCAGAGGGTTATAATGTAGAGGGTTATAAAACAGAGGGTTATAATGTAGAGGGTTATAATGCAGAGGGTTATAATGCAGAGGGTTATAAAGCAGAGGGTTATAATGTAGAGGGTCATAATGTAGAGGGTTATAAAGCAGAGGGTTATAATGTAGAGGGTTATAATGCAGAGGTTATTATATAAAGCAGAAGGTTCTAAAGCAGAGGGTTATAATGCAGAGGGTTATAATGCAGAGGGTTATAATGCAGAAGGTTATAATGCGGAGGGTTATAAAGCAGAGGGTTATAATGTAGAGGGTTATAATGTAGAGGGTTATAATGTACAGGGTTATAAAGCAGAGGGTTATAAAGCGAAGGGTTAAAAAGCAGAGGGTAATAATGCAGAGGGTTATAATGCAGAGGGTTATAATGTAGAGGGTTATAATGTAGAGGATTATAATGTACAGGGTTATAAAGCAGAGGTTATAAAGCGAAGGGTTATAAAGCAGAGGGTTATAAAGCAAAGGGTTATAAAGCAGAGGGTCATAATGTAGAGGGTTATAATGCAGGTTACAAAGCAGGTCATAATGCAGCTTTAGACGGTTACGATACAGAGGGTGATAAAGGAGAGGGTTATAATGCAGCATAGAGAGGGTTATAATGCAAAGGGTTATTATGCAGCACGCTGAGGGTTATAATGCAGAGAGTTATAATGCAGCATACAGAGGGTTATAATGCAGAGAGTTATAATGCAGCATACAGAGGGTTATAATGCAGAGAGTTATAATGCAGCATACAGAGGGTTATACTGCAGGGGGTTATGATATACAGGATTACAATGCAGCATACAGAGGGTTATGATGCAGAGGGTAATGATATACAGGATTATAATGCAGCATACAGAGGGTTATACTGCAGGGGTTATGACATACAGGATTATAATGCAGCATACAGAGGGTTATACTGCAGGGGGTTATGACATACAGGATTATAATGCAGCATACAGAGGGTTATACTGCAGGGGGTTATGACATACAGGATTATAATGCAGCATACAGAGGGTTATAATGCAGAGGGTAATGATATACAGGATTATAATGCAGCATACAGAGGGTTATAATGCAGAGGGTAATGATATACAGGATTATAATGCAGCATACAGAGGGTTATAATGCAGAGAGTTATGATGAACAGGGTTATAATGCAGCATGCAGAGGGTTATAATGCAGATGGTGATAATGCAGAGGGTTATAATGCAGAGGATTATAATTCAGCATGCAGAGGGTTATAATGCAGCATGCAGAGGGTTAAAATGCAGAGAGTGCTAATGCAGCATTCAGAGGGTTATAACGCAGCATTCAGAGGGTTATAATGCAGCATTCAGAGGGTTATAATGCAGCATTCAGAGGGTTATAATGCAGCATTCAGAGGGTTATAACGCAGCATGCAGAGGGTTATAACGCAGCATTCAGAGGGTTATAACGCAGCATGCAGAGGGTTATAACGCAGCAAAGAGAGGGGAGGTCATCACAGGCCCACTGACCGCTTGGAGAAAGGGATGTCGGCGGTGAGGGAGATCTTGTTCCGGTTACGCTCCAGGGCCACCACTTTGCCAAAGTTGTTGGTCTTCCCTTCCACCTTGATGCGCTCGTGCAGGTACTTTTCCTGAATGTGACGCAGACATGCTCCTTAACATCTGGTACTTACAGCATCATTATGTTAACTATTCTTTTGATCCTTTCAAACCACATGGCCATCTTAAAATTATCAGGCTTGGCAACTGCTGACTCAAGTCAAGGGGCCTCCTAGGCCCTCACTGGGGTCTAGGAGCAACACCTTGGTGGATGGTGGGGGGAGGGGGGGGGGGGGGGCAATGCACACACACTGATACACTTGCACACACACATACACACACACATACAGTCATGGGCACTGAAATTTCATACATGTCTCAAAAAGAAATCTTTGTATCATTAGTCATGCATATAACTTGGTAATGAAAGAAAAATGTCCTTCATTACGGGCACAATCACTCTGTAATGCATTTCTGGTTGTCTACAGCCTGCCTAGCCAACCACAGGGATATTGTGTATACCACATCACTTATCAGGGCTGTCAAACTCAAAGCATCACAGTAAAATCCATGCATGTTTGTTAAAAAAGATATATATTGAAGTGAAAACTGAATCAGATCAATACACATTCCGTTGTCCCCACAGCAGCCAGTCTGCTCCGATAGCAATCCATGCTCCTGAAGCTTTAACAGCTCCAAAGAGTGCAACTGCTCAAAAGGTGCTGTTAAACCACCATTAGTGTAGTTCAGCCCTTTTTCACGAAAAGAACAAATGAATGATAACGTGCAATTCACAGCTTGTTTCCTTTGCTACTGCAAATAAAAAAACCACTGTGTGAAATTGCCCACTTTGGTAAAATTTTCAATTCACTCCCATATCCAGTTACTGACAATTGTCAGTGTTATTGTGCCTTCTTCAAACATCTCGCCCCGATGGATGCTTTGTATCCTGCAGGATATTGCACTGGATGTCCCCCAAAAGATGATGCCAGTGCATGATGCACAGCCAGAAAAATGGCTGACCTAATCACAATTACACATATGTGCCTGCCACTGTGCCTGCCGTTTTTAATGGCATGATACACCATGACAGCAATGCCCTGAATGCAGACTGACAGAAACCTGGGCTGGAAAAACTGGATAGAATAATAGACTCAGGATGATTTAGCATAATTTGAGATTTTTTCAGCGAATATTTCTTTTTTTTCAATGTTTGTTAACTTTTTCTGCCTCTGACAGTTAGTTGGTTTCGAAAATCCTTGGATCTGAGGACGGATCTCCAGCCTACTTTACTGACATGAAAAAACTAAGCTAACTGGATTGCACCATTTTATTTTCACAGCTTACTCACCTGGATGAAAACAACAATCGACAACATTATGATAAAAAGTAAATGAACAACTACCTCAAACGCAAAGAAACAAAAACAAAAACAACCCCCCACCCCCCAAACCCCCCCCCCCCCCCAAAAAAAACCAAAAAACAAAACCCAAACAAACAAGAAAGGAAAAGAAAAAAAAGGCAAAACAATGACTCAGTCAATGAGGACTTAAATCAAGAGCCATACATCTGTCACTGGCCTGTCCTTGATATGCCTTAATTCTCATTGGAATCACAGTGAAATTGTGCTTTCTGACTCTGGAAATCGCACTTTTTTTTCCCCCCAACTGCCAAAAATCAAACAAGTTAGAAATGAACAACAAATTGCAAAAGAAAGATTTTTGATTAGTTTATTGAATTCAAATCAAATCACCATGTGTGTTTGATTCACCACTTCAATGTGAAATGCTCTCGTAGGATCCAAACCACCCTTTTTGAAACCAAAATTTTTTGAAAAACCTGTTCACCCCCCTGCATATGTTTTACTTGGGCTAGCCACATTTTCACAGCTCTAAAACAACTCGAAAAAGTTTGGGTTAAATTTGGAAATACCAACAATGGTCAGGCCTTGTAATAAATAAATGCATAAAAAAGGAGTTAAAAATTTAAAAAAAGTCAAAAATGAGATGAAAAAACGCTGACGGTGACTAAGAAAACGTGCCCGAAAAGAAATTTTTAAATGACCTGAAAAACCCGGGCAAAAAGGGGAAGGGAACAAGACAAAAAACTAATTTCAATTTTACAGTTGTCCCGCCGTACTCTTTTGGGGATTGAAAAAAAAAATGCGGGGAAAAAAAAAGAAAGATAAGTAATGTTTCTTAAGCCCCGACCGCAGAGGGCCACATCAGGGCGTACCACTTTTAAAATAACTCACCAGTCATTAAAAAAAAAAAAAAAAAAAAAAAAAAAAAAAAAAAAAAAAAACTTTCAACATCTCGTTAAATGACATCGTCTACAAACGAACCAGAAACTTTGTTAAAAATCCTTCTTCCGTAAAATCTCAAATCAGATGCAAAATGTTAAATTTCTCTCAAAAACCAAGGATCACATCAGGCGGGACATCCCCTGAACAGGATCTTCATGGACTCCGCTGTAAAATGTTTGTGTCTCACATCGTGCAAGTCCCAACACTCTAAAGAACATGTTTCATTGTGAGTGGCGCATGACATGGAATGCACCACGGAGCTTCTTCACTCTTTAAAAGGTAAGCATGGGTAAATACGAAGGCCGTGTTCAGCCGGCACAGAACCGTTTCCTCTTTACGACCTCCCGACGTGGATGGGAGGAACTCCTGAAGGTTTGGATCGGATCTGAAAGAGTTTGTTATTCGTCTGTGTGTTCCAATCCTCCTGCCAGAGGTCTCTCACATAATCGTTAATTGGGTTTCACATCTGAGCTGGGATATAAGTGTTGGACAGTTTCTCTCTTGTGGCGTTCTTGGCTAAACGTTTCAACCATTTCCCGTTCCCGCCGATGCCAACATGGCCAGGAACCCAAGCAAGAGTAATGTTGTAACCGGGTCCGCCTTCAACTTGCTAAAAAGTTCAAAAAAAAGAAAGTTCGGGATGCTGAAGGTTGCGGCCAGCTATGGCCTCCAAAGCTGACAGCGAATCCGACAGAACCAGAAAGTCCCTCCTCGAAGAATGGGAGATTATCTTCAAAGCCAGTACTAGAGCAGTAAGTTCAGCAGAATAGACGAAGCATCTGAATGTATATGTTCCAACAATATCTGAGAAGGAGCCCCAGGGCAGTAGGCTGCACAGGCCCTCCATCCTCAGACTTGGAACCGTCAGTGAAAACTTTTTGATATGGATGGGAATTTGGAACAGAGCTCGCATACAAAGCCTTGTACGCCAGAGAGCTGGTAGACTCCTTACGGAAAGACTGCGAGATCAAAACGAATCTCTGGTGTGAAAAAGGTCCATGGAGGTTGATCCGGAAACTTGGAAAAATTGGAAACTACTCCCAGGTCTATACCCGCATTCCGCACGTGAGGCTGCATACGAAGCCCAAACGGCGGAATACATTTCGGGTTTGTTTCAAACTTACTTTGGAACGGAGGGTCAAAAACACAGTCATAGGCAGGATTCTGCGGTTCTGAGAGCAGTCGGATGTAATAATTCAAAGACAGTTTCAGCCTGCGGTTGGACAGTGAAGGTTCACCTGCCTCTGCGTACAGGCTGTACACAGGGGTGGTGCGGAACGCTCCAAGACAGAGACGAAGCCCTTGATGGTGGATAGGGTCCAAGAGTTTGAGGTAAGATGATCTTGCGAGCCGTAGACAGCACAACCGTAGTCCAGTTTTTGAACGGACCAGGGCTCTGTAGAGGTGCAACAAAGTTTTCTTATCACGCCCCAGTCGGTGTGTGCTACGACCCGCAGAATATTCAGTGCCTTTTGGCAAGCAGTTTTGAGGTTTTTATATGGCTGAGAAAGTTAAGTTTTTGGTCAAAAATGACTCCAGAAATTTGGCCTCTTAACAGCTGGAATGGGAGATTTCCCTACTTGAAGTTCCGGATCTGGAAAAAACTGACGAGGAAATTAAATGGGAATGGAATACACTGGTAAGGTAGTTTTTTTGTGACCTTCTGAAAACCCCCCATTTCCCACCAATTTTTT
>CM031616.1:49221153-49224573 GCA_018398815.1 Conus ventricosus | reverse complement strand
ATTTTTTTCGTTGTTAAAGTGTTACTTGTCAGAGAACAGGAAAATGTTTATTCTAGCTTTTACTGCCCGAAATTTATTGAGGGCAGTAAAAGCTAGAATGAACATTTTCCTGTTCTCTTCCCCCCTTCTCCTTTCCCCCCAGCCATCCACACATAACATGGTTCAGTTCACAGCTGCATGGGCGACATGTGATTACCATCAACCACTACTCCCACCCTTGTCTTCTGCCGCCCCCCCCCCTCCCACCCCCCAACCGTTAATTACCTCTTTATTGATGGCAAGCGATACACTACAGGTGCTGACTTGTGGAATCAAGATAGGAACTCTGCCGGTCCAAAATTAACTCTAAGCCCGTGTCCCCAACTGTAAAGGGAATCAACGGTGAGCGGACACAGGTTGTTTCTACCCAGGGCTGTGCACGTGAAACGAGCCGTAAGATCGTGCGTTTAGAAGAAAACTCAGGGACGTCAGTGCCGGTGCCCCTGGGTAAGTTCTAGCTAGTCCTAGAATGACCCCCAGGGGTAAAACCAGGCTAGCCCAGACTTACCCCGGGTAAGTTCCAGAGGGGGGTAAGAACGGGCTGTTACACCGGTTGAAGACGTCAGTAATACAGATGGTGATGTGCCTTCTTGAATACATTAATTTCATATCCGTGTCGTGTCCTCTGGAAATGATAAATCATGTCACTCTGACACTTGTTAAGGAAATAAAACCTTTTTTCGTTTCTTCACTGGCATGTGAATGGTTTACTTTCTAAAATGCATGATAACGGTTTTGTTTCTTACGTGTCTGGTTTTGATTTCATCTGTTTTGTTGTGACATTTGTTGAAGTATTTCAGTCGCCTGTGTTCTCTGGGGGTAAACAGTTTATTGTACACGTGCTTTAAAGTTCACGGCACGTGGAAGGCGTTCCGGTGGGCTGGTGTGTCTTGTGAAGAATGAGATCTGTCCCTATTTTACATCAGTGGATGTTGAGTCCGATTTGTTCCGTGCTTTTATTGTTGACAAATCTTTGCCTTGCACCTTAAAACATGTCATGCTTGTATGTGCATATATACCTCCTGAAGGCTCGCCATACTATTCTCATCTTGATAAAGAAAATGGAGTCTCTTTGTTAGAAGAATTTCTGTGTGACCGTTTACTTTTTGTGTTGATGAGATTGTGTGCGGTGATTTGAATAGTAGAGTTTCAGATTTCTCTGTGTGATTTTGAGGATAACATGTCTACACGCAATGGTCAACGTAAAAGCGGGCCCGTGCGTGTTCGACATTCAGATGTTGTCCTGAATACTTATGGAAACTACTATTTCACACGTGTACTGCTTTGAAACTGCGTATTTTAAATGACGTGGTAAGGGTGACCTTCAAGGTCGCTATATATACATATCGGATAGCGGTAGCGGGAGCGTGTCGATGCATCCACGGCCCGATACGTCCAAATGGACACATCGGGCCGTGGACGTAACGGGCTTGGACGTATCGGACCTTGGACGTATCGGGCCTTGGACGTATTGGGCTTGGACGCATCGGACCGTGGACGCATCGGACCGTGGACGCATCGGACCGTGGACGCATCGGGCCGTGGACGTATCGAGCTGACCCCGCGGTAGCAGTGTCAGTCACTATTTTTTGATGTCCTATGATTTGTTTTCTTTGATTTCTGGTGGTTGTGAGATGTGTGTGTCAGAGAGAATCGACTCTGACCACATGCCTTTAGAACTAAAGATCACTTCCCCATGTCATAACTAGCAATCCCCACAGGTAAGCTACAGTCGCTGTACAATTGAAAAAATTGTCTGGAGCGAAGCTCATAATCAAAAAGATCTTTGGGATTGTGCTCACAAAATTTCGAAAAAAAGAAAACAACCTGTAAACGATATAAGTGCAGATTACCATACAAAGCATATCGAATGATGTCAGACTTAGATGACAGAGGAAAAAAAGAACTGGGTGACCAATGTGAGAATGAAATTGTGTGAATATGGTTTCGGATTTGTAGGATGAACCAAGGTGCTGGTGATGTGGATTTTTTTTTAAAATTTATTTTTTATCAAGATATTCCGAGAAAGACTGGTTGATTGCAGTTGGCAAAATTGGAATTCACATGTACAGAACAGTGGCAGATTTGAATTATACAGAACGTATAACCATTTACGATGTTTACCTGTCAATGAAAATAGACGAACATATAAAACGCATAATGACTAAGTTAAAATTTGGTGAATCTGATCTTTTTACTCACTATTTCTGTTATAGACAGTCGTTTACCAGAAATCTGATCTGTCCATTATCTTGAAATACGAAAGAGGATGAAGTTCATTTTGTATTGGTTTGTCCAGTATTATAAGATCTTAGAGAGCAATTCATCCCAGCAAAATATTTCAATAGTCCTTGCCTTTTCAGATTAACCCTGTTTAATGTCGTCATCAAATGAAAACACTGTTAAACAGTGAGCTATTTATTCATTTGGGAGCCGGAATAGCTCAGGTGGTACGCCTGACTCGTAATCTTGGTGATCCTGGGGTTGCGGGTTCGAACCTCCGCCGGGGCGTTTCGGTACAGGGGGATTTTTCCCTCGGAGTTAACATTGGTTCTGACTCCATTTCCCATACAGTCCTTCGAATGAGACTATAAACCGAGGTTCCGTGTGTGAACGCATGCATAACATCTTGCACACACGTCAAATCCCATCACCAACTTTCGGAAGAGTAAGGCCAGTTTGGCCGTTGGTATGGATGACACGTTACACATAGCATGCACCCTGCGTGAGAAATGGAAAGAATGAAGGAAGTAAGGAAAATGAGTGATCGATATTGAACGATACTGACTGGATGACACGGGAAACGACTGAATGAAGCGCCAGCTGGCAGCTCTTTAGTCGGCACTACCCAGGTAGGCAGCCCGTTGTGTAAACGAGTGTTGATTGTAAAGCGCTTAGAGCTTGGCCTCTAGCCGAGAATAGGCGCTATATAAGTAGTCATTATATTATTATTATTTATTATATAAAGCATTCAAGAAGCAAAGTGTGTATATAACGTAAAGAAAGCCACTATCAATTTGTGACATGAATCACAGTGTATATCCCCATTCTATGGGGCTATGGCCTTTATGAATAAAACATTTCAGTCTTTGAGTCTCGAGTCACCCCACCCCTGACGATCCTCTTTCCATCTCCACCCTCCGCCCTCCCTGCCTCCTCCCAACCCCCATACCCCACCCTCCTGCCCCGCTTCCCCCCCTTCTCCTTCCCCCCCCCCCCCCCCCCCCCCCCAGCCATCCACACATAACATCGTTCAGATCACAGCTGCATGGACGACATGTGATTACCATCCACCACTACCCCCACCCTCGTCTTCTGCCGCCCCCCCCCCTCCCGCCTCCACCTCCGCGCGCTCCCTGAGCCTATCCCCCCCTCCCCCCC
>CM031616.1:49206153-49213653 GCA_018398815.1 Conus ventricosus | reverse complement strand
ACTAGACGAAACTGTAGGATGGAAGAGGGGAGGTATGGAGGGGACTGGAAGAAACTGCAGGATGGAAGAGGGGGGGGGGGGGGGGGGAGGGGACTGGAAGAAACTGCAGGATGGAAGAGGCGAGGTATGGAGGGAACTGGAAGAAACTGCAGGATTGAAGAGGGGAGGGAGAGGACTAGAAGAATCTGCAGGATGGAAGAGGGGGGGGGGGAGAGGACTAGAAGAAACTGCAGGATGGAAGAGGGGGGGAGGAGAGGACTAGAAGAAACTGCAGGATGGAAGAGGGGAGTGAGGTGACTGGAAGAAAACTGCAGGATGGAAGGGGGAGTGAGGGGACTGGAAGAAACTGCAGGATGGAAGAGGCGAGGTATGGAGGGGACTGGAAGAAACTGCAGGATGGAAGAGGGGAGCGAGGGAGAGGACTAGAAGAAACTGTAGGATTGAAGAGGGGAGGGAGGGAGGGGACTGGAAGAAACTGCAGAATGGAAGAGGGGAGGGAGGAAGGGGACTGGAAGAAAGTGCAGGATGGAAGAGGGGAGGGAGGGAGGGGACTGGAAGAAACTGCAGGATGGAAGAGGGGAGGGAGGGAGGGGACTGGAAGAAAACTGCAGGATGGAAGAGGAGAGGGAGGGAGGGGACTGGAAGAAACTGCAGGATGGAAGAGGGGAGGGAGGGAGGGGACTGGAAGAAACTGCAGGATGGAAGAGGGGAGGGAGGGGACTGGAAGAAACTGCAGGATGGAAGAGGGGATGGAGAGGACTAGAAGAAACTGCAGGATGGAAGAGGGGAGGGAGGGAGGGGACTGGAAGAAACAGCAGGATGGAAGAGGGGGGGGGAGAGGACTAGAAGAAACTGCAGGATGGAAGAGGGGAGGGAGGGAGGGGACTGGAAGAAACTGTAGGATGGAAGAGGGGAGGGAGGGGACTGGAAGAAACTGTAGGATGGAAGAGGGGAGCGAGGGAGGGGACTGGAAGAAACTGCAGGATGGAAGAGGGGAGGGAGGGAGGGGACTGGAAGAAACTGCAGGATGGAAGAGGGGAGGGAGGGAGGGGACTGGAAGAAACTGCAGGATGGAAGAGGGGAGGGAGGGAGAGGACTGGAAGAAACTGCAGGATGGAAGAGGGGAGGGAGGGAGGGGACTGGAAGAAACTGCAGGATGGAAGAGGGGAGGGAGGGAGGGGACTGCAAGAAACTGCAGGATGGAAGAGGGGAGGGAGGGAGGGGACTTGAAGAAACTGCAGGATGGAAGAGGGCAGGGAGGGAGGGGACTGGAAGAAAGTGCAGGATGGAAGAGGGGAGGGAGAGGACTAGAAGAAACTGCAGGATGGAAGAGGGGGGTAGAGGACTAGAATGAACTGCAGGATGGAAGAGGGGAGGGAGAGGACTAGAAGAAACTGCAGGATGGAAGAGGGGAGGGAGAGGACTAGAAAAAAATGCAGGATGAAAGAGGGGGGGAGAGGACTAGAAGGAACTGCAGGATGGAAGAGGGGAGGGAGAGGACTAGAAGAAACTGCAGGATGGAAGAGGGGAGGGAGAGGACTAGAAAAAAATGCAGGATGAAAGAGGGGAGGGAGAGGACTGGAAGAAACTGCAGGATGGAAGAGGGGAGTGGGGAGGGGACTGGAAAAAAACTGCAGGATGGAAGTGGGGAGTGGGGAGGGGGGTGGGGGCTGGAATAAACTGCAGGATGGAGAGGGGAGGGAGGGAGGGGACTGGAAGAAACTGCAGGATGGAAGAGGGGAGGGAGGGAGGGGACTGGAAGAAACTGCAGGATGGAAGAGGGGAGTGGGGAGGGGGCTGGAATAAACTGCAGGATGGAAGAGGGGAGGGAGGGAGGGGACTGGATGAAACTGCAGGATGGAAGAGGGGAGTGAGGGGGGGGGGGGGCTGGAATAAACTGCAGGATGGAAGAGGGGAGGAGGAGGACTAGAAGAAACTGCAGGATGGAAGAGGGGAGTGAGGGGGGGGGGGGGGGGGGGGCTGGAAGAAACTGCAGGATGGAAGAGGGGAGTGAGGGGGGGGGGGGGTGGCTGGAAGAAACTGCAGGATGGAAGAGGGGAAGGAGGGAGGGAGGGGATGGAAGAAACTGTAGGATGGAGGAGGGAAGTGGAGGGGGGGGGGGGGGGCTGGAAGAAACTGCAGGATGGTAGAGGGGAGGGAGGGAGGGAGGGGACGGGAAGAAACTGCAGGATGGAAGAGGGGGGGGGGGGGGGGGACGGGAAGAAACTGCAGGATGGAAGAGGGGAGGGAGGGGGGGGGGACGGGAAGAATCTGCAGGATGGATGAGGGGAGGTGAGGGGGGGGGGGGACTGGAAGAAACTGTAGGATGGAAGAGGGAAGGGAGGGGGGGGGGGGAGGAAGAAACTGTAGGATGGAAGAGGGGAGTGAGGGGGGGGGGGGGGGGGACTGGAAGAAACTGTAGGATGGAAGAGGGGAGGGAGGGGGGGGGGGGGGGGAAGATGCGGGGAGAGGGGAGGGAGGGGGGGGGGCGGGAAGAAACGCAGCATGGAAGAGGGGAGGGTGGGGGGGGGGGGGGGGGACTGGAAGAAACTGTAGGATGGAAGAGGGGAGGGAGGGGGGGGGGGGAACTGGAAGAAACTGTAGGATGGAAGAGGGGAGGGAGGGGACTGGAAGAAACTGCAGGATGGAAGAGGGGAGGGAGGGAGGGGACTGGAAGAAACTGTAGGATGGAAGAGGGGGGGGGGGGGGGGGGGGGCTGGAAGAAACTGTAGGATTGAAGAGGGGAGGGAGGGGACTGGAAGAAACTGTAGGATGGAATAGGGGAGGGGGGGGGGGGGGGGGGGGCTTGAAGAAACTGTAGGATTGAAGAGGGGAGGGAGGGGACTGGAAGAAACTGCAGGATGGAAGAGGGGAGGGAGGGGACTGGAAGAAACTGCAGGATGGAAGAGGGAAGGGAGGGAGGGGACTGGAAGAAACTGCAGGATGGAAGAGGGGAGGGAGGGAGGGGACTGGAAGAAACTGCAGGATGGAAGAGGGGAGGGAGGGAGGGGACTGGAAGAAACTGCAGGATCGAAGAGTGGAGTGAGGGGATTGGAAGAAACTGCAGGATGGAAGAGGGGAGGGAGGGGACTGGAAGAAACTGCAGGGTGGAAGAGGGGAGGGAGGGAAGGGACTGGAAGAAACTGCAGGATGGAAGAGGGGAGTGAGGGAGGGGACTGGACGAAACTGCAGGATGGAAGAGGGCTACAGTCAGGGTAGGGTTAGGGTTAGGGTTAGGGTCAGCTCCTAGCCGAGATACAGGGGATATACATTTCATACAACCTATACTGATTTGCAAACCAAATAATATTTTTAGGATTAGCTTTTGGCCGATGCACAAAAGATTGAATTTAACACAGCTTATACTGATTTGCGAACCAAAGTATATAAAAAAAGGGGTTAGCTTTCGGCTGATGCACAGAGAATGAAATCTAAATCAACCTCCACCTATTCACGAACCAAAAGAAATACTCATACTTTCAATTATAATGATTTAAAAACAACACGGTTTTCGTGAAGGCATTCGAGCAGAGCTGAGGAGTAGCACGTAGACTGTCAGAGGAAGAAGGGGGTGGGGCTGGTGGGATGGGGGGGGGGGGGGGGGGGGGGGGAGGAGGGGGGGGGGGTTGGGTTTGAAGAGAGGCAAAGTAAGGGGAGGGGGGTGGTCATGTCTACATGAGAATGTCTCTTTCTCCCCTCCGCTCACCCCTCCAGTCCTCTGTCTCCAGTCCTCTGTCTTTATATTAGTCTGTCTGTCCGTCCGTCTGTCTGTCTGTCTGCCTCTCGTTAGCAACAACCCAGGCCGGTTCAGCCTACGTGATGACGGCTAGATACGCGAGTTCAGTACGTCTGCGCCGTGGAAATCGGCTTACCTACCGTCCCCCCCCCCCCCCCCCCCCCCCCCCCCCCCCCCTTTCTTTCTTCCTTTCATTTGTCTTTCTTTCTTTCTTAGTTTTCTTTGATTTTCGCACCCCCTTCCCCCCTCACACACACACACACACACACACACACCACACACACCACACGCACACGCACACACACATTATTCTTCGGTGTTTCTCTTATTATTCCTTACCTATCCAATCAACACCTGACCACTGCGCATAGCTCAGCCATCTGCTGCGTGTGCCCCATATGCACCAGTCCCAACGGCTTTGTTGTTATCGCTCGCTCTAGTGTTCTGTTACCCCATTATTCATTCAGATTCCAAGTTCTGTTATTCACCCAGTGTTAAAGGCGTTTTATCACACCCATTCAGTCTTAAAGACGTTCTATCATTCAGTCAGTCTTGAAGACGTTCTATCATTCAGTCAGTCTTGAAGACGTTCTGTCATTCATTCAGTCTTAAAGACGTTCTGTCATTCATTCAGTCTTGAAGACGTTCTGTCATTCATTCAGTCTTGAAGACGTTCTATCATTCAGTCAGTCTTAAAGACGTTCTGTCGTTCATTCAGTCTTGAAGACGTTCTGTCATTCATTCAGTCTTGAAGACGTTCTATCATTCAGTCAGTCTTGAAGACGTTCTATCATTCAGTCAGTCTTAAAGACGTTCTGTCATTCATTCAGTCTTGAAGACGTTCTATCATTCAGGCAGTGCGTGCGTGCGTGCGTGTGTGTGTGTGTGTGTGTGTGTGGTGTGTGTGTGTGTGTGTGTGCGTGTGCGTGCGTGCGTGCGTGCGTGCGTGCGTGCGTGCGTGCGTGCTTGCGTGCGTGTGTGTGTGTGTGTGTGTGTGTGTGCGTGCGTGTGTGTGTGTGTGTGTCGTGCGTGTATGTGTGTGTGTGTGTGTGTGTGTGTGTGTGTGTGTGTGTGTGTGTGTGTGTGGTTGCATGCATGTGTGCATGTGTGTGTGTGCGCGCGCGCGCGCGCGCGCGCGCGTGTGTGTGTGTGTGTGTGTGTGTGTGTGTGTGTGTGTGTTGTGTGTTATGTGTGTGTGTGCGTGCGCGCGCGCTCGTTTGTGTGTATGTGTGTGTGTGTGTGTGTGTGTGTGTGTGTGTGTGTGTGTGGTGTGTGTGTGTGTGTGCGTGCGTGTGTGTATGTGTGCGTGTGTGTATGTGTGTGTGTGCGTGTGTGCGCGGCGCGCGGTGTGTGTGTGTGTGTGTGTGTGTGTGTGTGTGTGTGTGTGTGAGGAGTAGAACGGAAGGGCGAGGATTAGATTGGGGGGGGGGGGGGGGGGAGGAAGGGAAGAGGGGGGAGGAAGGTAATAGGGGGGAGGAAATTAAGTGGGGGGGGGGGGGGGGGAAAGAAGAAAGAGAGGTGTGGCAGGATGGAATGCTATGTAACGAGTCATTATATACCAGAAATGCCATAAACAACAAGCAATGAATGATACTCCCTACAGACTGCACAGAAAGCTGTTTTACTCTGCAATACGTGTGGTTGAAGGGATTTAAAAAATTGGGGGTAAAGGGAGGGGAGAAGGGGGATGGTTGGTGTGAGAGATTTGGCACGTGAATGCAAATCGATGTTGAACGAGTTGAAGAATTTTTACGCTTGGTGTCACACGGTTTGGTACAATTTTCCCTCTCTTCGCGCGCGCGTGTGTGTGTTTGTGGTGTGTAATGGCGAAATAAGTACCGGGGCAGCTCAGAACATAGCAGGAGCAGTTCATAATGTGTCGGCAGTTTCCCCGTCATGATCGCCCCCCCCCCTCCCCAAGCTGGTGGCTTCTTTTGGTTTAAACTTGGTTTTCCCCAACATCGAAAGGTTTTACTGATACACACAAATGCATTCTGTACTGTACTTCACTTTATAGCTAGACACACTGACAAAGAGTATACCAGACAAAAAACTTCTTGGTAAACATGTACTTTAGAGTACGAAATTCATGGGGCTGTTTGTACGCACTTTTTCGGGTGTTTTCGGTTCTTCTCGATGCAAAGAGACGTAAGACACCCTCACTGCCCACTTTGACCTGTCCTGCCCCACTTGTGGGTGCAAATAATTTATTTCACTTCACAAGTAGGGATATGCATGCACATCCAATGCGCCATTTGGTTGTGATCACATGGGCACAACGTCATCACTACTGGGGTTCTAAAATGGCGCATTGGATGTGCATGCATATCCCTACTTGTGAAGTGAAATAAATTAAGAGATTGGCTGATTAGAAAGAAGGAAAAGAACGAAGGAAGGCATGGAATAAACTAAATAAAACAAAAAAGATGGAAAGAAAAAAAAATAATTAAAAAAGCAAAAACAAAGAAAAGTGAAAAAAAGAGCTCTATGCTAATATGGTGAACAGGGATATCGCCACATGCAACTTCTTATAAACAAAACCAAAATAGACTAACAAACAAGAACAAAAACCCCCTGAAAATGAAAGATCCCGTCGATGGGGGAGGTGAGAGGGATGGGATGAGAGGGGGGGGGGGGGGGGGGGGGGCAGGGTGAATGGGGGATGGGGTGGGGGGTGGGGGAACAGGTGTGTGCTTTGTGTGGTATTTGCAGCGGTTCATGCTTTACGTGACCTTTTATTCCCACGGCTGGAACCGCGCCACGCAGACGCGCTGAATCATGAGTCATGCGGCATGAACAGGTCGTGCATGTCAGTGCAGTGACTGTCGGCATGTCTGGGTCACATGAGGACAGGGGTTTTGTGCAGGTGCGTGAGAGTGTGCCTGTTGAGGTGAACACCTGTGAGTGTGTGTTGTGTTTGTTTGAGTTCATATCGTTCAATTTCTTCCCCCCCCCCCCCCCTCATTTCTCAATGCTTCATTATCTTCTCAACTTCAGTGTGTTCATGCACATAGCGCTATACGCGCAGTGCATGTTTGAGCGATTGCAGGCACGCACACGTGTATGTGTGCGTGGACACAGGTTCGAATTCACGCAGGCACAAGCATGTGTACGCACACGACCATATAGAGTGGGTCGATATTCAAAGGAGAACTTGAAAAACAGGTCCTCAGATAGGAACCTCTGAACCCCCCCCCCCCCCCCCCCATACCCTACCCCACCTTCCTCCTCTTCAGACAAGTGTTTCGGCCTTGAAATCCTACACGCTGGGGGTCCGGGCTTCATCCACGTCTTGCCTTCCAGATGCCCTTCAGCATTTTAACCATTTTGGGCACTGTCTGGGGGGGGGGGGGGGGGGGGGGGGGGGGGGGCGGAATAGCTCAGTTGGTAGAGCGCCGGACTCGTAATCCAAGGGTTACGGGTTCGAATCTCCGCCGGGCCGTTTCGGTACAGGGGATTTTCCCTCGGAGTTACATTGGTTCTGACTCCATTTCCCATACAGTCTTCGAATGAGACTATAAACCGAGGTTCCGTGTGTGAACGCACGCATAACACCTTGCACACACGTAAAATCCCATCACCAACTTTCAGAAGAGAAGGCCAGTTTGAGCCGTTGGTATGGATGACACGTTACACATAGCATGCACCCTGCGTGAGAAATGGAAAGAATGAAGGAAGTAAGGAAACTGAGAGAACGATATTGAACGATATTGACTGTATGACACGGGGGGAAACGACTGAATGAAGCGCCAGCTGGCAGCTCT
>CM031616.1:49171153-49191153 GCA_018398815.1 Conus ventricosus | reverse complement strand
CCTCAATAATATCAACATTTTTTTTTTTCTTTCTTTTACATTTACATGATGTGGTTACAAGGCAAGACGAGAACGAACAGTACTACAATCAAATATCAGTAAGCGAGAGAGAGAGAGAGAAGGAGAGAGAGAGAGGGGATTTGTGTGGATAGCGGCGATGGAATTTAGAGATGGTTGGAGAGGTAGGGACGCGGTAAGCGGGATGTGTGTGTGTGTGTGGGGGGGGGGGGGGGGGGGGGAGAACATATACATATTGCATGATGGCCAAGACATTTGTCAGCGTCAATAAAACCCGGATCTACACCCCCCCCCCCCCCCCCCCCCTTTTACCCAAGGCCAGCAACTCTGTCACACGTATCCGGTACGAAAAGGATGAGTTTCGGCTAAATGACAGGAATGTTGAAAGCGTCATGCGTAGGGAGTATACATGTAGGCCCACTGGTCTGTATCTCCGCGTTGGTCCGAAGAAGACTGCTGCTCCGCCAGGCGTTGTGATTTGGATTACCGCAGGCAGCACAGCAAACACGTTTCCTCCTTCCTTGCCGATCGTCACGTGCGTGTCGTCAGGGTGTCTGTCTGTGTTATTAGCGGTTGGCTCGGATGGTTAATTAATGTTTCACTGTCCGGACGCGCTCGTTAGCAAAGCATCTTCGCCGTTTGTCCCACTGCGATGCCAGCTGTGTCAACAAGCATGTTAATACCGAGACAGAGAGAGAGAGAGAGAGAGCACACTGACACTGACACAGTTTTTATTGCCAATAGCAAGGGGGTTACAATTTCTGTATTAACAGCATGCGTCAAATATCTGCCATTCAAGACAAAAAGACATAGAAATCGAACAGTTTAAACAGAAATTCAAATCTACAATCGGCAACACAAACGTTTGCGGATACAAACAACTCACACCACATACACCACACGTGCGCACGCACGCACGCGCGCGCGCGCGCGCGCGCACACACACACACACACCACACACACACACACACACACACACACACACACACACACACACACCAAACTCACTCACTCACTCTGCACACTTCAGCAATCCTTGTCTTCAACCATCAAGCCATGAAAAATACACGAAAAGCGCTAACAGTGAATTCATACATCGTCACACATTTGGCTCAACAAATTGTTTAAGATATTCTTTCTTCGAAAATCACAAGCTTCTGCTATATATCTTGCAAATGATATGGTATTTGTTCATTCTTACTCGATAGAATTGCTACGAGGTCTTTTCTTTGAGCAGTTGGCTCCCTGAAAATTTTACATCTACTTCGAATATCTGCGTAAGCAGGACAATCAAAAACAAAATGCACTTCATCTTCACTGTTGTTTCCCTCTACACACATGGGGCATGCTTTATTGTCCGATGCTTCGAACCATTTTCTGCTTGCATTGAGGCCCAGTGTTCTAGTTCGAAATTTTGTTAAATTATATTTATGCCATTTATTTGTAATAAACATGAAATACTTTTCCATTTCCAAACTACTTTGAGAGAGAGAGAGAGAGAGAGAGAGAGAGAGAGAGAGAGAGAGAGAGAGAGAGAGAGAACTCAGAACTCAGAACATTTAATGAACAAGGCCATATGCCCATGTCATGGAGGTTGGATTACTTCAAAATAAGGGAAATGCAACTAACTAGAAAGAAAAAAAAACCAACAAACAACAAAATATTAATACATTCCAATACATATATAATATATATATTTATATATATATATATATATATTATATATATATATATATATATATATATATATATATATATACCCAAACCGGACACACACTACACAGATGCACATAACGTTGACTAACACATGTACGTGCATATATTCACATACGCATACGCACGCACGCATGTGCAAATCGTATAGGTTACCAAAATATTTGCAAATATGAGAATATTTATGACGCTGTGCATGTATGAACTCGTATATGAAACAGAAACGATATTAGAATTCCGATTGTTTATGTACGTTATGTTTTTCCGGTGCCAATTAAAAACAATGATTCTAGGCACTCATTTGTTCTATCCGCAAATGATGAAAAATTTTACACTTTTTTAATAAGTTATATTCAGTCTTAATTATTGTTTAAAGATTGTTCCATATCGAGAAATCTCTTTTTTCGAAAATTCAAGAAAGTACCAACTAACTACTTTACAATATTTCTCACTCGCAATTAAAAGGGTCATTGTAAACGCTGAGGGTCGCGCGAAAAATTTGCAAGGTAAGTATTTTTCTCTGATGTCGCGATAATTTGGACACACAAGTAAAAAGTGAAGTTCAGATTCTGGAACATCTTTACAAAACGGGCAAAACGTTGTGTCAGGTGACCGGGCAGTATAACGATATTTATGACTCTTCAATAGTGACACACCTAGTCTGAAACGTTCGAGTATACTTTTCTAACAGCAATGTTCTTTATGTTTAACACAGCTGGCGGAAGACTAGGAACTGACTCGAAAGAGGTATAAAAAGAGAATCGTTCTCCTGAAACGTTACCATTCCAGTTTTGCAGGAAACAATCTATTGATCTCTGTTTGAATTCAGACAGAAAAACATTAATATGAGATACGCCTTGATTTTCCCAAACGTGGCCGAATCCATAGCGGTACAATGTGAAGCAAACATTAGAAACCCAGTTATTCTTGTCTTTACAATGAAGATTATTTAACATTTTATAAGCCCTGTAAGGGAGTCGACCTTCAGGCATTGTTATTAATTTAAGCCAAAATTTTATACATTTGGCTTTAGTACATATGTAAAGAGGATACCTCCCAGTTTCAGCATAAATCAGGGCATTAGGCGTCCTGATATTGACGTTTAGGAATCTCTTAAGCGCAAACATATGCACCCTTTCAATAATGGTATGATCCGCCGTAAGACCCCATACTTCAGAAGCGTATGTAAGCTTTGGTTGGATCTGACTGTCAAATAACTTTTAAAAAAACAATGAAAGAGACTGGTCACCAACTGTCCACAGTTTAAAATGCAAAGAACACCTGTCTTAGCTTTAAGAGCCATGTCTTCCAAAGCGTATGAAAATGTCAGGCCAGTAGCAAAAAATAACACCAAGGTATTTATAGCCGTTGACAGTCTCAATCTTTCTATCGCCGTAAAACTATTTTCTTTTGATGAAATGTACCCACCATTTCTAAAAATAACTATTTAAGATTTGTCAAAGTTCACTTGAAGACCAAGTCTGCTAGCTGTATTTTTCAAAATATTCAGTTGTTGCTAAAGGTCAATCACAGAATAAGGCAAAAGAATTACATCGTCAGCGAGAAGAAGTATAAAGACACAAGTTTACATGTGAAACTAGAAATGTTATCTATCTCCTATACTATTAGAACCTGTATGTTTACACAATACGTGGGACAGACTGAAAACTCTCTAAAACAACGTTTCTATCTACATAGGTCTGATATCAAAGCCAAAAAAAGGGAACCCTTTAACAAAACATTTTAACTTGCCGGGCCACACTCTAGATGACCTCTGGTGTCTCGGTATTGAGAAGGTAAAGTCTGATCTCCACTGCAAGAGACTTAAGAGGGAACAATTTTGGATTGACAAACTATGCACACTGACACCAAAGAACATACAGTGTGGCAAACAGTGTCATCCCAGTCTCCTAGTAGAGAGTGCGTGCATGTGATCTGTTGATTTGTGTCAGGAAGCGCTGTACTAAGCTGTAGAGCACGTTAAACATCAATTCGACTTAACTACCTCTCAGTCTCCCTCACTCCCCATAATGCATTTTGTTCCCACTCATTCCCACACTTTCTTCACAACAGAGTAACAGCTGAGATAGAATCTCATGAAATGCAGGACACCATCTCCATCCCGCCTACTACACTTTCCCCCTTTCCCTTCCTTTTCGCCCCCTCCTTTTCCCCTCCACCCTCTTCCATTACTGTGCCCCTTTCCTCCTCTCCCCCCTCCTCTCACCCCCCCCCCCCCCCCCACCAGGTTTCCCCTACCCTTGGTTACTTGGATGACGTCGTCTCCTGGGGCAGCAGGGGACAGCTGACTAGGGGTCTCTGAGAGAGAGAGAGAGACTTGAGAGATTGAGTATGAATGTCGTGAATGTAATGAGGGTCTCTGTGAGAGAGAGAGACTTGAGAGATTGAGTTTAAATGTGGTGAATGTGAGACTCCACCGTCTTCACCCCTCCACAATATTCCCCTATCCCCTTCCCTTTCCCCTCACTTCCCCCAGCCTCTCCAGCTGCCCCCCCCCCCGCCCCCCCCCCCCCCCCCCCTTTCACGCCCCACCCTTTTCCGTTTCGTCCAATTCTCTTTCACGTGTGTCATTGTTATGATAACGACGATGACGATGGTGATGGTGGCGATGTTGGTGTTGAAAATGTCATTTTCGTTTACCATCAAAACTCCTTTTGGCCTGTTGTGTGTGTGTGTGTGTGTGTGTGTGTGTGTGTGTGTGTGTGTGTGTGAGTGTGTGTGTGTGTGTGTGTGTGTGTGTGTGTGTGTGTGTGTGTGTGTGGTAATTATCATTATTATTATTATTATTATTATTATTATTATTATTATTATATTATTATTATCATCATCATTATTGTCATTTTTATGACCATTTAAGGATCAATCGGTAGACGTGACACCTATTCTTGGTTAGGGCCCTTTACAATAACATTCCCCCCCCCCTCCTCCCCCACCAACCCAACCCACCCCTCCCCCTTACTCCCACCCCCTCCCCACTCGCTTCTCTTTTTCTCTTCCTCATCGCCCCACGATTTCTGATCTTTGCCTCATCATGCCCCATCTTCCAACCATTGCCTTCTCCTCCCCCCCCTTGCCTCCCCCCCCCCACCCCCTCCTTCACCCTCACCCTTACTCAAAACCTCGGTCTGGTGTTGATGACCTTGCTTTCAACATGTTCAAATGGGGTCTTCATTCCACCCTTGTCTTTCCAGTACACTTTGTCCCGTAAGTGACGTGTGGGGTGTGTGTGGTGTGTGTGTGTGTGTGTGTGTGTTGTGTGTGTGGGGTGTTTGTGTGTGTGTGTGTGTGTGTTGTGTGTGTGTGGTGTGTGTGTGTGTGTGTGTTTGTGTGTGTGTGTGTGTGTTGTGTGTGTGGTGTGTGTGTGTGTGTGTGTGTGGTGGTTGTGTGTGTGTGTGTGTGTGGGTTTTGTGTGTGTGTGTGTGTGTTCGTGGGTGGCTGCGTGCGTGCGCGCGCGGCGTGTGTTTTTGTGTGCACCATTCTGTCCCATGTGTGTGTGTGCGCGCGCGCGTGCACGCGGTATTTTTTGCTTCTGAGTGTGTGTTGGTGTGGTGTGGGTGTGTGTGTGTGTGGTGTGTGTGTGTGTGTGTGTGTCTGTGGGGTGTGTTGTCTGTGTGTGTGTGTGCGTGAGAGAGAGAGTATGTGTGTGCGTGCATGGATGCGTGTGCGCGCGCGCGCAGTGTTTGTGTGTGTGTGTGTGTGTGTGTGTGTGTGTTGTGTGTGTGTTTTGTATGTGAGTGTGAGTATGTGTGTGTATTGTGTGTTTGTGTGTGTGTGTGGGGTGGGGTGTGTGTGTGTATGTGTATGTGAGTGTGAGTAGTGTGTGTGTGTGTGGTGTGGGGGTGTGTGGGGTGTGTGTTTGGGGTTCGTGGGGGCGTGCGTGCGTGCGCGCGCGCGTGGTTTGTGTGTGCACCATTTCTGTCCCCATGTGTGTAATCCATTTTTGTGCCTTACCACACACACACACCACAACATGCATATGAAAAGGACAAGGGGGGGCGGGCCAGTGCTCGACGGGCACAACTCTTCCCTTTGTCACGGGCGTTCGAGTGCCCGTGGCTGCACACCAAAAATTTACACGCCAGGGCCTGCTTAAGGAGTCGAGTATTTTAAGCCTGGCGCAAAAAGACTGTTTCGAGAATGTTTCTTGTGTCTGAAAGCTGATTCTCCTCATTTCTTTTCACATGGCCATCAAACTACAAGCCCGGTGGATCCAAGCAGACAGATTGCAATCAAAGGAATGGATTGTTTTGTGCATTTGGAGACTGGCGCAAAGAGATTGGTGACGGGTGAGTGCATGCGCCTGAAATGTGTGTCAACTAAGGGGGAAGGTCATGTATTTCTTTCTTTCTTTCTTTCTGCGTACGCAGGCTGATACTCCTGCGGACACTGCTGTATAGACAGGCAGTGGAGTTTTGTGTGTATGACCTTTTTTTTAATCCCGCTATTAAGGCAGCCATAATCCATCTTCGGGGAAGGTGCATGCTATGTGCAACGTGTCATCCATACCAACGGCCAAACTGGCTTCTCTTTCCAAAAGTTGGTGATGGGATTTTTACGTGTGTGCAAGATGTTGTGCGTGCGTTCACACACGGAACCTCGGTTTATAGTCTCATTCGAAGGAATGTATGGGGAATGGAGTCAGAACCAATGTTAACTCGAGTGAAAAATCCCCCTGTACCGAAATTCGAACCCGCAACCCAGGATCACGAGTCCGGCGCTCTACCAACTGTGCTATTCCGGCCCCGGTCATGTATTTGAAGATTGTTTGGGATTTCATCCCAAAAAGGGAAATAATTGCTGGGGAGTTGTTCGTTTCATCCAGTATCAGTACCACATTAAATGCTGGCTCACAGTTATGGTAGGCCTCAAAGCGCTCACATGGGTTCTATAGCGTTTCAGTGCCAAAATCATAATCGTGGTGTGTGGCCTGTGCAGTCTCACCGCTTGAAAAGCTCTTCATCTCAGTCGACTTCCTTTCAGTGTCATAATGGACCTGCTCCGCCATTGGAGGCCCTGTCAGGGTTGACACCCAACAGAGGGACGAGCGAGGCCGTCCTGAAAAGGAATGACGAACAAGAGAGATAGCTTCTTACAAGTTACAAATCGAATAGCACTCACTTCTGAAACGTTGACATGATTAACCAACACCTTCACCAGAAGTCCTTAGGCTTGACAGATCTGTATTTCTTTTTAAAGACTTTCACATACGTGCGCGCGCGCGCGCGCACCGCACACACACACACACACACACACACACCCCAACACACCACACCACCCCACCACACACACGGTACACACACACACACACAGGGTACCCAAAACACACACACACACCAAACACACACACACACACAAAAACCACACCACACACACACACACAACCCACACACACACTAAAAAAAACTACACTACACACAATTCTTTTTCATCACAATGATCCGAAATTTCAGATACGCTTAGAATGTCACTTAAAAATCATCTGGTACCTATACACAAGTTCTTTTGATTTTTGTTCATATTATGTAGCCACAAGACCCTGTTCTTCAATTCGCTCATCTTAATTGTTAATTCATTTATCCATCAGCTTTATATTATGTGCAGCAGTGTGGTCTCAAAACATAGCAGATGTGGTGTATAATAATAATAATAATAATAATAATAATAATAATAATGAATACTTATATAGCGCCTATTCTCGGCTAGAGACCAAGCTCTAAGCTCTTTACAATCCACACTCGTTTACACAACGGCTGCCTACCTGGGTAGTGCCGACTGAAGAGCTGCCAGCTGGCGCTTCATTCAGTCGTTTCCCGTGTCATCCAGTCATATCGTTCAATATCGATCACTCATTTTCCTTATTTTCCTTCATTCTTTCCATTTCTCACGCAGGGTGCATGCTATGTGTAACGTGTCATCCATACCAACGGCCAAACTGGCCTACTCTTCCGAAAGTTGGTGATGGGATTTTACGTGTGTGCAAGATGTTATGCGTGCGTTCACACACGGAACCTCGGTTTATAGTCTCATTCGAAGGACAGACTGTATGGGAAATGGAGTCAGAACTAATGTTAACTCCGAGGGAAAACCCCCCCTGTACCGAAACGCCCCGGTGGAGGTTCGAACCCGCAACCCCGGATCACCAAGATTACGAGTCCGGCGCTCTACCAACTGAGCTATTCCGGCTGAGCTAGTCCGCACGCACTCCTTGATGAAACTGAACTGAACTGAATTGTTCATATGTAAATAAGTAAACAATTCCTGCTTTGAACATCCCCCCGTTTACATTATAGTCTTCGAGATCGAAGCTTTACAAAGAACAGGAGACGTTGATTCTTTCCATGGCTTTCTCATGGGTCGCCCAAACCCATACTGACTGAAGAATTACAATTGCACAAAACGCGTGACTGAGACGTCTGAACAGACCTGCAGCATTGCTTGAAATGATTGAAACCCCTCCTTGACACTCCTATAGCGTTGCTAAAAAATGATTGAAACCACTCCTTGACACTCCTGCAGCGTTGCTAAAAATGATTGAAACCACTCCTTGACACTCCTACAGCGTTGCTAAAAATGATTGAAACCACTCCTTGACACTCCACAGCGTTGCTAAAAATGATTGAAACCACTCCTTGACACTCCTGAACCATTGCTAAAAATAATTGAAACCACTCCTTGACACTCCTACATCGTTGCTAAAAATGATTGAAACCGCTCCTTGACACTCCTACAGCGTTGCTAAAAATGATTGAAACCACTCCTTAACACTCCTAAACCATTGCTAAAAATGATTGAAACCACTCCTTGACACTCCTACAGCGTTGCTAAAAATGATTGAAACCGCTTCTTGACGCTCCTACAGCGTTGCTAAAAATGATTGAAACCACTCCTTGACACTCCTAAACCATTGCTAAAAATGATTGAAGCCACTCCTTGACACCCTAGAGCGTTGCTAAAAATGATTGAAACCGCTCCTTGACACTCCTACAGCGTTGCTAAAAATGATTGAAACCATTCCTTGACACTCCTACAGCGTTGCTAAAAATGATTGAAACCGCTCCTTGACACTCCTACAGCGTTGCTAAAAATGATTGAAACCACTCCTTGACACTCCTACAGCGTTGCTAAAAATGATTGAAACCACTCCTTGACACTCCTACAGCGTTGCTAAAAATGATTGAAACCACTCCTTGACACTCCTACAGCGTTGCTAAAAATGATTGAAACCACTCCTTGACACTCCTACAGCGTTGCTGAAGTGACTGAAACTGCTGCTCAATATCTCTTCAGCATTGGTAAAACAGGCTGAAACCACCCCTTTGAAGGCCCATGGCATTGTTAAAATGATTGAAACCGCTCCTAAATATGTCCACATCACTGCTACACAAGTCTGATGCCACTCCTTAAAATAATTGAGACTACCCCTTAAAAGGCCTGAAGCATTGCCAAAATAATTGGGACCACTCCTTCACTGGCCTAAAGCATTTCTTAGAATAAGGGAGACCACTACCTTAAAAAGGCTTGCAGCATTGCTAATACAATTACTGACACCACTCCTGCTTCTATGTGTGTGGAACAAAGTCCTGACAGACCCCGAAATACGCCATTATTTCAGAGTCATTTATCTGCAGTTTGTTGATCGGGGCTGATCATTTAAAGAGTGCCACCGTGCAAGAAGAAGAGACGTGGGTCGGAAGTGGGTATGAACGACAGGACGTCCTGCCTTTGAGAAATCACAGAACAGAACCCAGCGAATGCCTGGCTGACCTGTGGACGAGCAAGCAGAACGAGAGCGCTTAGGCCTGCTATGACTAGTCACCGATGACCAGTGTTGTCTGGTTCGCCATCCTGTCAAAGCATTCAAACACATGTCCTATTAATGAAAACAACAGAACCCAAGGAATAAAATGAAGCATGTCAGTCAGTCAGTCATTCCCCTGACCGCTGGGGTCGTTGGGAGGACGTGATGAGGCAGCCGCCGTTTCTCTCCAGGCTCTTGTGTTTGTAGCTCTCGTGAGGAGATCTGGCGTGGTCATTTTGGTCCAGTCCTTTACATTATCGGACCAACTCGATAGAAGCATGTCACTTTTGCCAATTTTGTTGTCAAATTAGATTATTGACGATTAAAGTCGACGCGGAATGAAACCACTTTTAACGAGTTGGTGCATATTTTTCTCCATTACGATAAGAAATGCCAAACAGCATGAAATATCTTTGCAATTAATGAATAGCAGGCATTTCACTCTTTTCACACGTATAGATTTGATTATGACTGTATCTGAGCGGCGAACTTTGTCTTTGAAAATGGTTACAAAACACAACTGGTTCTCCTCTTCGCCTAGCCGTCGACATTAGCTTTTGATACGATTTTCGATTATTCTCTGTTGAAACGGACTGCCGGTAACAATCGTTATATATGTTCAGTTGTACTTGTGATAGAAATGGGGTCAACAAGAATTCGATCGGGAAGTCTGAATTTCGTAAAATGACAATTCAGTGCAAATCTCCGATAATGACAGAGAGTGCAACGAAGAAGGCGACTGTTCAAGGGAGAGCAGTATTGTCAGCCATTTCACATAGTCGCAGGCTTGTGCGGAAAATATCCTAGGTATGCTATGTACATAATGAGAACTTGCGGACTTTACTTTCTATGTACGTTTTTTGATTCTAACAAAATGAGAACTTATGGACTTTACTTTTCAAGAGAGTGTTTGGATTCTAACGAAATGAGAGGTTACAGACTCACCTTTTTTTTTAATTCTACAGTTTTTCGTACACTTTTGCGAAATCAAGAAATCTTCAAGGTATGGCCGGTGGAGGATCAAAAATGGCGAAGTTGATTGTGCAAAATACCAGTTTAGAGAAAACATAGGCTTTTTGGTCCAGTATATTGGTAACGAACAAAATGCATTAATTTTTTGTGACATCAGGGAAATATATATATATCACTCCTCTCCCCCCCCCCCCTTTTTTTTTCAAGTGAGTGATGTTCCTTGTTTATCCCGTAGCTGTGGTCGGGTATTGTGATCTGTGTTTTGATCAGTGACGAATAAAGTTTAACTGAGGAAGGCAAGACTGACGAAACGTAAGAAGAAAATGTACAACTTGTTGTTTTGTCTTTCTCTGCTGTGATTGACAACACACACACACACACACACACACACACACACACACACACACACATATATATATATATATATATATATATATATATATATATATATATATAATATATATATATATATATAGGCCTAGGAGCAGGCAATACGAATAAATGTGCCTTCAAGAGGGATTACGATGGTTCCTCAGGCAGCTAGTGAAGGGACTTCTCATATTTATAATATATTTCCCCCCATTTTCTCCATCTTCAATGTTTTTTTTAATTTTTTTTTTAAAAGTTCAAATCTTTGCCAAGTCATTACTATAACGACTGAAGAATTGTTAACCTGCACTTGTTTTCCCCCACTACTTAATTGTTCAGCATTCTATATTATATATAATATATATATATATATATATATATATATATATATATATATATATATATATATATATATATATATATATGTTAAAATAGGTTTTTAAAAAAGAATCATTTTGGGTATTTTAACCACACTAATATATATATATATATATATATATATATATATATATATATATATATATATATATATATATATATATATGAAGGTTCTGAGGCATTCACATTTTCAATAGTTTACCTGAAATTATCAAGACCCATCAATCAAGAGAGGTCAGGGGAAGGCAACTTTCGAACAAAACATGTTCTCTGCTAGGGGACACCAAGAGATACATATGAGCACATTTTAGCCCCTGGCTACACTAAATTCCGGTGCCCTTTTCACCATTACACTTATAACATAATTACTTCTTTTTATTTTTAGCAAGATTTTGTCTCATCAAAGATAAAAACCTGCGAGTTTTTGTTTGTTTGCTTTCTTTATCTTTTCTTTTAAAAAGACATTTTGGTATATTGGGAGCTGATATTCGTCAAGCATGTATAATAAATGTGTGTGTGTGTGTGTGTGTGTGTGTGTGTGTGTGTGTGTGTGTGTGTGTGTGTGACGTTGTGTGTGTGTGTGTGTGTGTGTGTGTGTGTGTGTGTGTGTGTGTGTGTGTGGTGACGTTGTGTGTGTGTGTGTGTGTGTGTGTTCCCTTTTCCCAATTTGTTCTTATTCCTTTGTCCTCCCGCTTTAATTTCCAGTGGCGCCTTTAGCAAGCCCAGGTTGCCCGCCACAAGGCTAGTAGTTTGAATTTCTTTTTTTTTCTTTCTGTTTTTGCCTGGTGCAGGGCTTACCGTTTGCTCTACGTTCTTTTTCCTGAGCTCCAAGCACCCATTGAAGCAGGCAGACTGTGGCGGGTCAGCACCTTATTGGCTGGGGGCTGCCCAGCTTCAGGTGGGCAGCAGCTGACCAGTGGAACGCGATGGTCCCTCCCACGGTTGGGGACAACGCGTAGCCCCCGAGCTTAGTTTCAAAACGAAGTGACTGAGGGCGGAAAACGAAGCAACATTTAGAATGAGAGGGGGTTAGTTACCACCAAGGACACAGACAAACAAAGTACAGGACAAAACACAATGCATTTCGACCTCTTGGGTCTTCTTCAAGCAAAAAAAAAAACAAATGACATTTAGGACAGTGAAAACGAAGAACGAGAAACCACTTATCTATTCATATTCGGCGCAAGATCAAAATGGCCGCTGGACGTAAACGAGGCCGCCTAGGAGGGGATCAAGGGAGCTAATACGCTCTGAGCTGATAACACTCGTCACGGCTGTCTCCCTTGTTGTTTCTGTCGGGATGGCGGCGCTGGAGTGACATGCCTCACAGTCGTACAACTACGTGAGACTTCAGTGCTGTGTGATATACCCTGGGTGGTCGACATTCCCGTGTATTAATGTCATTAGATTTTTTTTGTTAGATCCGTGCTTCGAATTACTGACTATGTCATGTGTGTATATGTCTTCAAACTTATGACTGTGAAATGTATGTGAATCTCTCTCTCTCTCTCTCTCTCTCTCTCTCTCTCTCTCTCTCTCTCTCTCTCTCTCTCTCTCTCTCTCTCTCTCTCTCCTCTCTCTCTCCTTCTCGGTAGCTTTGCACACGTGGGCGCGCGCGCGCGTGTGTGTGTGTTTTGTCTTGTTCGCTTTTCTGTCTGTCTGTCTCACTCTCTCTCTGTGCATGCGTTCTCTCTCTCTCTCTCTCTCTCTCTCTCTCTCTCTCTCTCTCTCTCTCTCTCTCTCTCTCTCTCTTCTCGGTTGCTGTGCACGTGCGGACACTCGCGTGCGTGTGCGTGTGTCATTGTCTTGTCCGCTTCTCTGTCTGTCTGTCTGTCCGTCTGTCTGTCTGTCTGTCTGTCTCACTTGAGCTAAATTTTTGTAACGACGTATGTAGCGACATTCAGCACTTACTCTTTTTTTTCTCCTTTTCCTAATGGATTGATGGTCACAGTAAATGGATTACGGAGGTGCGTAGATGTGTGTGTGTGTGTGTGCGTGTGTGTGTGTGTGTGTGTGTGTGTGTGTGTGTGTGTGTGTGTGTGTGTGTGTGTGTGTGTGTGTGAGAGAGAGAGAGAGAGTGTGTGAGAGAGAGAGAGAGAGAGAGAGAGAGAGAGAGAGAGAGAGAGAGAGAGAGAGAGAGAGAGAGAGAGAGAGAGTATGTATTTGTGAATGTGTTGGTATTCTCTTTCTTTCGGTGGCATTGTCTTTTGATACAGTAATTGTAGCCCCCCTTGCCAACAGGGCTTTTTGCTATTGGCAATATAAAAAAAAACTGTGTCTGTGTCTGTCTGTCGGTTTGACTGTCTGTCAGTCAGTCTGTCTGTCTGTCTGTCTGTCTGTCTGTCTCTCTCTCTCTCTCTCTCTCTCTCTCTCTCTCTCTCTCTCTTTCTTTCTTTCTTTCTCTCTCTCTCTCTCTCTCTCTCTTCTCTCTCTCTCTCTCTCTCTCTCTCTCTCTTCTCTCTCTCTCTCTCCTGTGTTGATTTATCTGTCAGTGAGTCTAGCCACCATCTGTTCATTCATGGCTGTCAGTATAGTACTGATACCTGCCGTTTCGCCTCAGCATGTCCTTTTAAGTTTGCACGCGGCAATCAGACTAGACAGCTGTGTTTGTCATACTCTGATCGTGTTGGGTCGTCATGGCCTGGGAACGTGAAGCAGCGAACACCAGGGGCTCAGCAAACTGGCTGCCGCCGTCGAGTGAACTCTTTGTGGCGACGTCTCCTGTGGAGATTGTAAGTGAAAATCCTTTCATGGAGATACGTAGGCACAATATCCCCCCCCCCCCTCTCTCTCTCTCTCTCTCTCTCTCTCTCTCTCTCTGGTTAAAGGGGTTCTCACCCATTTTTACAAATCTATTTTGACCAAAAACACGGTTTTGGTATGTGGTCGTATTGCGAAACCAAGCCACGAATCAGCCGCCTGTGCTCTCATCTTGCAGTGAGAGCAGCATTTCCTGCGGATTGGGAAAGCGAGAGGCTGAAACAGGAACGAGAGCCTCGATTTCGATAAAAAAAAGGGGGTTTCCCGATTGATGACGTCGAAAAGCTAAGTCGCTCTTCGTGGTCGGCTGAAGTGAGATGGGGCGAATGTGTGCTGTGCCTGGCTGCGGAATTTCATCAGGAAATAAGCAAAGAGTAAGCCTTCATGCTTTTCCAGGTGCTTCCAGCCAGTTTAGGCCATTGTGGATAAATTTTTGTCACCACAACGAGAAAAGATTTTGTTCTTCGGGACAGTTATCATGGCATTTGCTGTCGTCACTTTGAAGAGCAGTTTCCAAGACCAACATACCTGGAAGGTAAAGGTGGAAGCTGGAATTCGGGTCCGAAGACAGCTGAAAGAGGATGCTGTGCCAACTATTATAACAGAAAAATGTATTAAAGCACTTTCTGTTCATTCGCCAGCTGCAAGTGCAAGCCTCAAACGCAACGGTGACACGGATTCTGTCAGGATCGGGGCAAGAGAGCCAAACTCAGAGACGTAAAGAAGGTAAGGTTTGTGGAATGGGTGGTTGATCTTTCTGTGTTTCATTTCATTCTCAGTCCTTGGTTGGTTGTAAAGATAGTTGTTGGTTTTTGTAGAGTGTTAACATCAAACTGAAACATACATTGTTACTTTCAGTCACACATGCCAGAGTGATAGTGGCAGTCAGTCAGTCACATTGCCTGCTGTCACTGAAACTGTTGCATGTTTGTGATTATTTTTTCCCCTGTTGTTGCTGTTTCCAACAAAACTGAAGTTATGATTCTTATTAAAAAGAAAGTGTCCATGTCCACAAATAACAGCTTTTGGACTCCAGTGAATAATAGTTTGGGTTTGTATTTTTCAGGACATTGGTGAACATCAGGCACCCCTGCAAGTTCAAGTTTCCGCCCAACAACCATATGCTTTAGTAAGTGAATTATTCATCAGTATTTGGATACAGGATGGTGACTTAGTGTGCATTTTAAGATATATGCAGGTGTGGTATGTCTGTATGCTATAAACTGCCCTGGTGAGTAAGAGAATAATGAGCTTAGATCTGCAGCTTAGATCTGATGTACGGCACGTCACGCATCATTTTTTTTAAAAATAACAGCCAGAATCTTTGACTGCAATAATATTGTAAAAGACCCCTCAGATTCTAATTGTCATTGTGGGACTTCAGAATTTAAGTGGAGAGAGTGAGATTGAAAATGAGGAATGTAAAAAAGGGGGGTGTGTGTGTGTGTGGGGGGGGGGGGGGGGGACTGAAAGTGAACAGCTATTAAAAAGATTTCTACATCAGGGAAGAGAATTAGTGTGATGATGCAGTAGCTGACAAACTCCTGTTCAAAGGAAAAGGCATTATCTGATAGATCTAAACAACTGAAGGAAAATGTGGTTTATCACATAATCATTTTAAAGCTATTTACATACTACGGTAATGTGTGTGTTTTGCCTGTGTGTGTGTGTGTGTGTGTGTGTGTGTGTGTGTGTGTGTGTGTGTGTGTGTGTGTGTGTGTGTGTGTGTGAACAGATGCATGTGCATGTGTATATCATGTACTATCTGTGTCGTGCGTATGTGTGTACACACGTACATAATATGGCCAACCTGTAAAATGTCTACCTGAGGGTGAAAACACCCTCTTAAAACTGCAAACATGGAACCACGGTCAGCCTAGTGGATAAGGCGCTGGACTCATGACCGAAATGTCGGTGGTTCGACCCCGGCTTGGTCTTGGAAATTTTCATGTGAAATTTTTCTTGTTAAAATGACCATAGTTTACCCCCGATATCCACCCTGGCCCGCTGGTGTCAGGTTAAGACGATCCAGCCGTCTGCATATTCTTCATTTGGGCGTGGACGTTAAACAAAACTCAGACAAACAAACTGCAAACATGGAGTGAAGAAACCCTTTAAAATATTAATCAAATTGGGAACCCTGATTATTATCTCAAGTAAAATTTGGGAGCATTTGCCATTGTCGCTTTCGAGGTGTTGGCATTTAAACGTCACTTGCGGAATCCCCCACTCTCGTTTCTCTCCGTACTGTGCTCGGCAATCTCCGTGGCGAGTCACGATTTGGCTACTTGCACGACCCGAAACACGGATAGCAGTGAGTTCCAGAAGAAAAGTAACACGTACATCGAAACACGCTCGATCATACTTTTGAACAACCCAAACATGCTATTTATGGGTCAGGACCCCTTTAACAGTTTAACAAGGTGGAAATACCACAACCAAACATAGTAATCGTATGACAGCAATGGAATAAATATACCATTTATTCAAGAGCGCGCGTGTGTGTGTGTGTGTGTGTGTGTGTGTGTGTGTGTGTGTGTGTGCGCGTGCGTGCGTGCGTGCGTGCGTGCGTGCGTGTGTGGTGTGTGTGTGTGTGTGTGTTGTGTGTGTGTCCGCCCATGGAGGTATAGTATCTATCTTTCTACCTATCTATCCATCTATCTATCTGTCTGTGTGTCTGTCTGTGTGTCTGTCTGTTTATTTATCCACATGTCTGGTTGTCTGTCTGTCTGTCCATGTGTTGTCTTCTTTTATTTGCCTGTGAATGGCCATCAACCAGCTTTCTGAGGGCAGTTATTGCTTCCTTACCTGACCCCACCATTGATCTGGAAGAAATGTAGCATGCTTGTTGCCACTACTTCACACACTGAACAGATCACAACAGTGTGCATTAATGATAAGCTTGTTGCCACTTCAGACACTGCACAGATCACAACAGTGTGCATTAATGATATGCTTGTTGCCACTTCACACACTGAACAGATCACAACAGTGTGCATTAATGATATGCTTGTTGCCACTTCACACACTGCACAGATCACAACAGTGTGCATTAATGATAAGCTTGTTGCCACTTCACACACTGCACAGATCACAACAGTGTGCATTAATGATATGCTTGTTGCCACTTCACACCCTGAACAATTCACAACAGTGTCCACTAATGATATGCTTGTTGCCACTTCAGATCCTGAACAATTCACAACAGTGTCCATTAATGATCACCATTACAACGTTCGTTTCGGGTTATATGTAACTACAAGAACAAAGGTGCCAAATAGTTTTTTTTTATTTTATAAAATAAACAGATCTCTATAACTGACTGATAATATCTGGATAAACAGTTTCAAAGCGAGGTGGCCAAAGGCGGAAACTGAAGCAAATTCTAACCAGAAAGGGTATTAGTTCTGCAAGACACTCCAGACAAAGGGAATACAGGACAAAACACAATGCATTTTGACCTCTTGGGTCTTCTTCTGGCAAAACAAACAACATGTAGGACAAGGAACACGAAGAGCGAGCTATCACTTCTCTTCTCATATTTGGCGCGAAAAAGGATGTTGAATGAAAACGAGGCCATAGGGAAGGGGACCACGGGGGTGGATAACAATGATGGCAATAAGGATAACAATAACAATAATAGTGATGATGATGAAAATATTTGAATAATAAGAGGAGGAATATGTTTTTTTGGTGATAATGTGACGGTAATAGTTGTAGTATTAATAGCGGCTAAACCTTGAAGGGGAGAGAGAAGAGCGGTTGGAAGCTTCTTTTTAAACTATTGTTCAACGGTATTATATAATGATAGTAATTATGGTAGATTAATAACAATGTTTAGTAGCAAGAAATAGAAAGATAGAACTATTCATATTTCCTGCTCCTAGGCCTTTCATCCGCTGGATCGAACTCGTCAGGGAGACACGGCTGATTGTGTCTGTGGTCCCTTGGCATCAAATACAGAAATACTACAGTCTACGATTCCAGGGTATTCTCACCACCAAGGGTTCAAAACCTGAATCCAACAGCACCCCAAAATAGCTAGCGAAGGGTAGAAAAGTAAAAAAAACAAAACGAAAATGTGGTAAAGAAATAAGAAGCTGAAAAACTAAAATCATGTATCAAAATATAAGTGTAAATCTTTGAGCCTACGCTTTGAGGATCCATTTGAGAATGCAAGAGAGATCAAAAAGTGTGAACAGTCAGAGTGGTCAGCTCAACTGTTAAATAAGCCAAGCATTTTCAGCAGCTAAGAATTGTGCAGGACAGCCTTTACATGGATTTCGTAAGAGATGCAATCTGCCACTGATTGACCAAGAAATAATATGTTGAACAAATCTGTAGTGGAAGAAAACAAGCGCAGGCCAACAATTCCTCCATCATTATGTTAATGACCTGGCAAAGCTTCGAAGGGGAAAACATGGAATGGTGGGGAGGGGTGGGGGGGGGGGGGGGGGGGGGGATGGGGAGGGGGGGGGGGGAGGGAGGGAGTAGAGAAAATGAGAATGAAAAGTCAGGGAAATATATCATAAATCTAAAATCATTCGCTAGCTGCCTATGGGGACCATCGTAACCCATATGGAACACAGAACTACTTGCATTGCCTGCTCCTTGGCCTTTCGTCGTCAGCTGGATCGCTGAAAAAAAACAACAAAATCATGTATGCAAATATAAGGGCTAATCTTTGAGCCTATGTTTGAGGATCCATGTAAGGATGCAAGGGAGATCAAAAAGTGTGAACAGTCAGAGTGGTCAGCTCAACTGTTAAATAAGCCAAGCATTTTCAGCAGCTAAGAATTGTGCAGGACATTCTTTACTTGGATATTCTAAGAGATGCAATCTCTCACTGATTAACCAAGCAATAATATGTTGAAAAATTTGGCAGTGAGAGAAAACAGGTGCAGGCTAACAATCCCACCATCATTATATTGATGACCTGGCAAAGATTCGATTGTGTGTGTGTGTGTGTGTGTGAGGGGGGGGGGGGGGGGGGGGGGGGGGGGCGCGGAAGGGGGTGGGGGAGGGGGGAGGGAATGAAAATGAAAAGTCAGGGAAATGTGTTATAAATGTAAACTCCTTCACCAGCAACCTAGGGAGACCATCGTAACCCATCTTGAAGACAGAACTACTTACATTGCCCGCTCCTAGGCCTTTCGTCCTCTGGATCGCACTCGTGAGAGAGACACGCGTGATTGTGACTGTGGTCCCATGGCGTCAAGTACAGAAATACCACAAGTCTACAATTCTATGGTATTCTTACCACCAAGGGCTCAAAAACGGAATCCAACCGCACCACAAAACAGCCAGTGAAGGGTAAAAAAAAGTAAAACGAAACGAAAGTGTGGCAAAGTAATAAGTAGCTGAAAAACTAAAATCATGTACAAAAGAAAAAGGCAAGTCTTTGAGCATATGCTTGGGGATCCATTTAAGAATGCAAGGGAGATTAAAAAAAAGTGTCAACAGTCAGTGTGGTCAGCTCAACTGTTAAATAACTCAAGCATTTTCAACAGCTAAGACAGATAGAGAGACAGACAGACAGATAGATAGATAGATAGATTGATTTAAACACTTTTTTTCAGGTTTAAAACATGCTTGCACTTCTGTAGCAGCCCGAGTGTGTTAACCACATCAACTAAAAACACAAAAAGAACTTGGGACAACCCCCACCCCCAACACACACACACACACTACACACTACACACTACACACACACACACACACACACACACACACACACACACACACACACACACTACACACAGGAAACGCCCAAACATTATTGACAGTGGGTTTTTTTTTTTTTTTTTTTTTTTTGGGGGGGGGGGGGGAGGGTGGAGTTGTCTTAATCTGAAGCACAGCACCTAGTTCAAAATATTCCCCCAACCCGGCACATACTTTCTCAGCTCACTCATGTCAACCAGCAGGCCATTTTGATCGAGAGTCGTCAGACGTGCGTGTCTAGTACGTCTGG
>CM031616.1:49158653-49163653 GCA_018398815.1 Conus ventricosus | reverse complement strand
GCTGTGAATCGCCTCTCCCCCTTCCGGGGAGGTCCCAGACAAGTTCGTTATGGCTATTTGCAGTCTGGCTCTTGCTGTACCTTTGTCGATTTGACGCTTCCAGGTCAATCTGTAGTCTAAGGTAACTCACTGGTAAATGGTGTTTTGTCCTTGAGTCACTGTGTGTCCATTCGCCTGAAGACGCACGCTTTGTTCTTTTGGGGTCAGACTGAGGATCGGGCACGTTGATTTTTTTTCTTTCTGACATTGATGGAGAGCAGCCAATTCTTTGTCTATTTTTGGTCTTCTTGAGAACTTTCTGCATTCTCTTTAAAGCTGTACCTGTTTGCTCCTTAGAGCAATTGATAACCAGGTCACCTGCATGGACTGCACCATGATTCCACGCCACGATGTCATTTATAATGTCACTAATAAAGATGATGAAAAACGTGGGCGAGAATACATCCCCTTGTGGAACGCCATCTTTCATGGCCTTCTTCCGACCCTGAAATCTGGTCAGTTCCTGTTGTGAAGTGTTGGCTGATCCAGTTGTACATGTAGACTTAGAAACCATGGTCCAGTTGTACATGTAGACTGAGAAACCGTGCTGTACACTAGAAGTTTCGGATCCTCTTATCAGCCCTTTCAAAGGCTGTTCCAAAATCTATCCGAACCATACTGGTGTGCTTCTTCTCTTGGATAGCTTCTCGTATTTCCTGGGAAACCTACGCAGCGTGGTCCTGGGTGGATCTTTACCCTTTGAATCCAGCCTGGATATCAGAGATTGTCTCCCTTTTCCCTGTACCAGATCAGTCTGCTGTTTATGAGCGTCTACATAAGCGTCCCAAATGGTTTGATTAGTGGCTCTATAACTGTCTGCTTTGGGTTTGTCCTTTTCTTTCTCGTGGATGAGAATCACTGTGGCATCTTCCTGGACTGAGGTGGTGATGTGTTAGTCCAGCTAGCATCTGTACGAGCATCTTCTTTGATGATGGCCAGAGGTGCTGCAGCGTTTGACATGTAATGCCATCAGGTCCAGGTGGTTTTCTTCGGTCTGGAGACTTGCGATTCCCTTTTCCAAGTTGTTTCTCTTAAAACGGCTGTCATGACTTCCTCTTCACTGTCTATATCCCTGTGCTCCTCTAGTTATTCTACAACTTCAGTGTCTAACATCCCTGTTTTCCTCCAGTAGTTCCACAACTTCACTGTCTAACTATCCCTGTATTCCTCCAGGTGTTCCACAACTTCACCGTCTACATTCCTTATTCCTCCAGGTGTTCCACAACTTCACCGTCTACATTCCTTATTCCTCCAGGTGTTCCACAACTTCACTGTCTAACATCCCTGTATTCCTCCAGTTGTTCCACAACTTCACTGTCTACATACCTGTATTCCTCCAGGTGTTCCACAACTTCAATGTCTAACATCCCTGTATTCCTCCAGGTGTTCCACAACTTCACTGCTAACATCCCTGTATTCCTCCAGTAGTTCCACAACTTCACTGTCTGACATCCCTGTATTCCTCCAGGTGTTCCACAACTTCACTGTCTGACATCCCTGTATTCCTCCAGGTGTTCCACAACTTCACTGTCTACATTCCTGTATTCCTCCAGTAGTTCCACAACTTCGATGTCTACATTCCTGCATTCCTCCAGGTGTTCCACAACTTCACTGTCTAGCTTCCGTGTATTCCTCCAGGTGTTCCACAACTTCACTGTCTAACATCCCTGTATCCCTCCAGTTGTTCAACTTCTCTGTCTCCTGGGACGTTGTTGTCGCTCATCATCTGAAACCTCTTGGTAAGGTGGCCAGATATGCTGCAAATGCCCAGTTGAAAACCTGTTCCCATTGTAGTTCTGAAATAGGAGACGAAGTACATTTCATACTCAGTATAAACATCTTAGAGAGACAATAATCCCGATTGTGCATTCCCTAGAACCCAATATGTCAGGTCAAACCGGGTTCTTTTCGTCGGAGCATTATTTCAAACTGGCTAAGCATATTTCTGAAGCCCTTAGAATCCGTGTGACCAGATCAAAATGAAGTTGACAGTCACTGGAAGAAACACAAAAACAGTAATAAGGCCTGTAGTCTTGCTGGTGCTGACGCATCCAACCGTAAGACTACAGTAAGCTCTTGTCCGCTCATGTGCAAAAGCAACTTTGGGTTTCTTGGGTATGCTGCTTTTGTAATGTGGGATATAGAGCGTTCGGGTGTATGGAGGGCGGGGGGTGGGGGGTGGGGAAGGGGGCGGTTGGAGGTGCGAGTCGGGAGACAGGCGTGTAGTTATGACGGGCTGGGGAGAGAAAGTGAGTATCTGTAAGATGAGATGAGTGAGGGAAGAGAAGTGTAGGGGAATTGTGTGTGTGTGTGTGGTGTGTGTGTGTGTGTGTGTGTGTGTGTGTGTGTGTGGTGTGTGTGTGTGTGTGTGTGTGTGCGCGCGCGCGCGCGCGCGCGCACGTGTGTGTGGTGTGTGTGTGTGTGTGTGTGTGTGTGTGTGTTGTGTGTGTTGTGTGTGGTGTGTGTGTGTGTGTGTTATTTGGCTTGTCCGCTTCTCTGTCTGTCTGTCTGTCTCGTCTGTCCTGTCTGTCTCTCTCTCTCTCTCTCTCCTCTCCTCTCTCTCTCTCTCTTCTCTCTCTTCTCTCTCTCTCTCCATACCCCCTTCCTCCTTGCTCTCGTTCTCTGTATTTTGTATGGTATTTTTACTTATATTACTCATGCATTGCCGCACCGAAAGAGAATACTTTCGTGCATTTTTTTTAGCCTAGTGGGCTGAACATAAAATTAAGAAAATATATCATAAATATGAAAACTCTTCACTAGCTGCATCTTCTTAATATAATATATTATGATATTATGATATATTTTCTTCATTTCATGTTCCCATTTTCTTCAGCTTCAACCACCCCCCCCCAACCCCCTCCCCCCACCCTTAAGTTCAAATCTTGCCAAGTCGTTACTGAGATGACGGAGAGGTTGTTGGCCTGCGCTTGTCCCCCCCCCCCCCCCCCCCCCCCCCCCCCCACTATTAGATTGTTCGTTTTGTATTTGTCTGACTTTATTCAAGTTGAAAAGGCTGTGCCAGTCTTGAATAAAAGTTTACTCTGAGTTAGGTTTTTTTCTTATGGGAGCAAGAGTTACCCCACTTGTTTACTGTTCATTGTTTACTGTTCATTGTTTACTGTTCATTGTTTACTGTTCATTGTTTACTGTTCATTGTTTACTGTTCCCTACCTCATTTCATGTTCAATTCTGCAATCGTGAATAATCCATGACCGTCTTTTTTGACAGAATGTGCTGATTTGATTTGTATCAGAGAGAAGTTCTTTTCCACCAGTGATTTCTCAGTTCTTTTTCGTGAGATTTCAGTAGATCTTATTTTTTTCTTTTTTGAAAGAGGTAAACTTTTTTTTTTATAAATAAAATAAAATATAGTGTTTTAATAATGTATACAGGTGTCGTTGGAGTTGACCAGATAATTGTGCTTTTGTCCTCATAAATTTTAAGCGATGTGTGTATTTGTATCTAGAGACTTAGCAGATATGATAGCTGAGGTCCTGATTTGGCTGCTAGTAGGCCGCTGGACCCTATAAACACTAACTAACTAACTAACTACCGTCTTAAAGTGAAATGAGCTCTGTTGTCAGTTGATTAGATGGCTCTGTATATACGTGACGTGCAGGGATGCTGGGCTCCAGTGACTTCGTGCACTTTGATGACACGCACCAGGATTGTAACAACAGACGCTCTTCCATCATCGACGGGTGCCAGTCACTTCACTACGAAGCTAATTTAACTTTGCTTTCGGATTACAAGCATGGAGTCTTGAACGAAACTGAGTACAACAGAAATTTGTGCGTGTACGTATTGAAATGGCATGAACTTTCCATACAACGCTATGACCAATATGGCATCAGAAACAACAAAAGTAATGCAGTAAACGTAATGATGACAAAGACAGTGATAACGACAAAATGTAGATGGTAATGATGATGGTGATGACGATGATGTAGATGCTGCTGCTGCTGCTGCTGCTACAGGGAATGGGGACCTTATCACTTGTACCCAGGTGAAAGGAATCATCATAAAGCCAACGGATGCTCTTCCCTAACTCTAGCACAAACCACCACCCGCAGCGAAAACACTGTCTCCAATAAAACGTAACAAAGACAGTACTGTCTAAGGTCACATTCTGTGGAAACACATAACACAGAAGCACACACGCGAGCACAGGTCAAAGACGTTTCACATTCGAGTTCCCGAAATGGGATGAAGGTGATAAAATCATGTATAAAGCTTAGGTCACGACTCTTGAACAGTGATTTGGGGCACTGTTCGGATCGGATCGTCAGACCAGAGGTTCTCCTCTACCACTGGGTCACGACTCTTGAACAGTGATTTGGGGCACTGTTCGGATCGGATCGTCAGACCAGAGGTTCTCCTCTGCCACTGGGTCACGACTCTTGAACAGTGATTTGGGGCACTGTTCGGATCGGATCGTCAGACTAGAGGTTCTCCTCTACCACTGGGTCACGACTCTTGAACAGTGATTTGGGGCACTGTTCGGATCGGATCGTCAGACCAAAGGTTCTCCTCTGCCACTGGGTCACGACTCTTGAACAGTGATTTGGGGCACTGTTCGGATCGGATCGTCAGACCAGAGGTTCTCCTCTACCACTGGGTCACGACTCTTGAACAGTGATTTGGGGCACTGTTCGGATCGGATCGGCAGACCAGAGGTTCTCCTCTACCACTGGTAGCCGGCAGGCAGCCCAGCTCTCCTTGCCGCCTGTGGGGAATAAAGCAAACAAGAACATCCGACCTGGAAAGGGATGGGTACATCCAGTTCGACATCTCAGAGTAACGCCGCAAGGAAGAGTCTGATCAGTCACCCGAGCAAGATGTTGCTGAAGATCCTTTTGAACAATGAAGTCGCAAGCAGAGAAGATCATTGCTGAAGAACAGGTAGGATTTAGAGCAGGTCAAAGTACCATCGAACAGATTTTTAACTCGAGAATAAT
>CM031616.1:49131153-49146153 GCA_018398815.1 Conus ventricosus | reverse complement strand
AACACCGCCTCTGTTTCTGTATGTAACGTGGAACACCGCCTCTGTTTCTGTATGTAACGTGGAACACCGCCTCTGTTTCTGTATGTGACATGGAACACCGCCTCTGTTTCTGTATGTCATATGGAACACCGCCTCTGTTTCTGTATGTGACATGGAACACCGCCTCTGTTTCTGTATGTGACATGGAACACCGCCTCTGTTTCTGTATGTGACATGGAACACCGCCTCTGTTTCTGTATGTGACATGGAACACCGCCTCTGTTTCTGTATGTGACATGGAACACCGCCTCTGTTTCTGTAAGTCACAGAGAACACCGCCTCTGTTTCTGTATGTGACATGGAACACCGCCTCTGTTTCTGTATGTGACATGGAACACCGCCTCTGTTTCTGTATGTGACATGGAACACCGCCTCTGTTTCTGTATGTGACATGGAACACCGCCTTTGTTTATGTATGTGACATGGAACACCGCCTCTGTGTCAGTATGTCACATGGAACACCATCTCTATTTCTGTATGTCACATGGAACACCGCCTCTGTTTCTGTATGTGACATGGAACACCGCCTCTGTTTCTGTATGTGACATGGAACACCGCCTCTGTTTCTGTATGTGACATGGAACACCGCCTCTGTTTATGTATGTGACATGGAACACCGCCTCTGTTTCTGTATGTGACATGGAACACCGCCTCTGTTTCTGTATGTCACATGGAACACCGCCTCTGTTTCTGTATGTGACATGGAACACCGCCTCTGTTTCTGTATGTGACATGGAACACCGCCTCTGTTTCTGTAAGTCACAGAGAACACCGCCTCTGTTTCTGTATGTGACATGGAACACCGCCTCTGTTTCTGTATGTGACATGGAACACCGCCTCTGTTTCTGTATGTGACATGGAACACCGCCTCTGTTTCTGTATGTGACATGGAACACCGCCTTTGTTTATGTATGTGACATGGAACACCGCCTCTGTGTCTGTATGTCACATGGAACACCATCTCTATTTCTGTATGTCACATGGAACACCGCCTCTGTTTCTGTATGTGACATGGAACACCGCCTCTGTTTCTGTATGTGACATGGAACACCGCCTCTGTTTCTGTATGTGACATGGAACACCGCCTCTGTTTATGTATGTGACATGGAACACCGCCTCTATTTCTGTATGTCAGATGGAACACCATCTCTATTTCTGTATGTCACATGGAACACCGCCTCTGTTTCTGTATGTCACATGGAACACCGCCTCTGTTTCTGTATGTGACATGGAACACCGCCTCTGTTTCTGTATGTGACATGGAACACCGCCTCTGTTTCTGTATGTGACATGGAACACACGCCTCTGTTTATGTATGTGACATGGAACACCGCCTCTATTTCTGTATGTCACATGGAACACCGCCTCTGTTTCTGTATGTGACATGAAACACCGCCTCTGTTTCTGTATGTGACATGGAACACCGCCTCTATATCTGTATGTCACATGGAACACCATCTCTATTTCTGTATGTCACATGGAACACCGCCTCTGTTTCTGTATGTGACATGGAACACCGCCTCTATATCTGCATGTCACATGGAACACCATCTCTATTTCTGTATGTCACAAAGAACACCGCCTCTGTTTCTGTAAGTCACGTGGAACACCGCCTCTATTTCTGTATGTCACAAAGAACACCGCCTCTGTTTCTGTAAGTCACATGGAACACCGCCTCTATTTCTGTATGTCACAAAGAACACCACCTCTATTTCTGTAAGTCACATGGAACACCGCCTCTATTTCTGTAAGTCACATGGAACACCGCCTCTGTTTCTGTATCTGACATGGAACACCGCCTCTGTTTCTGTATGTAACGTGGAACACCGCCTCTGTTTCTGTATGTAGTGTGGAAAATCATCTCTATTTCTGTATGTAAATGGGAGCACCATCTCTATTTCAGTATGTAACGTGGAACACCATCTCTATTTCAGTATGTAACGTGGAACACCATCTCTATTTCTGTATGTAACGTGGAACACCATCTCTATTTCAGTATGTAACGTAGAACACCATCTCTATTTCTGTATGTAACGTGGAGCACCATCTCTATTTCAGTATGTAACGTGGAACACCATCTCTATTTCAGTATGTAACGTGGAACACCATCTCTATTTCAGTATGTAACGTGGAACACCATCTCTATTTCAGTATGTAACGTGGAACACCATCTCTATTTCTGTATGTAACGTGGAACACCATCTCTATTTCAGTATGTAACGTGGAACACCATCGGCATCTCTATTTCAGTATGTAACGTGGAACACCATCTCTATTTCTGTATGTAACGTGGAACACCATCTCTATTTCTGTATGTAACGTGGAACACCATCTCTATTTCAGTATGTAACGTGGAACACCATCTCTATTTCAGTATGTAACGTGGAACACCATCTCTATTTCAGTATGTAACGTGGAACACCATCTCTATTTCAGTATGTAACGTGGAACACCATCTCTATTTCAGTATGTAACGTGGAACACCATCTCTATTTCTGTATGTAACGTGGAACGCCGCCTCTATTTATGTGGTATGCTGATCACCACGGGGAAAACACAGTCCAATGGACTTCCAAAGCTCTGGATTCGGCCTTTTGTTCGCGCACGCTGTGTGTGTGTGTGTGTGTGTGTGTGTGTGTGTTCTTCGATTGCCAACCTTCAGGTGAAGGCTCGGAAATCTACTGGAGTGCTCTGTTATTCTTCAGAAAAAAGAAAAATTTTTAACAAACATTTTTCTGTTTACTTTAGATGATGGCACCCGAAAACTTAATTGATGCGTAAAATTAGAGTGGTACAGTGTATTGCTACCCTTTTGTAAAATTAAAACATTTTCGTTTTCTTCGTTGTCATGAAAATCTGAAAAATGTGAAGCAAAATGTCGCTTGCACCGCTAATCCGTGTCTTTTTTTATTTTATTTTTTTAAATGTGCCCATGTTTCCGTATATTGTCCAATAACAGCAACGCCAGGTTTGAATCCCTGTATACGTTATGTGAAACGATGCGTATTGTTTGTCCGGAAGAGTTACCTTTCCTTGCCACTGATCCGTGCTATTATGAAGTCTTCAGCTGTTGTGTCCCAGAGACCGAAAGATATCTCCAGTGGTTTGTTAGGTTTTCATCGTCAGTGGAACGCTGATAGACATGCTTCCCCAGTGGCGAATTCACATAAACATAATTTCAAAATAGATCTAGTTGCAAAGCGAGACGACTCCAGGCGGAAATCTAAACAAATCTTAAATAAATGTTAGCGAACCGCCCAGAGAACGTGGACAAACGAGTCGTCTTGTGACTCGTTTGTCCACGTTCTCTGGGTGGTTCGCTAACATTTATTTAAGATAATTTCAAAAATTAAAGTATATAAGGTCATTTGAGAACCAAGATTGAGAGAAAAATCAAGATACATTTAAAAAGAAAAAAACACATATGATTACTATGCCTATAGTGTATTGTATTTGTTAGCTGATGATTACATCACGTCCTTAACGTTGATGGGATATGTACATTGGCTAGAATGACGAAAATGTTATACTGTCAAGTCATGATGAATCTAATAATAATGTTGTGGAAGCGTTAAGTGATAACCTATGCATTTTGATCTTTTGTGGTTCGGAAAATACTAGGCTAAAAGAAAGTTGCGATTTTCCTAGATCATGGAGTGAAAGCTGTGGCGAAGATGATGAAACTTGTCACCAGTTTCAGACAGTGAAGCTCATTACCAGTTTCATTTATACGACACTAAACCTTTCTTCCATTGGAGTCGCTCATCGTCGTTGATTCTGGATTTGTAGTAAATGTTGACTTCAGCTGAACTTACAAATGCTTCTGGATGTTGTCCTTAACTGAGCTTACATAGGATTCTTAATGTTGACCTTAGCTGAACTTACAAATGCTTCTTGATGTTGACCTTAGCTGAACTTACAAATGCTTCTTGATGTTGACCTTAACTGAGCTTACGTAGGATTCTTAATGTTGACCTTAGCTGAACTTACATAGGATTCGTGATGTTGACCTTAACTGAACTTACATTGGATTCATAATGTTGACCTTAGCTGAACTTACATAGGATTCTTAATGTTGACCTTAGCTGAACTTACACAGGATTCTTGATGTTGACCTTAACTGAACTTACAGATGCTTCTTTTATGTTGACCTTAACTGAACTTACATAGGGTTCTTCCAGCGAACAACGTTTTGTCAAACATTCCTAAAAGCAGAGCCTATCTTGGAATATTTTGCATAACGCTCACACACCGTTTTCAAACACGTTTTTGAGTCTTGTAATGACAGACGCAGCGAGAGGCCAAGTTGATAAACAGTCTGTACTTGCCGTGTTCGTCACTGTACACGAAATCAGTGACAATCATTTGTCAGAAAACATGGAATGTGAACGAAATAATCCACAATTATTTGTCAGAAAACATGGAATGTAAACGGAATCATTCACAATTATTTGTCAGAAAAACATGGAATGTAAACGAAATCAGTGACAATCATTTGTCAGAAAACATGGAATGTAAACGAAATCATTCACAAATATTTGTCAGAAAACATGGAATGCAAACGAAATCAGTGACAATCATTTGTCAGAAAACATGGAATGTAAACGAAATCAGTGACAATCATTTGTCAGAAAACATGGAACGTAAACGAAATAATTCACAATCATTTGTCAGAAAACATGGAAATGTAAACGAAATCATTCACAATTATTTGTCAGAACACATGGAATGTAAACAAAATCAGTGACGATTATTTGTAAGAAAACATGGAATGTGAACGAAATCAGTGACAATCAAATGTCAGAAAACGTGGAATGTAAACGAAATCAGTGACAATCAGTTGTCAGAAAACATAGAATGTAAACAAAATCAGTTATTATTATTTGTCAGAAAACATGGAGTGTAAACCAAATCAGTCACAATTATCTGTCAAAAAACATAGAATGTAAACGAAATCAGTGACAATTATTTGTCAGAAAACAGAGAACGTCTTCCCATCACGTTTTATTACAAAAAAAAGTTTCAGTAGTTTATGCCTCCTGTCCTTGACCGCCAGCCATACACATCAACAGACACTACCGCAATCGACACGTTCTTGGTAGGGGAAACAACTGGCGACGGAGAACAGAGGGGCAGAGTTGTCGCTCCTTCAAGCTGACTCCTGCTCCGTGTCATATGTATGGGGGAAGGCCAGGTCATGACACAGGCCCAGTCAGACAGACTCCAGCACGGTCAGTTGGCGCAGATGTTTGGTCAGTTGGCGCAGATGTTTGGTCAGCTGGCGCAGATGTTTGGTCAGGTTGGCGCAGATGTTTGGTCAGCTGGCGCAAATGTTTGGTCAGCTGGCGCAGATGTTTGGTCAGCTGGCGCAGATGTTTGGTCAGTTGGCGCAGATGCTTGGTCAGCTGGCGCAGATGTTTGGTCAGCTGGCGCAAATGTTTGGTCAGCTGGCGCAGATGTTTGGTCAGCTGGCGCAGATGTTTGGTCAGCTGGCGCAAATGTTTGGTCGGTTGGTGCACACGGTCCTTGGTCACTTCAGCTGCGTTTCAACTGCAGAGGAGAACGCACTCCAACATACTGCCGTGCAGTGCGAGACAGTGGGGAGGGAACACAACGCAACACACACACACACACACACAAAAAGCAACAACAGACGCATCCAGACAAGACAGTACAGCCCGAAACAATGCAATGAATGACAGTTGTCACGAGTTTGTCACGAGTTTGTCACGAGGCCTACGACGTTTGATCCATCTAGGGTGGCGGAATTACTCATTTATTTATTGTCGTTGCTGTTGTCGTGTATCCGTCCCTTAATGTGGCTTATGGTGTGGTTGCACCTTTGGTGCGGTTTAGTTCAGGTTAGGTTTACTTTCTCTCTCTCTCTCTCTAATTCCACTGCCCGTGCATTCATCCTGCAGGTTCACGGGTGGTGGGTATCTTTTTCTTGTACTGGCTGTCTATCGGCCTCTCGCCTGTCATTTTACCTGTCGCACGTGCTTCATTTCTTTTGTTTGAAGTATGCTCACTCTGTGACGTAGCGTAGCATGTTGGCCGCCATCGCTGAGGGAGGTTAGCTCTTCACTCGAGCGGAAGATGTCTCTGGGAGCGCCTGCTCCGGTCTTGGTTCTTCACCGTATCGTCGAAGGTACAGTCGGTATCTTCAATTCCTACAGTCGGCCTGTAGGAGAGGGACATCACTTCTTCTTTTTCCGCATCTGTGCCTCTGTCCTCTCGACTGGACAGAGGGCAGAGAGAGTCGTTTGACCCGCCTCTTCGGGGTCACCCACGGGTAGCTGGTAAGCATCAGTTTCGTGGTTTGTTTGTTTTGGTTTGTTGTTGTTAGCCGGCTTATTCTTCTCTTTTGCGCAATTTTCTTTTGTTTTCGAAATTGTAAGAGAAATATCGTGTGAGACCTTTTCTCTGGTTAATTCAATCTTTAACCTGGCCATTCTAAATTATTTCCAAAATTCTTTCTCCTGTTTATGCACCTTGTGATGCGGTAGTCGGTGGGGATGGGAGAGAACCTGGTGATTCAGGGTTGGTACTTGCTTGGTCTCGCTCGTCCGCCCCTGTCACATTCGCCGGACTCTTATCCTTCGGCCACCATCTGTTTGTGTGTGCAAGGAGAACGAGTTTTATGTTGCGAGCGTGCGTAACGCATGATTTGTCGTTCGGATGCGTGGTTGGAGATTTGTGTTATTTTTGGGGAAATGTGGCTAAAAATGTACAATCTGCCATTGCATTATTATTTGCAAATATGGAGGCAGTTAAAAGCGATGGGTCCGTGTTGGTTTATTTCCTAAGAAAGGAAATTGTTAAAAGTGATGAAGAAGGTGAAGATAATTCATATTGTTTTATAGCCTGTTAATTTAATGCAGTCTTTACCTGCTTCGTGTGAGAAGACTCCTAATGAACATCCTGATTTGATGGATTACTGTGTTAACTCAGTCTGTGTTGAGCTGGGGTTGTGGTGCATTTAGTTAGACTTCCCCTCGCCCATCATGCGAGTGCTGTTAAGATTTTAACAGCATGGGGTCAGACCTGTACTGACGGCGGGGTTCCATTAGCCCACCCCCCTACCTACTTCCTTCCCTCCTTTCTTCTCTCCTCCCACTACGTTTTTTCCCCCCTCCCGGGGGCTTCACCTGGATCCGGACTGGTTGGTGCCAACGTGCTGGTTGAGGCCACGCTCTGGGCTGGGACCGGGACTGATGGTGCCTTGTGCTGGTTGAGGCCACGCTCTGGCTGGTACCGGCGACTGGGGATGGTGCCACGCGCTGGTTGAGTGTGCCACCACTCTGGTCGTGACCGCCGCGGACTGGTAGAAAAGCCCGCCGGCATGAATGGCCGCCCGGTCCCCGTCCAGGACCCTCCAGTAACACCCACGTTCCCTTCACACCCCCCCCCCCCCCCCCCGGGAACGCGCTCTTCAACTGCCTGCTTGTGTTGTCGAGGGTGTCGCTTTGAGCGACTTCCATCAAGACGACCCGGTTCGAAGCACCTAGTGCGACAGGAGCTCCCAGTAGACTACAAGAGGCAGGGGTGTGGAGGCATCCATGGTGTTGGGAAGGGATGGATGCGGAAAGATTTTATTTAACTAATTGTGTATATGTCATATGTGTTGAAAAGCTTGATAGTGATTTGTGTACCTTCGTATATGGTGAAATGTTTATTTAAAATTGTGCATGTTGTGTGTGTTGGAATGCTAGATTGTGAGAGTGCATGTTGTGTGTTGTTGGAATGCTTATTATGACTGAATGATGTAGTGAATAAATGGGGTGTTGTAATCGTATCTTTATTGTGTGGTCTCTTGCGGGCGTTTAGGTCAGTCACTCCCTTCACTCCCACCTAGAACCGATCCAGTCAGGGCAGACCTCCAGGGGTCGGTCGTGACAATTGTGGGGGCACGTCCGGATGTGAAGGTCTCTGACTGTCCTCTCTCTCGTTCGCAAGTACCTGTTTAGATCTGTCTGTTTGTAATATGTTAGGTATTTGTCGTGTTTTGTTTGAGGGTGGTTGGCTGGGTGACTCAAAGCGTGAAGGAGTCCTCTTGGTGGCCTGAGGAACATCTCCGGTGTGACTCGGAGTCGAGTGAGACAGTGGGAAGTCGACCGCGACCAGACCTCATCCTTCCGCCTGGTGCCTTACCAGGTACGCCGAAGTACTTGCCTTTCTGTTGCCGCTCCGTCTTCCATACCTGTTTTGTAGTAAGCCAGTTTTTTTTTTTGTTTTTTTTTTTTCCGGGGTTATTGATAACAGTGAGATGTAACGGACGTTAGTGTTGTTTTTTTTTTTCCTCTCTCTCTCCGATTCCGTCTGCCAGTTTGTTTTGTTTTTTTTCGCCCAGCCCCACCGGCATTGTTGCTCGTGCTGTGTAGCGCGGTGTTGCCAAGAGTGGGGGCAGCCGGACATAGTTTGTTTTTTTGGGGGGGGGGGGGGGGGGGAGTTGAGCCCCCACCCACGTGCCTCGTGCTGTGGAGCGCGGTGTGGTCCCAGTGTGGGAGCACCGGAACTTGTCCTTACACACACACACACACACATACACACATATACACACACCCCTAAAATATTTTGTTTTTCAATTGAATCGTCTTTTCCCCCCGTATTTGAAACCGTAGGATATTGTTGTCCATGGCAACGTCCGGTGCTGGTGTTGTGGCGACTCGTGCGTCGAAGAAGAAGGGTCTTCAGAATGTCGTCCCTACATTAGTTACCACACTCACTACATGACTTCCACCTTATTCCAGTGCGTAAGCCCGATATCCCCAGTGAGTACTATTTCACTACTTCTTTCACTAGGGGATACTTCTGGTTCTTGGGACCCTGACTGGCGCTCGGAAGCATCAGAGTATAGTGAAACAACTGTGGGCTTCTGTGAGTCACAGAAACCGAAGCCCACTCTTCTCCATGCTTCCCCCTCGTAAGGAGTAATGCCCCGGAGACTTTCCTCATGGGAAGTCGAGACCAAGGGACTGGGTCCGACGGGTCCAACCTCCCGTGTCGGAGGGTGAGCCCCGCCCAGGAACATCACCCTCCAGTCCCTGATTTTCTGTGGAGCGACAGCGACTGGAGATGAGGCCTCCGTAGGGAAGAGGGTTGTCAGGCAGGAAGCCCTCCGAAGGAAGAGGTTGTCAGACAGGAACCCATCGTCGGGAACGAGAAACACGACGTAAGGAAAGAGGCTGTCATGGCCGGAAGCCCACCTTAGGGAATAGCAAGACAGGCAGGAATGCTCTGCGTAAAGGAAGAGGCTTCTTAGGCAGGAAGCTCTGCGTAGGGACGAGGCAGGAAGACTGCTAGACAGGAGGCCCAGCGTAGGGAAGAGGCTGCTCAGCATAGAAGGAGGCTGGCCAGACAGGAGATCATCGTAGGAAGAGCTTCACAGCATAGAGAGGAGGCTGCCAGACAGTGAGATCAGCGAGGAAGAGCGCAGGGAGAGGCAGCCACAGGAAGCCTCCGTTGGGAAGAACTAGATAAGGATTAGGCTCTGCGAGGGAGGAGATGGAACAACTTCTTTCGGCGCTCCCGCATCTGTAAATCAGGGGGTTAATCCCCAGGCCGGTGATAGAGTTAGATGCCCAAAGTTAAAGTCTTCCAGAGTTCAGACCTAGTGAGTACATTGAAATGTTTTCGCTAAGAGCATTTGACAAGGTTGCTAGTTCATACCATTGTCTGAGGAACAAACGGGCTATGCAACCTTTTATCTGGATTATCTGGTGCGGCAAGGAGTGTGTTCTCACTCTAAATGAAGCGCGTCTTATCTGCAGACATGCAGTAGCTCAGCGTAAGCTGTATTCACCTTACCCAGAGACGTACAGGAGAAAGATTCAGTCCATGAATGAAAAAAAACGACGAAACCTATCTGCAGTTTGGTGATAGGCTGCGCAAAACGCTAAGGGTAAACTGGCGTCAGTTTGGCTAAGTTGGCGCTGGGAGGATCTGATCCTCATTGAAACAGCTCACCAACCACTGGGTGTCCCCAAGTTGAGGATCCGGATAGGCGAACAGCACCTCAGGATTTCGCGCTGCGATTCATACCGCTGAGGTGTTTGCTGAAGCTCGCAGTGGCTTAGGGGCATCGCCCAGATACGGAAGGAAGCCCCTCCCAGGATTTGGTGCAATAAGCGCCCGACGACCTGCTAGCGAGTCGAACAAGGCAGCAGTTCATCGGGGGTGGACACTCACACCCGATTTTGGTTTTCTTTGTGTCGTCCCGGCCACATTATGAACGATTGCCCTAAAGCCGCTGGTAGTCATGGGCTAATCCTTTCCAACTCCCTCGTGCCTCGCTAAACGTGGGTCCATCCAAGCATCTGGTGGTACAGAGTGTCCATTGTTTCATTCTGGTTGTTGGTTTCATCTTGGTCGACACCAACAGGGATTCGGGAGCAACAACACTCTTTGTGGATAAGATTTAGTTTCCCCTAAGTCCCGGCGGGGCGCCAGTTACGATGTGTGCGGTTGAGGCTGTTTACCTCCCACCCAGTCCTTCAGTACTTTGTATTTCTATCTTCTATCTCCACCCCTACTTCTGTGGCGAAGTATGGGCCATCGCGGTAGGAGCCGACGACCTCTGTATTTCCCTTATCAAGGGACTACTATCACAGCTTCGCGAGACGGACGCAGTCAGTCCGTGTCCTACGATCGGCCCGTGCAGCTGTGTTTGGGAGTCACAACACTCCGCGCCAAACTAAGAAGCAGGAACAGGATTGCCGTCCCCGTTCTTCAGCCCGATCTCTGACGAGGTTCTTGCTATGGCCGATCCTGCTTCCATTGTTCGTCTTCAGGCCAACTTGGATTCCAACGCCTGCGACAACTGGTAGAATCGTCCCGCTCAGTCTGCCCACCACAGCCAAGGTGAGCTTCAAGCTCCACAGGATCCTCCCTTAGGGTTGTCCACTCTGCAGACGTGTGGCCAAGCACTGTCGTTCCCCAAAGCTTGAAGAATCTGTACTCTTGCGGCAGGCCCATGATTCACCCATGCAGGACATATGGGCTCAAAACGACTCTCGAGCGGGGTATGACAAGACTTCTTTGGCCAGGCTAACTCCTCAGGTTAGGCAGTACTGCCGCATATTGCGATGTCTGCAACGGACAAAACGCCTAAGGGTCGCTTGAAGGCGTGTTCCCCTATGGGTCAGAGCCACGGGTTGGGGAGCCATTCAGCAAGGTTGGGGTCGACCTGATGGGACCCTAAATCCACCATCCATCGCGGGTCACCGCTACATTTACGTAGTGGTAGACAAAGCGACCATGCCCAGAGGCTGCCCCCGCTTAGGACTATCCGATACCCTACTATTGAGCGAAGCTCTCCGGCTAGATTTGGACACGCTCTGGCGTGGCCCAAGAAGAAGTACGGCCGAAGTTAGTACAGGAGAGCGAACACATCCTCACCAGTGCCTGGACCGGATCCGCCAGTTCAGCAGTCCCATCGACTCATATTTAGCAGTGGAAAACTGCAGAGTCGTGCGTTACACTTTCCGTCAAATCAAGGTTCCTGTAATACGGGAAGCTGACAATCTTAGCCGAGCTCCGTAGTCAAGCACATTGGAAAATCAGTCAGAGGGACACTTCCCCTCAACCAGGGTCATAGCCCCTTTTGGTCTCTGTATCAGGTGTAGTGACAGTTTTCACTTCAGTAATGATAACGGTAGTGAATCACCAATGGTTCGGATTGTTACTTTCATGGTTGGAAGGTTCGCTTAGTTGTTTGATAAATGTAGTATTATGTATTTCTCGGTGTGATTCTATCGTAGAATGTTTGTATTGGATTTATCGTACTCTGTTGATCACAGAGGGCTGGGTTCGGTCCCATTGTTGGGAATTTGCACATGCGTCAAGGTTCAAAGGAGCACTGTATCTCAGAGAAACAGATGCTTTTAGAAGGGGGTTTGTCACGAGTTTGTCACGAGTTGTCACGAGGCCTACGACGTTTGACCCATCTAGGGTGGCGGAATTACTCATTTATTTATTGTCGTTGCTGTTGTCGTGTATCCGTCCCTTAATGTGGCTTATGGTGTGGTTGCACCTTTGGTGCGGTTTAGTTCAGGTTAGGTTTACTTTCTCTCTCTCTCTCTCTCTAATTCCACTGCCCGTGCATTCATCCTGCAGGTTCCCGGGTGGTGGTATCCTTTTCTTGTACTGGCTGTCTATCGGCCTCTCGCCTGTCTTTTTACCTGTCGCACGTGCTTCATATCTTTTAGTTGAAGTATGCTCACTCTGTGACGTAGCGTGGCATGTTGGCCGCCATCGCTGAGGGAGGTTAGCTCTTCACTCGAGCGGAAGATGTCTCTGGGAGCGCCTGCTCCGGTCTTGGTTCTTCACCGTATCGTCGAAGGTACAGTCGGTATCTTCAATTCCTACAGTCGGCCTGTAGGAGAGGGACATCACTTCTTCTTTTTCCGCATCTGTGCCTCTGTCCTCTCGACTGGACAGAGGGCAGAGAGAGTCGTTTGACCCGCCTCTTCGGGTCACCCACGGGTAGCTGGTAAGCATCAGTTTCGTGGTTTGTTTGTTTTGGTTTGTTGTTGTTAGCCGGCTTATTCTTCTCTTTTGCGCAAATTTTCTTTTGTTTTCGAAATTGTAAGAGAAATATTGTGTGAGACCTTTTCTCTGGTTAATTCAATCTTTAACCTGGCCATTCTAAATTATTTCCAAAATTCTTTCTCCTGTTTATGCACCTTGTGATGCGGTAGTCGGTGGGATGGGAGAGAACCTGGTGATTCAGGGTGGTACTTGCTTGGTCTCGCTCGTCCGCCCCTGTCACATTCGCCGGACTCTTATCCTTCGGCCACCGTCGTTTGTGTGTGCAAGGAGAACGAGTTTTATGTTGCGAGCGTGCGTACGCATGATTTGTCGTTCGGATGCGTGGTTGGAGATTTGTGTTATTTTGAAATGTGGCTATAAATGTGACAATTATGCCATTGAATATTATTTGCAAATATGGTGGCAGTTATAAAGCGATGGTCGCTGTGTTGGTTTATTTCCTAAGAAAGGAAATTGTTAAATGTGAGTGAGAGAAGGGTGAAGATAATTCATATTGGTTTTATAGCCTGTTAATTTAATGCAGTCTTTTACCTGCTTCGTGTGAGAAGACTCTAATGAACATTCCTGATTTGATTGGTTTACTGTGTTATGCTCAGGTCTGTGTTGAGCTGGGGTTGTTGGTGCATTTAGTAGACTTCCCCTCGCCCATCATGCGAGTGGCTGTTAAGATTTAACAGCATGGGTCAGACTGTACTGACGGCGGGGTTCCAGTACCCTCCTTCCTTCTTCCTTCCCTCCCTTTCTTCTCTCCTCCCAGCTACGTTTTCCCCCCCTCCCGGGGGCTTCACCTGGAGTCCGGACTGGTTGGTGCCACGTGCTGGTTGAGGCCACGCTCTGGCTGGGACCGCGGACTGGATGGTGCCACGTGCTGGTTGAGGCCACGCTCTGGCTGGGACCGCGGACTGGATGGTGCCACGCGCTGGTTGAGGCCACACTCTGGTCGGGACCGCGGACTGGTAGAAAAGCCCGCCGGCTTGACTGGCCGGCCCTGGTCCCCGTCCAGGACCTCCAGTAACAACGCCACGTTCCCCCCCCCCCCCCCCCCCCCCCCCCCCCCCCCCCCGGGACGCGCTCTTCACTGCCTGCTTGTGTGTCGAGGTGTCGGCTTTGAGCGACTCCCTTCAAGAACCGACCCGGTTCGGAGCACCTAGTGCGACAGGGTGCTCCCAGTAGACTTGACAGAGGCAGGGGTGTGGAGGCACTCCATGGTGTGGGAAGGGATGGATGCTGGGAATGTTTATTTTATAATTGTGTATATGTCATATGTGTTGAAATGCTGTGATTGTGATTGTGTACGTCGTATGGTGAAATGTTTATTTATAATTGTGCATGTTGTGTGTGTTGGAATGCTTGATTGTGATTGTGCATGTTGTGTGTGTTGGAATGCTTATTTATGACTGTATGTTGGTGTGAATAAATGGGGTGTTGTATCGTAATCTTTATTGTGTGGTCTCTTGCGGGGCGTGTGAGGTCAGTCACTCCCTTCACTCCCACCTAGACCGATCCTGTCAGGGCAGACCTCCAGGGGTCGGTCGTGACAACAGTGCTGACTGATGGAATTCGGTGCTCGGACAACATGTGGAAATCAGATGTGCCCTTCTGTTGCAGTTGTGGACTACTCTGACTACGACATGTTTGGAATCGCTTGTGCGGGTAGGATGGGCGCCGTTCTGTTTGAATGTACACAGACACTCTTCCGTTCTCTTTGTCTGTTCATCTGTCTGTCTGTCTGTCTGTCTGTTTGCCTGTCTGTCTGTCTCCCTCACTCTCTCTCTCTCTCTCTCTCTCTCTCTCTCTCTCTCTCTCTCTCTCTCTGTTGACATGTCTCACAGCCAGACATTTAGTCGTGAACCATACTACATAATCTAACTGCTTGTGTCTCTTTGCATATGTAAATTTGTGAAGCCGCTGTCTAGGCTCACTTTTTTTTTTTTAATTTTACAAATCGCATCGTGATCAACAACCAGAATTATTGTTGATTCTTGTGAAGGTGTTGTTGTTGTTGTTGTTTTGACACAGTCTCTCTCTCTCTCTCTCTCTCTCCTCTCTCCTCTCTCTCTCTCCTCTCTCTCTCTCTCTCTCTCTCTCTCTCTGGGATCGTGAATTGACACAATGGCATAGAAGTCCCGTGTCATGACGACCACATACACAGACACAGACACACACAGACACACACAGACACACACAGACACACACACACACACACACACACACACACACACACACACACACACACACACACACACACGCACAAACACGCACGCACGCACATTATGGTGAGAGAGAGAGAGAGAGAGAGAGAGAGAGAGAGAGAGAGAGAGAGAGAGAGAGAGAGAGAGAGAGAGAGTCAAGATATTTTATTCATATTAAACCTCAGCCCATCATGAAGGGGAACGTGAACATTTGACTGAA
>CM031616.1:49118653-49126153 GCA_018398815.1 Conus ventricosus | reverse complement strand
GTCTATTCTGTAGATGACGCCGGATTTGTCGAGTTTGTTGGTTTTGTCCTTGGGGGCGACGGGTTGGCTACGAGTCGAAAGCTACGAGTGAGTAGTGCATTTTCTTCTGTTGGGAGACTAGGTCTAACTCCAGGTCGCAGTAGAATCTAGATCTAACATCATGATCAACATAAGGGAGGGGAGGTTGTATGACGTTCAACGGACGGGATTTGACACAACTGTTCTTGCTGACGTTCTCGTATAAATCGAGAACACTGCTTCACATTTACATGGTAAGTATTCGCAAGTTCACGATGATTTAACCTCAAACTGCACAGGACAGTTGTGCCAAATGAAGCTTTTAGAGCCATTAGTGTGCATGCCAGTATTATGAAATTCATGAATGTATGTCATCACCAGATACTGTTTCTTCATGTAGCTGCCCAGCAATGCCTGCCCCATGTTACCTGAAGATGCCTTTTGTTAAATCTTGTAAAAATGGATTCAGCAGACCGCTCTGCTGCCTTCATGACTGCGTCAACAAGTCTCTCTCTAGCCACTGCCGCTGATGTTGATGCAGAAATAGTAGAGTGAGCACCAAACTGCTGTGTATCAATATCTGGCTCTGCCAAGCACATCTTTCAGCCACCTGGCTAAAGTGTCACGACTGACCTGTTCATGTGGCCTCTGATAAGTAATGAACAGTGACTGTACATTTCCCCGATTGTCTTGTGTTCGTTTCAGGTCATCTTTTAGCACTGTGACAACGCACAGTTTTTCGTTCGTTGGAAACGCCACCACATTCAAAAGGTGCTAAATGTTTATTCTTTCGGTAATCAATATCACATTTTGTTTCATAACTTTTCATAGAAGTTAGTGAAAGTTTCATAATTTTCTGACATTTAGCTATTAGCATTACCAGCTTAAGAGTAAGCTCCTTCAGTGTTAGTTTTTCATGAGGAACTAAAGTCTCAAGATAGTTTTTCATGAGGAACTAAAGTCTCAAGATATTCGAAAACAATATCAAAGTCCCACGTAACTGACTATCTGGGAAGGGCTGGTCTCAATTCAAATACATCTTTCATAAATTCCTTCATAAGTCTGTGTTCTCCAGTCTTTGGAGTCGGCAGTCTTTGAAGTCACGAAATCCAGAGACAGCTGGCCTGGCAATACAAATAGAACTGTATCATTGACCCGTTTTCAACAGAAATCCTAAAACTTCAACGCATTCATCCACAGACAGTGAATGGGGATTGAAACCCCATCTACATGCATAGTTTCTCCACTTTCTGATGTCAGTGACGAAAGTCTTTGATGCTTCTTTCCGACATGAGGCACAGATAATGTGTTCAGTTTGCTTCGGAATTCCAGACTTTCTAAGTCGTTTCCTGAGACTTTGCAAATGAAAAATTTTAGAGTCTTTCGCATTCAGTGCTGGAGTACTGGGTTTTGTGGCATCAGGAATAAGTTTTCCCGTGCTGACAACAGCACTGGATTTTGTATCAACAGTCGCCCTATGATGGGATACCAGGGTTGACTTGGTCAGTCCGGAACAACCATTGTATCAACAGTCGCCCTATGATGGGATACCAGGGTTGACTTGGTCAGTCCGGAACAACCATTGTATCAACAGTCGCCCTATGATGGGATACCAGGGTTGACTTGGTCAGTCCGGAACAACCACAACTCCTTTTGCCTTGTCCCTGACTATTTCCTGCAGCATCTTTGAGATCACACTGAAAGCTGGGAAAGCATCCAGCAGTATATCTTTCCATGAAATATCAAAATCATTGACTGCAACAGCAAATAAATCAGGTCTGTTTGAAACATACTTGCTAAACTGTTTGTTAATCCTGGATGAAAAGAGATTTATGTTGGCTTTAAAGCCTGGAAATTCTGATGCTTCTTTTAATATATCGGGATTGAGTTCCCGTTCTGCATCAAAATTCATGTCTTGATTCGTTGTCTGCTTCAAATTATCCTTGTCTGGCACGTATGGCGCAGTAATCCAAATATTACGTCTCTGGCCAAAAAAAAAAAGCCAAATATATTTGACCATTGAACTGCAAGCTGAAGAATGACTTGTGCCCATTTTGTTTACACATGAGATTGCAGTTGCATAATCTGACATGAGCCTGATGTGTATTCCTTCCTTTCCAGATGCAAATGATTGCAAAGCAAAAAGACCTGCTTTTAATTCTAAAGCATTAATGCTCAGTTTTGACTCTTCTGCTGTCCAGTATCCTCCTATTCTACCAGGATCACAAGAACACCCCCAGCCTGTAAGTGGTGCATTAAAAAATGACAGAAATATCATTACTAGAGTTCATAACGTTGTTTTTCCACCAACACATTTCTTCTCTAGCCTTCTCTGAAAACACTACCAGGGCGTCAAATTGTCCACAATTTTCTTTCAATGCTTTTATTTTATCATCTTCCATGTACAAAGCGCCAAACCTAACCCTGGAAGACTAGCCATGATAAGTCCAATAGATTTTGCTAGTTTCTCTCGCACTAGCCTTCCTAGTTCTAACAATTTGCATTCTATTTGCAATATTTTTTCTTTTCTATTTGGTGTCAACGTTACTTTCATGGTCAGTGAGTCGATTACAAAACCTAAATACGTTTTTTTATGAGTTGGTTCAAAACTGATTTTTCAAAATGAATCACAAAAACCTAATCTCCAAAAGAGATACAACGTGTGTAAGACGTTCTGAATACACTCGTCTTGTGAGTTTCCAATCAACAGTGAGCCATCAATGAAACTATCTGACACAAAACCTAGTCTTTACAAGTAAGCCATAACTGGCTGTTTCTGTCCTACTCTCTTTTGATCAACTGCACACATTTTTCTCTTCCTTTTGTCTCTCATCCTTGTGTTCCTCTTTCTCATCTTCATTCCTCACCACCCTCTCTCTCATCACACACCGTCACATTCTCTCATGTTGGCTTTTGTTCTACAGAAAGGTTGCAACGTGTGTGTGTGTGTGTGTGTGTGTGTGTGTGTGTGTGTGTGTGTGTGTGTGTGTGTGTGTGTGTGTGATTACAGTCACTGGACCTTTCCCAAGCCACTCGGGAATCAACTGCACCCGTGAGTAATTGGCTCTGTGGTGGTGGAAGACAATTTGAGAGAGAGCGAGAGAGGCAAAGGGAGGGGGGGGTAGGCAAGATGAGAGAGAGAGAGAGAGAGAGAGAGAGGGAGAGAGAGAGAGAGAGAGAGAGAGAGAGAGAGAGAGAGAGAGAGAGAGAGAGAAGAGAATAACAAGTGTGTGGATTGGAGTAAACCAGAACAATGCAAACAATACTCCATCAACACCTAATGAGGCAAGTATGACTATATTGTTGTTTTTGTTTCACCCACTAGTGGGGTAGTTAAAGTACAAATAAGTAACATGTCAAATATAAATTGAAATATAAAGAACAAGTGGAACAACGGACTATATTGGTTTTCTTTTCACCCAGTAGCGGTAATGGAAGTACAAATAAAGTATGATGTCAAATGTCAAGTAAAGTATAAAGAACAAATGGAAGTGTCTATGACTGTAATACAAACAGATTTGAATAGCCCTGAAAAAAAATCAGGAAATTGGAATGACTAATAATTGGAATGACTAATAATATGATGATATAATGTGATATACAATAACGTTAGGAAGCATCATCAACAGGGGCAGGAAGAAGTGGAGGTGGGTATTTATACAGTACTTCTGACATACAGCTTTGTGCCCATGATATGATGAAAGTAACAAACAAGCCAAACTCGTGCCGCGTTGCTTGGACATGAAGTAGAACCAGTCCATAACGATTGCACATAATCAGTATCATGTACACTTCTGTGTACCATGTACATTCACGTATAGATGCGTACATTTGTATGTGACCCACAGATGTGTCACTTGTGCAGTGTCCTTTCTTGCGCATCTCTGATCTCTCCAATTATTTGATGAAAATGTCATTGGAAAAAATGTTTACAGTCCTAATAAAGCACAATGTGACTACTTTGTGTATGAATGTGAAAGAGAGAAAGAGAGTGCACGCACAGTGTGTGTGTGTGTGTGTGTGTGTGTGTGTGTGTGTGTGTGTGTGTGTGTGTGTGTGTTTGCGCGCGCGCGCATAGTAACTCAAATGTTCTTCATTTTCACTCTTTTGTATTCCAAGGTTAAACATAGGCATAGCTTGTATTGAACATTCTTGTTCACATTCTCCAAGTGCATGCTGTCTATATTTATGTATTGGACAACGCAAAGCCAAAACAAATGCCTGTGTTGATTAAGTGGCTAATAACGTATCTTACATCTACATCACTTCATCTTGTATTTTTTTTTATAGCATAACAATAAAAACCAAAACAAATCCCTTTGTTGATTAAGTAGCTTATAACGTATCTTACATCTACGCCACTTCATCTTGTATTTTGTATAGCATAACATTCAAAACCAGTACTGCCTACCTCTATTAGGAAGTTTTGATGCACATCGCACAATTTTCTCTTCGAATTTTTTTTGCCTGTAATAATGGACAAAAGTCAGCAAGTCCATCTGTTGATTTATCAAAACCGAAAGCGTTTCTTTTATTAAAAAAATGCTTTCTCTCATCCTGACATCAGCTTTTTCACACCTGATTTTGTTATCGTTCTTTGTTCCAGACAAAAACTTCACCGAAGAAGAGCAATTCTTGATCGTCTCTCTTGAGCAAAGTAAGCAATTTAAGAGAGAGAGAGAGAGAGAGAGAGAGAGAGAGAGAGAGAGAGAGAGAGAGAGAGAGAGAGAGAGAGAGAGAGAGCAAAGAAAAGGTAAGGCAAGAAAAGAAACGATTTGTCTATATAATAGTGTTACTACTACTACTACTGCTGCTGCTGCTACTACTACTACTACTACTACTACTACTACTACTACTACTACTACTACTACTACTACTACTATCATTATCTTGTATTATTATTATCATTATTATTATCATCATCATTATTGTCGTAGTTGTTATGATCATCATCATCATCACATCATCATCATCATCATCATCATCATCATCATCATCATCATCGTCGTCACACTATTATTATTGTTATTATTATTATTATTATTATTATTATTATTATTATTATTATTATTATTATAATCATCATCATTATTATTATTATCATTATTATTTTGAGGCGGGGTCGGATGGATGGGGGAGGGGTTGGATAAGGGAAGGAGGAAGCTGCTGTTGTTCTATAACCAGAACAAGCAATCCATAGAATCTGTTATAAAGGTTGATAGTATCTTAAGGACCCAAGAAACCTGTCATAAAGCTGCACGGTATCTCAACGACCCAGGGAACCTGTCATAAAACTAGACAGTCTCTCAGGAACCCATAGAACCTGTTATAAAGCTAGACGGTATTTCAAGGACCCAGGAAACCTGTTATCAACCTAGACGGTATTTCAGAGATCCATAGAATTTGCTATAAAGCTAGTGGGTATCTCAAGGACCCAGGAAACCTGTTATGAAGCTAGAAGGCAACTCAAGGACCCAGGAAACCTGTTATGAAGCTAGAAGGCAACTCAAGGACCCAGGAAACCTGTTATAAAGCTAGAAGGTGTCTCACTGAACCAGGAAACCTTTCATAAAGCTAGAAGGCATCCCAACGACCCAGGAAACCTGTCATAAAGCTAGACGGTATCTCAAGGACCGAGTAAACCTGTTATAAAGCTAGAGGGTTTCTCAAGGACCCACAGAACCTTCTAGCCACATAATAGGTTTTGAGGACATATGTAACCTATTTTATGGCTAGAAGGTACCTCAAGGACGCATAAAACCTATTATGTGGCTAGAAGGTACCTCAAGGACGCATAAAACCTAGTATGTGGCTAGAAGTACTTCAAGGACACATAAAACCTATTATGTGGCTAGAAGGTACCTCAAGGACGCATAAAATCTATTATGTGGCTAGAAGGTACCTCAAGGACGCATAAAACATATTGTGTGGCTAGAAGGTACCTCAAGGACACATAAAACCTATTATGTGGCTAGAAGGTACCTCAAGGACGCATAAAACCTATTATGTGGCTAGAAGGTACCTCAAGGACGCATAAAACCTATTATGTGGCAAGAAGGTACCTCAAGGACGCATAAAACCTACTATGTGGCTAGAAGGTACCTCAAGGACACATACAACCTTTTATGTGGCTAGAAGGTACCTCAAGGACACATAAAATCTATTATGTGGCTAGAAGGTACCTCAAGGACACACAAAACCTATTATGTGGCTAGAAGCTACCTCAAGGACGCATAAAACCTATTATGTGGATAGAAGGTACCTCAAGGACACATAAAACCTATTTATGTGGCTAGAAGGTACCTCAAGGACACATAAAATCTATTATGTGGCTAGAAGGTACATCAAGGACGCATAAAACCTATTATGTGGCTAGAAGGTACCTCAAGGACGCATAAAAACCTACTATGTGGCTAGAAGGTACCTCAAGGACACATACAACCTTTTATGTGGCTAGAAGGTACCTCAAGGACACATAAAATCTATTATGTGGCTAGAAGGTACCTCAAGGACACATAAAACCTATTATGTGGCTAGAAGGTACCTCAAGGACACATAAAATCTATTATGTGGCTAGAAGGTACCTCAAGAACGCATAAAACCTATTATGTGGCTTGAAGGTACCTCAAGGACACATAAAACCTATTTTATGGCTAGAAGGTATCTCAAGGACGCATAAAACCTATTATGTGGCTTGAAGGTACCTCAAGGACACATGTAACCTATTTTATGGCTAGAAGGTACCTCAAGGACGCATAAAACCTATTATGTGGCTAGAAGATACCTTAAGGACGCATAAAACCTATTATGTGGCTAGAACGTTCCTCAAGGACACATGTAACCTATTTTATGGCTAGAAGGTACCTCAAGGACGCATAAAACCTATTATGTGGCTTGAAGGTACCTCAAGGACACATGTAACCTATTTTATGGCTAGAAGATACCTACCGCAAGGACATATAAAACCTATTATGTGGCTAGAAGGTACCTGAAGGACGCATAAAACCTATTATGTGGCTAGAAGGTACCTCAAGGACGCATAAAACCTATTATGTGGCTAGAAGGTACCTCAAGGTAAATAGCAGAAAACCAGTGGATAGAGGGACCAGTAGATGGAAGAAAGGACAGTGAATGGCAGAAAAACAGTAAATGGTGCGGGGGGGGGGGGGGGGGGGGGGGGGGGGAGGGAGGGGGGGAGGGTGGAACCAGTGGATGGAGGATAGGCCAGTGGATGGCAGAAAACAATTGAGTGGAAAGACCAGTGGATGAAAGAAGGGTTTGAGAATGGCAGGAAGCCAGTGAATGGAAAGACCAGTGGATGGAAGAGGGGCTTGAGAATGGCAGGAAACCAGTAATTGGGGGGTGGGGTGGGGTGGGGGTGGGGGTGGGGGTCAGTGGATAGAAGAAAGGCTAGTGAATGGCATAAAACCAGTGAATGGATGCAAAACAGGCTAGTGAATGGCAGAAGACCAGTGAAATGAA
>CM031616.1:49103653-49113653 GCA_018398815.1 Conus ventricosus | reverse complement strand
ACAACAACAACAACAATAACAAGGCCTGTAGCCTTACTGGTGCTGATGCGTCCAGCTGTAAAACTGCTATAAGCTCAGTCCCGCTCATGTGCAAGAGCGACCTTGGGTTTCTTGGGTATGCTGTTCTAATAATGTACGATGTTGTGCGTTGTGGGTGTATAGAGGGCGTGGGGATGGGGGGTGGGATGGGGAGGAGGCAGTTGGAGGTACGGATGGAGGAGTGTGGTAATGACGGGTTGGCGGATGGAGGAGGGGCAGAGAAGTGAGTACGTGTGAGATGAGGCGAGTGAGGAGAAGATAAGGGGGATGTTTGTGCCTGCCTGCCTGCCTGCCTGCCTACCTGCGTGCGCGCGCGCGTGTGTGTGTGTGTGGCGTGTGTGTATGAGTGGTATTTGTGTGTGTGTGTGTGTGTGTGTGTGTGTGTGTGTGTGTGTGTGTGTGTGTGTGTGTGTGTGTGTGTGTGTGACGTAACATCGAAATGAAGAATGTTAGCTCAACTTAGTGTGTCATTATGTTAAGAATTTGTGATGTGTTTCATCTGTCTTACCTTAGCGTCCTTTTACCCGTGGATATGCTCACCCTTGTTTTAAGGACCAGTCTATCTGTAAACAATAAAGCTTCGATTTCAACTTCTTCGGAAAGATTAGTTTGGTTTCTGCTTTGCTCGGCCTTCAAACAGATGAAATGGGAACAGAGAAATATGCCTGCCCTCCATCTCCCCTCCCCCCTCTCCACAGTTACACCGCTCCTTCATACCCACCTCCCCTCTCTGAATTCAACAGTTGTTTTACAGAGTACAACAGTACTCTGTAAATCCCTGGAAACAACTTGGGACACTCTCCACCCCTGTCTTCTGTGTCCTGAGCGATGGGATCTGCCCCGGCATAATCTGCGTCAGTGTAGTCTGCCCGTAATCTGTCCCAGCGTAGTCTGCCCCAGCGTAATCTGTCCCAGCGTAATCTGTCCCAGCGTAGTCTGCCCCAGCGTAGTCTGCCCAGCGTAATCTGTCCCAGCGTAGTCTGCCCCAGCGTAATCTGTCCCAGCGTAATCTGTCCCAGCGTAATCTGCACCAGCGTAGTCTGCCCAGCGTAATCTGTCCCAGCGTAGTCTGCCCCAGCGTAATCTGCACCAGCGTAGTCTGCCCCACCGTAATCTGTCCCAGCGTAGTCTTCCCCAGCGTACTCTGTCCCAATGTAGTCTGCTCCAGCGTAATCTGCCCCAGTGTAATCTGTCCCAACGTAATCTGCCCCAGCGTAATCTGCCAAGCGCAATCTGTCCCAGCTTAATCTGTCCGAGCGTAATCTATCCGAGCGTAATCTGTCCCAGCGTAATCTGTCCCAGCGTAATCTGTCCCAGTGTAATCTGTCCCAGCGTAATCTGTCCCAGCGCAGTCTGCCCCAGTGTAATCTGCCATCTGCTCCAGCATAATCTGCCATCTGCCCCAGCGTAATCTGTCACAGCGAAATCTGCCCCAGCGTAATCTGCCATCTGCTCCAGTGTAATCTGTCATCTGCCCCAGCGTAATCCGCCATCTGCTCCAGCGTAATCTGTCATCTGCCCCAGCGTAATCTGTCCCAGCTTAGTCTGCTCCAGCGTAATCTGTCCCAGCAGAATCTGCCCAGCGGAATCTGCCATCTGCCCCAGCGTAGTCTGCCATCTGCCCCAGCGTAATCTGCCCCAGCAGAATCTGTCCCAGCGGAATCTGTCTTAGCGTAATCTGTATTGAGCGTACTGGACTGTTTGCTGTGCAAATCCGACAGTAAACTTGTTTCTCTCGTAGCCTTACTTGATCTGAGTGCTGCCTTTGATACGCTAGATCACACTACTTTACTTGAAAGGCTTAGGGTCACTTTTGGTGTTGATGGGATAGTTCTTTAGTGGTTCGAATCATACATCAGAGATAGGTCGCAGGCGGTGGTTGTGGGTGGTGTAAGGTCTACTTTGTCACCTCTTTTGTATGGAGTACCACAGGGGTCAGTATTGGGCCCAGTGTTGTTTACATTGTACTCACAGCCCTTGTCGGATGTTATCTCGGACCATGATTGTGATTTTCACAAGTATGCTGATGACACTGAACTTTCTAAGAGTGGCACACCTGATGAGTTTGTTTCTGTTCAATCTGTGGTGTCTCGGTGTATCAGCAGTGTGCAGGAGTGGATGACAAGTAATAAGCTTAAATTAAATTGTGAAAAGACTGAAGTCATGCCCGTTGGAACCTCCTCCTGCCTCAAACTCGTTGAGTCAGAGTCAATGGTTGTTGATGGTACTGAATTACCTTTCAATAAGTCTGTCAAATACCTTGGTGTTACCATTGATCAGTGTCTGACCATGCAGAATCAAATATCTGTAGTCTGTCGCTCATCCTTTTTAGAGCTGAGACGTATTGCTTCCATCCGACGCTTTATATCCAGGGAAGTAGCTGTCAGGCTAGTCTGTGCCATGGTGATGTCAAGATTGGACTACTGCAACTCTGTTTATGCTGGGCTTCCCACAGAACAGATTGCTCGGCTGCAGAGGAGTCCAAAATAGCGCTGCACGACTTGTTTTGAAGAGGAGGAGGTGTGAGCACATCACTCCCATGCTGATCGAACTGCACTGGCTTCCCATACAGTATCGGTGGCAATTTAAACTGGCAGTTCTTGCTTTCCGCCACTTCAATGAATCTCTTCCTCACTATCTCTCTTCTTCTCTCTGCACCTACCAAAGCTCTCGTACCCTTCGCTCTTCTTCACAAAAACTTTTGAAAATCCCTAAGCGTTCTCTAAAATCTGTTGGCGAAAGAGCCTTCAGTTTTAGAGCACCTTCTATTTGGAACTCCCTCCCTGAAGACCTTCGTAATCAGCCTACTCTTTCTTCTTTTAAATCTCAGCTCAAAACTTACCTCTTCAAAAAGGCCTATTCTCTTCTGTAGATGACTAGATCTCTCCTAAATTTCTCCACAACTAGTTTGGTGAGGCAGTTTATGCATGTAGGTGCGTCTGCCATTGTGTATTTTCTTTTTGCTGTGTGCATGAATATTGTATGAATAAGTGCAAATGGTGGATGTAAGCGCATTGAGTTGTACAACAAGAAATGCGCTATATAAGTATTATACATTATTATTATTATATTATTATTATTATTATTATTATTATTATTATTAATCTGTTGCTGATGACGGTTTTCTCTTGTTCCCCAGATGAAGCCACGATTCATCACGCTGACTGCTATGGTGAGTAGTCTGCTTTTCACTCCTATGTTCTTACAAGAGAGAGGTTTAGATGAGAGAGAGAGAGAGAGAGAGAGAGAGGAGAGAGAGGGAGAGGGAGAGAGAGAGAGAGAGAGAGAGAGAGAGAGAGAGATTTCGTTCATAGATGTCATTGGCCTTAGGATGGCCAATACACCCTAGGATCTTCAAATGCGGGCATTTACAAAACTACTGGCTTATTTTATTGGTTTGCACGTTAAACTGCTAAATTCTTTTTGATATTTTACCGCCTGTTCCCCCAAAGGCCACGGAACCCCTCAAAAAATCCAGAGATATGTATGAAGGTGATAGAGATGGATTGGCCCCCATCTGCTCTCGGAACCTGTATATGCAAAAAAAGGTCAGGAGAAAAAAAACAACAGCAACAAAACTTCCTGGCCCCAAACAAAGAGAATAAGTCCTGAAAACAAACTTCTACTCCAGTCAGATTACGGAGATGCAAAAAAATGGAGCGAGTTGTCCACCATTTTCATCCTTGCCATGATGGAGTCCACAATGTTCAGTTGGAACATCCTAGGTCTTTACTTCAATTTTAAGGAGCTACGGCCACTTTGTCAGAATCTGAAACCTGTTGTGATGGCTCGGCAGGATACTAAAAAAGAAAAGAAAATCAAAGGGAGAACACCAACCTACCAATGTATCGCCTGAACCTTGCAGATGTTCTGAGTACTGACAAACAAGCTGCTCCAGTCTGTTGGTCTCCACTATGAAACAGAAGACGTCCTCTAGAAGTAAATCTGCTGCTTTCTGGAAAAAGAAAAACAAAAAACGAAAGAAATGTCGCAGTAACTTCTTCCGGGACAACAGTGAAGTATACAATCTGCAATTTTCAATTAATGAACTGAAATCAGCTCTGCAAACCTGGAGCAGTCTGCTCCTGGCCCAGACGACATACATCACCAACTTTTGAAACTCCCACGAAAGCTGTCCCCAAACCCTTCTCAGAGCTACAGTCATATCTGGACCACAGGGTCCTTTTCGCCCTCCTGGCATGAAGCCGTGACCATTCCTATTCTTAAGCCTGGAGAAGGCTTTACCAAACCATCGCATTATCGTCCAATAGCTCTGACCAACTACCTCTGCAAACTAATGAAAAAGGTGGTCAGCTCTGATCTGATGTGGAAGATGCAAACCAGAGACCCTTTAGCCAAAGAGCAGTGCAGTTTCCGGAAATATCATTCTACCGTTGACCATTCTGTTCATCTTGAAACCACAATCTGCAATGCCTTCATTAATAAACAAAATATCATAGTTTTTTTTATATCCAGAGACGGCTTAGGACATTACATAAAAATGCGAAATTCTTTGGGATCTGAGTAACGTGGGTTTGTTTTTTTAGGTCATCTGCCTGTTTTTTTATCAGAAACTTTCTGGCTAATCGATAGTTACTATTCCGTGTTAGCACAACACTGTCGGACATCCATGCGCAGGAGTTGGGGGTACCCCAAGAGAGCATTCTTTCTCTGCTTTCTTCAGAATTGAAATTGAACATGTCAGCTCTGTAAACCAGACTTTTGAGTCCTCTCTGTTTGAAAATTACTTTCCGCTCTGTGCAGTTGGAGCCAGCTAAACCAGTGTACAACGTCGACTCCAACTTTTCGTGGATTAGACCCGAAAGTTGGCTGAGGAAAAATAGCTTTACTTTTTTCGGGCACCAAAACTCAGTGTGTTTACCTTTACAATGTTAGACGCCTCTTTGCTGATCCTGCAGATCGTCTGGACAAATCCATCACTCCAGCTGTAAAGAAAGCTACATTGCTGGAATGATCTCTGATCAAACACTTTAAGTCACATCCAGCATCTGAAATCTTCATGTCAGAAAACAATGAACATTCTGAGAGTTGTGACACATACGGATTGAGGTGCTGACAAGAAAACCTTTCTGCAGCTTTACATGATTGTGATCCGCTCCAAACTTGGACACAGTGGTTGCGGTGTATGGATCTGCCAGACCATCCTATTGGAAAACTCTAGATTCTATCCCTGTCAAGGTGCCTTCCATACCACCTTATTTACAGTCCGTATGCTGAAGCAGGAGAACCATATCTCTCCATGGCTGAAACTTTCTACGAACTACTGTTTGAATCTCTTTTCTGAACACCCAAAACCTGCGTATGACTCTGTCTTTGATTCAAAGTTCCTGAAGAAATTTGAAAACCACCCAAATTTCATTCCGTCTTTGGGAATTCATATTCTTTCCCATTTGAGACATGGACCTTGAACTCATGTGTGATTTGTCAAAGTTTCCTGATGACCCACCATGGACTTTCTTTACCCCGGAGATCCGGTTTGATTTGGCCTTGTATCATAAAGACCTGACCAGCTCGGCTTCTAAGTCATTTTTCGCCAAACATTGTTCCAAATTTCCATATCTTCTGAAGAATTTTTAGTGATAGCTCCATATCCGAAGAGGGTTTCACTGCTCCGATCCAAAATCGATCCATTAACAGAGTTGTACAGTTAGCGTGGCAGAAAGTCACCCAGTCTTCTTCCAGAGTCAGAGGAGACCTTCCAAGATCGATCCGTTAACAGAGCTGTACAGCTAGCATGGCAGGAAGCCACCCAGTCTTTCTCCAAAGCCAGAGGAGACCTTCCAATATCATCCTTTAACAAAGCTGTACAGTTAGCATGGCAGAAAGTCACCCAGTCTCCCTCCACATCGACAGGAGACTCTCCAACGTCAATCCAGTTTCAGGTCAGGCAGGCAGACCAGCATCAATGACCACTGCAAACCAAGGTAAAACCCGCATCAGAGAGCGAAATTTGCATAGCAGATACACTGTTGGTGAGACTGACTGTCCATCTGACCAGACCTGCTGAAACATTAGTCCTTAAGAAAGCGTCTAGAGCTGAGAACTCGAGATGGAGACTTGCTTGGTCACACCCCATGAATGGAAAGGCCACACACCATGAATGGAAAGGCCACACACCATGCGCAACAAACCCTCATGAAGAAAAGTTTGAGACAGAATGAATGATGATGGTTTAGTTTATCAAAGCTTCGGCTCCACATGATAATATTTTGCGTACATTTTATACACACAAAAGGTAAGGAAGAAAAAAGGGACAGAGGAAAGGGAGAAGTACACACACAGAGAGAGAGAGAGAGAGAGAGAGAGAGAGAGAGAGAGAGAGAGGGGAGAGAGAGAGAGAGAGAGAGAGAGAGAGAGAGAGAGTAAATGAGTGAGTGAGAGATAGAGGTACGGATACGGAAAGTTTAATCATGTATAGGCAATCGCCCCTCATGATGGGGTACAGATATACAAACATTTTTCAGAACTGACAATTGTGAACAGTGAAATCATCCCAAACTGACCTAGTAATACATTTAAGAAGTGAGAATAAAACGCATCTTAAAGACTTTGTAAAGATAGATTGACAGATTCCTGACTGTCTTTTCGTGCGTACTCGCCATAAGTAATGTAAATTTAAACTGACTTGACACTTTGTAATACTTCAGCGGAATGTACTGTGCTCTCAAGTCATACAGGCCTGGACAACATAAAAGGAAATGTACCTCGCTTCCGTTCTCTTTTAGACAAAGTGGACATATTATTCACTTTCGCTGTGTGCTCAATAATGATAACGATGTACTGCGATTTCAGAAATTCCAAGTCTAATTCTTGTCAACGTGTATCTTAAATACCTGTCTAAATTGATTAATAAATACGTTTTAACATCAGGAACAGTACAAAAGGCTCTGTAAACGTTTAACCTGTCACTATCATTAATATGGAAATTCCAGTCTTGCCATCTGCACGAAATCAGCCTTTCCTTAAGACTTTTCAAAAACTCGTTAATCCCTTCCACGCTTTGATTTAGCCATACATCTCCAAATCCAAACATATACAATTTGCAGCGAATATTTGAGGCCCAAGTTTTCTTCCCACGTATATCTAAATCAAGAAGCAATTTGTAGGCCTTATAAGGTAAGCTACACTCGTCCATCCTCATTAATTGTAACCAAAACCTGATACATTTAATAGTTGAGTTTATGTAGATAGGATATCTGTTCGTTTCTCTATACACCAGGTCATTAGGTGTTCGCATTTCAACGCCCAATAATCTTTTAAAGACAAACAAATTAAGGCTTTCACAATGGATTGCTGCATTGTGAAGACCCCATAACTCTGCACCATACTGAGCAATGGACTGAACCTAAGAGTCAAATAGCTTTAAAAAGCACGGGTGAGAGTTACACTTCAGCTTAAAGAGCTTTTGTGAAATACGTGATAAAGCGTTTTTTGCTCTGCTTGTAAGGTCGCGCTATGCAGCAACAAAACTGAGCTTTGTTGAAAAACCAACTCCTAAGTATTTGTACGCACTCACAACAGGTATCACAATCCCGTTATATGTCCACATTTCTCTGGCAGCTTAGTAACCGTCTTCCCTGAACACCACTATGTTAGTTTTATCCAAGTTAACCTTCAACTGCAAAGCAGCAGCTGCGCGCTGCAGACTGTTTATCTGCATTTGTAAGCCTATGACAGTTTCAGAAAGTAAAGCCACATTATCAGCCAGAAGCAGTATGAATAATTCAAAATAATCTGACCTAAACGTTGCCCCGTGTTTCCCTCTCCTTATCACCTCCAATGTTAGTTCATTAATACATAAAGAAAACACGACTGGGCTGCAAACGTCTCCTTGTTTTACTCCGCGAGTGCAAGCAATATAATCTGTTACACTGCTTCCGCATCTAATTCTGGCTGTAACACTGTCGTACATGCTGTAAATACACCTAAAACTCTTGCCTTTGATGCCATTTTTTAACATGATAGGCCATAATAAGTTTCTTTCTACAGAATCAAAAGCCTTTTCAAAATCAATAAAGGTTACATACAGTTTACGTTTCAGACAAAATTGTTTTTGTATGAGTGCTAATAAGATAAACATGTGATCAACAGTGGAGTGACCTCTCTTAAATCCGGCTTGATGTTCGCCTGTCAATTGCGCTCTTCTAACCATTCCTGCTGTCTACTATTAATAATCGTGCTGTAAATTTTACTACTTGTATGACATGATGAAATGCCTCTATAATTGTTTGGATTATTGATGGCACCCTTCTCTAACAACGGGTGAACGATGGAATTTGTCCAGTTGTCAGGGAATGCACCTTTATCAAATAATAATTATGTTAAAAAGCTTTAACAAAAAAAATCAATGACACGAGCCCCACCATACTTTAACAACTCACTAATAATTTCATCTGGTCCAGCAGGCTTTCCATTCATTAGCATTGTCACAACAGACAGAGAGAGAGAGAGAGAGAGAGAGAGAGAGAGAGAGAGAGAGAGAGAGAGAGAGAGAGAGAGATGTGCATATCCTTTGTCATGCAAGTGGTGTGGGTATCATTTGCAGATTGTGGTTCTGCTGACCCAGAGAACACTTGCAGATATCGGCATGATAAAATGCACCAAGCTTGGTACCTGAATGAATATTGCAGGTAAGTGTGTATACGTAGATATATGTGTGTGTCTGTGTGGGCATGCATATTCGTGTGTGTGTGTGTGTGTGTGTGTGTGTGTGTGTGTGTGTGTGTGTGTGTGTGTGTGTGTGTGTGTGTGTGTGTTTTCACGCGCGCAGGTGTGTATGTTTATGTATTTACGTGTGTGTGTGTGTGCGTGCGCGCGCGCGCGCGTGTGTGTGTGTGTATGTGTGTGTGTGTGTGTGTGTGAGAGAGAGAGAGAGAGAGAGAGAGAGAGAGAGAGAGAGAGAAAAGAGAGAGAGAGAGAGGGGGGGGGAAGAAGAGAAAGATTTTGATGTGAATATTTACTATGATGTCTTCAAAATCCAGCATTTCCTGTGCACGTCGAAAATGTGTGTGTGTGTGTGTGTGTGTGTGTGTGTGTGTGTGTGTGTGTGTGTGTGTGTGTGTGTGTGTGTGTGTGCAGAGCTTTGCTCAATCTGGCAAACTGCGCAGAGAAGGTGGCCTGTGATTGTGGGTTTTACACGCAGAGTGCCTACTCTCATAACCTGTCCATCGCCAGATTCAACTACAACAACAACGGTTGTCCCAGATGTCAGTTTACTGTTCGGACACTGTGAATTTCGTCATCGCCTTCTTCCTGTTAGAGTTCTTCCTCTTCGTTTTCTTTTCACTCTTTTCATCCTTACGTGTCTTAGTTTCGTTAGGAATATTCGTCATCATCATCATCATCATCATCATCATCATCATCATCATCATCATCATCATCATCATCATCATCTTCATCATCATCTTCTTCTTCTTCTTCTTCTTCTTCTTCTTCTTCTTCATCATCATGATCAGCAGCAGCAGCAGCATCAGCATCATCTTCTTCTTCTTCTTCTTCTTCTTCTTCTTCTTCTTCTTCTTCTTCATCATCATCATCATCATCATCATCATCATCATCATCATCATCTTCATCTTCTTCTTCTTCTTCATCTTCTTCTTCTTCTTCTTCTTCTTCTTCTTCTTCTTCTTCTTCATCTTCTTCTTCTTCGTCTTCGTCTTCGTCGTCGTCGTCTCTTACTGCCCTCTTTTCTTCTCAGTCGTCATCTTCTTCCTCCTACAGCACAACATCGTCTGCCTCTTTGTCATCATCTTCTGTTTCCTCCTCCAGCTCCTGTTCTTCCTCTTCCTAATGCTGTTGTGTTTTGTCATTTAATGTTGTTGTTGTGTTTGTCATTTATTGTTGTGTTTTGTCATTTATAATTGTGTTTTGTCCTTTATTGTTGTTGTTGTGTTTTGTCATTTAATGTTGTTGTTGTGGTTTGTCCTTTATTGCTGTTGTT
>CM031616.1:49086153-49098653 GCA_018398815.1 Conus ventricosus | reverse complement strand
CTCTTCTCTCTCTCTCTCTCTCTCTCTCAGTCTCTGTTCCTGTCTCGTTCTGTCTCTGTCACTCTCTCTCTGTCTGTCTGTCTGTCTGTCTGTCTTTCTGTCTGTCTGTCTCTCTCTCTCTCTCTCTCTCTCTCTCTCTCTCTCTCTCTCTCTCTCTCTCTCTCTCTCTCTCTCTCTCTCTCTCTCTCTCTCTCTCTGTCATGCTCGTTTCTATATATCGCCCTCTCTTTGTCTGTGTGTCTCGTTCTCTCTCTCTCTGTCTCTCTCTCTCTCTGTCTCTCTCTCTGTCTCTCTGTCTCTTTCTTTCTTTCTCTTAAGAGAGACAGAAAGAGAGACAGACAGACAGAGAGAGAGAGAAAGAGACTTGTTCATTTGAAAGAAATTAAAACACTTCATTGATACTAGTTGCTGTATAAAATATTTTAGAATGCCCGCACAAAATATCATAATGATTATGCTTCCACTGTATGGGATGACTGTGCTGGTGTACATCTGAAAAGATCAGACTCCATGTATCAGAGAGCAGCCACATTATTTTGCCTGAGGAGTTTCAACTATTTCTTGAAGTCAAACGCCAGAAACTCAACTTACGAGCTGCAAGTGCAAAAGAGGAATGGGAGAAATTAGATGAAAAAAAGTCCACAAATGCGCTGATAGCAGAGCTCACCCGTTGGGATGCATAATTATGGAGCGAAACAATCAAAGACATAAACACCTAGCGAAAAATGGGGGACACTGGAACACTGGTATAGAAGAGAAAAACTATTTTTGAAAAAATCCTACCTCAGAAACTAAAAGGAAAGGGCAACAGGAGCTCTTGGAAATATGAAGGCACCACACAATACCCGCCAGTAAAGGAGAATCAGCGTGAAAGAGAAGCAAGAAAAAGTGAAATCCAAAGCGCTTCTTCAAACACCTCTTCCAGTTTACCAGGAAACTGTTCAAGCAGCTAAATTCAAGTACAATCACAAACAACACAGACCCTCTTGAGCCGCATCTCAGGAAGACACATTCTGACTCTCAGAGCGAAGCATTACTTGGTATCCTGACTTGTTGTGGCCCTCAGCTTCAGAGAAACAAAAGCCCAGTGACAAGCTGCCAGCACTGGACGAGGTAAAGAAAGTGGTTGAACCAGCCGCCGTGGCGAAGTGGTTAGCGTCGCGGACTCCCGGCTGGGAGGTCGTGGGTTCGAATCCCATCAGAGTCATGTGGGTTTTTCTGCCCCGACCGGCTCCTACCCAGAGTTGAGTTTGCTGTGGACTCAGTTGGGAAGACTGGGACCACACAGTCGAGTTTCATCCACTTAATGGATGCGTTTCTGAGAGTGTTGCTCACATTTCCTGACCAACACTGCAGGTGCCTGTATCTCTCGGGCCTGGTTGACGCCGGGATATATTATGAAAGGAAGCGTAGAGCACAGCCCTGTCATGTAGTCTCAGACCGAAATGGAAATCCGTAGCATCATCTGAATCATCCTCATTCTCATCGATCAGCATTAAAAAAAAAAAAAAAAAAAAAAAGTGGTTGAAAAAGCCAGAGCCAGATTTTTGGGCCCGGACCGTATGGAATTCCCTACCTGCTGAATGAGTAATGTCCCAAAGTCCTTGAGAGGCGCCACCCACTAATCAGATCGGCCTGGACGTACTTGAAGATCGGTGATCAAGAGATGAGTGAGAGCTGATGAAGTGGACATTTCCAAAGGGCAAACCTCAAGGGGCATCAATCAGTTCAGATCAACATCTCTTCTGAACGTTGAAGGGGAAATCATCCTCTCTGTCGTGGCAGCCAGGATGACAAAACCCCTCACAAGAAAGAGCGCTGGAACTTGTCAGCCCGGCAGGGAGGCAGCCAGGGAGTGTCCGGCCTTGTAGAACACAACCGCTGTGGCTTGGAGGCCATTCAAGGAGCTGTCCTCGACGTGAGGGAAAAGAGACCTTGACATGGTGTGGCTCGATCTGGCAAATACATGTACATGAATCGGTTCCACACAAGATGAGCCAACTCGCCATCAAGAGGTAGTGGTGAGTGTGACCTATTCGTTTAACTGGCACAAGTTCTGGCGCCTGCTCTTCTTTCCTGCTCAGTCCTCGGCTGTTTGGTGCGTGTACTCAATTTGCTGAACAGAGAAAAAGTTATGCTATCCCCCCCCCCCCCCACCCCCGCCTCCCCCTCTATTTTCCCGCTTTGTCATCAAGAGTTTTTCGACAAAAGCACTTCATTCACCTATCTCTCTTTTTCCTCTCCTCATCCCCCCCCCCCCCCCCTCACCATCCCATCCTTTCCATGGAACGTTTTCTTCCAGAGAAATCTAGTACCCTGTTTTCTGTCGTGAGGGCAAAGCGAACTGTTCCTGCATCTGAAAAATCCATGATGGTGATCTTGAGGCTTAGGCACCGTTTACAGTGCCATTAGTGTTATGTGTCATCACTGCTCTCATACTGCCATTAGTGTTATGTGTCATCACTGCTCTCTTACTGCCATTAGTGTTATGTGCCATCACTGCTCTCATTCTGCCATTAGTGTCACGTGTCATCACTGTCCTTTACTGCCATTAGTGTTATGTGTCATCACTGCTCTCATTCTGCCATTAGTGTTATGTGTCATCACTGCCCTTTACTGCCATTAGTGTTATGTGTCATCACTGCTCTCATTCAGCCATTAGTGTAACGTGTCATCACTGCTTTCATTCTGCCATTAGTGTTATGTGTCATCACTTGTCTCTTACTGCCATTAGTGTTATGTGTCATCATTCCTCTAATTCTGCCATCAGTGTTATGTGCCATCACTGCTCTCATACTGCCATTAGTGTCATGTGTCATCACTGCTCTCATTCTGCCATTAGTGTTATGTGTCATCACTGCTCTCATTCTGCCATTAGTGTCATGTGTCATCACTGCTCTCATTCTGCCATTAGTGTTATGTGTCATCACTGCTCTCATTCTGCCATTAGTGTCATGTGTCATCACTGCTCTCATTCTGCCATTAGTGTTATGTGTCATCACTGCTCTCATTCTGCCATTAGTGTTATGTGTCATCACTGCTCTCATTCTGCCATTAGTGTTATGTGTCATCACTGCTCTCATTCTGCCATTAGTGTTATGTGTCATCACTGCTCTCGTATTGCCATTAGTGTTATGTGTCATCACTGCTCTCATACTGCCATTAGTGTCATGTGTCATCACTGCTCTCATACTGCCATTAGTGTTATGTGTCATCACTGCTCTCATATTGCCATTAGTGTTATGTGTCATCACTGCCCTCATACTGCCATTAGTGTTATGTGTCATCACTGCTGTCATTCTGCCATTAGTGTCACGTGTCATCACTGCTCTCATTCTGCCATTAGTGTTATGTGTCATCACTGCTGTCATACTGCCATTAGTGTCACGTGTCATCACTCCTCTCATTCTGCCATTAGTGTTATGTGTCATCACTGCTGTCATTCTGCCATTAGTGTTATGTGTCATCACTGCTGTCATTCTGCCATTAGTGTCACGTGTCATCACTGCTGTCATTCTGCCATTAGTGTTATGTGTCATCACTGCTGTCATTCTGCCATTAGTGTTATGTGTCATCACTGCTGTCATTCTGCCATTCAGTGTTTTGTGTCATCACTGCTGTCATTCTGCCATTCAGTGTTTTGTGTCATCACTGCTCTCATTCTGCGATTAGTGTTATGTGTCATCACTGCTCTCATTCTGCCATTAGTGTTATGTATCATCATTGCTTCCATTCTGCCATTAGTGTTATGTGTCATCACTGCTCCCATTCTGCCATTAGTGTCACGTGTCATCACTGCTCCATCACTGCTATTAGTGTCACGTGTCAAAACTGCTCTCATACTGCCATTAGTGTCACGTGTCATCACTGCTCCATCACTGCCATTAGTGTCACGTGTCAACGCTGCTCTCTTATTACTTCCATTCCATGACTACAGGCTAAAGCAGGGACGTAGAACACTTGGTAACACCACACTTTTGGCAGCGGGGGGTGCGATATCTAGTATTCATGAACTGAGAGATGAAAGGTGAACTGTAAAGCAAGGAACGCTTGCTGAGCTGAATTATTTGGTTTTTCTTTCAGTCGGTCCCGGCGGACTGAAGGCCAAACTGCTGTCAGTCGCTCTCTCACATAGTAAGTCTTCATTGTTTTTGTTTTTTCTATTTGCTGGAGGTTAGAATTCTCGTCAGAATGTTTGTCAGCGTACGAAGAACACTGATGATCACATGTTCAAGGAAGTTTAGGAAAACAGTTAAGTGTTACAAATAAATTAATGACATATGGCTAGAATTACGCAGAAAGAGGAGATCTAAGTAAACAAAGGCCCCCCCCCCCCCCCCCCCCCCCCCCCTTTACTAAAATAAGGTATACGTAACTAAAAAAATTACCAATCTCTTTACAACACGTAATCAAATAAAATAAAACAATCCCTTAACAAATCAATCAACCAAATGATATCCTTCGTAATATAACCATTATCCAACATTAAACAAGATCACAATATGCAATCAATCAATTAATCCCGTAAGTAAATTTCTGGTTCATGCACAAAACTAAATTTGATGAAAATGAACTCATGCCTTTTGGAAATTCAGCAAGCAATCTGAAATCGCAAAGATGAATGTTTTGTCTGAACTGATTTCACTTAAAATCACTGAAGGAAGGAAGCAAAGTAAGATATCGTTGTTTACCTTCTTGAACCTTATTACTCGATGCTATGTAGTGTACAGTGTGTGTATGTGTGTGTGTGTGTGTGTGTGTGTGTGTGTGTGTGTGTGCGTGCGTGCGTGCGTGCGTGCGTGCGTGCGTGCGTGCGTGCGTGCGTGTGTGTGTGTGTGTGTGTGTGTGTGTGTGTGTGTGTGTGTGTGTGTGTGTGTGTGTGTGTGTGTGTGTGCGTGTGTGCGTGTGCGCGCGCGTGTGTGCTTATGAACGGCCGTTTGCAAGTTCCAGTGTGTTGTCCTAACGGTTGCACAAAAAGTAACAGCTAACTTTCATGCACATACATCATTCAATAATTTATATATGTTTATACGTGGATGTATTTCACTACATTTGACTTTATCTTAAATGGTGTGTTTAGTTTGACATGATGCACTATTTGACAGCGGACTATGTCAAGGCGGAAGAAGATGCTTGCCCTGGCGTTAGACAGTGCTACACGGAATCTGATCCTGAGCGCCTCAAGGCTTACGAGAAGAAGAACTTGACTGCCATTTGCAGGTAACGCTCTCTCTCTCTCTCTCTCTCTCTCTCTCTCTCTCTCTCTCTCTCTCTCTCTCTCTCTCTCTCTCTCTCTCTCTCTCTCTCTCTCTCTCTCTGTCTGTCTGTCTGTGTGTGTGTGTGTGTGTGTGTGTGTGTGTGTGTGTGTGTGTGTGTGTGTGTGTGTGTGTGTTTGGGGTGAGGTGGGAGTGCAGCTGGGGGGGGGGGGGGTTATAATGCTGAACTACACACAATCCCAACGTTGTTACAGTATGTTCTTAATACACTGATCATGAACATATTCAACAACACAATATTGAGCATCACCTGATTAAAAAGCAAATGAGATATATGCAAATTTTATCCTATATTTGGTTGCTTCTAGCTGCCACACCATTCTTCATCATGTTTTGACAGTTGTCAAACGCATTCTGTGTTCCACTGTATGACATCTGTTGTGTAATCTGTTTCCTGTTGGACTGGTTTGGTGTCGACCAGTTAATATTGAAGATATAACGGCATGCATTCATGCGCTACGCCTGTCTATATCTGTGTCAAGATGATCGACTAGGAAAGGATAGATTCCGTATTTTGTACGAACATTGTTTTAAAACTGAAGATGTGATGCCCCCCCCCCCCCCTCCCCATCCTTCAGCCCCTACACAACCCCCACTTTATTTTTTTCTTCTTCTTCCAAATGATATATATTCATTTCTTAAGTGTGATGATACTTTATATTGTGCAACCTTTATGCGCTTACGATAAAATGATTTTTGTGTTGTGTTCCAAACTATTTTCATAATTGTTTCATTGACATTTATCTGAGAGATTTCCCATGCTTCTTGTTGCCCTATATGAATCTTTGCTTGGCTTATGTCATCACTAAACATTTTCTTCAGTTTCAAGTATGTATATCTTAAATGTAATAACCTTTATAATGTAATAACCTTTCAGATTAAAAGGGAATATTTCTTGTCCTGCTTAAAAAAAAAGAAAAGAAAAGAAAAAAAACCCAGGAAACTGCATTGTCTTTTCATATAACCCAAGCAAGCAGATATCCACAATATCTAGCATGTACTTTTGTTACACGAGAGAATGTTTCCCAGGCCGAAAACAAATCAGGTAAAATAGTTCTTCACAGTATATTGTTTCCAAATTTCTGTTCTGTATGACAATAAATGGTAAATAAATAAATGTACAAATAATTTGTTTACTAATTGATGACTATGATTGGTGCATGTGTTGGTGTGGGTGTGAGCGCCCTCAGGGTCACTGGAAAACAAAAGGCGTGAGTTCCTCTGTTTTTACAGGCATTTAAATGAACTCCGTTGCCAACCTATGTTCGTGGAAATGGTGGGCTGAATCATTCAAATTCAAAGTTCATTTCTTGAAGCTTGGCATGAAAGTTGTTGTTGTTGATTTCATTTATAATCTATTTTAAATTTTGAGGCAAATGTGCTTTTTCTTTTATTATTGTCCAGAATATGGTTTTGGTTTTACAGTCAGGGCATTAATGTGGTTTACTGCATTGGGCGCTGTCCAGGTTTGACTGTCAGGGCATTAATGTGGTTTTACTGCATTGGGCGCTGTCCAGGTTTGACTGTCAGGGGCATTAATGTGGTTTTACTGTATTGGGCGCTGTCCAGGTTTGACTGTCAGGGGCATTAATGTGGTTTTACTGCATTGGGCGCTGTCCAGGTTTGACTGTCAGGGGCATTAATGTGGTTTTACTGCATTGGGCCCTGTCAAGGTTTGACTGTCAGGGGCATTAATGTGGTTTACTGTATTGGGCCCTGTCCAGGTTTGACTGTCAGGGGCATTAATGTGGTTTTACTGCATTGGGCCCTGTCCAGGTTTGACTGTCAGGGCATTAATGTGGGTTTATTGTATTGGGCCCTGTCCAGGTTTGACTGTCAGGGGCATTAATGTGGTTTTTCTGTATTGGGCCCTGTCCAGATTTGACTGTCGGGGCTTTAATGTGGTTTTACTGTATTGGGCCCTGTCCAGATTTGACTGTCGGTGGCATTAATGTGGTTTTACTGTATTGGGCCCTGTCCAGGTTTGACTGTCGGGGGCGTTAATGTGGGTTTACTGTATTGGGCCCTGTCCAGGTTTGACTGTCGGGGGGCATTAATGTGGGTTTACTGTATTGGGCCCTGTCCAGATTTGACTGTCGGGGGCATTAATGTGGGTTTACTGTATTGGGCCCTGTCCAGATTTGACTGTCGGGGGCATTAATGTGGTGTTACTGTATTGGGCCCTGTCCAGATTTGACTGTCGGGGGCATTAATGTGGTTTTACTGTATTGGGCCCTGTCCAGGTTTGACTGTCAGGGCATTAATGTGGTTTTACTGTATTGGGCCCTGTCCAGGTTTGACTGTCAGGGGCATTAATGTGGTTTTAAATGTATTGGGCCCTGTCCAGGTTTGACTGTCGGGGGCGTTAATGTGGGTTTACTGTATTGGGCCCTGTCCAGGTTTGACTGTCAAGGGCATTAATGTGGTTTTACTGTATTGGGCACCGTCCAGGTTTGACTGTCAGGGCATTAATTGGGGTTTACTGTATTGGGCCCTGTCCAGGTTTGACTTTCAGGGGCATTAATGTGGTTTTACTGTATTGGCCCTGTCCAGGTTTGACTTTCAGGGGCATTAATGTGGTTTTACTGTATTGGGCACTGTCCAGGTTTTACTGTCAGGGACATTAATGTGGATTACTGCATTGGGCCGTGTCCAGGTTCGACTGTCAGGGGCATTAATGTGGTGTTACTGTATTGGGCCCTGTCCAGGTTTGACTGTCAGGGCATTAATGTGGTTTTACTGTATTGGGCCCTGTACAGGTTTGACTGTCAGGGGCATTAATGTGGTGTTACTGTATTGGGCCCTGTCCAGGTTTGACTGTCAGGGGCATTAATGTGGTGTTACTGTATTGGGCCCTGTCTAGGTTTGACTGTCAAGGGCATTAATGTGGTTTTATTGTATTGGGCACTGTCCAGGTTTGACTGTCAGGGGCATTATTGTAGTGTTACTGTATTGGGCCCTGTCCAGGTTTGACTGTCAGGGGCATTAATGTGGTTTTATTGTATTGGGCACTGTCCAGGTTTGACTGTCAGGGGCATTAATGTGGGTTTACTGTATTGGGCCCTGTCCAGGTTTGACTGTCAGGGGCATTAATGTGGTTTTACTGTATTGGGCCCTGTCCAGGTTTGACTGTCAGGGGCATTAATGTGGTGTTACTGTATTGGGCCCTGTCCAGGTTTGACTGTCAGGGGCATTAATGTGGTGTTACTGTATTGGGCCCTGTCCAGGTTTGACTGTCAGGGGCATTATTGTGGTGTTACTGTATTGGGCCCTGTCCAGGTTTGACTGTCAGGGGCATTAATGTGGTGTCACTGTATTGGGCCCTGTCCAGGTTTGACTGTCAGGGGCATTAATGTGGTTTTACTGTATTGGGCCCTGTCCAGGTTTGACTGTCAGGGGCATTAATGTGGTTTTTCTGTACTGGGCCCTGTCCAGGTTTGACTGTCAGGGGCATTAATGTGGTGTTTCTGTATTGGGCCCTGTCCAGGTTTGACTGTCAGGGGCATTATTGTGGTGTTACTGTATTGGCCCTGTCCAGGTTTAACTGTCTGGGGCATTAATGTGGTGTTACTGTATTGGGCCCTGTCCAGGTTTGACTGTCAGGGGCATTAATGTGGTTTTACTGTATTGGGCCCTGTCCAGGTTTGACTGTCAGGGCATTAATGTGGTGTTACTGTATTGGCCCTGTCCAGGTTTTACTGTCAGGGACATTAATGTGGTTTTACTGTATTGGGCCCTGTCCAGGTTTGACTGTCAGGGACATTAATGTGGTTTACTGTATTGGGCAATGTCCAGATTTTACGCTCAGGACATTAATGTGGTTTTAATGCATTGGGCCCTGTCCAGGTTTGACTGTCAGGGACATTAATGTGGTTTACTGTATTGGGCACTGTCCAGATCTTGCGCTCTACTTCTTTTAGGTTCACAGAGCCAGTCATTGTGGTTTTTGTGTGGCTAATGTAACAGGGAGCTTTAATTTGGCAACACGAAAAAAGAAAGTTAAATCATACATGATCTCAAATAAAGGTTTCAAGCAATGCCTTTGGCACCTGGTACTGAGGGACGGTATATAAAGTGACCAAACGGTGTAAAGCAGTATGTAAAAACAAACAAACAAACAAACAAACAAACATATCCCCAGCTCAATTTTACCATTATCTTTGTCATGGGTCAAACTTGTGTCTGTTCATTTATTGCATGTTTCTTCGTCTCCTCGTTTGATTCTCTTCGACTGAAATGTTGGAGATGGGGAAATTCTCTTAGTCCGAACTTTGCACACTCTCTCCTAAACCTAGGCAGCAGTTCAGCGGTGATGAGTTCCAACCATGTACCAGTGGCAAGTTCCAGTCAAAGCTTCGGCCTTTCGCTGTCTTATTTCACTTCACGTGCACCACAAGAATGTAGTGCGGCTCGCTCGTGGCATCTTGGTTGAGCACGGCTGTGGAAATCTGGAGTTGGGTCCATGCCTGGTGAGACTTGATGAGATCTTGGAGACTGCGAGATTTGAGAGGTTGAAGGGATTCGAAAGTCGGATGAGGATTACATGCCATGTTGAAAGGAGAGAGAGAAAAAAAAGAGGAAAAAAAAACGATTTGGGATCAGGCTTTAAAAACAAATCGGGATATCTTTATTCATGTTGGACCAGGCACTCTGTGTGTGTGTGTGTGTGTGTGTGTGTGTGTGTGTGTGTGTGTGTGTGTGTGTGTGTGTGTGTCTGTGTGTGTGTGTGTGTGTGTGTGTGTGTGTGTGTGTGTGTGTGTGTGTGTGTTTTCCGGTGGGATTCTTGGTTTTGGTGATCAGTCTATGTTGTAACACCATGGCACAGTGGTTATCAGTCTATGTTGTAACACCATGGCAGTGTGGCTATCAGTCTATGTTGAAACACCATGGCACAATGGTTATCAGTCTATGTTGTAACACCATGGCACAATGGTTATCAGTCTATGTTGTAACACCATGGCACAATCGTTATCAGTCTATGTTGTAACACCATGGCACAATCGTTATCAGTCTATGTTGTAATACCATGGCACAATCGTTATCAGTCTATGTTGTAACACCATGGCACAATGGTTATCAGTCTATGTTGTAACACCATGGCACAATGATAATTCGTTTGAAAATTTTGGGTCATGGTACAGAATAACGGACACACTCTGTTCCGTACAAACAAATCGTTGTGGTGAGACTTCTAGAACAAGAACCTTTATTTTTATTCTAGTGTGTAAGTTCACTCTAAAGATGTTGAGGGCAGTCACAGTTCGTTAAATCAATCTGGATACCGGATGTGCGTTTGTGTTAAAATGCCACATTTTTTTTGTCTTTGTATTTTCAATTCAGTACAAAGGCATTCATGAAATTCATCAGTGAAGGTGTTTGTTCAGAAAAAGAATATCATTTTTGCTACCTGTTCGTGGTGTGGATGGATTTCTTGCGCGGAGTATATTTCATGTCACGTGCTATGACAGGCTTTTACGTGCAAGCGTTTTTCATTAGTTGGAAACAACAAAAGAAAGGAACGGTGTACTTTTTGTTCAAAACAGTAGGTATCTGAGCGAACAATACTTTGAAACTTTCAATTCACACACTTTGAATCGTCTAGGCCTACCTTCAATATTGTCACACTACAACTCCTGGCAGGTTGGCTCTCTTTCAAAACATTTTGAGACCATTCTTTTACGTCGTCGTCGTAATCATCATCATCATCATCATCATCATCATCATCATCATCATCACCATCATCACCATCATCATCATCATCATCATCATCATCATCATCATCATCATCATCATCATCGTCATCGTCATTGTTATCCTGTTCAGCTGATCAGATGAAGAACGCAATAAAGTATGTGGATGACAGATACCTGTCATATTGGCAAAGGTCTTAACAGGAGGCCGTAAAGAACAACATCCTCATCATTTTATCGTCATCACAATCATTGCCATCATTATCATTATCATTATCAACATTGTCATCGTCATCATCATCATCATCGTCATCGTCATCGTCATCATCATCATCATCATCAACATCATCATCATCAACATCGTCGTCGTCGTTGTCGTCATCCTGATCGTTATTGTATAATGCAGTCTTGAAGAGGAACGCATACTGTGCATAGAAGACAAATACTGCCAGTGTGGTCAGAAGTCGGATGAAGAGACAGTGGGGAGAATCGTCAGGACCAGGAATATTCACAACGAACTCTGCTACCATGGTAACAACATCTGTTTGCATGTCTGTCAGACTGTGTCTTTTAGATGCTTTTTGTCTGAATCTTTCTCTTTCTCTTTCTCTGTCTCTGTCTCTGTCTCTCTGTCTCTCTCTCTCTCTCTCTCTCTCTCTCTCTCTCTCTCTCTCTCTCTTTCTCTGAGTCTCTGTGTCTCACTGTCTCTCTCTGTGTCTCACTCTCTCTCACTTTCCTCTCTCTCTCTCTCTCTCTCTCTCTCTCTCTCTCTCTCTCTCTCTCTCTCTCTCTCTCTCTCTCTCTCTCTCTCTCTCTGTGTGATGTTCAGAACCCATTTCTAGGCATAAATGTCAATGGTGACTGTCGGCTACATTTGTCTCGTGCTCAAACGGGTCTGCGGGGCTGGCGGTCGTCAGTTTGAAGCCCTCGAGGGGTCAGGTTTTGACGGCTCGTAACCCTCTCTGTCCCCTCAGCCCTAAATGGCTACCTGATTCACGCCAGGGAGGGTGAAATCGGCGGAAGGGAAGAATGGACATCGTCTTTGTTCGTGCCATGCACGCAGTAACCCCAGACAGTTTACTGCCTATACGGCCATTACGTTGTGGGACTTTTACCGTTTAACATCCAGCAAACTCGTCAACTATTTTTTGCGTTGCTTTTGCTTGAAAGCCTGAACTTGTGGACTGCATTGTTTGCTTGTCCTGTTCCTGTCTGACAACGTTACAACTGTAGCTGAAATCAGAACGTTCCTTTGTTTTTTTAAGAGGAACAGAGTGCGTGTACATGAAGTAGATGATATAGTGTGTACCGTGCGACCCAACTGCTACTGGTCATGTAAACCTGACCCGTTATGAACCGTCAGTCCTGTGACACTTGTGATACTGCTCTCTTTTCCTTGCAGTGACTGGAATGCTGCCAGAGCGTCCATGCAGAAGTAAGTCTTCGTGTGTGTGTGTGTGTGTGTGTGTGTGTGTGTGTGTGTGTGTGTGTGTGTGTGTGTGTGTGTGTGTGTGTGTGTTTGGATGGGTGGGTG
>CM031616.1:49073653-49078653 GCA_018398815.1 Conus ventricosus | reverse complement strand
CTACGTGCTGTGCGTGGAGGACGTGGGCTGTCTGTGTGGCCTGCTGGCCAACGGGTCGTCCAAAGCAGCCATGGAGATCCACAACATCACCATGTTCAGCATCAAAGTGTATCACGAGATGTCGTGCCATGAAGGTAAGGGATCTGTTGAGGAGGCGGGTTTCTGGTCAGTCAGTTTAGAACGATGTGACTGGCCATCATGTTAATATGATCGGTGTCACAGGGATACCAAGACAGACACTTTAGAAGTGTGTTCCTAGGGGAGGATCCATCCTGCCGTTACGGTGATCTCTGGGAATGAATCAGTGGGTACCATTTCCTTGTGCGGGGACCATCTCCTTGTCTCCTTGGGCGGGTACCATACCATCTCCTATGTCTCCTTGGGCGGGTACTTTCTCCTGTGTCTCCTTGGGCGGGTGCCATCTCCTATGTCTCCTTGGGCGGATACCATCTCCTATGTCTCCTTGGGCGGTACCATCTCCTATGTCTCCTTGGGCGGGTGCCATCTCCTATGTCTCCTTGGGTGGGTACCATCTCCTATGTCTCCTTGGGCGGGTGTCATCTCCTATGTCTCCTTGGGTGGGTACCATCTCCTATGTCTACTTGGGCGGTACCATCTCCTATGTCTCCTTGGGTGGGTACCATCTCCTATGTCTCCTTGGGTGGGTACCATCTCCTATGTCTCCTTGGGCGGGTACCATACCATCTCCTATGTCTCCTTGGGTGGGTACCATCTCCTATGTATCCTTGGGTGGGTACCATCTCCTATGTCTCCTTGGGCGGGTACCATACCATCTCCTATGTCTCCTTGGGCGGGAACCATCTCCTGTGTCTCCTTAGGCGGGTACCATACCATCTCCTACGTCTCCTTGGGCGGGTACCATCTCCTATGTCTCCTTGGGCGGGTACCATCTCCTGCGTCTCCTTAAGCGGGTACCATCTCCTACGTCTCCTGAATGAGAACATTGTTTTTGGTTACCAGCAACTATGGTGCTGTAGTTAGCGTCCCGGAATAACACGCCAGGAGGTCACGAGTTCAATTCCCATCGAAGACTTTTACATGTGGAATGGGTTGTGCTGGTATAACGACGGTTACCGTTGACAGGGAACAACACAAAGCAGGGTCAGAGAGTCAAAAGAAAACAGTGGAATTTCTAGCATAGATATGACAGGGTTAGAAAATATCACCACCCAGTCTGCTATACCCTCTTTCCGTGTATGTTGCGCTTTCTCTTGGCTGCAGACGAGATTCGTGTTAAGCAGATAAGAAACCTCTTCTTGTGCGGCTTTTTTTCCTCATCTTCCTCGCCACCCCCCCCCCCCCCCCCCCCCCCCCCCCCGCTCCCCCCAACCTTCACCTCTCCCGCCCCACTATATTATGAATAACAATGTCCTCTGTTGGTCAGTATTTATCGTGGAAATGTCACTCTCCCGAGAAACGGTCTACCAAAGTGACGCTAACAGACTGTGTAAACGGAAAGTCTGTTTTACAGAACAGAGTTCCAGAATTTCACGGAAGGATTGTTAGCCTACACTTGTTTCCCCCCACTACTAGATTGTTCCACAGAAGAGAATTCAACAGTTTCCATACGGTAACAGTGAAGGATTGAATACTTCAATGGTGCTATTGTTTTTGTTTTCTTTCTTTTTTATACTTAACTTTGAGCTTATCTTGGAGCGTTCTGTTTTACAGTTGGAGTGTTTATTTAAGTGTTGTTATAATATTGCATATGTGATGGTGGTTTGTGGTGGTGATGTGTGCACCTCTGTGTGTGTGTGTGTGTGTGTGTGTGTGTGTGTGTGTGTGTGTGTGTGTGTGTGTGTGTGTGTATGACACTGTTTTGGCGGTGTGGTGTGTGTGATTCTGTATTGGTGTGGTGTGTGTGTGTATCTGGGGGTGGGGGTGGGGGAGAGGGTGGTAGGATGTGTGCGTGCATGTGTTAATATTTATATATATGTACAGAGTGACACAAGATGGATAAATGAATTGACAAGGAATGACTGAGCACAGTGCAAAGAGTGGAATATTTTTAATGATATACTTGTTTATAAGTTGTTGCAATATGTGAATTTTGATAATGGCACCACAAACAAATTTTCCTTGTATTCTATGAGGACAAATAAAATATCGTGTATCGTGTATCAACTCCTGCTTTTGTATCCTATCAGTCCCGCCTCCCTCGCAGGGTTTGCGTCCTTTTTCAGGATGTTGGGTGTGTCGGGCCAAAGACGTCCGGTTCCACGCACGCAGGGTTTGCGTCCTTTTTCAGGGATGTTGGGTGTGTCGGGCCAAAGACGTCCGGTTCCACGCACGCAGGGTTTGCGTCCTTTTTCAGGGATGTTGGGAGTGTAGGGTCAAAGAAGTCTGGCTCCTCCCACGCAGGGTTTGCGTCCTTTTTCAGGGATGTGTGGTGTGTTGGTCCATAGAGACCTGATGTCTGATCCTCTCCTTGCCCGTCTGTTTCAGAAGTGCCGCCCGTACAGCCAGAAGAGGAGGGGATCCAGTGTGCAGGTGTGTGTGTGTGTGTTTGTGTGTGAGTGTGTGTGTGTGTGTGTGCGTGTGTGTGTGTGTGTGTGTGTGTGTGTGTGTGTGTGTGTGTGTGTGTGTGTGTGTGTGTGTGTGTGTGTGTGTGTGCGTGTGTGTGTATATATGTGTGTGTGTGTGAGTGTGTGTGTGTGTGTGTGTGTGTGTGTGTGTGTGTGTGTGTGTGTGTGTGTGTGTGTGTGTGATTTTGGTTGTTTGTGTTTCACCTGTTCTCTTCTGTTTGTGCGCTTCTCTCTCTCCTCTCTCTCTCTCTCTCTCTCTCTCTCTCTCTCTCTCTCTCTCCTCTCTCTCTCTCTCTCTCTCTCTCTCTCTCTCTCTGTCTTCATTTCTTCCACCCTTCTCCCCTCTCTCTCTTTCGCATTCGTTTAGTTTGTCTTTCAATTTTGCGCTCTCTCTTTCTTTTTTGATTTTGTTTTGGATTTCTTAAAGGTCAGCTGATTTTGTAATGTTGTAAAGCATCGCACATTATTGCTGTCCACAACATTGTAAGATTATGCATGATGCTTTAAACTGAACAATGATTTCATGTGTTGTTGTTAATTGTTGTGTTTCTGTGTAGTGGTTTATGTTTTGTTGTGTTGTATTATATTGTAGACGGAGTATTCAAACAAACTACAACCATATTTAAGAAAAAAAATAGCCGAAGGACAAATAAACATAAATTAATGCACACTGGCGTTCATTTTGATACACAGGCAAGTGAGTCATTGACAAAAGCCTCTTCAGACATCACAAATGACAGCCAGACAAACATCTTCTAAGTCATAGTTCCCAGACGGCTGTCGGACAGTGAAACAACGGCAGGTGGGGGTGACAGTTGGAAGTCCTATGGCAGTGGATAGCCCTGGCAAGAGCTATCTGGGCAGTATGGTTGAGTGCATCTACTGTGGTCTGCTCTTTGTGACGTCTGAATCAATGGGCTTGAATCACTTGCATTCCACTAGCTCCTTGGCGTACAAGTCCTTTTTTTTTGCCGAACTATGTTCCAAGTTTCCATCTTTCGGAAGAATTTTCACCGACGGTTCCAAATCTGAGGATTGTTTGTTATTTTATTTAATGACTTGTGAGTAACCTTCAACGCGGTGACAGCCCTGATGTGGCCCTTTGCGGTCGGTTGAGCTATAAGCAACCTTATCATTACCTTTATCTTCATTTCAGACCAGCCTGACTATAACCATTGTTGTTAATGTTGTCTCCTTATCTTCATTTCAGACCAGCCTGACTATAACCATTGTTGTTAATAATGTTGTCCCGTTGTCTTCATTTCAGACCTGCCTGACCATAACCATTGTTGTTAATGTTGTCTCCTTATCTTCATTTCAGACCAGCCTGACTATAACCATTGTTGTTAATAATGTTGTCCCGTTGTCTTCATTTCAGACCAGCCTGACCATAACCATTGTTGTTAATGTTGTCTCCTTATCTTCATTTCAGACCAGCCTGACTATAACCATTATTGTTAATAATGTTGTCCCGTTGTCTTCATTTCAGACCAGCCTGACCATAACCATTGTTGTTAATGTTGTCTCCTTATCTTCATTCAGACCAGCCTGACTATAACCATTGTTCCTGTTGTTAATGTTGTCCCGTTGTCTTCATTTCAGACCAGCCTGACCATAACCATTGTTGTTGTTGATAATGTTGTCCCGTTGTCTTCATTTCAGACCAGCCTGACTATAACCGTTGTTGCTGTTGGTAGTGTTGTCCCGTTATCTTCATCTCAGACCAGCTTGACCATAACCATTGTTGCTGTTGCTAATGTTGTCTCGTTCGTTGTCTTCATGTCAGACCAGCCTGACTATAACCATTGTTCCTGTTGTTAATGTTGTCCCGTTGTCTTCATTTCAGACCAGCCTGATGACGACACGCTACGGAAACTCGTGCTTTCCAACGCCGACAGTAAGTATGGCGAAAGGCGAAAATGAAGGGAAGGAAAGGAATGTGAATGAGAGAACAGGAGAAGTGAAATAAAACACAAACAAAAACAGAATAGTGAAGAAGGCGGCCTAAAAGAAAGACTGTAACCACAGACACTGCCAGAAACAAACACTAGGAAGACTTTGTTCGTTCAGACAGTGTAAGGATGGACCACTGCCAGAAACAAACACTAGGAAGACTTTGTTCGTTCAGACAGTGTAAGGATGGACCACTGCCAGAAACAAACACTAGGAAGACTTTGTTCGTTCAGACAGTGTAAGGATGGACCACTGCCAGAAACAAACACTAGGAAGACTTTGTTCGTTCAGACAGTGTAAGGATGGACACTGCCAGAACAAACACTAGGAAGACTTTGTTCGTTCAGACAGTGTAAGGATGGACCACTGCCAGAAACAAACACTAGGAAGACTTTGTTCGTTCAGACAGTGTAAGGATGGACCACTGCCAGAAACAAACACTAGGAAGACTTTGTTCGTTCAGACAGTGTAAGGATGGACCACTGCCAGAAACAAACACTA
>CM031616.1:49036153-49063653 GCA_018398815.1 Conus ventricosus | reverse complement strand
GGGTTAAAGGGAAACCCAGAAAAAAAGTTTGAAGTTCATTTTAAAGGAATTGATAAATTTCAAATTTCCCCCCCCCCCCCCACCCCTACCTTTTTCCCCCCAATTTGCCCCCCCCCCCCCCCCCCCCCCCCCCCCCCCCTTTTTAATTTTTGGGAAACCTTGTTTAAAAAATTTGGGGAATGAAAAATTTTTAAGGGGTAGAATTGGTTTCCTTTGTTTTTTCCCCCTCCTTTTTCCCAAATTCCTAGGACCGAAAATTTTAAATTTAATGGGTTTACTTTCAAAGGTTTTTCCCCCCATTTGAAAAACTTTTATGAAATTTTTGGATATCTTTTCGGGTTTTTTTTTCCCCAAACCCTGAAATATTTTGATTTTTTTAATGAAAACTCTTTTTTAAAAAAAAAAAAAAGGAAAACCAAAAAAAACCCCCTATTAATTGGCCCCCAAATTTTAAACCCAATTATTTAAAATTGGGTCTTTTTTGGTGACATCCTTTTTTAAAAATTGGGGGAAACCCCAAAAAATTTTTAAAATTTGTTGGTTCAAAAATTTTTAACCAAAAGGTTTTTGATTTTTTTTTTGTCCTTCCCACCAAATCCCCCTTTTTTTAAACCAAAATTTCCTTTAAATTTTAGACAAATTAAAAATTCAAAAAAATTTCAAAATTTTTCAAAGGGTTTTTTATTTTTAAAAACCGGGTCCAAAAATTTTGGATATTTTAAATTTTTTCATTCTTTGTTTCCCAAATTATTTTTATTTTCCTTAAAAAATGGCTAATTTTCAATTTATGATTTTGGTGAAAAATTTTTTCTTTGGGCAATCCTTTTTTTTTTTGAAAGGAAATTTTAACAAAAAAGGGTTTTGTTTTTTAAATGAATTGCGTTTTTAAAATTCCCCTTTTTGGCCCAAATGTTTCCCTTTTTTTAACATAATTCCCTTTCGAAAACTTTTTTAAAGTCTAGAAAAAAAACCCCAAAATCTTTTCCCAAAAGGGATTTTTAAAAATTTCATTTTATTTTTACGGGGCTTTTTCAAAACCGGGTTGGCTTTTTATATTTTTTTTGGGCAAACATTTTTTTCCCTTTCCAATGAAAAGGACCTTTCAAAAAGTTTCCGGTGGTTTCCGTTTTTTAAAATTTGGCGGATTTTTAAACCAAACCCTTTATTTTCCTTTTTTACACATGTTTCTTTTTTTAAATTGTTTTAAGAAACAAATACCTTTTTTTCCAAAAAAGGTTTTTTTAAAAATTTTTTTTAAAAACCTTTGGCCCACAAAAAAAACCGGGGTTTTTATTATTTTTCTTTTTCTTTAAAAAAATTTATTCCTTTTTCCCCCCTTTGTATCCTTCAAAGCGCGGGGTCTTTTTCAAAATTTCTTTCCCCTTTTTTATACCCCAAAATTTTTCTTTTTTTTTTAAAATTTGTTTTTAAAATTTATCTTCTTTTTTTTCCCTTTTTTTTTTAAAAAAAAATTTTTAAAAAAATAATTTAATAAATTTTTTAAAAAATTTTTTTTTTTTTTTTTTTCAAAAAAAAAAAAAAAAAAAATTTTTAAAAAAATTTTAAAGGGTAAAAAAAAAAAAATTTTAAAATTTTTTAATAAATGTTTTTTTAAAAAAAAAAAAAATTTCCCGTTTTTTTTCCTTTTTCCCGTTTTGGTTCAATTTTTTTTCCTTTCTTTACTCTTTCTTTTTTTCGCAGTAGATGAAACCGTTTTCGCCCTTTTTTCTTTAAAACGGGAAAAATCGAGAAAAAAAAATTTCAAAAATTTGAGATTGTAATTTTCTTTCTGATTCATTAATGTTTTCTGTATTATAGGGGTTTTCTTTTTTTAACCTTTTCGTCACGGTTTTAAATTTTCATCTAAATATGAATTATCTTTAAATTAAGCAAATTTAAAATTTTCCAAAAAGTATTACGCTTTTGTTTTCTTAAATTTTTTTTTTTAATTTAACAAAGAGAGTGATTTTGTTCTAAAACCCGGTTTCAATGTCTATTTCATTAAAGTATAAAAAACAACGGGTGTTGATATCAAAAGGGAAATCTAGCCTGGCCGTTGAAAGGGATTTTTTTCTCCACGTAAAACGGCGACACTCGGGGTTTTTTTATTTTCCCCCCAAATTTCTTTAAGGTCTGTTTTTTCGTTTTCATGTTTTAAACAGCCTTTTTTGGTGGGGATATTTATATGTTTGAAATTTTTGTTAATCTCGGGAAAGGGTAAAGGGAAACCAAAATTAAAAATCCCCCTTTTTTAATATTTTCTATCCCAAAAAGTCCAACAATTTTTTTTTGGGAGAAAATTGTAAAATTCTGCGCCCGTCCCTTTTTGGGGCCCATTTTAATTTTTTTTCGAAAAAAAGGTTTTCTTTCCTATTTTATCCCCCTCCCGTTTCATGAGAAAAGTTTCCAGAATCACCCTTAACAATTTGTTTAACCCTTAAATTAAAAAGTTGTTATTAAACAAAAATCGGGACCTCTTGCTTTGGGAAAAGAGAACTTGAAAAAATACGCCTTATCCCCCACCCCGCTGGTTATACTGTTCCTCTTTTTTTAAAAATGAGTGTTCTTGCAGGAAGTAACTGAATATTTTTTACACTTTAGAAAATGGAAAAATACCCGTCTCTTCTTCAAATTTATTAAAGGCCCTGCAGTTTTTTTGAGAGAAACGACACATTTACTGTCCTTTTTTTTGTACGGGGGCTTTAAAAGGAAGGGACAATAAACATGTGAAAATAAAACAAAACCCAAAAAAGGGTCCCCAAGTCAAAAACAACTGACACCCGGGAAATAAACCCCACCCAACCCCAGTAAAAAACGGGAAAAAATTTTCAATCGTTTTGAACCAAAAACCCACATATACTATGAAACAAAGGGAAAAAACATATCAAAAAAAAAAAAGCGGGAAAAACCCATTATCACTTACAATCATCATACAAAACAAAAAACAACAACAACAAAAAAAAACCCAAAAAAATAAGATGATGTTTTTGTTTTGACCCCAAAAACGAGCGGGGGGGCATGACCAAAGGTAGAAAAAAAAATCGTGTCGCATTTTAAGTGATTTATGCATGCGGGGCGCGCCCCAAGCGCCCCGGTTGTACCCAAAGGGGCGAGGGGGCAAAAAAAAAAGGGAAAAAGGGGGGGGGGGGGGGCGGGAAGGGAGGGGGGGTTTGGGCAGGGTCCCCCGTGCTTTACTTTCCTTACTAAAAGGTGTAAAACCCTCCGCTAAAATGTGTGGAGAGTCCCAGGCGGTTTGGGGCAGGGGGAAAACCCGACCACTGTGGTTTTCTAAAAATTTTTGGGGAAATTTTTAATTTCCTCTGTGCACGTGTCACAGGGAGTACGAGAAACAAAATTTTTGTTTTTCTCCCCCGCCCCCCCCCCCCCCCCCCCCCCCCCCCCCCCCCCCCCCCCCCCCCCCCCTTTTCCATTCAGGATTTTTTTTGACTAGGCAAAAAAAAAAAAAAAAAAAGCAGGAGAGGGGAGAGAGAAAGGGGGGGGGGGGGGGGGGAAGCACGGAGGGGGGGGAAAAATTTGAAACGCACGCACATAAAACTAAAAATTTTCCACAATCCCTTGGGAAAGATTAAAAACAACATTTTTCATGAAAATGGTCCCGTGAAAGCCCCCCTTTCTCCCCCCCCCCCCCCCCCCCCCCCCCCCCCCCCAAAGCTCCCATCACAACACAGCGTAATTATTTTCGCTTCCCAATTTCCCCTTTCCTTAAAAAACAACAAAAAACCATTTTCTCCTTCCCAAACGTATGTAATCTACAGAATAATCAGCATTAGATTTTTTAATGAGGAGAAAAAGAGAGGGAGAAAGGAGAGAAAAGTGGAAGGGAGAGAGTTAGGAGAAGAGGAGAGAGAGAGGAAAAAAGAAGAGGGGGGGGGCGGGAAACCCAGACTACTTCGGGCAGGAAAGGGAGAGACGTAGGAGCTAGACAAATCAGCAGATCGGAGAGAAAGGAAAAAACAGATAGACGGGTTTACAGACCTTACAGAGATGGGGGCCCGGGGGGGGGGGGGGGGGGAGGAAAACTTTGGATAGCTGGGCACACTCAATAAGCCCATAAAAACATTTCCCCTCAAAAAATTTTAAGCTATTGTTTTACCCAAAAAAGGGTTTCAAAAAGTAACATTTATGTTTTCTTTCTTTACCTTTTCCGTGAATAGCTTTCAGAAAATTCGGGCATCTTTTAATGTAAAACTTTATTTCCTTCCTTTCCCCCCTACCCTTTCTTTTTTAAAAACAATTTTAAAAGGCCCCCATTCAAACACAACAAACATGGACACGTTTGAAATTCTATTCCAAACAGGGGGGGGGGGGGGGGGAGGTCTTTCTGTGCATTGAAAAGTTTCCTATGTAATCTTTGAAATAAAAAGGCAGAGAAAAAGAGGAGGGGGGGGGGGTGGAGAAAAGAGAAAAGACATACAGGAGAGGGGACTGGACAGACGAGAGATAAATACAGAGTGGTGGAAGGAGAGAGAGGGGAGAAAAAGAGGGGAAGAGAGAGAAGAGAAAAGGAAGAGAGAGAGGGGGAGAGGAGGGGAGAGAGTGAAGCGCAGGGTAAAGAGACACCATTATGAAACAAAATCACTTATCATAAATTGGACAATCCAAAATTCCTTTCGAAGGTGATGGCCTTTTTACAAATATCTTTAAAGGGGACACTGTACAAAACTTTTTTTTCCCCTCCTTTTTGAACCCTTTTAATAAAAACCTGCGTCAAATAAACTCCCTAAACCCCCCTTTCCCTTATACAAAAAAATCATTTTCAACTTTTGCAAACTTTGATTTTGAACTCCAGAGGATAGTAAAATTCCCTTTGGAGGAGGAGAGGAGAGAAAAGAAAAGAGGGAAAAGGGAGAGAGAGGGGAGGGGGACAGACAGACAGACAGACAGACAGCGGGACGACGGCCGGGACGCGGGACGGGCCAGAAAAACAGTGAGAAAGCAAACGATCGGACAGACAAAAAGGGGTAGGCAGCCTTTTAAATCATTAAAAAAAAGAGAGAGGAGAGAGAGGAGGGAGGAGAGAAAAGGGTGAGAGAAAAGGGGAGAGGGGAGAGAGGGGGGAGGAGGGGGAGAGCATGCTGATATTTTTTGATACTTCATTAACAATAAACGAACCCCTTTGGAAATTTGGTTTCAAAACAGATTCTGAAGAAAACAGGTTTTATGAAAAAACAGGGAAATTGTTTCCCTTTTCTCTCCCCCCCCCCCCCCCCCCCCCCCCCCCCCCCCCCCCCCCCCCCCCCCCCCCCCCCCCCCCCCCCCCCCCCCCCCCCCCCCTCCGTTTGAAAATTTAGTTTCCCCAAATTTAAAATACAATACCCTGAAATCTCAAAGATTTTCTCCCCTCCATTCGCTTTGAAAACCCCTTGTAGCATTTAAATTTTTCCAATATCCCAAAAAGATGGCGGGGCAATAAAATTTTCTGGGTATTTAAGAGGGGGGAGAGAGAGGAGAGAAGAGGGAAAAAGGAGATGAAGAGGAGGGGAGAGAGAGGGGAGGGGAGGGGGGGGAGGAGAGGGGAAGGGGAGGAGAGAGAGGGCAGTTGATATTTAAATTTCCCTTTATGTTTTCCCAATATGACAATCAAAAATTCCCCACGGGTTTGGTTATTTTACACTGACAAATTTATCATAATAAAACATAGCTGCCCCTCCTTTCACCCCCCCCCCCCCCCCCCCCCCCCCCCCCACACACACACCCCCAAAAATCTTATCATAAAAAAAGGAAAATTTGAAAAAACCCCAAATTTAAAAAACACGCTTCTGTTTTTTTACTATTTCCGTTCCACATGAAAAAATCCGTGACACTGGAAAAAAAAAAGTTTGGGAACATTCCAAGCCCGGGTAAAGAGAGAGACAGAGAGAGAAAGACAGAGAGAGGAGGGGGAGGGAGGGAGGGGAGAGAGAAAGGGGACCCGAGAACAAGAGGGAAAAGAGAGGAGAGGGGAAAGGGGGAGAGAGGAGAAAAGAGAGAGTTTGGGGAGAAAAGGAGAGAGAAAAGGAGAGGGGAGAGACAGGACAGAGAGAGAAAGAGAGTGAGAAAAATTTTTAGAGGGTTTTGGTAGGGTTTCGCAAAATTTAACATGAAAAAATTTCATTCAAAAAAAACCCAAAAACAAACGCAAAAAAAAATTTTTTTGGCAACGTTACCCCAAGGTTTTCTGACATTGGAAATAATGGTATTTTTTTAAAAGTAAAACAGAAAAATTTTTTCTGTTCTCCCCCCACTTTCCCCCCAAAAAACCGTTTTTGGGCGAAAGTGCCCTAGAATCGCTTTTAAATGTTCTCTGACAAGAAAGCTTCAATAACCAAAAAAAACGATTATTACAAACAAATCATACTGGGGTGGGGTTTTCCGTTTTAAATACAAATTTTAAAATTTTTTCAGTTTTTAAATTTTTGCTTAATACGTTTTTTTCCCTGGTCTTTTTTCAATAACATCTTTTTTCGCGCAAACATTTTTCCCAAATGAGTCTCTGTCTTTCATGTGAAAAACACTACGTCTTTAACTGTTTCAAAAAGCCCTTTTAAAACGGGTTTTATATTTTTGGCTTTAAAATCCACCATTTTTCCTCCCATCCCTTTCCGCTAAAAAGCTATTTTTGGAAAAAGTGTTTCTCTTTTCCCCCCCCCCCCCCCCCCCAAAAAGGTCTCTTTTCCCGAACAGTCATCATAATAAATAGGGTTTGGTTCCTTCAAACAGTCTTTTTAAAAATTTTCCCAAAACACTCACTCAGTTTATTGCTGGATTAACAAAAATTTATGGCTCATCGGTCCTTTAAAAACCCTTTCTACCCATGTTTTCTTTGTTCCTTTTAAGTGTTGGACGGGAAAACCACATATGATTAAAATTATAGCGATTAAAAACTTTTTGTAATGGGTTTCTAGGAAAAATATTGTTTTTCCAAAACCCGGTCTCCCCCAAAAATTTAAAAAAGCAATGGGAGTTTTTTTTCAAAAATTTTTAACTGCTCCATATTTTTAAAACAGATTTTAAATCAAATTAAAGTTATTATTTTTATCTTTACTCTCTGTCAAAAACTTGTTCAGTATAATAAATCCCTTTTGAGGCTAAATGTTTTAAGATTAACCCCCCCCCCCCCAATTCATTTCTGAAAGATTGTTTCTTTTTAAAGTCAACATTGATTTTTTTTGCTTGTTGTTATGATCTTAATACCCTCGCCATTGGGGAAAGAAAAGGGCGAGGGTACGTTAAAGGGTTTTTAAGTCTAATTTTTGCCAGAAAATTAAAATTAAATTTCCTTTTAAAAGGGTTTCATCACAAAACCCTAAACCCCCATCCCTCCCCCAACATTTTTAAAAAGACAGAAATTTAAAATTTTAATTGTAAAACGTTTTTCTAAATTTTTGTTTGGGAAAGAACTGTAATTTTTTTAGAAGTTTTTTTTAACAACGGGTTTCTTTTCTGTGGGGATGTATGCTTTTTTCCCAAATACGGCGTTTTTTCCCAATTTTTTTCCCGACTATTGTCGTCCGGCTTTAACTTACTTGAAAAAGGGAAAGGTTGAATCCCTTTTTGAAACTTTTTTGCGGTAAAATTTGTAAATGGGCTTTTGTTTTCAAATTTTTGCCCCTTTAAAAGGGGGTTCTATGTCCCATTTGAGGTCGGGTTTTTTCGAACTTTTTATTATTCATACGGGCCCAAACATTTTTTTGCCTTTTGTTTGCGCCGGGGTTCTATTTTTGGGAAAATTTTTGCTTTCCCCAACCTCTTTGCGTTTAAAATCCCCAATCTTTAGTGACTCAAAATTTTTCAAAGCCCCTATCTCCTCCGTTCTTTTCAAAGTCCGCAGGTTTTGAAAGGTCTTTTTAATTTCTAAATTTTATACCCTTTTTCGGGGCGCTAATTTTAATCCTGGTTCTTCGGGCCCCACGGACATTTTTTAAAAAAACCTTTTTTTTTATTTCCAAAAAAATGTGGGTTATAAATTTTAAACTTTCCCGCTTTGTCTTTGATTTTTATTTTTAAATGCCCCGAAAATCCCAAAAAAACTAATTTTTTAAAATGAAAATTTTGGGAATTTTGTAAAAATTTCCCAAATTTGGGTTTTGGCAGTTTTCCCGGACGGAAGAGTTTCTTTTAAAATTTTGGGGCCTTCCTTCAAAATAAGTTTTCATCAGTGCTAAGCTCACCCAATTTGAACATGGGAGTAATGTGGAAATGCAAGATCGAGGGGAAATTTCCCCCCTCTTTAAGTATTTTTGGTTGGTGTAACTCTAAATCTATAATTGTTAGCTGAAAACCTAACTTTTTAGCTAGCTTTTATAAAAATTGAAACCCTGCTTCTTTTTTCAGGCTTGAAAAATTAACATTGTTTTCGTTTTGGCTTTGTTTTTTTTGAGAGTAAGGTCAAGGTACTCATTTCTTTTTTAGTGAGAAACCCCCCGTATTCCCCTCGGGGTTTTGGGTTTAAAACGGGGCCCCTAAGTTTCCCTGCATTTTTAATTTTTTGAATTTTATTATTTCCCTGGCTTCACTTATTTTAAAAACCAAAAGGGATTTTGAAAAAATATTTCATGAAGTGAAAACCATTTTGGCTCCGATTGTTATCAAAAGCATGTTCAAAAAACGAAGGGCGGTCTTGGGTTGTTATTTTTTAAAAAACATTTTTTTGAACAAAAATTAAAAATGGCGCGTTAAAATATATAAATGAAAAATTTTTGTTGGGCCCCCACTACAATTTTTAAATTTTTTGGGCAACTGTACTCTTGACATTGGGGGGACCCAGACTCCCTCTTTTATAAAAAGGTGATTTCTCCATTGAAGACCCTTCTTAACCCCCTATTGAAACGCCCAAACCAAAAATGCGGGGTTTTTTGTCATCGATGCGTTTTTCAGAACCAGTTAAATTTTGGGCTGTTTTTTGGGCCCCATAAACGGGGGTTGGAGTGTGTATGCTGATATTTAAATCCCAATGACCCTTTTGGGGTGGGTCCCGTGTAAGTTTTCATTTCTATTACCCCTTCAGGCGTATTTTGATGAAATGAAAGCGCCTTCCAAAATTGAAAAACCATTTAATCCATTTAGAAACCCAAAAATTAGAAAAGGAAGGCTTTTAAAAAGGATCTGAAACCAAATTTTAAAATATTAAAACCAAGGACTGGCTTTAGAAAAAAGTTGGCCCAAATTTCAGGGCCCTAGGCGATTTTTTTTCGGGGCACGAAGAAAGTTAACTATGACGGGCATCCCCCCTTTCAAATCTTTCTTTTTTGGCACAACTTTTTCACCCCGGGGTCCCTACTGAAAGAGCTTTAAAACAGCTGGACAACTTTTATCTTAGAACTTCAAAGGGGGCCCTAACTAGGGCGGGGAATAGAACGAAAAAAACGATCTATTCTTTTAATTACTTTTTGGTTTTTTGTTTTAGGGTCGCAAGCACAGGCAAGATCGAGCTTAACTGATCCTTTTTTCTGGCTTTGACGCACAAAAAAAAAATTACTTAGAAAATTTTTGGGGGACGCCTTTAATTCTACAGTTGATTTACCTTTAAATATTAAAAAAGGGACCAAATGTTTTACAATACGCAAAATCGAAAGTAGACTTTGTTTTTGGAAATTTGGGTTTTTACATGCTGCCTTCTGACCCAGAATCCAAAGGTTTGGAAAAATATGGGAAATACAACAAAGGGAAAAATTGTTTCAGGCAATTTTAAAAGAAGGTTTTGGGAAAAAAAGACATTTAAAAACTGGCCCGAATATTACAAACCAAAAAAAGAAAAAACCCCCAAAAATAAGTCTTTTAATCCCCGAGGCCCAAAGCCCCAAAAATCCCCTTGAAGGGCTCAGCAAAGCTCGCGGATTGTTGCGTGACCCTGAAAATTTTAAAAGACCGGTTGTTCCCTTTGGGTTAAATGGGATTGGATTACTTTGGGCTTTATCTTTCTAAAATTTTGTAAACCCCCCTATTAAAAGGAAAACTAATGCCCTAAATCCGGCCATAAAACCCAAAAACTTTGCTTTCAGTAGACCCCAAAAACCCGTGGCAATACTTTCCCCCAAAATTCCTGGAAAAACTGTCCCGGCTTTACCCGCTAATTTTTTTAAATTTTCTTGCAAGATGATCAAGTGTTTTTTTACCCTTTTTTTTATCAGGCGGAGATGGAGGCGTTTGGGGCGGGGCACGGGGCTTTGGCCTCCACCCCCGCCTGTTAAAAGCCAACCCAGTGGGCTTTTGCAAAAACCTAAAGGCCGTTTTTTAAAAGCCCTTTCTAATGTGAATCCCTGTCTTCCCAAAACCGTGTTGTAAATTTGTTCTGCTTGCGTTGGTTTATATAAAATTTTTTTGGTGGGTTTTCTTTATTCTATTCACCCTTTAGTTTGTAATTGGTTTCGGTTTGTTTGGACTTTTTTGTCTTGTGATTCTCTTGTTCAAGATTTTTTTAGTCTTTTTTTTTTATTTTTTTCTTTAATAATTTTTCCCTACGATTTCCCGGGCGCCCGCCTCAACGAGGTTTTTTTTTTCTCTTTTTTTATTTCATCTAGTTCAAACCCAGTTTTGCAAATTTTTGTTAATTCGCCCCTGATGTTTCAAAGCATGATCAAGGGTGTATTTCTGCAGGGTAAACGGTGGTCGTGTTTTAGTCTTTAAAAGTGTTTTTTTCTGAAAAACTGGTTTTTGTTCTATTGGGATTTTTATTCGTTGTGATTGATTTAAAATTTTTTAAGTTCATTTTTTTGCATTTTTTTTATCTGTTTGGGAGTTCTTGTAGTGTGTTTTGAAGTTTTTGCAATGCATCCCTATCTAATTTTGGGGTTTGCAATGCCCAAGGGGGATTTTGGGACCCCTCGCAGGGAAATCTATTTCTAAATTTTAACCCCGGCTAAAAAAAATTTTAGGGGTCTTTTTTTGTTTTTAAGCTGAAAAAAAGTTGCCCTCCCCGGGTTTTTCACAGGGAAAAAAGGCCTCTTTTAAATTTAAAACATTTGGGGGGGGCTAAAATTGGGGGACGTTTTGGCCTAAACTTTTTTTAAATGCTTCGGGCGTACTTTCTGTTAAATTTACGCCCCATTGAGAGCCCTTGAGGTTTTCTGTGTCAAAGGGATCATTTCCCCCCATGTCGGGCTCCAGGGGCCAAAAAAAAATCATAATCTTCTTCTTCTTCAAATTTTTGCCTTTGGGTTTTTAAAAAATTAAAAATTAAAATTTTTTTTTTTGTTTTAAAAAAAATTTTCACAAGCACTTTGGCCCCGAAATTTTTGACCCGCCCTAGAAAAACTGAAAGAACCCCTTTTGGGGTGAAAGGGGAAAAAAGCGGGGCTATTACTGTTCCAAATTTTTCCATTACTATTGTTTCAGATCAAATTTTACTGTCCCAAATTTCCCGACCCAGGAGAGATGGACGTGATTGTTTCCGGCTCTGCGCGTTTACTTTTCAAAAAAGCGCTCGCTTTAACCCAAAAGAAACCCAAAAAGGACAGTTGTACAGAATCTGGGGCGGGCCCAAACGTTAAAAAAATTTTATAAAACTTGGGGGGAAAAAATATTTTCTTTACGATTTCAGACATATTTTTAAAACCCATTCGGTTTTATGGCTTTAAACCCGGGGCCCGAAAGGGCCCCCCGACTTTGCGTTTTCCCAAAGGTTTTGAAAAAGAAGGGAAACACTAAACTTTGAATAGGGTTTCGCGGTTTCTAAAGCGGCAAAAAGTATGTTTGGGTGTAATTTTGCGTTTGGAAATCGCTTTCCATTCCCTTAGATTAGAGTTGGGTTAAAAACGCATGGCCATACTTTCAAGGGGCATTAAAGGGCCCGATTTTTCATAGAATAACTTTTAAATTTAAAACAAAGGGTTTCCCAAAACAAAGCGCCGAAGCAAAGTACGCTTTCCCGCATTCGTTAGGTTTGCGTTGTTAGCAAACCCCCAATTTAGCAAGGTGAAATTTTGGGGCCAAAAATCGTCAAAATTAGCAAAATATTAAGAAAAGTGATTCATCAAGCAAATATCCCCGAAGCGGGCAGACACTTATGGAATTTAGGGTTTTTGCGTCTCAGCAAAATCGTTAAAGGTATTTTTTTGTGTGAAGATGAAGAACCCTTCAAAGAGGAAATGAAAAGTTTTTTAATCCAAAAAAAAACGTAAATACAATGTTTTGATTGGGGGCCGGGCCTTAAACCAAAACTAGCTAGCCGGGGTTTGCCCTTTTCATCATTTTGACAAATTTAAAAAAAATTGTTTGGGGGGGGGGAGGGGGTTGAAATCCAAAAAGTTGAACCCGTGTCTTTAAAAATTTTACACCTTCACAGTTTTAAGACTTGATGTTTTTTTAACCCAACCCCAAAAAACGGTTTAAGGATTGCCTAAAGGGGCAGGGGATAATCCGTTACATGGAAGCGGGGAAACTGTGAGGACGTAATAAACAAATTTAAATTTATAAAAAAGAAAAAGGGCCCAAAAAACCCCTTAATGTAAATTTGTTTTTTTTTATATGATTTCGCAAAACTGAATATTTAAGGAAAAAAAGATTAAAAGAATTCATTACTAAAATTTTTTTTATTTTATAAAAAGCATGCCCGTTCAGGTTTTTCCAAAAATTTCCTACAGCACGGGATGCCCAAAAGGAAAAGGGTAGAGGGAAAAACCCCGAAGTAAAAAACCTTAGATTTTCAAAAATTAACAAAAGCAACAAAACTAGGCAGGGGCCCTTTCAAAATACAGCCCCCAAAACCCAAAAGAAGGGATTCTGCTGCCTTTAAAGCTTTTCATGTTTTAAAACTGGGGATTTGACTATAAGTGCTCTATCGCAGGGGAAAAAAGGGGGGGCCCTTTTGCACGGGGGATTGGGGCACCCGCGCTTTACCCCTAGGAGGTTTTTTCTTTGCTTCGGCCCGTGGTCTTTGCTGGGAAGTGCGGCCGGCAAAAAATTAAAAAACTAAACTCCAAAAACACACAGTATTGGGTTTAATAAATAACAGCTTTAAAATTAGCTCCCTTCAAGTGTTTAATTTAAAAAAAGCGTAGTTGACCCCAAACATCACGGATGAAGAAAAATTTTTCGTTTACAAGCCGATTTTAATGACTACAAAAGACAAAGGTTTTTTTCTTCAAAGAAAAAGGCCCGGGGGAAAATTTTCTCAACAGCCCCGCGCCCGGGCAGAATTTTAAAAAAAAATGCTTAAAAAAAATAAAAGAGAATTAAACTTTGTTCTAAACAGTCACAGTTAAAAAAATTTGAAGGGGTTTTTTATTCTTTAGTTTATGGTCCCAAGCCCAAAAAGACCGTTGTTTTTAAATTCTGTTAAGCCGTTGTTTTTTTTTATTTAAAATTTAAAAATTTTTGGGGTTAAAAAAAAAGAAAGAAGCATGGCTAAAATATATGAAGGCCCCGTTTAATTTTTTTGAAGGAATGCTCGGGGGGAGGAAACGTTTATTTAAGAGCACTGAATTTATATTTTATTTAGAAGTCATTGACCCCCAAAAAAAAGTAAAAGGCCCAAATGTTGTTATGCTATTTTCGTTCCCGGCAAACTAACAATAGACCCACCCGGTTTAAAATAATGTTAGTGTTTTTAAACGGGCTATTTAACAATAAATTTAAGAAAATTTTAGGAAATTTGGGTTCGGGCTAAAAAACAGGGGATATTCTTTCCTTTAATGACTTAACACCCCGGGTTTTTCAGCGAACTGTTTCCAAGTTTGACCTGCCCCTGGGAAGAAGTTAAAAAGGAGGCTCTGGTTGGGGCAGAGGGGGGGAAAGTTTAGAGATTTGATTTAAAAAAGGCTAAAAATATTTCCCGATTGTAGGCAAAAGGGTTACATTGTACCTCGGGGGTTGGGGTTTTTAAAAAAAGGGAGTTTTAAACTAAAAAATTCAGAAAACAAAAATTTCATGGGTGCGTTCTTTCAAGGGTGCTTTATGTCCGCCCAACCGCGAGGAGGGGGCTAAATTTCGGCAATCGCCAAAGATTTTCTTCAATGGAATTTTCCTTTCCCGTTTGTGTAACCAAATTGTCGTTTTAAGAAAAAACAACCCCAAAAACTGTTAATTTTATACACATGGGAAAGAGGAGGAAAAAAAATTTTTGGCCCAAATTTTGGGGTCCAAGAAAAAAGGGCAACAATGGCCCAAAGGCCCAAAAATTTTTGTGGGCTTACTCCTTAAAGTTTTGCCGCAGGGCTGCCCAAATTTCCATTGATTTTCGCCCCAAAGAGCGATATTTGGGGCCAACTTCAAAAACAAATAAATAAAGATTTTTGCGAAAATGTTTAACAAGAATTCCATCTGTGCAAGCCGGAAGGGGAAATTTTTAAAACATTTTTTAAAAGTTCTGTAGATGGAAGGGCAGAATTTTCTACGCCCCCGCCCAGGATCTTTAAAATTTTTTTTTAAAAAAAGGAAACGGCTGCAAACAAGTCCATAAAGTATTTTTTTAGACTTCGAGTCGCTTTTTGTTCCTTTTGAAGGGCCCCGCAAAACAAAAACTTCGAAAAAACGTTTAATGGGGTAAAAATCAGTTTGTTATTTTTTCCTTCATTTTTGTTAGGTCGGATGGGGGTTTTTTCAGAACCAGAATTATTTTGGGACCCCGGGTGCTGGGAGAAACATTCTTTTAAAACGCATGCGCCAAATTTCGTTTCGCCTGTTCTAATAAATTAAAAATTATCTGAAATCATAATGGCCCCTGAAGGGCCAAAACGTATGATCGCCCCGCATTGTTGGATTTTCGGTTTTTGAGCTAACGCCCAAGGGTGTAAACCCCCCAGTTTAAAAGGGCCAAGGGTCAAATTAGTGGGGAAGGGTTTTGGGTGCAGCGCACAGTAAATGGGAATTTTTCAATAAAATTTGATCCAAAGACAAGGAAAGTGCCCGTATTCTTTCTATTAAAAATTTCGAGGTTTTCGAATCTCCCTTATAAAAGAAAGCAGTAGACCCCCATGCCTTTAGGGTGTTTATGGATCGCACCCGGGCATCAGAAAAATAATGTGGTTTTAATTTAAAAATTTTCATGCTTTTTTGAATTTTGCGCACATGATGGGGTCATTAGAAGGGACTAGCTTTGTCCTTAAAGTCTGCCCAAAAACGGAGGGAAAATTTTGACCCAACGCTTTTAGAAAGGGTTTTTTACCCTTATGAGTAAAATGAAAAGTTGGGGAAAAGGGGTTTTACGAAGAGCCCCTTTCCTCCCAAAAAGGGGCGTTCTTTTTTGTCTTAGGGAAAAAAAACATCAGCGACTCCGGGTTTCCCGCATGCTCAAGATGCTTGGCAAAAGTTAGATTGTTTAAAAAGATGGGAGACTATCATGGAAATCCTATTTTTTTGGCGGTATGTTTGTTGGCGGGCGTCTTTGGGAAAAAAATAGAAAGGGCCTTTGGGTTAAACTTAAATTTGGATCATGCGCATTATATTTTTGCACCCCGGGGTTTAGTGGGACGCTTTCTTAAAGGGTTTTTGGAGTACAGATTGAAATTTAAATTTTCGATTTTCCAATGATTTTTAGTTTATTGAAAAAGGATTGCGTGGGGAAATTTGTATGGCGTCGCATCATTACGGTTTAAGCAAAAAACAAAAAACTTTAAAGGGCTATGATCCCAGGGAAAAGGCCTAACTATTTATGTTTTTGGGGGCAAACCCTTCGGAGGGTGGGCTTTGGGCAATGCTTCCCTTACCCAAATTTATAATGTTTCACAGGCGGCGGGCCCGAACAATATTAAAAAGGGGATTAAAATGGTTTTTTGGGAGTTTAACGCCTGATCCGCTTGGGTTTTTATTTTGAAGTTGAAATTAAAAAATACCCCAGGAAAATCCCTGACCCGCTTAAAGATATCCATTAGCAGCAGAAAGTCTAAAAAATGGCCCAAAAGAGCCACCTAAACTTGTGCCTAATTTCGAGGCCAAAAAAAAAAAATGTTTTTGTCTTTTCCCGATTCTACAATTTTTTTTAAGAAATGGTTTTAAAAATTAAAAAGTGTCCCTTGTATAATTTCCCTTTCCCTCAAGGGGGCGTTATGAAACCAACTATGAAGAACAAATGATCTTGAATAAATCCACAGATGCTTTTAAAAAAAAGACTTTTTTTTTTTTGTGATGAACAAAAAGCTGTGTCGGAAAGACTATGGGGAATCCGCAAAGCGCAAAGATTTTCAGATTAGTCACCAAAAGGAACGAAAAAATTTTAAATGACTTTAAAACCTAATTTTTCGGACTTTAGAAGTTTTTTTGATCAGCTTTTTTTTTTGGGATAAAGAAGAAAAAAAAGAAAGTCAAAAATTTGACAAACCCGTATTTTTTTGGGTTTATGTTTTTTGGAAATTTTAAAGCTTTTGATGTTAGGGGTTTTTATGGGCTACCCTTTTTTCCCTCGTATCTGAGTCCAGGGTCTTTTACGGGTACAGAAGTTTTGTTTTTGATTTTCCTATGAAGAATTTTATAAGGGTTTGGAAACCCCAAATAGCTAAAAGGGGATGCGGGGGGGTACGGCCCTTTTGATTTACCCTAAAAAATTCGCCTTTGCCCTTCAAATTTCTAACCAAAAAAGGTTTTAGGAAAAAGGGAAAGGGTGAATTTTGGAAGGTGATTAAGGGGGGTATGTTGGTTTAAGGTCAAAATGTTCGTTTTTTTGGCCAGGAGAAAAACTTAAGAAAGGGAAAGGGGAAAACTGCAGGTTGTGCAAATAAAAATTTCACATGACAACTACCCAAAAAAGCATTTTTTGGCAATAAGGGCTTTTCATATGACAACGTTAAAAATGCCCATCTAATCTAATGGTTTAACACAAAAGTTTACCCCCCCCGAAGTCATTAGAAAAGAACAAAAAACAAAAAGGGGGTTTGTTAATTCCCGGGGTTTTCATATGAATCGGGCATGGAAAGGGCCCCATTAAACAGGGGGTTTTTTTATTTTTATCAACTTTTATTTTTTAGTTTTAATTTATTTGCTTCATCCAATTCCTTTTAAAACTTTTCTCATGTTTGCTTGATGCGTTGAATTTTTTTTTTTATTTCAAAATATTCTTTTTCCCAATTTTGGGGGGTTTTAGTTGTAGGTGATCTGGAAAAAAATTTTGCTTGCATTGATTAATCCCCGAAAAAAGTTTCCTTTAAAAGATTACCCCGCCTGAAATGTTCCCGTATCATTTTTAAGGTTTTTTTTCTTTACCATTCTTGTTTGTCCCGGTTCCTTTTTGGCCCCTTTCCCTTTTAAACCCCAAAAAATGTTTTCGTAAATTTAATTTAAAACGGGAAAAATGATTTGGTTTTGGGGTTTCTGCAGTTCTTCTTTCACAAAAAATTTTTAGGAGTGGGTTTTTTTTTGTGTTTGTTTCTCGTAAATAATTTCCGGGGGATTTATCTTTACATTCTTTTTTTTTCTTATGGGTCAACATCCAAACTGGGTCTGTTGGCCCCGATGGAAATGTCCCCTTCTGCTTCCCCGGGGAAATAAAGGTTCCTTTTCTTTTTAAACCAAAAGGTAATAGTTTGCTGGGTTTTTACTGGAGTCTTTAGCAAATTTTTTTTTTTTTTTGATTGTTTTAGGTTTTAGTCCCTTTAATTCTTCATTATTCATTGCGCGGGAAAAATGAGGGCCCGTCTTTAACCCATTTTGTGTTGCGAGTATTTTCAATAAGCTCTCGTGATATGGTAGGAGAAATCTTTCAGCTAATGTTTGTTAAAGTTTTTAATAAAACCCGTGATCTGTGAAAATCCCCGGGAAAGGGCCCCTTTTTAAAGGTTTAAATCTTTGTTTCAAAATAATTGGGTTTCACTTGCCCTTTTAAAATTTTTTTTCCTCATTTGAATTGAAACCCGGGGGGTTTAAATTAAAGGGCCCCCGGTTTGGGTTTTCCGTTGTATAGCAACCGCAAAGCAGAAGCACTCTTTTTTTGTTTAAGGTTCTGTTTTTATATCTTGGGAAACAGGGCAATGACTGTTTAAATGCGTACAAAAACTTTTTCGTTAATTACAGAGGGTTTTAAATATTGAAGATCCCTTTTATTTGGGGGTCGTTTTTGGGGGTTTTTGTTCACAAAGTGCGGTCTCTGTATTCGGTTTTTGGGGCAGGTAAATAAAATTTTCCAAAACGCTTGTTTTTGATAACCTTTTTTTTGCTGTTTTTTTCACGGGGCTCCGGTGCTTGGGTTTTTTTTTTAATTGTGTTATTTCCCCTTTCCCAAAATCCTTTTGGCGAATAAAAGATTTTTTTCCTTTTTTACTCAGCCAATTTTAAATTTTTGCCCAAAAAAATACAAACGGTCTACCCAAAGGACCAAAAAAACCCCATTTCTTGCTTTTTTTGTTTTTCTGTTTGGGTTGAAAAAGTCACTGAATTTTTTGGGGGGGGCAAGTTCTCGATTGGTTTGCCCGTTACAAGTTAAAATTGTTTTTTTGCTTGACAAATTTTTTAAAAAATGTAAGCTGCATTCCCCTGTTTTTTCAGTGGGGTCATTAATAAATCTAACTGCTCCAAATCTCTGCTTTTTATTTGGGGCTTGTGCAGTGCAGTTGGGTCCTTGCTTTTTTTTGTTTTTTCTTCGCCCTCATCCCCCAGTTTTTCTAAAGGGAAAATTCTTCCCCCTAAAAACAAGCGCATTCACCACAGGGGCGCCTTTCATTATTTCGAGTGAAGCCCCTTTTTTTAAATGTATTTTTTTCTTTCTAAATTTTATTGTCGGGAAATTTTTCCTTTCCCTTTAAATAGGGAAAAACTTTCGTAGCAAAAAGAAGCTGCAACAATTTGCAAAACAGCTTTGCTGAAACCTCCCAAAATCTAGTTTTTGCCAAAATCTTGGTTTAATTCTTTTAAAAGGCTTTTACCAAGCTTGAGTATTTCCTTTCACTTAGTCCCCCAAAAACAGCCGGGGTTTGGGATTTCAAGGTTGGGGAACAGTTTTTTCGGTGTCATTTTTTAAAATTAAAAAAAAATTTTTAAATTTTTAAAAAACATGAAAGTGATGATCTCCTACAGCTTCAAAGGGAGAAAACCTTCCCGAACTTAAAGAATGACCATGCTGGGACCAAGATTAAAGCCCAAAAAGGGAGAGGCTGTAATTTTTTGGCAGCTGTGGAAAAAAAAAAAAAGTTCCTCGGAAAATGAAATTTAGCAAAAGAACAGATTCTCAGATATGCCGAAAGGGGGTTTTAAAGGTATTTATTAAAAAGGGTTTTGAAAACGCGGGTGGGGTCTAGAAAAGGTGAAAAGTGTGGGGCAAACGGTTTTATTTGTACACCCAAACTAGTAGTTGATTTTCTCCCCTTGTTTTTGAAAAAGAATTTTCGTATTTATTTAACGCAAGATCCGGGTTTTAAAAAAGTCATTTTTTGAGTTTTCTAGGGGGTGATTTTTCCAAAAGATTTTTGGGAAAATTTTTGCCATTAATCATGGGTTTAAAAAATTTTAATCATATAGATTTTGGGTTTCCCTTTAAAATGAACGAGTGGAAAAACAGCAGAAACCAAAAAAAAATTTAATTTGGTGGGGAAAATAACCCCCGCCGAAAATCAGCAGGAAAAACTGAAACCCGGTGGGGAATTTAAAAATCTGGGGGGGTGTTGAAGCGGGAAAAAAATTAGCAGGGGTGGAAAAAGACAAAAAAAATTTAAAGTTAAGGGTTTTTCCCAAATGAAAACATAACACCCCCAACGCCCGAAAAAGTTGATTTAATGCCAGCTATAAAAATTCCTGTGATTCCCAAAGGGCCCCAAAGGGCTTTTTGAATATTGAACTTAAAACTGTTGCCTTTTTTGGCCCCCATTTTTGCTGGTTTGGGGGCAGTTATTCGGGGTTTTAAAATTTACACAAACAGCCAAAAAAAGCAATCAAAAAAATCCTTTAAAAAAACTAAATGCGAAAAAAGCCCAAAAGCACGCCAAAACCCCCAAAAAACAAAGCTTTATTTTTATCCATTTATAATGCAATTTAAAATTTTAAGAACTTAATTTTAAAAAATTTTTTTTTAAAAATTTGTTTATGGGTATTATAAAATGATAAAGTCAATTTAAAATACATGGGTTTTATTAAAAAAAACATTTCCCTTTGACCAAAAATTTTATCAATGCGGTTTTTTTGGGATGTAAGAACTTCCTTTAAAATCATGAAAGAGAAACGCCTTTTAAATAATCCCCACCCCATGAGCCCTTTTTTTAGGGGTGTTTTGTACTATCTTAGACCCTTTCTATTTAAGATAAAAACATAGATTGTTTTTTTTGAAATTATAAGATAAATTTAATACGAAAATTTGGGGGGGACTTAAAGGGTGGGCTTTGTTATGATCTTGGGGGTGACTTAAAACAAGAACTTAATTAAAAAATTAATCAAGAACTTAAAAAAGAACTTGAAGTAACTTAATTTTAAAAAATTAATTAAGAATTGGTGGGACTTTAATTAAAAATTTTTTAAAAACTTGGGGTTTAAATTTGGGGGGGGAGGGTGTGTGTGGGTGTACACAGGCTTTATTATTTTTATGTGTTTAAAACCCCTTGGGGCAAGACAAATTTCTTGGGTTTTTGTGATGAAATTTGGGTCTTTTGTTTCAAGTTTAAAGCAGCCGCCCAAATGCATTTAAAAAAAGCCTGATTTTAAAAATTTAAAAAAAGACAAATTTTTAAAGTACAAAAAAGGGAGCCTAAAAGTTTTTAAAAAGGGGTTTGAAGCAGGCGTTTTTTGGGAGGTTTTAAGCGTTTGACAGCAAAGCGACAAAACGGGAAAAAAAGCCCGATCTCGGGTGATTAAAACCCTTTTTCCGCTCTAGGGTTTGAGCGCTGAAAAAAAGGCTTGCCACTGTAACCTTTCCCCTCTGGGTGGAAGGGGGAAGAAACCCGGGTTGCCACTGTGACCTTTGGGCCCCCCTTAGGGTGGCGCTGAAGAAACGGCCCTTTCCCCTGTGGGCCCTTTTACCCCTCTAGGGTTGAGCGTGGAAAACGGCTTGGTACTGTGGGCCTTGGGCCCCCCTCTTGGGGGGAGGTTTTGTTTTCTAAATTTGCTTGACCCAGTTTTCTGTTTCCCCCTTTTTTTCAAAAAAGGGGGCTTGCAATTTCTGGCCCGAGTTACGCTTTAAATTTCTGTAGCCCCAAACTTTTATGGCAGCTCTAATCGCCCGTAAATAGTACCTCCCGGGATTTTATATTTAAAGCATTTTTTAAAAGGGAAAATAGTGCTAGCCACACATATCCCCTCCTTATGGTAGATGTACTAAAGGGGGGCCCCAAGCCCTATCTAGTTTTGCCGAAAATTCGAAAAACGCCATTCCCGTTTCAAAAAGGGCACACTTGAAGGAGATGAACTGGTTTTTGAAAGGGGGGGGAAAAAAATAGGAAAAATAACCCTTTTTAATACCAGATCAGCTTTTCCAAATAAACACTAATTTTGTAGTTAACAACAATTTAAGGGCTAAAAACAAATGAGAACCTTTTTACTTGGGGGGGGAAAAAGCAAAAATGTTTAAAAAATAAGTTTTTTAGATACGAACCAAACCGTTTTTTAACCCCCGCCTTAAAGGGAAAAGAACGCCATGTTTTTTTAAAATGGCTTAGCTTTTCCCAAGGGGCCCGCTCCCCAAAAATCAACGCGTGATGGTTTGTTTTGCTTCGGCCAACTTTCAACAATGCAGCGCCATTTATTAGATAAGGACCATCTCATCAATAGTCAAACACGTATTAAAACTAGCTACATCTTTGTCAACAATACTGCCTTCAACGTTTTCATTTCCTTGAGCCAACAAACCTTTAAGATACACAATTCTGTTCTTCAGTAAACCGGTTAGACACCCACAGCGCAGTAAAACACGTCCTGCTTGCCCGGCAGTCAGTGGAAGAATGTGTGGGTTAACCTAGTCGTGAGCGGCCGCTGATTGGCCGGGCTGTGACAGCGCCGCCACGCGGGCAGTGTTGGCTGATGTAATATGGTGCGATCGAGCAAGCTGGGCAGGAAGGAGTGGGGGTAGGGAGGGAGTGCGGCAGTATTGATTTTTTGGCCGGAGACACACCTGCAATGTAAACAGGGAGCACGCCACCGTAGGCGGGGGTATGCTACTGTAAACCAGGGGCACATTTTTTTAAATAGTGTGTGTGTGTGTGTGTGTGTGTGTGTGTGGTTATATATAAAGTTGTAGCTGATTGCAGGTAGGCCGGCAACTAGCAATTAAAAGCTTACACCTCCTGGCAGAGTTGACAGTACTGAAAAGAGAGCCGTGGGAACAGACACCGTTTGTATATGAAGCGCGTTCAGTCACGGCTGCTTTTCCCTACGTTACTCTATGGGGCGTGTTCAGTCCCGGCTACTTTCCCCTACGCTACTCTCTGAAAACTTTAGTAAATTAGTATTAAAACGGATAACCCTGCACAGTATGTTTGTTTGTAAATAATCGTTATTTTTTGGTTATTGAAGTCTTACTTGTCAGAGAACAGTAATATGCTGATTCTAGGTCACTTTCGCCCAAAAACTGGTTGAGGGTGAAAGTGGGGTAGAACAGACATTTATCTGTTCTCTTTACATCAACGTAGCCACAGCCAGGCTGACAGGTAGACAGACAGGCAGCGGGACACATTGATATTATATGTACACATCTCATATGGCAATCGATACTTCCCGCACCAAATGGTCTTGGCCATTCAAAAAACAGGAACTTTAGTGAAACATAGTCGCCCCCCCCCCCCCCCCCCCCCCCCCCCCCCCCCCCCCCCCCCCCCCCCCCCCCCCCCCCCCCCATCCTTCTCGAAAAACAGCTTCCCCCAAAACAGCTTCCCCAAAAATACATAATCAAAAATTCGGTTGCATTAGCCACGTATATACATGTACAATCACCTTTTGGCAATGCAAGCGGACATTCAACAGACATCATCAACACATATACATCATTGTTCTTTCCTTCCTGATGTACAAAACCTTCCGGTAATGTGGAAGAAAGATGGCAAGAGGAGAAAGGAGAGGGGCGCCAGAGGAGAGGGGTAATGCTACAACACACACACACACACACACACACACACACACACACACACACACACACACACACACACACACAAGGGCATATATGCACACACGCATACATACACACCCATGTCCTCTGCCGCCGCCCCCCACCCCCTCCTCCTTTTCTTTTACCTTTCTTTAGGCCATGGCATTTGCGAAAACTGAATCCAAATCACTGTTTATGTCCAGTTTCAAAGTCCTGCCATTTTTTAGTTTGGCCACCACTTTTCCATTTGACGACCATGCCGAGAGAGTTGCTGAATGTTTATTGGCGTTCATCAACAAACTGTAGTTGGCCTTCGTCAAGTCCTCGGAAATGGACACACCAGTCTGCTTCAGCTTTCTCCGGTTCTCCAGTACACGCCCTTTCTTCTGACGGGAGAAGAACCTGACGAGGATGGGCCGCGGTCTGCCGGTGCCGGGTCGACCTGAGCGGTGCGCCATCTCGATGTCCTCTGCAGTGACTGGAACCCCGACTCGGCTGGTGAAGACCTCTGTGCACTTCCTGACACAGTCCGCCACAGTCTCCGCCTTCCCCTGTGGCTCCTCCTTCACGCCATGGACCCGGACATTCCACATTCGTCCGTGCTGTTCCATGTCGTTATGAACAAACTTGCTTTTGTTCAGTTCTTTGTTCTGCTGATCTAACTGTAGACGCAGATCTTTGTTTTCTTCTTTCAAATTGTTCACATGTGCACGGAGATCGTCTCTATCGGTTTTCAGTTCAACACCACTCCCTCTAACATGTCGATCCTTTCAATCAGCCTCGTGTTCAGCCTGTCAATGTCCAACCTGACTTGTCGGATATCTTCCTGAGTGGAGGCTAGCAGTTCCAGTTTTCTGTTAATTTCATCCAGCTTCTCCTGAACAGCCATGTCTTTCTTTTCACCAGTATTATTCCTATTCACTTTTTTCTGTGCGAATTGCTCTTTCGCTCTTGCTGTGTCCGGACTTGCTGCGACTTCACTGACAGAGGAAGAACTGGAAGATTTTCCTTTTGACCGCGTCTGCACGTTGTGTTTACAGACAGAGGTGCTCATATTGAAATCTTGTAACGAAATTCCTCATTATGCTTGATTCTTCATTTTCACAAAAAAGGGAATAAATAGGCAGACAAATCAGAGGTAACACACAAAGCACTACATAACGTAATGCACCCTTCACTCGTTGGTAAAAAAAAAAATCAGTCGTGAACATATTCCATTGTGAGTTGAAGACCGGACGAGAGAGCAGAACGAAAACACGTCCGCTCAGTTCGACGAGCGGAAGTCAAGCGACAGAACACGTTCTTCTATTTGTCGGTGTCAGTGTGCGATAGCGCACACATTGAGGAAATACATTGCCGATATTTTTTGTTAACAAAACATCAACGATTATTGATCTCTGCTGATAACAATGAATAATTACAAACAAGTGAGTAAATTGTCAAACATGGTAATAAATGATGTTGACTTACAAATTCCTTGCACTTGTGGTACTTGTTTCCATATAACAAATAAAGATGTTCAAACTACCTAATGAATTCTTTATTAATTTAGAATTGCTCATTTCTTTTTTTTTCCACTTTCATCCATCTTTGAATTTTGTTGAGTGTTCACATTTGATTTTGTTTCAGTTCCTGAAATCACACGCAAGGAATGTGGTAATTATGTTATACATTTTTACAATCGTTAATGCTCAAGTTGAACACAGAACGGGGGAAAGATTTCCTATCGTACCCATTTTCATATAAATGCGTGCATCTGTTCAAATACTGATTCAATTACATTGTGTGTTCCTTAGCATTCTGCAAAGTTTTCGTTATGGTCTACGGCCAGACTGACCAGTCTGTTTGTACTTTAGCCCCCGGTCGTATTCTCGCTTTGACTTTGACTGTACATCTGAGTATGTTAGTGGATATAACTCGATGCATTCGTATGTGTGCATGAATGCTTGCTTGTTTTTGTGCGTGAGTGTGCAAACACAAGCCTGGACTCTCTCTGTGTGTGTGTGTGTGTGTGTGTGTGTGTGTGCGTGTGCGTGCGTGCGTGCGCGAGTGTGCGTGCGTGCGTGCGTGCGTGCGTGTGTATGCTAACAAATACGTTTGTATGCTTTGCAGAGTCTCTGGGTACAGAACTAAAGAGTCAGTGTAAGGAACTGAAGAACTGCGCTGAAAAGGCGGACAAGAAGTTAGCTGAGGCGCTCTCCAGCAAAAACTACCCCGAGTTTTGCCAGTAGGATGTTTGACTCGTATTTGAATAAGATGAATTCATGTACTCACCCTGTTTGGGATTTTCGTGTGTGTGTGTGTGTGTGTGTGTGTGTGTGTGTGTGTGTGTGTGTGTGTGTGTGCGTGCGCACGCGCGCGCACTCGCGCGCGTGTGTGTGTATGTGTGTGTGTGTGTGTGTGTGTGTGTGTGTGTGTGTGTGTGTGTGTGTGTGTGTGTGTGTGTGTGTTAGCGCGCGCGCTTGTGTGTGTGCGTGCGTGCGTGTGTGTATGTGTGTGTGTGTGTGTGTGTGTGTGTGTGTGTGTGTGTGTGTGTGTGTGTGGCGCGCGCGCACGCGCTTGTGTGTGTGTGTGTGTGTGTGTGTGTGTGTAAACTTTTAACATCAGCATTTTTTTTAGCAATTGCAAGGGCGAGCATGACCATACCTGGTGGTAAGATTTCCCGGCCATCCCAGGCATAAAGATGTCACCGAGTGATAACAACCCGTAGATCTGTAACCAACATCTTCAGCAATAGTTTGACATTTTCATTCAACTGTGATCACTCACAGTTCATAGGTTACACACTGATAACAGACATGTCACAGAATGCTATAAATACGATATGAACTGAGCTACGTTTTATCAAGATGGAACATTTTAATGTGATTTCTTCCAGGTAGTGTGTGTATATATCTATATCTATCTATTTTATAAACATGTATGTATATATATATATATATATATATATATATATATATATATATATATATATATATATAAGTAGAGAGAGAGAGAGAGAGAGAGAGAGAGAGGAGAGAGAGAGAGAGAGAGAGAGAGGAGACACTTGACACTTTGACACTTTGATATTTTATTGTCATTACCAAAAGGTCTTATGACAAGGGGGGTAACAGGGCAATAACTCATTCCTCTTCCTTACACTACAAGCGATATTACACAGTTATTCCCAATGATCAGTCAAATCAAAACGAGCAAAACATTAAGACACGAATCTTCGAATATCCTCTCAGACACGAGTACCCTTTTAACATTACAATAGCAACAACAATGACAACCACAACGACAAAAACAACAAAAATGACGACAACAACAACAACAACAACACACGCACGTACGCACGCACGCACGCACGTACGCGCGCACGCACACACACATACACACACACGAGGAAAATGTAATATTACGGATTGATCCGACCATCCACTCTTTTAGGCGATGACTATGTTACTAAACTATTCCACATGCGTTTAGTCATATTTTTTAGTTTAAGTCCTTTTTTCATACAATATTACAAATGCTTTTGTCTTATTTTCATTGCTTCTGTAATGAACTTAGCGACTGACTTGATTATACAGTCGTCATCAGACGATAACAAAGAAGCAACATTTTGCCTTTCACAAACCTCCAAAGTAAAAAAGGAATATTTTGCACGCACATCACTGTATGCAGTACAATGAAATAAGAAGTGCTTTTCATTATCAATAGTATATCCACATGAAGGGCATGGTGATTCTGTGGATGTTCCACACTCGAACCATCTTTTGTTTGCATTGAAACCTACGGTTCGTAACCTGAATAGAGAGAGAGAGAGAGAGAGAGAGAGAGAGAGAGAGAGAGAGAGAGAGAGAGAGAGAGAGAAAGAGAGAGAGAGAGAGAGAGAGAGACTATAGATAGATAGATAGATAGATAGATAGATAGATAGATAGAAATAGTGGTGTCAAACAGCCTATAGATAGATAGATAGATAGATAGATAGATAGATAGATAGATAGATAGAGAGAGAGATAGATAGATAGATAGATAGATAGATAGATAGATAGATAGATAGATAGATAGATAGATAGATAGAAATAGCAGTGTCAAACAGTCGGATGTAACTGGCGTGAGACAACGCCATCTTGTCAGGGAGAAGTGGAGGTTGATTGGGTGTGAGGATCAAGCCATGTGCCATGTTTGTCAGGGAGAAGTGGAGGCTGATTGGGTGTGAGGATGATGCCATGTTTGTCAGGGAGACGTGGAGGCTGATTGGGTGTGAGGATGATGCCATGTTTGTCAGGGAGAAGTGGAGGCTGATTGGGTGTGAGGATCAAGCCATGTGCCATGTTTGTCAGGGAGAAGTGGAGGTTGATTGGGTGTGAGGATCAAGCCATGTGCCATGTTTGTCAGGGAGAAGTGGAGGCTGATTGGGTGTGAGGATGATGCCATGTTTGTCAGGGAGAAGTGGAAGCTGATTGGGTGTGAGGATGATGCCATGTTTGTCAGGGAGAAGTGGAGGTTGATTGGGTGTGAGGATGAAGCCATGTTTGTCAGGGAGAAGTGGAGGTTGATTGGGTGTGAGGATCAAGCCATGTGCCAT
>CM031616.1:49028653-49031153 GCA_018398815.1 Conus ventricosus | reverse complement strand
GATGTCCCATCATTAGATGACGTTCTGTGGATGTCCCATCAGTACATGACGTTCTGTGGATGTCCCATCAACAGATGATGTTCTGTGGATGTCCCATCAGTAGATGATGTTCTGTGGATGTCCCATCAGTAGATGACGTTCTGTGGATGTCCCATCAGTAGATGATGTTCTGTGGATGTCCCATCAGTAGATGATGTTCTGTGGATGTCCCATCAGTAGATGACGTTCTGTGGATGTCCCATCAGTAGATGATGTTCTGTGGATGTCCCATCATTAGATGATGTTATGTAGATGTCCCATCAGCAGATGGTGTTCTGTGGATGTCCCATCAGCAGATGATGTTCTGTGGATGTCCCATCAGTAGATGATGTTATGTGGATGTCCCATCAGCAGATGGTGTTCTGTGGATGTCCCATCAGCAGATGATGTTATGTGGATGTCCCATCAGTAGATGGTGTTCTGTGGATGTCTCATCATTAGATGATGTTATGTGGATGTCCCATCAGCAGATGGTGTTCTGTGGATGTCCCATCAACAGATGATGTTCTGTGGATGTCCCATCAGTAGATGATGTTCAGTGGATGTCCCATCAGTAGATGATGTTCTGTGGATGTCCCATCAGTAGATGATGTTCTGTCGATGTCCCATCAGTAGATGACGTCTGTGGATGTCCCATCAGTAGATGATGTTCTGTGGATGTCCCATCATTAGATGATGTTATGTGGATGTACCATCAGCAGATGGTGTTCTGTGGATGTCCCATCAGCAGATGATGTTCTGTGGATGTCCCATCAGTAGATGATGTTATGTGGATGTCCCATCAGCAGGTGGTGTTATGTGGATGTCCCATCAGCAGATGGTGTTCTGTGGATGTCCCATCAGCAGATGATGTTCTGTGGATGTCCCATCAGTAGATGGTGTTTTGTGGATGTCTCATCATTAGATGATGTTATGTGGATGTCCCATCAGCAGATGGTGTTCTGTGGATGTCCCATCAGCAGATGATGTTATGTGGATGTCCCATCAGTAGATGATGTTATGTTGATGTCCCATCAGCAGATGGTGTTCTGTGGATGTCCCATCAGCAGATGATGTTATGTGGATGTCCCATCTGTAGATGATGTTCTGTGGATGTCCCATCAGTAGATGGTGTTCTGTGGATGTCCCATCAGCAGATGATGTTATGTGGATGTCCCATCATTAGATGACGTTCTGTGGATGTCCAATCTTTAGATGATGTTCTGTGGATGTCCCATCAGTAGATGATGTTATGTGGATGTCCCATCAGTAGATGATGTTATGTGGATGTCCCATCATTAGATGACGTTCTGTGGGTGTCCCATCTTTAGATGATGTTCTGTGGATGTCCCATCAGTAGATGATCTTCTGTGGATGTCCCATCAGTAGATGACGTTCTGTGGATGTCCCATCAACAGATGATGTTCTGTGGATGTCCCATCAGTAGATGATGTTCTGTGGATGTCCCATCATTAGATGATAATATGTGGATGTACCATCAGCAGATGGTGTTCTGTGGATGTCCAATCAGCAGATGATGTTCTGTGGATGTCCCATCAGTAGATGACGTTCTGTGGATATATCATCAGTAGATGAGGTTCTGTGGATGTCCCATCAGTAGATGATGTTCTGTGGATGTCCCATCAGTAGATGACGTTCTGTGGATGTCCCATCAGTAGATGATGTTCTGTGGATGTCCCATCATTAGATGATGTTATGTGGATGTCCCATCAGCAGATGGTGTTCTGTAGATGTCCCATCAGCAGATGATGTTATGTGGATGTCCCATCAGTAGATGATGTTATGTGGATGTCCCATAAGCAGATGGTGTTCTGTGGATGTCCCATCAGTAGATGATGTTATGTGGATGTCCCATCTGTAGATGATGTTCTGTGGATGTCCCATCAGTAGATGGTGTTCTGTGGATGTCCCATCAGCAGATGATGTTATGTGGATGTCCCATCAGTAGATGACGTTCTGTCGATGTCCCATCTTTAGATGATGTTCTGTGGATGTCCCATCAGTAGATGATGTTATGTGGATGTCCATCAGTAGATGATGTTATGTGGATGTCCCATCATTAGATGACGTTCTGTGGGTGTCCCATCCTTAGATGATGTTCTGTGGATGTCCCATCAGTAGATGATCTGTGGATGTCCCATCAGTAGATGATGTTATGTGGATGTCCCATCATTAGATGACGTTCTGTGGATGTCCCATCAGTACATGACGTTCTGTGGATGTCCCATCAGTAGATGATTTTCTGTGGATGTCCCATCAGTAGATGACGTTCTGTGGATGTCCCATCAGTAGATGATGTTCTGTGGATGTCCCATCAGTAGATGATGTTCTGTGGATGTCCCATCAGTAGATGACGTTCTGTGGATGTCCCATCAGTAGATGATGTTCTGTGGATGTCCCATCATTAGATGATGTTATGTAGATGTCCCATCAGCAGATGGTGTTCTGTGGATGTCCCATC
>CM031616.1:49001153-49023653 GCA_018398815.1 Conus ventricosus | reverse complement strand
AGCAATGCTATAGGTCAATAAAGGAGTGGTTTCAATCATTTGTAGCAGTGCTGCAGTCTAATAAAGGAATGGTTTCAATCACCTGTAGCAATGCTGTAGGCTAATAAAGGTGTGGTTTCAATCATTTGTAGCATTGCTGTAGGCCTACCAGGAGTGGTTTGTATTATTTGTAGCAATGCTATAGGTCAATAAAGGAGTGGTTTCAATCATTTGTAGCAGTGCTGCAGTCTAATAAAGGAATGGTTTCAATCACCTGTAGCAATGCTGTAGGCTAATAAAGGTGTGGTTTCAATCATTTGCAGCATTGCTGTAGGCCTACCAGGAGTGGTTTGAATTATTTGTAGCATTGCTATAGGTCAATAAAGAAGTGGTTTCAATCATTTGCAGCAATGTTGTAGGTCAATAAAGGAGTGGTTTCAATCATTTGCAGCAATGCTGTAGGTCAATAAAGGAGTGGTTTCAATCATTTGCAGCAATGCTGTAGGTCAATAAAAGAGTGGTTTCAATCATTTGCAGCAATGCTGTAGGTCAATAAAGGAGTGGTTTGAATTATTTATAGCAATGCTGTAGGTCAATAAAGGAGTGGTTTCAATCATTTGCAGCAATGCTGTAGGTCAATAAAAGAGTGGTTTCAATCATTTGCAGCAATGCTGTAGGTCAATAAAGGAGTGGTTTCAATCATTTGCAGCAATGCTGTAGGTCAATAAAGGAGTGGTTTCAATCATTTGCAGCAATGCTGTAGGTCAATAAAGGAGTGGTTTCAATCATTTGCAGCAATGCTGTAGGTCAATAAAGGAGTGGTTTCAATCATTTGCAGCAATGCTGTAGGTCAATAAAAGAGTGGTTTCAATCATTTGCAGCAATGCTGTAGGTCAATAAAGGAGTGGTTTCAATCATTTGCAGCAATGCTGTAGGTCAATAAAGGAGTGGTTTCAATCATTTGCAGCAATGCTGTAGGTCAATGAAGGAGTGGTTTCAATCCTTTGCAGCAATGCTGTAGGTCAATAAGGGAGTGGTTTCAATCATTTGCAGCAATGCTGTATGCCAATAAAGCAGAGGTTTGAATCATTTATAGCAATGCTGTAGGCCAGTAATGGAGTGGCCTCAATCACTTGCAGCAACTTTTGCAGGCTAATAAACGAGTGGTTTCAATCATTTGTTGCATTGCTGTAGGTCAATAAAGGAGTGGTTTCAAGCATTTGTAGCAATGCTGTAGGCTAATATAGGAGTGGCTTCAATCATTTATAGCAATGCTGTACGCCAGTAAAGGAGTGGTTTCACAACCATTTGTAGCAATGCTGTAGGCCTATCAGGAGTGGTTTCAATCATTTGTAGCTATGCTGCATGCTACCAGGAGTGGTTTCAATCATTTGTAGCAATGGTGTAGGCCTACCAGAAGTGGCTTCAATCATTTGTAGCTATGCTGCAGGCTACCAGTAGTGGTTTCAATCATTTATAGCAATGCTGTAGGGCTACCAGGAGTGGTTTCAGTCATTTGTAGCTATGCTGCAGGCTACCCGGAGTGGTTTCAATCATTTGTATCAATGCTGTAGGATAATAAAGGAGTGGTTTCAATCATTTGAAGCAGGAGTGGTTTCAATCTTTTGTAGCAATGCTGTAGGCTAGTGAATGAGTGGTTTCAATCATTTGTTGCAATGCTGTAGACTAATAAAGATGTGGTTTCAATCATTTGTAGCATTGATGTAGGCTAATAAAGGTGTGGTTTCAATCATTTACAGCAATGCTATAGGTCAATAAAGGTGTGGTTTCAATCATTTGCAGCAATGCTGTAGGTCTACCAGGAGTGGTTGCAACCATTTGTAGCAATGCTGTAGGCCGATAAGGGAGTGGTTTCAATCATTTGTAGCAATGCTGTAGGCTAATAAAGGTGTGGTTTCAATCATTTGTATCAATGCTGTAGGCTAATAAAGGAGTGGCTTCATTCATTTGTAGCTATGCTGTAGGCGACTAGGAGTGGTTTCAATCATTTGCAGCAATGCTGTAGGCCGATGAGGGAGTGGTTTCAATCATTTGTAGCAATGCTGTAGGATAATAAAGGAGTGCTTTGAATCATTTGTAGCATTGCCGTAGGCCAATAAAGGAGTGGTTTCAACCATTTGTAGCAATGCTGTAGGCTAATAAAGGTGTGGTTTCAATCATTTGTATCAATGCTGTAGGCTAATAAAGGAGTGGCTTCATTCATTTGTAGCAATGCTGTAGGCTACCAGGAGTGGTTTCAATCATTTGCAGCAATGCTGTAGGTCAATAAAGGAGTGGTTTAAATCATTCTTAGCAATGCTGTAGGCCAGTAAAGGAGTGGTTTCAATCATTTGTAGCAATGCTGTAGGCTACCAGGAGTGGTTTCAACCATTTATAGCAATGCTGTAAGCCAATAAAGGAGTGGTTTCAACCATTTGTAGCAATGCTGTAACATGTAGGCTACCAGGAGTGGTTTCAACCATTTATAGCAATGCTGTAAGCCAATAAAGGAGTGGTTTCAACCATTTGTAGCAATGCTGTAGGCTAATAAAGGTGCTGCTTCAATCATTTGTAGCAATGCTGTAGGCTACCAGGAGTGGTTGCAATCATTTATAGCAATGCTGTAGGCCAATATAGGAGTGGTTTCAATCCTTTGCAGCAATGCTGTAGGCCAGTAAAGGTGTGATTTCAGCCATTTGTAGTATTACTGTAGGCATACTTAGGTGTGGTTTCAATCATTTTTAGCAATGCTGTAGGCCTACTTAGAAGTGGTTTCAATCTTTTATAGCTCTGCTGTAGGCCTACCAAGGAGTGGTTTCAATCATTTTTAGCAATGCTGTAGGACTACCAAGGAGTGGTTTCAATAATTTTTAGCAATTCTGTAGGCCTACTAAGAAGTGGTTTCAATCTTTTATAGCTCTGCTGTAGGCCTACCAAGGAGTGGTTTCAATCATTTTTAGCAATTCTGTAGGCCTACTAAGGAGTGGTTTCAATCATTTTTTAGCAGTATGGTGGGCCTACCAAGGAGTGGTGTCAGCTTTATTTCTTAGCAATACTGAAGAGGTATTGAGGAGCAGTTTCAGTCATTTTGGCATTGCTGCAGGAGTGTCAAGGAGTGGTTTCAATCATTTTTAGCAATGTTGTAGGAGCGTCAAGGAGTGGTTTCAATCATTTTTAGCAAGGAGTGGTTTCAATCATTTTTAGCAATGGTTTAGGAGCGTCAAGGAGTGGTTTCAGTCAATTTTAGCAATGGTTTAGGAGTGTCAAGGAGTGGTTTCAATCATTTTTAGCAATGTTGTAGGAGTGTCAAGGAGTGGTTTGAATCATTTTTAGCAATGGTTTAGGAGAGTCAAGCAGTGGTTTCAGTCATTTTTAGCAATGCTGCAGGTCTAGTTAGACGTGGTCGTGGTCTCAATCGCTTTAGCAATACTGTAGGTGTACTAAGGAGAATTTTAGCCATGGTTACCCGTGTTGTAAGCCTGTGAAGGAGAGTTGTTCAGCCATTTTTAGCTATGTTGCCTCTACCCAGAGAAGAGTCAGCCGCCTTTTTCCCTGCTCTGGCAAAGGTTGACGTAGTAGAAGCCTCGACACCAGGTGCTCACTTGACTTAATTACATCCTTGCCGACCCTAACTTGACTTAATTACATCCTTGCCGATCCTAACTTGACTTTATTGCATCCTTGCCGATTCTAACTTGTCTTTATGACATCCTAGCTAATCCTAACTGGACTTCATTACATCCTTGCCGATCCTAACTTGACTTTATTACATCCTTGCCGATCCTAACTTGACTTTATTACATTCTTGCCTATCCTAACTTGACTTTATTACGTCCTTGCCGATTCTAACTTGACTTTATTACATCCTTGCCGATCCTAACTTGACTTTATTACATCCTTGCCGATCCTAACTTGACTTTATTACATCCTTAAAATCCTAACTTGACTTTATTACCTCCTTCCGATCCGAACTTGACTTTATCATATCTTTGCCGATCCTAACTTGACTTTATTTCATCCTTGCCGATCTTAACTTGACTTTATTACATCCTTGCCGATCCTAACTTTACTTTATTACATCCTTGCCGATTCTGACTTGACTTTATTACATCCTTGCCGATTCTAACATGGCTTTATTACCTCCTTGCCGATTCTGTCATGACTTTATTACATCTTTGCTGATTCTAACTGGACTTTATTACCTCATTGCCGATCCTAACTGGACTTTATTACCTCCTTGCCGATTTTAACATGACTTTATTACATCCTTGCCGATCCTAACTCGACTTTATTATATTCTTGCCGATCCTAACTTGACTTTGTTACATCCTTGCCGATACCAACTTGACTTTATTACATCCTTGCCGATCCGAACTTGACTTTATTACATCCTTGCCGATCCTAACTTGACTTTATTACATCCTTGCTGATCCTAACTTGACTTTATTGCATCCTTGCCGATTCTAACTTGACTTTATTACATCCTAGCGATTCTAACCTTATTACATACTTGCCGATCCTAACTTGACTTTATTACATCCTTCCGATCCTAACTCGACTTTATTACATCCTTGCCGATCTTAACTGGACTTTATTACAACCTAGCCAATCCTGACTTGACTTTATTACATCCTTGGTGATCCTAACTGGACTTTATTACATCCTTGCCGATCCTAATTTGACTTTATTGCATCCTTGCCGATCTTAACTTGACTTTATTACCTCCTTCAGATCCTAACTTGACTTTATTACATCCTTGCCGATTCTGACTTGATTTTATTACATCCTTGCCGATTCTAACTTGACTTTCTTACATCCTTGCCGATTCTAACTGGACTTTCTTACATCCTTGCCGATTCTAACATGACTTTATTACATCCTTGCCGGTGCTAACTTGACTTTATTACATCCTTGCCAATCCTATCTGGACTTTATTACAACCTTCCGACTTTATAATAATCACTATTATCATCACTATTTCCCTTCCAACAGCCTCGTTCTCATTCAACGCCTTCTTCCTTGCGCTGAACTCTGAAACGATCTGAAGCGATCAAAGCTAAGTGAATTTTCGTTGTTTTTTATTCGTTTATGTCTCACCTGAAGAAGACCTACGAGGTCGAAACGCGTTGTGTTTTCTCTTGTGACTCGTTTGTCCACGTTCTCTGGGCGGTTCGCTAACATTTATTTAAGATTGGAACTGCAGTTGGTCAAATGCTGCTTCCTTCCTTCCCGGTGCACACTGAGATCAGTTCCTCCATTGTAACATCCCACAGAATGACACATCCTCCACCACCCCCACCCCCCACCACCCAATACCCACCCCTCCTTCATAAACCAGTCACTGAATGAGTGACTATGATCTTGTTAAGATCAGTCACATAAATGACAGAACGAGTCCAAAAGACAGATGATGCTGGTCATTTTCGTAACCGCCCAGAGGCAGAGTTCAGAGAGGCAGAGAGGCAGGGAGGGGCAAAGAGCACGTCAATCTAGTCGTGGAACCTGAAGCTGACGTTGTTCACGTGCCATGCACAGGAAAAAGAAGAAGCTGATCGTGGACTGCCTGGACCAGGTCATCTGCGAGTGCCAGCAGAACGGAACGGCCAAGGCTGCCAGGTACAGGAACAGAGAGTTGCAGGAGTACAACGCCTTCTGCCACGCAGGTCAGTGAGAGATACGGGCCACTGCTTTGTGTGGTCTGGGGTGTAAAGACTATGAATACTTAGAGCAACTCTCAAGAGTAATAGAAAGTTCTTGAACTGCATGCGTCTTGGTGTAGTGTGCGAGTCGTTAAAGCAGTAATGTACAATGAAAAATGAGTGACCCACCTCGTATGATCTGATAATGTGTGAAATGACGTGATCAAAGCCAACGAAGACTGTTTATCTGCGTGTGTGTGTGTGCGTGCGTGCGTGCGTGTGTGCGTGCGTGTGTGTGTGTGAAAAAAAATCCAGAGAGGAGGGTTTATCAGCAATCGGCGATGAACAGCAGTTATGAAGGATATAAAAAAAGGTAGAAAAAACACTTGAACCCACTTGGGAGGAGAAGAACTGGGTACTTCGGTTGTAGAACCTTCAAAGCAGCTAAAGAGAGCGGGTGCAGCTTAAACACAAGTCACTGTCGGAAACAAATTATGACGTCGATGGAATATCTCAGTGACGAAATAAATTATGACGTATGGATATACTGCAGGGGGTGGTGGGGGTGGGGGTGGTAGTTGGAAAAAGAGGTGAGAAAGAATCTAGATAGTGAGGGGAAGGGGGATGGTGAAGATGAGGGGGGGGGGGAGAGGGTTCCATCGACGTCATAATTTTTTTCCGACAGTGACTTGTGTTTAAGCTGCACCCGCTCTCTTTAGCTGCTTTGAAGGTTCTACGAACCGAAGTACCCAGTTCTTCTCCTCCCAAGTGGGTTCAAGTGTTTTTTCTACCTTTTTTTTATATCCTTTGTGAAAGAACCCAGGCAGTCAAAACTTTTTATACCCAGCAGTTATGAAGGTTTCACCAGTGAAGAACATCGAGGCATGCATTGATTGTCACTGTTAACATCGTTCAGCACTATAGTCACATCATCCATCAGTAGCAGTTATGGAAGTTTCACCAGTGAAGAACATCGAGACATGTATTGTCACTGTTAGTATCGTTCAGCACTATAGTCACACCATCCATCAGTCAGCAAAACCTGACCACGTAAAAGATAGCAGTAAGGGTTAAAATGAAAGATGGCAGTAAGGGTTAGAATCACGTCGGTAAAATCTGACCACTTGAAAGATGGCAGTAAGATCACGTCGGTAAAATCTGACCACATGACAGATGGCAGTAAGGGTTACAATCATTGTTAACATCGTTCAGCACTATAGTCACACCATCCATCAGTCGTTCAAACCTGACCACATAAAAGATGGCAGAAAGGATTACAATGAAAGGTGGCAGTAAGGGTTACAGTTAGAGATGGCAGTAAGGGTTACAATTAGAGATGGCAGTAAGGGTTAGAATCACGTTGCCAGCATGTTTGTGTCCCTGTGTGAATTGTGTGTTCCACGAGAACCACGACATTGTGTCATGGCATTGGCAGGACTTTTGTATGAACTGTGCCGTCCGTGACATTGTGTAGAGACATTGACAGGACTGGTGTATAAACTGTGCTGTAAATGACTGTTTAAAGACATTGGCAGTGTGAATTGTGCTGTCCGTGACATTGATAAAGACATTGGCAGAACTTGTGTTTAAATTGTGCTGACATTGTGTAAAGACATTGACAGGACTTGTGTATGTGAGCTGTGCTATGACATTGTGTAAAGACATTGGCAGGATTTGTATGTGAATTGTGCAAAGACATCTGTACAACTTCTGTGTAAATCGGGCTGTCCATTGCATTGTGTAAAGACACTGCCAGGGCTTGTGTGTGAATTCAGCAGACATTATGTATAAAGACAATCGCAGAACAAGTGTGTGAATTATGCTGTCCATGATAGTGTGTGAAGACATTGGCAGGAACTGTGTGTGAATTGTACTGTCCATGGCATTGTGTGAAGGCACTGGCAGGAATTGTGTGTGGATTGTGCTATGTCATTGTGTGGAGACACTGGTAGTCGATGTGTGTTAGATGTGTTCATTGTCACACGGACAGGACCTACGTCCCGTCATGTCTGTGACACTGACAGTGCTGGGGTTGGAACCGTCTTGTTCATGACGCTCTATACTCATGCTGGAAAATCAGTAAACTGTGTTGCTCAAGACACTGCATTCAAGAATGAAATTCAAGTGATAATTTGTTCTTTTCTTTGTTCCAGCCATTGGCAATCCCAAGACATGTTTTCACAGTAAGTACAATTCTGGTTGCGGAACGTGTATATGTTAGATGGTGGTAGGGAGATCTGTAAGTTCCCTCAGGGATTAAAAATGCATTGAAGATATCGATAGTGTGTTCCCCGGGGGTAGAAGGGCAAAGAGGCCACATTTGTATCATCCTCCCTTGCTTTCAGTCTCCATGTTTTATCTTTTGATTTATGCAGTCCTAAGTCCACTTATCTCAAATTTATGACACCACAAATCCACTTATGTCAATATTCACGTCGAGAGAAGACCTCTTGTCTGTAAATTAAGTCATAATCAGTCCACTTATGCCTGATTTATACCACCATCAGAGCAACTATCTCTGATTCAAGCCATTCTCAGTCCGCTTACCTCTGATTTATTCAGTCACCAACCCACCCATGCCTGATTTATACCTTTTGACTTTCCACATATCACCGATTTATAGCGTACTCAGTCTATTTACCTCTCATTTACGCCGACATCAGTCTAATTATCTCTGATTTATGCCGTCCTCAGTCTATTTACCTCTCATTTACGTCGACATCAGTCTAATTATCTCGGATTTATGCTGTCGTCAGTCTAATTACCTCTTATTTACGATTTTTGCTGTCATTGGTTCACTTATTTCTTATCTATGCCATTGTCACTTTATTTCTTTTAATTGTATTTTTGGATCCGAAGAGAGAGAGAGAGAGAGAGAGAGAGAGAGAGAGTGTGTGAGAATGTGTGTGTGTGTGTGTGTGTGTGTGTGTGTGTGTGTGTGTGTGTGTGTGTGTGTGTGTGTGTGTCTGAGAGAGGCAGACAGAGACTGACAGACAGACAGACAGACAGAGAGAGAGAGAGAGAGAGGAGAGAGAGAGACCAAAGAAGTTTACCGTTCGTCTTCGGCTTATTTACTTTGTTTTATATTTTAGGTGATTATTTTTTTATGCAAATAGTGAATATAAGTCCAGTGTTATGGGTTTTTCGGGGTTTTTTGTGTTGTTTTTTGTTTTGTTTAGCTTTGTTTTGTTTTTTGTTTGTTTGGTTGGTTGGTTGGTTTGTATGTTTTTTGCGTTAGTAAGTTCTGTTCAAGTATACATGCACGTGTGTCACTGGTGAATGCGAGAGCCCACCAGATGCAGTGCACAGGAATCTGTACGTCTTCATGTTCTTCCTTGTGGCAGGACTGACCGGAGCTGCAGGCCAACTGCGTGTGTCTGTACTGCCCCTCACTGTGGTCCTCCTGGCTGGGCTGGCTGGTCCATCGTGGACCCCACTGATGACGTAGGCATTACAGCAAACAAAAGAAAGACATCCACGAAGCCCTGTTCGCAATCCATAGACATCACAGCCTAAAAGAAAGACATCCACGAAGCCCTGTTCGCAATCCATAGACATCACAGCCCACAAGAAAGACATCCACGAAGCCCTGTTCGCAATCCATAGACATCACAGCCCACAAGAAAGACATCCACGAAGCCCTGTTCGCAATCCATAGACATCACAGCCCACAAGAAAGACATCCACGAAGCCCTGTTCGCAATCCATAGACATCACAGCCCACAAGAAAGACATCCACGAAGCCCTGTTCGCAATCCATAGACATCACAGCCTAAAAGAAAGACATCCACGAAGCCCTGGTCGCAATCCATAGACATCACAGCCCACAAGAAAGACATCCACGAAGCCCTGTTCGCAATCCATAGACATCACAGCCTAAAAGAAAGACATCCACGAAGCCCTGTTCGCAATCCATAGACATCACAGCCTAAAAAAAAGACATCCACGAAGCCCTGTTCGCAATCCATAGACATCACAGCCTACAAAAAAGACATCCACGAAGCCCTGTTCGCAATCCATAGACTTCACAGCCTACAAGAAAGACATCCACGAAGCCCTGTTCACAATCCATAGCTTTTACAGTCTACAAGAAAGACATCCACGAAGCCCTGGTCGCAATCCATAGACATCACAGCCTACAAGAAAGACATCCACGAAGCCCTGTTCGCAATCCATAGACATCACAGCCTACAAGAAAGACATCCACGAAGCCCTGTTCGCAATCCCTAGACATCACAGCCCACAAGAAAGACATCCACGAAGCCCTGTTCGCAATCCATAGACATCACAGCCTAAAAGAAAGACATCCACGAAGCCCTGTTCGCAATCCATAGACATCACAGCCTAAAAGAAAGACATCCACGAAGCCCTGTTCACAATCCATAGCTTTTACAGTCTACAAGAAAGACATCCACGAAGCCCTGGTCGCAATCCATAGACATCACAGCCTACAAGAAAGACATCCACGAAGCCCTGTTCGCAATCCATAGACATCACAGCCCACAAGAAAGACATCCACGAAGCCCTGTTCGCAATCCATAGACATCACAGCCTAAAAGAAAGACATCCACGAAGCCCTGTTCGCAATCCATAGACATCACAGCCTAAAAGAAAGACATCCACGAAGCCCTGTTCGCAATCCATAGACATCACAGCCTACAAGAAAGACATCCACGAAGCCCTGTTCACAATCCATAGACTTCACAGCCCACAAGAAAGACATCCACGAAGCCCTGTTCACAATCCATAGCTTTTACAGTCTACAAGAAAGACATCCACGAAGCCCTGTTCGCAATCCATAGACTTCACAGTCTACAAGAAAGACATCCACGAAGCCCTGTTCACAATCCATAGCTTTTACAGTCTACAAGAAAGACATCCACGAAGCCCTGTTCGCAATCCATAGACTTCACAGTCTACAAGAAAGACATCCACGAAGCCCTGTTCGCAATCCATAGACATCACAGTCTACAAGAAAGACATCCACGAAGCCCTGTTCGCAATCCATAGACATCACAGCCTAAAAGAAAGATCCACGAAGCCCTGTTCGCAATCCATAGACATCACAGCCTAAAAGAAAGACATCCACGAAGCCCTGTTCGCAATCCATAGACATCACAGCCTAAAAGAAAGACATCCACGAAGCCCTGTTCACAATCCATAGACTTTACAGTCTACAAGAAAGACATCCACGAAGCCCTGTTCGCAATCCATAGACTTCACAGTCTACAAGAAAGACATCCACGAAGCCTTGTTCGCAATCCATAGACTTCACAGTCTACAAGAAAGACATCCACGAAGCCCTGTTCGCAATCCATAGACTTCACAGTCTACAAGAAAGACATCCACGAAGCCCTGTTCACAATCCATAGACTTCACAGTCTACAAGAAAGACATCCACGAAGCCCTGTTCACAATCCATAGACTTCACAGTCTACAAGAAAAATATGCATGGAGCCCTGGTCACTGGCTACCTTGCCCCCAGAGCGAATTGTTCAAACACATGGACGTCATCAGTCAGCCATTATACACACATCAATTGGAAACTTTACACCCTTGATGTACATAAAAATGGGTTAAATGTTAAAGATCTTAATCAACTTGATACCTTGATGTACATAAAATGGGCTAATTGTTAAAGATTTTAATCAACTTGATACCCTTGATGTACATAAAATGGGCTGCTTATTGAATATCTTAATCAACTTGATACCCTTGAGGTACAAAACAATGGGCTGCTTATTAAACATCCTAATCAGCTTGATTCTCTTGATGTTTGTAACAATGGGCTGCTTATTAAATATCTTAATCAACTTGATACCCTTGATGTTTGTAACAATGGGCTGCTTATTAAATATCTTAATCACCTTGATACCCTTGATGTACATAACAATGGGCTGCCAATTAAATATCTTAATCAACTTGATACCTTTGATGTACATAAAATAGGGTGCTTCTTAGGCTAACTGTCTTCATCAACATGATACTCTTGATGTAAATAAAGATGGGCTGCTTATTAAATATCTTAAATAACATGATACCCTTGATATACATAGCAATGCGCTGCACATCAAACATCTTAGTATTGATATGACGTGATGTGCCCAGACAGAACGATCGAAGCATTAAAATGTCATTCCGTTGAAAGAAAGTCTTGTTCCATTCTACACCTGTGTGAAATGATTTCAAGACTTTAGTGTCCATTGTACATGATGTGCCTACAGAATTATCTAGTTCAAAATCTCTGTGCCATGATATGCCCATGTGCGTTCTAATTTCAGTGTCATGAATCCGAATGATATATCTTAAAATTCACGTCCCAGCAATAGATCAGTACTAATGCATATAAACGGAGAAACGTATATCATGACGTTTCACAAGAATGTTTTGAATTAAGGGTGCCGGTGAACAAACGGTACTCCAATGTAGAATTCCTATTCAGAAATCATAGTATTATGCACTCTCTTGTCCGAACCACATGGACAGTCTCTGACAGCCAGGGGATCAGAGTGACCTAGATGGTTATATATACATAGATAGATATGGAGACTTATATAGATATAGATCGTGAAGGAGTTTATTATTTCCCTCATTTTTTTCCTTCCCCCCTCCCTCCCCCGCCTTTTTTTGTAATCTTTGCAAAGTCATTAATATAATGACGGAAGAATTGCTAGCCTGCACTTCTTTTCCTCTACTATTAAGTTGTTCAACACACACACGCACACACACACACACACACACACACACACACACACACACACACACACACACACACACACACACACACACACACAATATATATATATATATATATATATATATATATATATATATATATATATTATATTATGTATATATATATATATATAATATATATATATATATATATATATATATATATATGTATCTATCTACCTATCTATCTATATAACACACACACACACACACGCACGCACGCACGCACACACACACACACACACACACACACACACACACACACACACACATACACACACACACACACACACACACACACACACACACACACACACACACACACACACACCTATATACAAAATTCCCGTTACAAGTCATGGTGCCGTGCATCCCATATGCAGTATTCTCACCACATCATACAGCCACAGCGAACTACACAAAAAACGCGGGCTCAGACCATGCTGTCATCATGTTGGCGCTTGGAGGCTTTCTGTGATTGACCCTGTCGTGTTTATGTCCGTTGGTCAAGAGCACGGCGGTCAGAACATGCTAGTGGTCTTGTTTGCCTCATGACGTTTTGTGTGATGATCAAGGCAGGAAGCTTGTTACAGGGTCCTGAGACTGTATTTTATTTGCTATGTAGGGAGACTGTATTTTATTTGCTATGTAGGGAGACTGTATTTTATTTGCTATTTAGGGAGACTGTATTTTACTTGCTATGTAGGGAGACTGTATTTTATTTGCTATGTAGGGAGACTGTATTTTATTTTGCTATGTAGGGAGACTGTGTTTTATTTGCTATGTAGGGAGACTGTATTTTATTTGCTATGTAGGGAGACTGTATTTTATTTGCTATGTAGGGAGACTGTACCTTATTTGCTATTTAGGGGGTTCAGTCACCGCATGTAAATGATTAAAGTATAGAAGCTTTCGCAGAAGTGAATGGATGACACAAGTCCAGTTTTGATTTTGCGTACAAACTTGTTTGACGGTGAAGCGAAATCACATGTGGACATGTTGCTACGATGCTAGTGCACTTTATGTTGGTTGATTTGTCGCATTTAAGTAACGCATAAATGAATGAGATACTCTTTAAGACATTTTGTGTCGCTAACAAAGATGTTCAACACCATATGACGAGTAGAAATGTGTCCTGCGCGTAAAATAAGTAAATAAGTTTGAAGCAAAAATGTGTATATTAAAAATGCCTGCCACTTGCTGTCTCGCCCAAGTCTAGACGTAAGTGTGTCGATATAAAACAAAATCTAATATGAACCAGAATTCTTCTCTTTTTTTTTTCTTTTTTTTACTTTTAATTTCGTATCATGAGCGAGTTTTGTTCTGCTTGTCTGTAAATGAATCCAGATTTTTATTTATTTATTTATTTTTTATTTTTATGATTTATATCATATATTACATACAGATGCCTCAGGGGCACGCTCAATGACATTTATACCCACAGGATTTTGAAACAATATTTCTCAGTTTCTATGTATTTTGAATACCAATGTTCAGCTTTGGGGATTTTGTTGTGCTTCTATAGACTGACCTGGATTTCTTCTCTCGCCCTAGAAATGATTAACATCCCCATGTTGCTAAGTAACGGAAACCAGTCTGTTTACGGCGTTCACAGACAAAGAAAAGCCATAGGGTGTGTTCCATCCGTCTCATGATCACAAAATACATGAGGATAAAAAATGTACTGCCACACAAATCGATGTCTATATACACCAACACAAGTGCACCTATATACATGTATATTCCACCTGTGACCCCCCTTCACCTGTCCCCCTTTCCCCGTGCCTTATCTCTCTCTCTCCCCTCGGCAACCCGAAATTGAACAAGGGACGTTTAAATCTGCAGTCTCCTGCTCATCTAACTGAGCTATTCCGGCTGACAATAAGAATGGCGTTTTTAATCTATACGAATGCCAGTGGCGCAGCATTTTTGATTCGCTTCGAATATCAACATCGCTTTGCTTTACCACTTTGTCGCATTGAATTGTCGACTAATGCGACTTTTTTTTTCTTTTTCTTTTTTTTGAGCACAAATGTGATTCGTTCTTAATGAGTCACCGTGCAAAATTTGCGAGAGATCAGATGAACACTTGTTGATTTGTATAACAAGAGACAGAGACCGATAGACAGTCAGTGCAGTCAACCAGTCAGGTTTATTTTAACAAGCTCTTGTGCGCAAATTTTTGTGACATAGTATAGTTGTCACCAGAAGTTCTATCTTGAAGAAAAGTGGCATGTTGTAGATTTTGCTGAAACATGTGTTTCAGTGGGGCGTGCGCTTCCCCTCTCCTCCAAACCCTTTCTCTCTCCCCCCCCTATGTACCACTTGATCCCCCCTCCCTCTTTCTCTCCCCCATACCACACACACACACACACACACACACACACACACACACACACACACACACACACACACACACACACACACACACACACAAAGTCAAATCTGTTTATTTGAAATCCATTTTTGTTTTTCTCCAAACAGCATTTAGTATAATGGTAGATTTCACCTGATCGGATCGGGTCTGACCAGAATTCCTCTCATCTCTCCTTTCATCCCAGTTGAATGTCTGTTTGCTAGCTGTTTTTCTCATTTTATGTCCTCCTCTCTTTTCCATTTCTCTCTATACAAACGTGTTTGTATTACTGATGTATGTAGACATGTTTTTAATCGGATTCAGTTGGGTGCCATGTTTTCCAGACATCTTCATGTTCATAATCAGAATCTATTTTATTGTTTATTTTTAACATGTGCAAAAAAAATGTTTTCACCATATTCAGAGATGTTTAAGGACAAAATAAATTTTTATGTTGAGTTATATCCGGATTTTGTTTGTTTATTTGTTTGTTTTGCTATGAAAACAATTATTAGTAAGCGTTAATCATCATTCACAGGTGAATTATCGCATACCTGTACAAGTAGAGCATAACATGAAACTGACATACACACACATGCATACACACACAAACGTATGCATTCACACACACACACAGTTTAGAGAAAGATGAGGACTTTCCACTTCAACTAGACTAAAGCCGATGGGATTTCAAATCTCCCAACCAGATGTCATTACATTGTAAACAGAAGAATGAAGAAAGGTTGCATTTTTTTTTAAGTGAAATAAAGAAGGAAACACATGTTCACTCCTCACACTCTCACCCTTCCTTCCAGTTCAGCGTCAGTATGCGTGCACTTGCATCAAGAATGCATTTGCCGGGAAGGAAGGAACGGACTGTTAGATAGACGGGGAGAGAAGAGAGGGAGAAAGAGAAAGAGAGAGGAGAGGAAAAGGAAGAGACAGATAGCATAAAGAGGCAGGTGAGGAAATGGAGGTAAACGAGCAAGAAAGACGCCGACTGACTGAGGGGGGAAGAGAGGGACAACATTGTTGCGCACGCACGCACGCACGCACGCACGCACGCATGCACGCACGCACGCACGCACGCACACACACACACACACACACACACACACACACACACACACACACACACACACACACACACACACACACACACACACACACACTGTCTAAAACAAATTGTTCGTTTCGAAGTCGAAAGCCATCGATATTTCATCACGTTCTCAAAGTGCTGTATTATGTGCGAGAAGCGTCCTGCTTGGTCCTACCTGTCAATTAATGTGTCTGCAACGCATCAGCTGTGAACACTTCTGAGTTTGCAGAAAGGATTTCAACGAGCAGTTCACCTTAAAGACAGCCCGCTGTGGTGAGCTGCCAACTTGCTTTGTGTGCAACTACCCAATCTTAATACCTACCATATACTCGCCAAGTCCTGTTGATAGCGGGAACGACTAACCCGGTCTTTCTTCACAGGATACAAGACGACACGGCGAAAGCAAGGCCGTGTCTGGAGTTGTACTGTCTTCACCTGTCAGCGGAACAGCATCGAATCAGGGTGCGGGATGCATACGGCAGTTACTGGACGGTGGCGTTTTTCGCCGGTGGGCTCTCCAGACATGAAATATGGGCGGGTACACCTATGGGAACACTCCCGTGGATGTTCCGTCCTGTCAAGTCCAGTGACCATTAAACAATGGCAGCTACCAGGGAGCAATTATGTCTCTTGACGTCTTAATGAGATGCCCTGTGCGTGCCTGCACCCTATATGAACATACCGCAGGCTTCCACGGGCGGTGCAGGATTGCTCCCAGCTGGTTGGCTCGGCAGTTGAGGGCAGTACTTCTCCCGCACCTTCGGGTGCAGTTATTTTCTTTCCTATCATATACTGGCAGTTAAAACTTTGCATGATTTCAGACGTGATCAGTAATGACGGAACGACAAATCAAATCATGTGCGCTGGCAAAAATTTACCGCGCCTAAAGTTCGACATTGAAGCTGCAAATCGTAATATCACCTGGGAGAACTATGAGGCTGCATCCACACGTTGTGATAGTTCAGAATAGTGAATGGTGGGTGGTGGGTGAGTGACTGTGTGTGTGTGTGTGTGTGTGTGTGTGTGTGTGTGTGTGTGTGTGTGTGTGTGTGAGAGAGAGAGAGAGAGAGAGAGAGAGAGAGAGAGAGAGAGAGAGTATGTGTATGTGTGTGTGTGTGTGTGTTTGTCTGTGTCTGTGTGTCTATGCGTGTGAATGGTGTGTGTGTGTGTGTGTGTGTGTGTGTGTGTGTGTGTGTGTGTGTGTGTGCGTGTGCGTGCGCGCGCTCGCGTGTGTGTTGTCGTGCGTGTATGTGTGTGTGTGCGGTCTGTGTACGTGGGTGCACTGCCTCTGAGGTGGCGCAGAGATTGGAACAGCAAAAAAACAAACACACACACACACACACACACACACACACACACACACACACACACACACACACACACACACACACACACACACACTAACCCCCTCTCTTTCTAAACTTAGAACGACCCAAGCCAAAAGTCTCTTTATTCAGGGTTAAAGAATAAATCCTGCCTCACAAAAAAAAGAATAAGAAACAGGCAGAAAGCACACAAACAAGTTTCGGGCAACATTGGAGCAAAACAGGTTAGGGAAGTTCATTTTGAAAAGGTGCACACGCCACAAGGGTTGGCGGTACAAACACGGCAGGGTCCTGGAGTACAACTCCAACACACCTCTAGAGGCAGAATAGTGGAAGTACCATCCTACTTGAAACATCACCTTGCTGCCGAATAAAGCTTCGTCTGCTTCGCTCTAGTGTTGTATTTTGAACGAATCCATTTCTCCCCTGACAGCCAAAAGGGCAGTACTGTTTTGCTTGTGATTGATGTTTGTTCGTAACTTGTCACGTCTAATGAAGACTTTGTGTCGAAAATTCACTTGTCTATTTTGTACCGTCTATTAAATTTGTGTTACTTTACATCTTCTTGTGTGTGTTTATGTGTACTTTGAGTCGAATCCTTATGATTAATCCATGGCCACGAGGTACACCAGACTTAACACTGACAAAGTCCGATCTGGTTCCATCAACCACAACTGCCTGTCTACGGTTTTGCAGGAATTCACCAATCCATCTGTTGATAAGGCCTCGGACCCCATACTGATGTAGTTTATGGAGGAGGAGTGAGTGGTTAACCTTATCAAAGGCCTTCGCAAAATCCATGATGACGATATCTGTTTGGCCACATTTCTCCATTGTCGTATTTGCGGTGAGGACGTTGAACTCACCTATCAGGGATCTTCCTCCGAGTCAGGTTCACTATGGGTCAAGGGCTAGACTGTGCGATGGACATGTTTTGGTTATGACTGATCTTCTGACAAAAACCCAGGCACATCTTCGAGTGTAATACAGAAATATCTAGCGTTTTGGGCGTAATCTGTAACCGTGGATTCGGACCTAAGGGTCACCACGGCGCGAAAGAAAACGTACTTCCGGTGTCTTCGATCGAGATGGCTGCGCCCACATCAAAGAAACATGACAAAAGATCTGTCCTGTTTATTTGCTTAGGTGAGATACTCTGTTATCTGTGAATTGGATTATGGGGTCACGCTTGATGACAATGTTGGAATGCTTTACCGCTAAACAATTGCTGTCAGTCAAACGTCATGCGACTGCAACAAATGCAATGTCCTTGCCCTTGCGTCGGCAGGGAAGCCATTCAAGGCTCGCCGTTTGAGGCAAACCTCACTCTTACTGTGTGAGGAGCTTTGATTTTCTGCTGTCAGTCGCCTTCAGGGATGACCTCACGTTCGTTTTCTGTTTTCGTCAAAGGGCAGGGTGAAATTGCTTAAATTAAAGCTGGTATCCCAATCCTGACGCGCCCGCATCCTCCCCCCCCCCCCCCCCCCCCCCCCAACACACACAGCACTTCACACACACTCAAACACAAACACACACACACAGCCTCAGCAAGAACTTCAGATGAAGAAGTGGTGTGGAGAAGCTGCTTTGGAACATAAACCCTGAACTTCAAATGAAGAAGTGTGGAGAAGCTGCTTTGGAACATAAACCGAAACAATAAACCTTAACAACAGACAGCAAATAGATGCAATTTTATTAGACTTTTCTAAAGCCTTTGATAAGGTTGACCATGAGGGCCTGCTGCTTAAATTAGAACACATCGGCATTGGCGGTTCTTTGCTAAAATGGGCTAGATCATTCCTCGTTGGGAGAACGCAGAAAGTTGTTGTGGAAGGGTCGTCATCCCATTGTAAACCAGTCTTGTCAGGTGTACCACAGGGAACTGTTCTGGGGCCCTTGTTTTTCTTAATTTATATAAATGACATAAGTAGAAATCTCTCTCCTGGAACTACTATAAGGCTTTTTGCAGATGACAGCTTAGTATATGGAACAATCAGAAGCAAGAATGATACACGCATTCTACAAGAAGATCTAAACGCTTTGTAAGAGTGGGAAAGAACTTGGAAAATGGAATTTCATCCCCAAAAGTGCCAAGTGTTGCGTATATGTAACAAACGCTCACCAATTAGATCAGATTATTCTATCCATAATACTATTCTTAAAGAAACTAATGCTGCAAAATATTTAGGCGTGATTATAGATAGTCGTCTCAAATGGAAAGAACATTACAATTTAGTATGTAAGAAAGCAAATAACATCTTAGCTTTCTTATACAGGAATATCAATGACTGCCCCCAAAAGGTTAAAGACGACTGCTATAAAACACTGGTTAGACCAGTACTGGAATATGGTTGCTCAGTTTGGGATCCTTACCATCTAAAGGACATTGATAACCTCGAAAAGATTCAGAAGAGAGCAGCACGGTTCGTAACAGGGAACCACATCAGAGAAAAGGGAATACTAGGAAGAACATGAGGAAATTAGAATGGAAACCCTTAGAAGAGAGAAGAGCTTTTATCAAACTTAACATCTTCTTCAAAGGCAGAGCTAAAGTAATTGATATTCCAATGGAACAACTAGTATTGAATAAAAGTAGCACCAGGAGTGGCGGTCAATGTTATACCATACCTGCATCAAATATTGACAGCCACTTACATTCTTTTTATCCTAGTTCTGTACGGCTGTGGAACTCACTGCCGGGTGCCATCAAGATTGCCACAAATGCAATCTCTTTTAAAAAACAAATTGATACAACAGTTTTGAGATCTGCATATTGATGTTTTTCTATTTTTTACTTCCCCAGATATTTTACTGTTACCTGGGCCTGAATTTGGCCATTGCTTTTAACTTCTTGAATATCGAGTGCGACCCCTTGTTGCCAAATTTGCTCCAGGGGCCAACAGTCTGAGTCGCACTATTTTATGTTATTTTATTTTACTTTTAACATGCGCGCTGGTGACCTACTCGTTTTTGAGTGAACCAGTATTTTAGGAAGAAGAAGAAGAAGAAGAAGAAAGCAACCAGACCAGGACCAGATGACAACCTCACCAGAGTCATAAACTGATGAAGAATGTTCCCTCCAGCTGGCAGAGGGACTGATTTGCACATTCCAGAATTCAGCTTACATTGGCAGTCAGCCAGATAGCTGGCTAACTGCTAATATGTCATAAGTGTTAAAGACAAAGGACAAATTTTTATAAGACACAAAGTGGAGAACTGTACCACTGACAGATAGCATCTCCATAGTTTTTACAGTGGATGGTTCAACAGGCTTCCTCAGCAGAGCTATTCACGAGGTTGTCATTTCAGTGCTCTGGGACCCCCCCCCCCCCCCCCCCCCCCCCCCCCCCCAAACACCTTTCCCCCTTCCTAAAAAACAAACAAAAATAGTCATTGTGGGTGCCTACCTCAAGCTCATGTACCTGGTTAGGATAAGATAATGTTGCTTATAGCCCAGCCGACCGCAAAGGGCCACATCAGGGCTGATGTACCTGGTTAGTCAGGTGTTATTCTGGTGGTTTTGTTTTAAATTGTAGTGTCAGATGAATCTTCAAACAGTCTGCTGGGAAAGTTATCGCCAACAGCGATTATGTTATTACTTTGGCTGGGTCCTGATGTTGGTTTGAATTTTAGTTTCATCAAGGAGGTGTCGCTGTGCATACTAGTCCATAGAGGCTACACCACAACTGCTAAATTACAAGACCACACTGCAGGATTTACAGCTGAAGGATAAATGTGTTAATGACAGATGAAAGGATTCAAGACCAGAGTTTCATTCATACCACTGAGTAGATGACTGATCTATAGATGCAACTGCCCAACACACTGGTCTCACTTAACATTGCCTGCACCACTTTTGTAATTGTATGTGTATGTTTGCAGTGTGTGCACATGTATGTGTGTTTGTGTGTGTGTGTGTGTGTGTGTGTAGGGGATAGGGATGAACGTGTGTGTGCCAGTGTATATGACTTGTATGTGTGTGCATGAGTATGCACATTATATGCTCCTGCATGTGCATGTATGTACATATATGTGTGCATATACTTGTGCACTTACCTGATGTACAAATGACAAATAGGTTGTGGCTGTTCTGTTGCTGTGAGTTAGCGGGGCGATGGATATTATGAATGGATTGATAAACAGATTTGACACAGCCATGGAGTGCAGATGCATATTGTGGGTTTCAGGCTTCTTTTTTTTTCGGAGAATGATGTCTTCATTATTTGTTCTAAGGCATATTTGCATTGAATATTAGATATAGTTTTATCCATGTGCAGGTAACATATGCCGCTCCACCATAGCGGAAGCCATTTTTCAGCACCTGGTGGCAGAGAAAGGGGAATCAGACAAGGTAAAGAGGCAAAGAAGACAGATAATCTCTGTCTCTCTTTCAGTCTTTTATCCACTTTTATTTCATATTTTGCTATGGTTGTAGAGATTGCAGTAAGAGGACAGTGTATTTCTTAAGTGTTTTCAGACTTGGAGTTAAAAGAAAAATAATTGAATATTTTGAGTGCCCCTCCCCCCAGCTATTTGACAGAAATCCAGTTGCGATCCATCAGCCAAGATTTTATATGCATCCAAAAAGAAAAAGAATCAGTTGTGTGGAGGCCCAGACCTTGTTAGCAGTAACAGAAAAGGGCAGCACACGGAGTATCGGTTGTGGGTGACTGCATAATTAATGAAGGTATAAACTTTTGAAGACTCTTTGAGGACTATCCGTTTTGCATGACCTGCATAACATGTAGAAGACTAAACATTGTAAAAACACACCTTAAACCCCACGTAGTCAATATCATCGGGAGTGCGCAGTCAAAAGCAGCAACAGGTAAAGGTTTACTAAGTCCGCTCAAAGTACTGTTACTCTAACAACAGATAAAAGTTGACAAAGTCCACTCAGAGTGCTGTTACTCTCAAAACAGGCATACATTTTGTAAGTCCACTCAAAGTACTGCTACTCTCTCACAGATTCCTCCTTATATATATATATATATATATATATATATATTTATCAGGGTTTATTTTGTAGCGCGCACTGCGCCAAATGACGCATTGAGTCTAAAATTGACCCATTACTTTTGCTCCTAGCGGGACATCGGGCGCATCATTTTTATATGCACGCGCGCCAGCCAAACATAATATAAATAAATAGATTGCTACATCGTGTTTCAAAAGCAGTAGTCTTTCAACAAAACGATCAAGCAACAAAGACCCTAACTTATCTTAACCGAATGCTTTAAGAATAGATGAGTTCGTTCGGATGATTGTTAGAGGTTTATGTTCCAACCAATGAAAATTGCCGTTTTCTTTGGTTCTTGGAAAGCGGACACTTTCCTTTTCTTGGAAGAGTTTGCTGCTTTCAGTTTC
>CM031616.1:48961153-48996153 GCA_018398815.1 Conus ventricosus | reverse complement strand
AGATGTGGATATGATCAGAACGTATGGTTTAGTCATTGATCATCATGCAAAAGTTTTAGTGAACACAATGGGGTTTTTTTTTTCATTATTGGTTGGTCACAGAGTACGCCTATCATGAGGATTTGGAAACAGCGGTGCTTGGAACAGTGATTGACAGTAGGATGTAGAGATGAATCACGTGGTGGTAAAGCAGAACAGGAAAAGCCGTTGTCGAAGTGTGGAGTCTGGCCATTGCCTGTTGGGCAGCAGTGGAAAGAAGTCTTGAAGGCGGCATGTCATCATCAGCATCATTGTCATAGTGCTATGACTGTAGGTTATCATTATGTGGTGAACGACTGTAGGTTGTGTGGTGAAGGACTGTAGGATATGTGGTGAAGGACTGTAGGTTATGTGGTGATAGGACTGGGTTATGTGACGAAGGACTGTAGGTTATGTGGTGAAGGACTGTAGGTTATGTGGCAAAGGACTCTAGGTTGTGTGGTGAAGGACTGTGGGTTATGTGGTTAAGACTGTGGGTTATGTGGTGAAGATTGTGGGTTATGTGGTGAAGGACTGTAGGTTGTGTAGTGAAGGACTGTAGGTTATGTGGTGAAGGTTGTGTGGTGAAGGACTCTAGGTTGTGTGATGAAGGACTGGGTTATGTGGCGAGGGACTGTGGGTTATGTGGCGAAGGACTGTAGGTTATGTGGTGAAGACTGTGGGTTATGTGGTGGACTGTGGGTTATGTGGTGAAGGACTTGGGTTATGTGGTGAAGGACTGTGGGTTGTGTGGTGGTGAAGGACTGGGTTATGTGGTGAAGGACTGTGGGTTATGTGGTGAAGGACTGTGGGTTATGTGGTGAAGGACTGTGGGTTGTGTGGTGAATGACTGTAGGTTATGTGGTGAAGGAGTGTAGGTTGTGTGGTGAAGGACTGTAGGTTGTGTGGTGAAGGACTGTGGGTTATGTGGTGAAGGACTGTAGGTTATGTGGTGAAGGACTGTGTTATGTGATGAAGGACTGTAGGTTGTGTGGTGAAGGACTGTGGGTTATGTGGCGAAGGACTGTAGGTTATGTGGTGAAGGACTATAGGTTATGTGGTGAAGGACTGTAGGTTATGTAGTGAAGGACTATAGGTTATGTGGTGAAGGACTGTAGGTTATGTGGTGAAGGATTGTTGGTTATGTGGTGAAGGACTGTAGGTTATGTGGTGAAGGACTGTAGGTTATGTAGTGAAGGACTATAGGTTATGTGGTGAAGGACTGTAGGTTATGTAGTGAAGGACTATAGGTTATGTGGTGAAGGACTGTAGGTTGTGTGGTGAAGGACTGTGGGTTATGTGGTGAAGGACTGTAGGTTATGTGGTGAAGGACTGTAGGTTATGTGGTGAAGGACTGTAGGTTATGTGGTGAAGGATACTGGGAGAGTCAGGGATCAGTGCTGCCCATTTCATTAACATAACTTTACTCTGTTTTGTCACTCAGATCTGGAAAATTTCTTACGGTTGGAAACCAGATAATTTGCCCAGTGTGCAAGTGAAGATGCTGTGTGTAAATGTTGTTCAGATTTTCAGTGGATGCAAGCAGCTATGTGACAGATCACCCAGGGGGGAGGTAGGGACAAGGAGACAAGGTGAGGACCAAGAAGGATGCAGGAGAAGGTAGTAGAGTAGGAGTGAAGGCTGTAGTGGATCCGGCTTGGGACAGGGACATAGAAAAGACCCCAGTCAGGCAGGTGGTGAAATGACTTGTTAGAAATCTGCAAAAGATAGTGCAGCAGAATGGCTGATGACAAATAGCGCTGGAAGGACTGTACACAAACACTGGTATATCGTGGCATGTGCCGACATTGTACAGTGTGGATCTGCCTGTCAGTAGTCAGTTTACTTGTGGCCTTAGCCCACCCAAATTAGCCTACCGGAAAGCAAAATTTAGCTGATTTGTGCTAATTGCTCATTAATTAACGCTAGATTTCACCACAATTCCTTTACAGATCAAACTTCAAAACACTGTGAATCAAAGATCTCAGTGCCAGCTTTTCAGGTGATTCTAACTGAAGTTTATGGATATACACACTAATTCAGTCATTTTATTTTGAAGCACCTTTTCAGAAGCAGGTTTCACAGATTTTCAGCAGAAAAATGCAGTTTTCTGGAAACTGAAAATCCCAACTAAATTGTAATACTACAGTTTGAGAGCTGGTTTCAGGGTGAATATAGACAGTAATGAATACGAGGCCAGCTTCCCAGGTCGGAGCACCCAGCCGTTTTTAGAAGCATAGACTCGAGATACCCACACATTCACACAGATTTCCTCCATGTCTGTGTGGTGGGGATAAGGGAACATTGACCCCCTGTTTTTTCTCCACATTCTCATCTTAAATTTCTTTTGCCAACTCATGTTGTCTTTTGATTGATATTTCTGACAGGCTACTGTGAAACTTTTTGACATGAACTACCCTTACTTGCTATCTCTGACTACATGTGCATGTATGTATCAAGTCTGTAGCCATATCTCTGTGTGTGTGCTTTCCTCGTTCCTGTAAGGACTGTCCTGACTTTTTTCCTAGGGTCCATTTTAATGATTCTTATTACCATTTTTTCTATTGTCGGGTGTGTGTGTGTGTGTGTGTGTGTGTGTACATTGTGTGTGTGTGTTTGTGATGGACAGAGACTTGGAGGAGATGAAGCCAGGCAAATCGTGCAAGGCCAAACTACAGATGCTGGGAGAGTGGGGGCCAGCAGAAGACAAGATCATCGTTGACCCCTACTTTGTGAGTTCTGATCAAGGCAGACAGAATTTTCATTGTCCCCTATCTTTTTTTAAAACAAATCTTTAAAAAATGTTTGAAATAACTCTGCCACATGCCATGGACATACGAATGTATAGTTCTTTTTTTTTTCTTTTCAGTATCTATGTTGAAAAAACCCTTTGGATATTTTCATGTTATTACTTCCATTCATTTCATATATATTGATACTTCTTGACCTTTGTCGTATTTGCTAGTTTGTTTTTGTTCTTCTTGTATTGAGGTGAAATCTTTGCTTGTATTTGAGAAAAGAAAATTTTCGTTGCAAGGGAAAAAATAGTAAATAACAAATACACATGGTAACCCTTGCTCCCAAGGTGAGAAAGTTACACACCCATATTTGCAAACAAATGCTGAGTGTGGCACCAATTTGCCCAGCACAAATGCAGGCCTGAAACACACAGACCAATCAACAGACATCCTCAAAAAAGGATGTTCCAAGCTTACTCATATACCCTATGCATGACACATGGGACACACAGCAACAAGAAGCGAAGAAATGAACACAAATTAACATTTATTCAAGACTGGCATGGCATCTTGATCTGGAACATTGTCAAACTGAACACAGAGTGGAACCTAAACAAACTCGGGTAAATCACTTTGATTGATACGAAAGGTAATCAAGAAAATCTTTAAATATTTTCCCAGTTCTCTTCCGCATGCATGCACACACACACACACACACACACACACACACACACACACACATGCACACACACATATGCACACACACAGATATGCACATGCACACAGACAGACAAACATGCACACATACTTGCATGGTTATAAGCACACACACATTCACATATACACTGACACGCACACACACAGATAAACATACACACACACACACACGCACGCGCGTGCGCACACACACATATGCACATACACGCACACAGAGAGAGAGACACACACACGCACACACACATTTTAATACTCTTGCATGCATGTACCTATTCTCACGCACACACAAATGAGACAGTGACTAAAGGTCGTGCAAAAAATGGGACTCAGGTCATAGAATTTCAAAACTGGAAACGGGTAAAAATTTCTGTAATTCTTGAAAGTTACACCTTTGATACTCATAGGCATGAAAATAGAATGAAAAAGATAACTTGTATTAATACTTTTTCTGATGCCACGAAAAATGTCACCCAGTGAAAAGTCAGGTGTGATGCTGGACATGAAAAAGTCTACAACAGTACAGTAATAGCTGAGCAAGGGTTGTAAAACTGGGGCTTTCTTGAAGGCCAGATATATGTTGCAAAGATAATGTTTAAACTAACTAGTTTTGTCAGTTTGTAAGTGAAGAATGTGGTAGAGTTTTCATGTCCATCATCACATCTGACAGCAGATCATATTTGTACATTCTGATGTGTCCTGTTAACAGTCACTACAGCTGCTAAGGAACATAAAGCAAGTCTGCCTGCTCATTTCAAAGAAAAAATAAGCATTCACAACCGGTCGGTTTGTCTTTTGTTCGTTAATTCTTGAAACAATGGACAAGTGTCAGTTTTGACACTTTGCAGTATGGACATGAAAAGAACAGTGGACATAAATGCAATAAACACATAAATAAAGTCAGTTTCAAAAGCAAACAGGATGGTCAAGCCATACTTAGGTATTCACTTTTAAGTCAATCAGATGTGAAAAATAGAAGGGAAAATCCCTTATACAGCTGCTTTGGTATAATGAGTCACTGCAGTCCACATGTTTGCGGAAAGCCATTCATAAGTGCTCATGGGAACAACTTGATATTGAATTTTAAACAGATCAGTTTACAATCAAGAAAGCTTTGCACAATGCTACAGTCTGACTGATACAAAAGTTTACAAGGTTCTAACAGAGGTCATTCCTTTGTTTGAAAGCAAGTCAGAAAAGACGCTTCACACTAGCTTTCGTGTAATGTGCGTATGCATTCAAAAATATCATTCAGCATGATTATTTCATTGTTTTTTGTTTTGTTTTATCTTTAAGTGCTACAGCTCATCCAGTAAGGCCATATTTTTTGTTTCTTTTCTGTTTTCTCCGTAAATGAAACAAACTGCGGCGTTACTGAAACACGACAAAAAAGCAGAAGAGCACACAAAACAGAGTGTGAAGTAACGACGATTTAATGCACGACACAAAACAGGACAAGAAATTTTCGGCAAAATGCCTTCCTCAGCGACAAAAAAATACAGACATAAGCCAAAGTGGCTTCACAAGGGGAGTACTGTGCATGTTTATGTCTGTATTTTTTTGTCGCTGAGGAAGGCATTTTGCCGAAAATTTCTTGTCCTGTTTTGTGTCGTGCAATAAATCGTCGTTACTTCACACTCTGTTTTGTGTGCTCTTCTGCTTTTTTGTCGTGTTTTCTCCGTATATCATTTAATTCTTTTCACACACCCCTTTGTGGATTCCCTCCATTTCTTTTATTACACTTGGTGATATCTCTCCCTCTCTCTCTCTCAGTCTCTCTCTCTCTCTCTCTCTCTCTGTCTCTCATGATGACATCTCAATGAAAAAAAAAGAGCTTGTTCAAATTTATCAATCACCAATTAACTTTCATCCATCCATCCTCATTCAGCATCATTCTTTTCCAACAGCATACAGAAAATAAAAACAACTGTTTCATATCATTCATTTAATATAGTACGGTTGTTTTCTCTGTGTGCTGTTGCACAGGTTCAAGGGACACTTTTCTCTTCACTGATGAGATAGGCTCATAGGAAGTATCTTCTTTTTGTGGCCTGAAGTAATGATGCCCGCCGTTGTTGGTTTCAGCCATGGGGTTTAGCCACACCATGTCAGTATGAGTGGCAGCATCAACACTTGCGTACTCTATCTTGGCCACATACTCTTTCCCATGCCAGTCAGCAACATAGAACTCTCCAATCTCTATGTCTTCCAGACTGAGAGAAGCAGAGCTCAAACTGCCAAACAGCCCTATGTTGTCTTACTCTGAAGAAGTGAGGCATTCAGAGTCTGAGGCAAGCTCACTCTCACCCTCACTGACACACACTTCTCTGCTTGAATCTGTCATGGGCAGCAGTGGGGCAAAGTGATTTGAGGTCCAGTGGCTGGGGAGCACGTCATGCCTATTGCTGGTCCAGAGTATGTGGAGAGGAGTTCTTGAAGTTGGCTGAACAGGAGTGAGGATTCTGTGGTTTGGGTGTTGAACAATCTCCCAGCCCATCTGAGGATACACAGAACACACTGGGCTTACAGCAAGCTGCCAGATGCCCATGAATATGTTTTTGCTTATGATGTGGAGGATTTCAGCTTTGAGAATGACCTCAGTTTCATGTACAGAAACTGTGCCAGCTGACAGACCTGAGCCCTCTGCTTCAACAGCAGCAGAGGCAGCCACTTTCTGTCTCTCTGCCTCAGTGTCACTCATTCCATACCCATGCACATAGTTGTGGAAGTTTTACACCGTTTCCACTACAATTCTGCAGCAGAGTTCTGTGTGGCACTCCTCATGTCCAAACACAAGGACGCTCAGTGCCATCAGTAAGCAGTTGCCATCTGCAGTTGTTAGCAGAGGGTAGAGACTGGCTGGAGCAGTGGGCGGTTTGTGTGACAGAGCTGCCCTCTCCACTGTGCCTGCAACATCTCCACTGTGCCTGCAACATCTCCACTGTGCCTGCAACATCTCCACTGTGCCTGCAACATCTCCCCTGTGCCTGCAACATCAACAATGGTCGTACTCGAAGGGAACTCAGCTGGCAGTTCATAACCGTCAGAGCTGGTTGTGGCAACCAGGGCTTCCAACTGTTCATACAGATTGCACTCTTCAACTGACAGTGAGTTTACAGTTATCAAAGTAACTGACCATTGAGACGCCCCACTATCGCAGTCTGCAACGTCACTAAGCTCAAGAATAAGCAAATCTGATCGGTTTTACTTTCTTTCACATAAACCGAAAGTATCAGATGTGATTTCGGGCATGTCCTCGGTGGGGTCAGTGGTGACAACGGAATTGGCGGAAATTCCACTGAAGTGGTGGGAAATGAAGCCGTACCAGCATCTCTGCTATGTGCCTACATGACGGTTGGCACTTTCGTGTTCAGCAGTGTTTCGCACATGTCTTAAAGGCAGTTATCGTTCACCATGAGGCCAATCGGAAATGTTTTTTCATTATATTTTGCTCGTGTGATTCTAAGCGTCAGTTATGATGAAGTAAACAGCAGTGGACATGAATAAACACTTACCCAGCAGTGGACATGAATAAACACTTACCCAGCAGTGGACATGAATAAACACTTACCCAGCAGTGGACATGAATAAACACTTACCCAGCAGTGGACATGAATAAACACTTACCAGCAGTGGACATGAATAAACACTTACCCAGCAGTGGACATGAATAAACACTTACCCAGCAGTGGACATGAATAAACACTTACCAGTTTTTCTCCTTTCTGACATCATCTGCTCCTGGTTTCGTTTCCGTAAAAAAACTTGTGACCTGGCGGACGGATACAAATTGCAAATGGCTAAAACGAGCAGTGTGATAAATTTTTATCCCCAAAAGTTTGGTGGTGTTGATCGGACATGAGCCCAGTGCATGGTAAATTTGTTCAGTTGTTGAAAAATATGATGACCATACCTCAGAATCAGTGGATTTATTGTGTCAGTGACATACCTCAGTTTCAAAATACAAAACGTTGGATCGTTCCGGGTAAAGTAGAAAGCTTTAGTGACAGGTTAAAGGGCATGTCTCCAGGACATGACGATCCTCATCCGACCAAGTATTCTTTTGGATTCGACTCAAACTTCACCAAAGAGCAAGTGTGAATGGTTTGGGACAAAAACGTTGACAAAAAGTAAGTTATATAATTTCATATGTTCAAGTTTTTGTCACGATTTTGCAATGGCTGTAGGGACATGTTGTTTGCGGTATGTCGGTCGATGTTCCATTTTGGCATGGCTGATTTCGGCTGCTTTCTTTGAATGAAAATCAGTTTCATTGACACGATCCAGTGCATCTCCCTGATATTGTGGCACTTATCTCTTTAAGATACAAGCTACAAAAATACACCCAAACAAAGAAAAGAAAAAGGTTTTGGAAAGTTTATTTCTCCAATCAAACACAAAAGGGGTATGCCACCACAACACATTTTGTCACCGTCTCAGATACACTTTCATGCATTGACACCAAAACACATGCACACATACACATACACACACATGTACACGCATGCACATATTCACAACAAACACACACGCACACTTGCATGTGTCACTCGCACACACACACACACACACACACACACACACACACACACACACAAAAAGAACCACAACGACTCTTGCACTAGCAGTTAACTTGTCCCTGTGTTCATGATTTAATGACTCTGTTCCAGACTCAGGGATCGGCACCCTTCGACAAAGTCTATGAACAGTGTCTGCAGTGTCTGAAGGCATTCCTGGATGCATGAAGAAGAACTCTGCTGTCTCTCAGTTTGATTCTTATTCAAGAATATGTGTTGGCTGGTGCTTTCTGCTTGAGAGAGAGTGTGATTATATTTGGTGAAAAAAGAAAAAGAGCAGATGAAGTCATGTATTTGTCGAATTATACATTGACAGGTATAACGATGAAGATAGAATTGCCATTATTTAGTATGTGTATCTCCATCCAAAAACTATAGAATTGAGACTAAAAAGTATAGCCAGAACAAAAATGGAGTATGAAAATGAATTTTGTGTGGTAGTGTTTGTCTTCCACTTTTCCCGTAGATCCTTTCAAATCTGATACAGTTTTGTAAACTTAAACAGGTCTATAATGTCACATTGACTTGAACACTTTGTGCCAAATGCAATATTTGCTGATAAGCACTTCATTCATTGATAATAAACAAAATCATACTTTATACTTTTAGTTTTGATAAAGTTGAAAATGACGGTTGTTAGTAACAATATTATGTTTGTATTGGTTCATATTTTGTGAATGAAAGATTGTTAGGAAAAAAAGTCATTGCTCCAAGAGATTCCAACCTGCTGGTGGACTGCATTTGTTATAATTACACCAGGCAGTTAACATCCTGTCGATTTTGATGAACGATACCAATTGCATTGTATTTGTACTGAACGACTCTCAGTGTAATTGTCAAAAATACCAAATTGTCAACCAATACCAATCGCACTGAATGATGTTAATGTCATCAGTGATACCAGTTGTACTGAATGATGCTTAACGCCATTTTCAACAATAGCAATTTTACTGAATAATACTTAGTGTGACTTTCAGCAATACAAGATATATTTCATAATGTTTTGAGTGAATGCCAGTAATAGCAGATGTACTAAACACTGCTTAGTGCAATTGTCAACAAGTCACATTTGATAATGTTTAGTGTAACTATCAGGAATACCCGATGTACTGAACAATGATTTATGTAATTGTCAACAAGATCAACAGTACTGAACAATGCCTGGTGTAACTGTCAACAATACCAGTGGCATTAGCTAGTGTAATGGTTAACAATGTCAGTGATATTCAAAACGATGCTGAAGTGCAATCATCAACACTGGCAATTGCATTTATTGTTTTCACTGCAGAGTGCACATGTAGCTGTGCTGCCTATTGCCCTGATGGCTATGGAATACGTGTAGCTGTGCCATGACTCCAAAAGACACACTGATGGGCATTTTTCAGCTGGGAAAATTCTGACATTTAAAGCATTATGGTCTGCATGGAATGAGTCATGCCAGTACACACACAGACACACAAATACAAAACCATTCTTGCCCCAGTGCCACCACAGCCATGGTTTTCAGGTCAAGGAAGGTTCACAGTCAGTGGCAGCGCTAGGAGCAAGGAACTCCTCTACTAGGTTTTACCAACATAACCTTTCTTCTTCTGTTGGGTGCTAGTAAACTGGCATGACCATGTTGATTGTTGTAAACATTACAAGCCGGGTGGAGATAGAGGGCGGCAGAAGTAAAGAGGATGGAGAGGATGAATGATATATGTAATTTGGGTGTGGTGGGGGGGGGTGTGGATGGAAGGGCAGGCATGTTAAGGCATTGGATGGGGGACAGGAATGGTAATAAGAGAACGACAGAGAGAAATGAGCTCTGTGGATTTTTGGTACACCACCTGTGTTTGCTTTCTGCTAAGAGCAATGATTTTGTGATTCCTGACATTTTCTTTGTTTGTTGTGAAATGTATGTTTTTATGTGCTGTGTGAAAGTGAGTTTGGTTGCTTGTGGTTTGAAACTGAAAACAGCTGGTGTGTGAAGCTGATGGCAGAGAAGTTATGTGTTCTCAGTGGCTGATTTTTGTTTTATTTGAGTGTAGGTTTCTGGGGTGATCTGTAGAAACAGATTGTTAGCAAGAGTAAAATGAGTCATGGATACATTTCAGTTTTCATGAGAGGAGTGTTGTTTTTCATGTCAGTTTCTCTGCATGCTTTGTCCAAATTCTTATTTCCAAAATGTGAACTGGATCTTATCCTAATGATTTTTAACAACCTTTTTTTTTTTACATGCACATTGTCAAAGTTAGGGATATCTAATTGCATTGAACATATCTTGAGTGTATATTCATGAATCTTATTTCTTTTCCCAACGTAGCAGATATGATGCCCACTGTAATCAAATATTACACATGAAATAAAATTAAGAAAAATGTTCAGTGCAGCTGTCACTTGTGGAAAGAAAGAAAAGAGGCACAGCCTAGAAACAAAGGGAGAGTGCTGAATGATCCTTAGTGCAGTAGTCAGCGGCTCCAGTTCTATCCAGTGATGTGATTGCAATAGCCAGTATGTTCAGTTGTGCTTCAGGTGATAGTCAGCAATCACAGTTCTGTTCAGTGATGTGTAGTTTAATGTCAACACTGCTGTTTTGCACAGTATTATTGTTAACAGTAACAGTTCTGTTTAACAATGCTTTGTGTAATAGTTGACAGTTATGGTGGATAATGCTTTGTGTATTGTTCAAATAGGTTGGCTGTTCCTTTCATATGTAACTGTGTTTGGTGTGTGTGTGTGTGTGTGTGTTTGGTGTGTGTGTGTGTGTGTGTGTATACAATCATGGCACTATGTGCGTGTGCACACGTTTTAAAAAAGAATCAGGAATGTGGAATTTGTTGTAGTAGTGGAATAAATACATACAGTAGCTTTGGGAGAGGCTTGATTATTTACAGATATTCCTGATTAAATATTATGAACAGAAGAAATTAAAGCGATGAACTTGCCCGTTGTTTTCTAGTACTGGTATGTTTCACATGGTGTGGAAGTGCTTTCTGACTGAAAAAAATGTTATATAAACACTTGTCCATCCTGTGGCTTTATAATTCGTCTTGAAAAGAAATATACTGCATGTATTTGAATTATCGGCATGATTCTATTCACTAATTATTGCTGAATCTGCGCTTATGCTCTCCACTGGAAAAAAAAAGAAGAGTAAATAACATTGAAGGTTGTTTCTGATCTCTTGCAGTGCATAGGTTAAAGCTTTTTCAATGACACTTTCTGTCAGTAAAGAGGCATCTTGTATCACGAGTCTTGACAGATCATTCGCTAATCTAAAAATGATATTGAAGATGATTTTTGTTTCATATGTGTAAGCAGGAATGAATCAGTGTAGTCATGTAGTTTTGGTTGTCACTTTGTGTGTGCATGTGTGTGTGTGTGGACTAGACTTTAATATTAACGTTTTTTCTTAGGAAGTACAAGCATTAGCATCATCAAACTCAGCAGAATGATAGATTGTCAAGACCTTTCCAGTCATTCTGAAGTTGGTGTTTTCTTTGGAATTGTAATAGAAAATAGGTTATGTTCAGGGTAAATCCAAACTGCAGGTCACAAGTATAAGGAATGGTCATGTACCATCCGTGAAGTAAATGACTGTATGTCGGAGTTTTATTATGCGACATCTGGAATAAGTTGGTGACTACCTATTGGACAAATGAAAGAAAAGAAGGTGAATCAACTTTCAGATGAAATGAAAATACTTTGAACAATCTACTGGTGCCTGTCTATTGAAAGCCAATCCCAAAATACAAGAATTCTTATATAATAAAAAACAAAAAAAACAACAGTCGAATCTAAGCTGGTTGGCATGCGGTACATGAATAGATGACACTGACCTGAAGATACAGCATACGCGAGAAAGCACGTTTTAGCCATGTAATGGCTATGGCCATGTAAACAAAGATGGCATCTACTTCCACTCGCTCTACAAAATCTCGCAGAACATCCTTCTTCAAGGCTGGCGGCTGTCATCTGATGATGCCAGTGACTCACAGAGTAACTTGCTTATCTTCCAGGCTTCTCGCAACACTCACTGGGCGGCACTCATCACCGTCACATGGTGGGGTTTGGCGGTGAGATCAACATTTTCAGCTCCCCCCTCCCCCCCCCCCCCCCCTTCCCCCCCCCCCCCCCCCCCCCCCCCCCAAAAAAAAAAAATTGAACATTGCCAAAGACAATACAAAACAAAACAGACCACCCCGTGCCACACTCGGGCATTTTCAGTCGCAACCGCTGTAGTGGCAGTCTACTGGGAGCCATTAGAATTAGGTCTCCATGAGGCAGTGTGTTAGAGGAGATGCTGCACTGCTACCACGTCACTTAGATTGTGTCCAGTGGCTCCTGTTCTAACTGTCGACAGTCATTTAGTAACAGAGTCAGCGTGAGTGAACGCCTCTCCCTACCCCTCCCCCCTCCTCCCCCTCGCAAAGGGGTACCCTGCCCACCCAGTGACAGCTGAGCTGATGGCAGTGATCGCCAGCTTATCTGACGACTTGTTTGGTTTATCATATCCCTGTATTCAGTGAGTCAGGAGACCGTATATGAACACTGACAACCAGTAACATATGTTAAGAGACTTAAGAGAGAGAGAGAGAGATAATTATATAATAAATGTCTGTTGAAGTCTTCAGCTGGTTACGGTCAGTACTAAGTAACACCCATACCCACCAATTACATTATGGCTGACAGTCTGTTGTGTCATAATCCCCCCTCCCCCCCTTCACGTCCCTGTTCACCTTCCCCTCCAGTTTGTCTACACTCCTGTCTCCCCGCATGGAATGGGCACCCTGACGTCGCCGCCATGTGGCCCAGACTCCGGGTGTGCTGCCTCGCTGCCAGCTGTCTGGGGGGCCTGCGCCATGTTCTTGCTCTTGTGCCGGTGCCTCTTGCCCTTCTTGCCGTGAGCCTTGCCGCACTGAAATCACAGGGACCAACAGGGGCCGGGTTAGCTCCCCTGTCCAGCAAGTGCTCCCCCCTGCCCTCCGACTTTGAACTTTTCATTTCAGTTTATTGATTTTGCACCCTCGCACCACCCCTCTTCTCCCCTCCCCCCCCCAAAAAAAAAAAAGGAAAAAGAAATGCATACGATGATAAAAGAACGTGAGTTCTGCCCTGGATACACCAAACAGCGCAGCACTGCTCCAGACCTGTTCAAACAAGGCTTTGATCACATCTTTGGATTAAAAACTGGCAACTTGTCAACAATCATGTGGGAAGCGAGCCCGCACGCACAATACAGTACATTGCGGCCATATTGTCTATCGTGATCAAAACACAGCCGACAGGCGCGAATCGCTCCCAGAGCCAAACCACGTTTTGTGACGCTGTTGGTTCAGGTATCGGCGTTATGGGAGCGTGCCGGTGTTCCCCGGGTTCTATGTTCCCCAGTAGCGCTGTTCCCCGTGTCTCTGTTCCCCCAGTGTCGATGTTCCCCGACCGAAAAAGCGTGCCGCTGTTCCCGTACCGGTGTTCCCCAGGTTCTCTGTTCCCCAGTAGCGCTGTTCCCCAAACCGATTTCAATGCACGTTAGCGCCAGTACGGGCCCTACTGTACAAGGAGAGGTTGCGCCGGGCACATCCCAAGGTAAACAAAACATAGGGGGAAAAAATGCACATGCCCACCCGCACCCCTCCACGCCGAGAGAGCGAGAGAGAGAGTTGCACGTGCCCCACGCGTGTCAACTCAGGTTGTACCCATTTTAACCGCTACATTGGAAGTGTCATCGCGCTTCTGTCGTCTGCGAAGCGTGTCACTTGGCGTGGCCCCCAGGGCGCATTGCCCGGCACCGTTCCAACGGATAAGGGGTTGAGGGGGGGGGGGGGGGGGGGGGGGGGGGGGGGGGGGGGGTGGGGGGGGGGAGGGGCAATTTCGCTGTGAGTTGCTTGGTCAAATCAGTAAGAAAAAAAGGAATATTTCGATGTGTATGATTCTAGAGCGGGGAAGCATGAATTTGTGACGCCAGAAAAGGGTTTTGACAGTGATGTGCTTCTTTTTACGGTTTGAACTCCTACCCCTTTATATCACACTTTGCGTGAGCTACCCTTTTCTTTCGCAACGGGCCATTTTACTTTTAGACTGTCTACACAGACCTGATGGGGTCATGCAAGTGCTGACTGCTGGTTCCAGCGCTGTCCAGTCGGCATGAAACCCCTCTTCTACGGCCCTCCCGCTCCACCCCCAATGCCCGACCCTACCACCCCGCCCTCCCACTGCCTCGCCTATTGCAATGAAAACAACAGTAACAACGTTTAAGTCAGCAAAAACCCACCAACACCACCAACGGCAAAAACTTGGGGAACAGCGGGCCTGGGGAACACCGGGACTGGGGAACACCTGGACCGGGCATTTGCAGGAGTGGGGAACAGCGGGATCGCCACAGGGTGGGGGACAACGAAACTGGGGAACTTAGGGACTGAATTTCGATTTTTTTCTTGAGGGGAACACCGGGACTGGGGAATATAGAGACTGGGGAACAAAGAACCTGGGGAACAGCGGCATGACCCCAGCGTTATGCCGGTGGCGTTTCGTGCTGATGGATGGATTCAGACAGCAATTAAGTTTTCGTTCGCGCGATTTTATCGTGGCGATAGCGTTTCGGTGCCGTGCCGGTGCCGTGTACATGAAATCCCAGCTTTACACAGTCTTCAGACTGCTGAATCGGATCTCTGAAGTGTTTGTCATCTGAGGGCGCACCGCCTTTGTTGGATTACTATCTTCCAGTATTAGAATTTGTCTAGAAGCAAAATGTTCTCATTGGTTTTCATGATGATTTTTTTTATATTTAATTTCCAACAACAGAAGTTGGCTATGCATCCAAAGATTAATAACCTTGTTACTAATGTTAGCTTTGTTTAAAATGCGCACTCACATTAGTTTATAAGAAGTTTGTTCATTTTTGTTGTGTGACTTTTGGCTACTGATCGCTTTATTGTGAACAGACTGTGGTTTCCACATTACGATAAGCAGGTGGTATTTTGACAGTCTTACAATAAGCATGATAAGCATGTAGTATGTTGACAGTCTTACAATAAGCATGCAGTATTTTGACAGTCTTACAATAAGCATGTAGTATTTTGACAGTCTTACAATAAGCATGTAGTATTTTGACGGTCTTAACAGCGCCTTTTGCTCTACTGCACGCGGGACTGGGTTTACGTAGTTTTCTTATTTACACCAACGATTTGCTCAGTACATTTTTCTCTGCACATTTTCTAAACGTATGATACGCTTCCTCAGATTTGGGAAACCATACCAGTTCCATTTCCATATTCCAGACTTGGTCATACGAGAGATTAAAGCGTTCTAGTCGACCACTATGTATTTGATTTTTAAGTGAATATGACCTACGATTCCTGATATGAACACAGTCAGTGATTACCTTGATGTTCAGCATGTTGAAGAAGCTGTCTTCAGATCTAGCACCGTGGACAGCCGGATCATGGCCCGTGTCTGTCCGGAGCTGGAGCAGGCTTTCAAAGAACCTGGCGCCGTACTCAAAGACATCCAAGGGCTTGTTCTTCAGAAGTTCTCTCACAAACACTTCCATCACGGTAAAGAATCCTTTGGGCACACGTAACTTGGCGGCACCGTGTGATCGTGACTTATGCCCTGGACAATGGTATGCCATATCACAACTAGATTTTCCACTGTCTCTAGGCTGAGTTAGTCTGGCCTTGTCCTTTTTGACACAAAACTTATCGTGTAGCTTTAAGTGTCAATCGCCTCAGAGTTCAGTGTGCTGTGTCAAAAATGCTTCGTTACGTTGCTCTTTAACCTTTATCATAGCTCTGGGCGCCAAGACGCACGAAACTGGAATCACTGATCCAAATTAGACTCGTAGGCCTATCACCTTTTTCTTTTCATATTACGTCATCGGTTGCTTCGCTAATGACAGAATGACGTCACGAGGCGACTGACTAAGTTTTAGAGACGAGGGTCGCCCTTTTCATTGTACCATGACGGTGCGGAGGAGACAGCTGCCACCGTTTTCTCCATCGGGCGTGCTGGGACCCCAGTCACACAGAGACGGACCGCAGTAAGCACGTTCAAGTCTTCCACAGCGTGTTTAGACAACTTGACAGCAACGTATGGTCGAACCTACATTTTTACAGGTTTGAACCCCCAGTCACACAGAGACGGACCGCAGTAAGCAGGTTCAAGTCTTCCACTGCGTGTTTAGACAACTTGACAGCAACGTATGGTCGAACCTACATTTTTACAGGCTTGAAGGGAACTTTCTCAGAGCTGACTGACCAAACGAACACAGTGGCCCATCCACATGATTTGTACTTCTGTGTCTAGTCGGAGCAGAAAGCTGAATTGGTCCGGACCTTGTGAAAAGTGAGCATTTTATAGACAAAAAGCGAGCTCAAAACAAACTGCCCATTTAGTACCCAGTGCATCATACGTCCAAGTGAAAGCGACATAATTTCCTGATTATTTAATACAGTTTATGAAAGAAGTCGAGACAAGTTTTATGAACCAAGTAACGTTTCCTTTTTAGAACAGATCCCGCTAATCCTAACTGAATTCAAGAAAAAGTCAACATCAATAGCGAATTGTTCAAAATCAACCGTGTTCAAACTACAGACGGCAAGGAGACGTGAGGGTTGTCCGTCTTGGCCATTTACCTCCCTTTCCTGCCTGTTCCGACCTCCACAATGGCAGTACCCTTCTCCAATACGAAGCTCCGAGTGCCCCAGGGTTTCAGGAACCTGCTGTGGGTTCTGAACAAGGAGGTCCTGCGGGATGCTCCGGATGACATCATAACCTACAGTGCCGACTTCTTCCAGAAACTTTTGCAGATCCGGGAAGAGACCGGTCACGATCCCGCTCAGCATGGGGCCCACTCCGAAGACCGCTTCTACAACAACTTCGTCTTCAAGGACCTCAGTCAGCAGGTTGGTCTTCAGGTTTAGCTTTGATTCGTGGTGAGCGTCCTGGCCCCCATCTCTGGTGATGTGGCCAACTGGCATAATCACTGCCTGTAGGGGAGGAGTGTGTGTATGGGGGGAAGGGGCGGGGGTTGGGGGGGGGGGGGGGAGAGGCGAGAGCGGAGTGGCGAAAGGAGGGCAAGGGACCTTATTGATACTTCGGGAAGGGAGTTGGAAAGGAAGGGTAGGGACCACATTAATACTTCATCCGTAGGGCTACAAGCAGCAAAACAGCAGATTACGGCTGGCAGTGAGAATGCCAGTTTTCACGTTGGGCACCCCGAGCAACCTATGTGTGTCCTACACACCAGCAGATGTGCGCTGACATGACCAGAGGTGCTTGCACGTTTGCTGTCTTGCTGTAGTCCCAGGCTGCTGCTCCTGACTCCCTGTCGTCTTCATCATTGCAGAATCAACGCCAGATGGACAACAATCCTTTTTACGTCTGCTTGGACTCATGTCCTAGAACCCGCACACTCCTTTTTGTTTAAAGCAGACAGACAAAAGAGAGGGATCGGCAGTCTTCATTTTAAAGTAAGGACAGAAAAGAGAGGAGGAGGGAGGGGGGGGGGGGGGGGGGAGGGCGTGGGAGGGTAGAACCCCGATTTCCAAAACAGAACGATGGGGTTTTGCCTTTGACTGAATCGTTCTTTACGTATGTTCATTTGCATTCGCACTGGAAAATAAGGGATTGACTAGTGTCAGGGCAAAACAACTATGAACAAAGAGTGGGGCTTTGCGTCATACTCCTGTAGCGTCCACCTGACAGAAGCCTCTCAAAGAGTCTGAAAGCTGGATGTATTTCATCTTGACTGATTGACTGTGCCTTTTTGAGCACACGTTTCTTGTAGATCCATTGAGAGACGATTGGTCGCACTGAGTGATCTTAGTGGCTGTTTATACAATCCTGTTGAGAACTATGGTACAGGGTTTTGAAAGATGCCCAGAACGCTTTCAATGATAATCCTGTAGAACTGCACCAGAATGTCCTTTTTGACACCGACATTTTTCAAGCGCCAAAGAAAGTACTGGCACCGTTGAGCTTTTGACACTTTCATTGTGTGGTGCTCCCATTTCAAATCATTACAAATGATCAGTCCAAGAAATTTGAACTCGCTTTTGATCTCCACTTGTTTGTCCTTGATGGCTGGGGGTGGATGAGCAATTTTGGTCTGTCTGAAATCTAAAATCGTTTCTTTTGTTTTTCATACATTCAGTTTCAAGTTGTTTTGATCACGCCTACTAACAAGCTGCAAAATATGCTCTCTATGTTTAGACTCGTCACCACTTTGTGATCAGCCTTCAAGAATAGTACCATCAGCGAATTTAACCAAAGCATTAGATTCACATTGAGATCCACAATCATGGGTGAACAAGGAATACAAAAACGGAGACAGCACACATCCTTGGGGGGCACCAATATTAGGCGGAGGCGAACAGATTGGCAACTGTCACGATCAGTGATCTGTATCTCACTCAGAAAGGCACAGATCCATGTGCGGACTGATTCAGGGATCAAGACTTGTTTCAACTCAAAATACAGTTTTGAAGGAACAGTTATATCAAATGCTGAACTGCGGTCGATGAACAGGATCCTAATGTATTGTTGGAATTCTTAGGGTGGTTTAGAACATGACACAGACCTATACTGATTGCGACTTCGACAGATCTCTGCTAGTAAAAACTGAAAAGAATCGAATCGTGAGGGTTTTACATCTTTACTGATTACAACACCAGGCGCTCCCCCGTTTTCACGACGACAGGTGTTAAAGCTTCAGGATGAAGAGAGGAATGGAACACAATAACTGACAAGGAACTCTTTCAATGTCACCCAGACGTAAAGGAATTCCAGATCTCATTTCCGACTGCTGGCGGAAACTGAAGCAGACTTGGAAGAAAATTCTTGTTCCTCCGAACGAAAGAGACAAACAAATCACAAGACAAAACACAACGCCTTTTGACCTCTTAGGACAAGACACAACGCGTTTCGATCCATCCATTTGGATCCATCAATTTTGCGACCAGTTTGAGATAAGTGATTATTCGTTCTTCGTTTTCCTTGCCTTGACTATTGTGTGTCTTGCCAGAAGAAGACCAAAGAGGTCGAAATGCGTCGTAGTTTGCCTTGTAATTTGCTTGAATCTCTCGTTCGGCGGAATGTTAATTTGTCTTTTAGGTTTAGATCTAATTTCATTTTGCTTACATGCCTGCAGTGGCCTCCCTGGTTGTCAGGCCATGAACACCGTGCTTTGACTTTGACACCTACACAATGCCCTTCATTTTACACAGTGCCCTTCACTTTACACAGTGCCCTTCACTTTACACAGTGCCCTTCAGTTAGCGTGTGCACTCCTTTATACAGTGCCCTTCTGCCAGTGTGCACTCCCTTACACAGTGCCCTTCAGCCAACATGTGCACTCCTTTACACAGTGCCCTTCAGCCAACATGTGCACTCCTTTACACAGTGCCCTTCAGCCAGTGTGCGTCCTTTACACAGTGCCCTTCAGCCAGTGTGCATCCTTTACACAGTGCCCTTCAGCAAGTGTGCATCCTTTACACAGTGCCCTTCTGCCAGTGTGCACTCCCTTACACAGTGCCCTTCAGCCAGTGTGCATCCTTTACACAGTGCCCTTCTGCCAATGTGCACTCCTTTACACAGTGCCCTTCTGCGAGTGTGCACTCCCTTACACAGTGCCCTTCAGCCAACATGTGCACTCCTTCACACAGTGCCCTTCAGCCAACGTGTACACTCCTTTGCACAGTGCCTTTCAGTTAGCATGTGCGCTCCTTTACACAGTGCCCTTTAGCCACCATGTACGCTCCTTTACACAGTGCCCATCAGTTAGCATGTGCGCTCCTTTACACAGTGCCCTTCACTTTACACAGTGCCCTTCAGTTAGCGCTTCAGTGCGCTCCTTTACACAGTGCCCATCAGTTAGCATGTGCACTCCTTTACACAGTGCCCTTCACTTAGCATGTGCACTCCTTTGCACAGTTCTGTTCAGTCAACATGTCCACTCCTTTACACATTGCCCTTCACTTTACGCGGTGCCTGTCACTTTACACAGTGCCCTTCAGTTAGCGTGTGTACTCCTGTATACAGTACCCTTCAGTTAGCGTGTGCACTCCTTTACACAGTACCCTTCAGTTAGCGTGTGCACTCCTTTACACAGTACCCTTCAGTTAGCGTGTGCACTCCTTTACACAGTACCCTTCAGCCAACGTGTGCACTCCTTTACACAGTGCCCTTCAGCCAACGTGTGCACTCCTTTACACAGTGCCCTTCTGCCAACGTGTGCAGTCCCTTACACAGTGCCCTTCAGCCAACGTGTGCACTCCCGTACACAGTGCCCTTACACAGTGCCCTTCAGCCAACGTGTGTACTTCTTTACACAGTGCCCTTCAGCCAGTGTGCACTCCCTTACACAGTGCCCTTCAGCCAACGTGTGCACTCCTTTACACAGTGCCCTTCAGCCAGTGTGCACTCCTTTACACAGTACCCTTCAGCCAACGTGTGCACTCCTTTACACAGTGCCCTTTTGCCAACGTGTGCAGTCCCTTACACAGTGCCCTTCAGCCAACGTGTGCACTCCCGTACACAGTGCCCTTCAGCCAGTGTGCACTCCCTTACACAGTGCCCTTCAGCCAACGTGTGCACTCCTTTACACAGTGCCCTTTCACAGTGTGCACTCCTTTACACAGTGCCCTTCAGCCACGTGTGCACTCCGTACACAGTGCCCTTCAGCCAGTGTGCACTCCCTTACACAGTGCCCTTCAGCCAACGTGTGCACTCCTTTACACGTGCCCTTCAGCCAGTGTGCACTCCTTTACACAGTGCCCTTCAGCCAGTGACGTTCACGTCTCGCTTATCTAACAGTACCCTTCAGCCAGTGTGCACTCCCTTACACAGTGCCCTTCAGCACGTGTGCACTTCCTTTACACAGTGCCCTTCAGCCAGCGTGTGCACTACCCTTACACACCACAGTGCCCTTCAGCAACGTGTGCATCTACACGTCCTTCTTATCCTACACAGTGCCTTCAGCCGTGTGCCCCTTTACCGTCTTCAGCCAGTGTGCACTCCTTTACACAGTACCCTTCAGCCAGCGTGTGCACTCCTTTACACAGTGCCCTTCAGTTAGCGTGTGCACTCCTTTACACAGTGCCCTTCAGCCAACGTGTGCACTCCTTTACACAGTGCCCTTCAGCCAATGTGTGCACTCTTTTACACAGTGCCCTTCAGTTAGCGTGTGCACTCCTTTACACAGTGCCCTTCAGCCAACGTGTGCACTCTTTTACACAGTGCCCTTCAGTTAGCGTGTGCACTCCTTTACACAGTGCCCTTCAGCCAACGTGTGCACGTAGTGACACAGTGGACTTGGTAGATGAACGGATTAAAGTCATCCTAAAGAAATCACTGGTTCATCTGCCCAAAGACACTTTGCATAGTTGGGAACAGTTTCGATTTTTTCCCCCAGTGATTTTCTATAATTTGCAATTTATTCCCGATATCGCAAATGTAGTGGAAAAATCCAGAATTTCAAAATGTTCGAGTAAAACTATGGGGCTCGGAGAAATGTGAGGGGGAGGGGCCAGTCATTTTTGAATGGGAATGATAACGTCTTGAACAATGAAGCCCAAATGAGGTGATGTGGATGTTGGCAGTGGTGTGTAAGGAAACTGCATTCTCGTTCTGCCCCACATGTATGAGCAGAATCGTAACGGGGGGTGGGGGGTGGGGTGGGGGCGGGGGGTGGGCGGTGGGGGTTAGAAATGCTTTCAGTCGAAGTCCGAACTGCTCCCATCTCTCTCTGACCCACCCCCTTTAAATCACTGATTCCCGAAGTTTCACTCCAGAAACTTGGCAGCTGTGACTTTGATTGATTCTGGGTTTTTTGTTTGTTTGTTTGTTTGTTTGTTTGTTCATTTATCTATTCATTTAAATTTGTTTCTGTCGTTGTGCCTTTCTTCTTTCCTTCTCTATTCATATATCAAACATACATTCATTCATTTAGGTATTCGTTTATTTCTTTGTCTATGTTTTGCTGTCTCACCTTTCGTGTCTCCCGCGCCCCCACCCCCATTCCCTCCTCAGTGACGTCATCATTCCCCTGCCGCTCATTCCACAGACAGCCCTCTCCAGGTTCACCTCGTTGCAGCCTGCGCAGCCCTCGCAAGCAATCAATACAAGATCGCCATCAGAGAGCCCTGCGGAGGAGACACCGCACTGACAGCCAATGTTGATTCTGTCACAGACCGCTGAAGCAGCCGACAAGCAAGCAGAAGCAGCACCAGAGCACGACGAACCTTCCACCGCGCCACCGACGGACGCCACAGCGGCGACAGAGGAGGTGGTGGACTTGGACCTGAATGACCCGGCCTTGGAGGAAGCGGCCTTCAAGATCCAGGCCCAGTTCAGGGGCTTCAAGGTTCGCCGGAGACAGAGCCACGGTGACAATGGCGGCAACAACGGGGAGAATCATTAGCTTCAGTCACAGGGGCTAGAGGGGCCGGGGGGGGGGGGGGGGGGGAGAGAGACAGACAGACAGACAGACAGAATGAGAGGGGGGGGGGTTAGGATGAGGGAGTTTTTGTTCAAGACGGTGATAGGATAAGGATGAACAATGTTTGTTATGACCCAACATACTTGGTCACTTCATTGTTGATTCACATACGGTTCTTTGTGAGTAGCTTTCTCCTCGTTGTGTTTACTATGGTAGCGTTCTTTGATTCCAACAGGGTTCTCTGTGAGTAGCATGTCTCCATACTGCCTATAATGATACCTTTCTTGATTAAGATGTAGTTCTCTGTGACAGACCTTCTGCCTGTAGGCATGTCACAACTATGCTGGGCCCATCCGCTCCCAGTTAGAGAGTTACTCCCCACATGCGACGGGTAATGCTGAGCTGGCAGTAGCCAAGGTGTGTTTTCTCATAATTCGGCTCCATGAATGGCCTAAGCATCAAAAATGCTATTTAAAAAAAAAAAAAAATTATATATATATATATATATATATATATATATATATATATATATATATATATATATAATAATATACATATATATATATATATATATATATATATATATATATATATATATATATATATATATGCCCTCAGGCAGCTAGTGAAGGGTTTGTCATATTTATAATATATTCCCCCCATCTTCTTCATCTTTAATTCTTTTTTTTTTAAATTAAAATCTTTGCCAAGTCGTTACTATAATGACTGAAGAATTGTTAACCTGCACTTGTTTTCTCCCACTATTAAATTGTTCAGCAGTATATATATATATAAACTAATAAATTCCAAGGATAAGTACCGAGCACCATTCCAGCAACTTACATAGCAGCTTGGTGTTGCAATGACTGCAAGAAATATTCAGTTATAAACAAAGCTTGCTCTTATGTCTTAGATTGAAGAAATAGGGGGCGATAAGCATTCATATCTGCCCCCTATTTCTTCAATCTAAGACATAAGAGCAAGCTTTGTTTATAATTCTATATATATATATATATATATATATAATATATATATAATATATATATATATATTTGTTAAAAATATTATTAAAATGAAGTGCTAAAATTCATCTACAAGCTTGTTTCAAGATATGTCTCTCTCCTCAGGAGGAGAGAGACATATCTTGAAACAAGCTTGTAGATGATTTTTAGCACTTCATTTTAGTAATATTTTTAACAAATGTTGCTCCCCAAGGGGTTGAGCTTTTTCAGATTTTTAAGGACGTTTTTATACTATTTATGGTATTGTATATATATATATATATATATATATATATATATATATATATATATTGAGAAAAAAAACAACAACAAACAAACACACAACCGAAAACACCAAAAGATCCCCCTGGAACAACAACAACTTTCTCAGTTCCAAAGTAAGACAGATGCGCACACTAGTGATATCAGTCTTTCACCGTGCTTGTAAAAAAGGTGGACCCTGGCAGCAGATCTACAAAGAAGCATCCATGCATTTGAAAGAAGATGCTGCCACAAAATTCTACACATCTTTTACAAAGACCATGCTACTGATGAAGAAGTTCGCCAAAGAATCGAGGCAGCCGTTGGCCCCTTTTGAAGTCCTGCTGAAGACAGACCAGAAATGAACGCACAAATGGTATGAAAGGAAATCTCAGGTGAGGTGGGCAATAGTAAACAGTGAACAACAAAGGAGCAGGGTAACTCTTCCTCCCATGATGGATTGATTGCACGCCCATGACGCCAAACGAATGTTGCTTACGACACCGAGTCGCCTAGCAGAAATTCCACGGCAGAGATTCCCTAGCGCGAAAGGATGTCTCCTTGTTTGTTCTGTGTGCCCTGTGTTGGCATTTACGACAGGCGATGTGGTGTCATAGGCAGCATTCGTTCGGAGTTACGGGCCTATCATCATTTCCTGATGGGAGCAATGAAGTGTGGTTACATCTTTACATCATCCGGCCTTGTAAAAAAAAAGCATCTTGTAGCGTAGCAGTCAACAGCAGAAGGGGGGTGGGGGGGGAGCGGGGAGGGGGGGGGGGCATACAGAGAGAGGCGGGAGGACAACTCTCAGGAGTGGACAGGCCTGACCTTTAGCCATTCCCGGAGGACAGACGAGGAGGAAGGAGGATTGTCAGTTCAAGTGGTGCCCCAACGACCCAATGGTTATGGGACTGATAATAATGATGATGATGATGATGATGATGATGATGATGACGTCGATCACAACTATGATGATGATGATGATAATGATGATGACGTCGATCACGACTATGATGATGATGATGACGACTATGATGGTGATGACGAAGACGATGACGACGACGACGACGATGATGATGATGATGATGATGATGATGATGATGATGATGATGATGATGACAACGACAACGATGATGATGACGATGGTGATGATGATAAACCTACTTGGTGTAGACCTGTGTAAGGTAAGGACTTTTTTTTTATGGTTATGGTTCTCTGTAAGCAGCCTTAGTTCTCCTTGTATGAGATATGTCAGCTGTCGGGTGCATGACGGCTCTCCTCATTGCTGTTGGTAACAGCCTACCGTGGCTTTCAATTTATATCGCATTATTATTGTTCCATGGGTCGCTTGTTCAGTGGCTTTTAAGATACGACAGCTTTCCGGTTCTCACATCAAAACTGCAAACTGGTCGGCAACATTGCAGGACTTAATAGCTTTTCCATTGGAGCGTGATCTGGAACAATGTTTAGACGGAAACTCCATATCACCGTGTGGACAGATTTTCTCGCGAACGCGTATCTGTCATCGTTAGGAAGAAACTAGAGAGAGCTAAACAGAAGGTGTTTAGAAAAGGTGCACCCTTCCCACCACCACCACCACCACCACCACTCCTCACCCCCAACCCACCCCCCACCCCTTTCCCTCCACCCTTATCCTTTCCTTCCCTTATGCTTGTGTTTCGGCCTTCAACCCTTAACACTCTGAAGGGGCGGGGCTCCCTCAAAGTTCTGACTTCTAGATGCCCCACTGACCCCCCCCTCCCCCAATCCCCCTACCCCAGGCGTCTGAAGGCCAAGTCGGCCCTGAGACAGATACCTACATGTACATACAGCGCCGTGCGTTTATGCTCTCGTCGTTGCTATGTGGTCTTTAGCGTTGCCATGCCAGACAATAGATTGGTTCTGTTGTCAGCATTGCTGGCCTGTAGCGTTGCCATGCCAGACAATAGATTGGTTCTGTGGTCAGCATTGCTAGCTTGTAGCGTTGCCATGCCAGACAATAGATTGGTTCTGTGGTCAGCCTTGCTGGCTTGTAGCGTTGCCATGCCAGACAATAGATTGGTTCTGTTGTCAGCCTTGCTGGCCTGTGGCGTTGTCATGCAAGACAACAGATTGGTTCTGTTGTCAGCATTGCTGGCTTGTAGCGTTGCCATGCCAGACAATAGATTGGTTCTGTTGTCAGCATTGCTGGCCTGTGGCGTTGTCATGCAAGACAACAGATTGGTTCTGTTGTCAGCATTGCTGGCTTGTAGCGTTGTCATGCATGCCAGACAATAGATTGGTTCTGTGGTCAGCCTTGCTGGCCCATTGGTCAATGAAAGATGACGGCTTTCTCCGCTCTCCGTTCAGATGCAGACAGCTCTGTCAGTAACTTCACTACAATGTCAAAACAAGAACTAACAAAAACAAAAACAAATAAAACAAAACAAACAAAAAAAGAAAATAAAAGAAGAAAAGAGAAAAAAAACAGCAACAAACAAACAAAAAGAACAAAAGATCCTACTTTTTTGCCTGTTGTGAGCTGTAACGAAGATGCTTTAGAAGTTCTTGTGTTGACATTGCATTTTGATATGATAATTCATGTGTATTTTGATATAATATTACATGATACTGTATTACGTAACATTATACTAATCATATTCATTTATATCACGACATGGTAAATCATGTGCCATGATATTAAATTGTGATATACTGTGATTTTTTGGTGTTCTATTCTATTCTGTTCATTCTATTCTATTCTATCATATTATTGTAAAAACACAATATATTGTATCATAATTGATGTGTCATGTTATATTATAGCTTTGTTACATTATGAAATGTGAGTATATATATATATATTATATATATATATATATATATATATATATAATATATATATAGTGTGTGTGTGTGTGTGTGTGTGTGTGTGTGTGAAAAGACTGTTGTTTTTATTCTTACATTTTACCTTCTTGAGTGTTTACTACAGTTTGATTTAAAAGGTGCAGAGTCCAGGACATCAAGACAGCATTATTTTCATACATATTATATGCAATTTTTCCAATTCAACAGATTTGGTTGAATCTTGTCTGGTGTAGATCTAATCTATCGGTATATCTTGATTTAAAAGGTGCAGAGTCCAGGACATCAAGACAGCATTATTTTCATACATATTATATGCAATTTTTCCAATTCAACAGATTTGGTTGAATCTTGTCTGGTGTAGATCTAATCTATCGGTATATCTTCTGTTTAAGATACGAATGCTCTGTATGAAATTCATCATCACTTTCTGAAATCGCGTGCGCACATCTGTACTTTGCGCGCACGCACGCGCGCGCGCGCGTCTATGTGTGTGTGTGTGTGTGTGTGTGTGTGTGGTGTGTGTGTGTGTGTGTATGATGACATTTCTGGAAGATGTCCCGATCTTGTACATTCCTTTGAAAGTCTGCGTACAGTTGACGTGCAGTAAATCACGAATGATGAACTGATAGAAACAGGCTGTGATCATTGAGCCTGTCAGCATGTGGCAGTGGGACTGTTTTCACGTAGGGGCTAGACGTTGATTCATAGAAAAATAGAAGAGGAAGAGGGAGGGAACTGTGTTCAACTCCTGTCTGGTGCTTCCCCCTCCAACAAATAAATTAATTCATGAACAGGCAGAATGACTGCAGATAGAACGTGAAACATGAAAGAGCAAACATAGAGTTACTGAGCAGGCAAAAGAAGGAACAGCATTTGAAGAAAAACAACACACAACTAAACAAACAAACAAACAAAAACAAACAAAAATATAGACACAACGCATTGGATCTGGTTTTGTCTTTGTAATCTTCTTCAGGCCGTAAATGCGGTAACCATTTTCTTTTCTTTCTGATTCTTTATCAAGATTTTTCTTTATCCATAATAAAAAGGGGAGAGGGAGAAGGAGGAGGAAGAGGAGAGAGAGAGAGAGAGAGAGAGAGAGAGAGAGAGAGAGAGAGAGAGAGAGATCTTTAATACTCAAGGATGAACATTTTTGGCTGAGGCCTTGTCTTATAATCTGTTCTTGTCAGGCGCACATATAATAATATTGATAATTCAACATAACACCTCTGTAATGTAATTCTACGGTGACAAGCAGACTATTCATAAACGTAAAGATGACATGGCAGGTAGTCAAGCAAAAAGAACACACACACACACACACACACACACACACACACACACACACACACACACACACACACACACACACACCAGACAGACAGACAGGCAGGCAGACCGAAGAGTGCGGGCAGATACTACCTCACGCAAACAAACTCGGGATCATTGTGAAAATCCACAAATATAGAGAAAGAATTCTTCTTCTTCTGCGTTCCCTGGTCATGCTGGTCCGATAGAAAGTCCGGTGGCTTGGACAAAGTCAGCGGTCCGTCGGAGTGAGTCCGCCGTTCCCCACGGCTTTTCTTGGAGTTCCACTGCACCGGCCAAACCTCACGCCGCAGGCTGTCGAACGTGGGACAGGACTGGAGTATGTGGGCTGGGTTTTGGGGCCAGTGCCACAGGGGCATTCATCTGTGTGCGATATGTTCAGGCGATAGAGGTGGGAGAGCAACTGACAATGTCCAGTTCTTAGTCTGAAGATGGCGACTTGTTGGGCACGCTCAAGATGGTGAATGTCATCCTTCTCTACCTCCACCTGTAGTCTTTCTCTCCATGCTGTCCTGAAATGGCTGTTGATGATGGTCTTCGCTTCTCTGTAGGATACACCGTGGGCTATTTGGTCTTGTTGGCTGCCCGCCTTGGAGAGGCTGTCCGCCTCTTCATTTCCTGCAATACCACAATGGGAGGGAATCCACTGCAGGACTGGTGTCGTTTCCTGCTCAAGGTGTGCAGTTCCTGTATGATTTCCTGTAGGGTCTGCTCTCTTTCTCTCCTCTGGAGGCTTTGAAGGACGGCTCGACAATCTGTAAGGAACACCGTATGGGTTGGTAAGATGTCCCTTTCATTTAGTGTCTGTACAGCAGTGAGAAGGGCACATGCTTCTGCTCCGTAGTTACTTGAGAAGCTACCGGTGGCTGCAAGTTTGCTGATGGAACTGCCATCTGGGAACTTGATGAAAACACCGCCTTGCCCATTTCTTACAGCTTTCTCCGCAGAGCCATCTGTGTAGACTCGGGCCCAAGTAGTGCTTGGGTAGTCCCTGGCTGGGGCCTCAAGAGTCCGGGACTTGAGTTCTATTTCACTGTTATCTTCTTTAGCTCCAATGCCACGAATGTCAAGGCTGATGGGGGAGTATCAGCTGTCCACACTACGCAGTCTTGGAGCATTTCCAGTGGGTGGTCTGCTGTTGGTAGTAATTTTCTGTACTTTTCCTGAAGCGCCTTGCTTAGATGGTTGGGGCTCTGGCGCTTGAGTCTGTTCTTTGTTGGAACATGGAGTTTGGTGTGCAGTGGATGGGATGGGACTCTTTTCATCTTGTCACTTTGTCTTAGTTGTTTTTTCCTCTCTTCGTTCGTCCGAATGGAGGCCTGATGGGTTTTTTTTCCCATTGCAGCAATGGGAGTAGTCTTCATTCCTCCTGTGATTATACGGAGGCCTGCATTCTGCACTCTGGTCAAGCTGTTCATGTTGGTCCTGGCAGCTGTTGACCAGGCGTTGGAAGCGTATTCCATGCGGGGTCTTACGGTGCCACTGTATACTTGGGTCAAGATCTTCATGTTAGCTCCCCCTTTTGTTCCAGCCAGTGTCTTCATCACAGCCATCTTTCTCACTGCTTTGCTGTGCATGGTATTGATGTGTGGGGACCACGTTAGCCTTCTCTCCAGCTTTACCCCGAGATAGGTTGGGGTATCTTCTTGTGAATGTCTTGGCCTTCTATCTGAAGGGTGTTACTGTCCTCTGTAGTGTTGATGTTATTCTCTCTACAGAACTTGTCTGTCAATTCTTCAAACTTGGTCCAGTCGGCTTGCTTATAGTTCCAGCTGGGTTCTTTGCGAAAGGTGGGGGGGGTTGTTCTGTCCAGGATAGTTTCAGGAGAACTGGTCGATGGTCACTTTCTCCTAGTTGGTCTTCGACAGTTCTACCACATGTTCTTTGGATGTCCTCTGCTGCTAATGCCAGATCTGGGGTGCTTGTAGTTCTTTCTAGGCTCGGGAGAGACATGTTGGTTTATCATCTGGCTTGTTGATCAGGATGAGGTTATTATCTATCATCCAGTCTTCAATCAACTCGCCTTTTTGTTCAACTCTTGGTACCCCCAGGATGGTGAGTGGCCGTTGAAGTCGCTAACTATCAGTAAATTGTTGTCTGATAGGGGTAGAGTGTGCAGCTGCAGGTCTTGGTCAGATGGGCAATAGAGGTTAATGATTATGATGTCCTCTTCCTTGGAGGACAACTTTAATAGCAAGGAATTCATTGTCGCCCTCTGATCGTCCAATTCCTATCGCACGGATGGTGTTCCTGATCGAGGTGAGAATCTCTCCCTTAGAACGGTTGTTCTGTCATGTCGGAAGAGCTCATATCCTCTGACGGCAAAGCGAAGAGCATCTGTCAGGTGAGTTTCCTGAATACAGACGACGTCCACCTTTTCCGCCTTGAGGAAATGTTGCAGCTCAGGCTTCTTCATTCGAAAGCCCTCACGTTCCACTGTGCAAAGACTAGTGGAGCAGCTGGGATTTGCGACTGACTTTGTTGGCTAGTTGATTTCCTCTGGTGTTGCCATCCATTCAATTCCTGGTGCGGTGTCTTTCCAGTAGCAGAGGGTGGGCCGCTTTGAGCTGAGGGCCCGCACGTCACCGCCTGGCGGTCCGCGGGACGAGCACCATACCATCTTATATCCGTTTGATGCATGACCATGATGGGTGTGATGCGTACTGTCTGGTCTTCTTCTGTGCTTTGGGTGCTGGATCAGAAGGTCTACCCGCTGTCCTCAGTCGACACGTGCCGTGTTCAGAGTAGCTCATGGTTTGAATTCAGTGTCCTTCTCCTAGGTAAGCTGCCTACCACGGCTTATGAGTCTTCCTACCCCATTCCTGGAGTTGTCTTCATCCACTTTTGCAGTCGTTAGGAGAAAAATCCTTGCTGCTCCACCGTTGAAGCTTTCTCCAGGTTTGAAGTCAGAGTTTTCCCTCTCCTATACGGACTGCCTGCCAAGGCTGATAAGCTCCGTCTACCCTACCGGTCTAGCCTGCGGTTCCTCTCTCAAGAGTTTCTGAGTACTAGTTTTGCTACCACGCCGGTTACACGCGCCCGTGCCGCGTTAGCCATGACTTTGTCATGTCCATCCTGCCCCATGTCCCAGTAGGAACATCCACATTAGCGTGGCGAGGAGGTGCGACTGCGGAGTTCACTCTGACATTATGACTCTCCAGGGCACACTAAGTAAGAGATCTTCGCAGACAGAAAGAATAAGAAATATGAATAATATTGAATAAAAAGTTTCATTTATCAACTTTTTCTCTCTCGGAAATGACTATTTCTGTCGTCGGCACACGCATGCATACACAAACCCAAGCCCACATCATCTGAGCCATTGTATTCTGATAACACGGAACACCACACAAATCGATGGAGACACAGCAATACCGGATCTTCAGGAGGTGAGGAGAGGGGCGGGGTGGGGACACGGGGCCCTCCACTCGGCCTCCCCCTCCAGTTTGTTTGCTGGTGCGTTGAGTGTCCCCTTCCAGGACACGCCTGCAGTGTCCGTGTTAGACTTGTAAATGTTTCAGCTACCGGAGCCCAACCTAGGACACCCCGCCAACATTTCGTCACGCTCCCCTGGGTTTTACCCGCATCAAATTCTGACCCACCCACTCCTTCCTCCTCCCCCCCCCCCCCCCCCCCCCCCCCCCCAACCCTACTCCCTCTCTATCCCTCACAATCGCTCTGTCAGCAAGAATGAAAAACAAGAAGAAAGAAAACGCAAAAAAGAAAAAAAAAGAAGAAAAAAAGCCACAGAACCATTGGAAGAAAGCAGTTTGAAGATAAATGCCAAAACTTTGAACAGCCAAGTGTAGAAAGCAACACTTCATACATACATACATACATACATACAAACTTAACAATGCAAATGATCTTTCTCTCATTTGATCGCATAAAACAAGACAAGATCGCCGTGGGTTCAGGTGCCATCTCCCATAACATGATCCAGCATTTCCCAAAGGGCTTGTTGGAATGTCTGAATGCTCCCAACAGACTGAAAGAAGGCAACTGTTATCCCAATCCTTGAATGAGGAAAACCCGACCCATTTCCTTCACACCTCATATTGGAAAAGGTTTTGAAAGAATTATGAAAAACAGAATATAACGTTTCCTTGAGATAAACGAAAGGCTGAGGCGTTGCAGACCACATTGTTCATTTAACATCACATGTGAAAAAAGCTCTAGCCAAGCGTCACTCGACCCTTGCAACGTTTTCTGATGTTCACAGAGCCTTTGATTCAGTATGGCTGTCTTAATTACTGTACAAACCACATGAAACTGGGATAAGAGGTCGTTACTTTCAGTTTTTAAAACCATTCTTACCGGACACAACTATCCAAGTCAGTCTACATGAACAATTCGCACAGCGCCTGGCATTTGTGCATTTGTTGCTGTCATGGCCGGAGAGACCTCACCTACCACAACGTCGGTTTGGAACGACATGCGGATTTTTTATGTCCCAGTCTGTTGCAACGAGTACAACGAAAGACTTTCGGAACAAATGGTTTGATATCAAAAGACTGAAATCCCAACAAGATTTTAAAGGGGATTTCGGTAGGCCTACTGTGAAGGTAACTTTCACGGCCCTTGAGTCGTTGCCATCTCTTTTTTTTCAATCTTCTGGTTTCTTTTACAGCTGGTATCTCTCTTCTAATACAATCAATGACTTCTTCAGTATACACTCAGGAATAGAGCAGCTGATAGTAATGCCATGCAGTGTTTCTGTTCTGTTCTTTTTTCTTTTTCAGATCGTGTTTTGCTGATCAACGGAAGTGCAACGGATCAGCCACTTCCTCAATGACAGTCATTTCCCTCAACAATGGAGCCGATCGTAGTGGTCCACAGCTTTCTGCTGAGAGTTCCAATTCCACCCAAAGTAGCACAACCCTTGTTAGTGTCATCAATTCATAACTGAAAAATGAAAGGAAGACACATTTTTCAGCCTCTGAGAGAGTTAAGCTTGTATACGATCTGGTCTCTCTGACGTAAGCAATGTTGTGTGATGATTTTGCTGTTGTTGAGGATGATGGAGAAAGTGAAGTGGAAACCTTGACATGCCCTACTGTCTAGTTGTCTTTGGAAGTTCCTTTTTTTTTTGTTTGGGGAGGGGGGTATTAGTTTACAAAAATTTATTCAATTGACAAAATATGTTTTTCTTCCAATGCTTTGGAAGAACATATTCTGATAATACTTTTTTTCCAGTGGGAAACTTTCAGATCCTTCAACAAATGTGGAATTGCCTGGCTGGAGAAGACCTAAGAGGTCAAACTGCGTCGTGTTTTGTCTTGTGATTCGTTTGTTTACGTTATTCGGCGGAGCCCTTATAAATACTTCAAAATTTGTCTGGGTTGGTCTTAACTTTGACAGGTGCGTTGAACATGCCATCGATGATCTGTCAACAACGTAGGAGAGAGAGAGAGAGAGAGAGAGAGAGAGAGAGAGAGAGAGAGAGAGAGAGAGAGAAGGTTTGCTGGAAAGAAAGAGGGTGAGGGTAAGAGTGGGAGGCATAGAAAAAAATGGGATGCAAAGCTGGGTACACACACACACACACACACACACACACACACACACACACACACACACACACACACACACACACACACCAGGAACAGCAGCAGCAGCACCACCACCACCACCAACAACAACACACAAACAAGCAAGCAAGCAAACGGATTGCCAAATAAACGCCAACCAGCACAGGATTAGCACGCAGACACTTTATCATTGATCACGGTCAACACTCACTAAAGCTAAATACGATTTGCATAATGATTACACAGTCAAATCCAGTAGTTCAGATAAAACTGAGAATGGACAGCCCACACAGTATGCATGAAGTTAAATGGAAAGACTTACCAGCTCATATATATATATATATATATATATATATATATATATATATATATATATATATATATATATACCAGTTTAAAATAGGATTTTTAAATGGAAAAATTAAAAACCTACAAGCTTGTTTCAAGCTAAAACGCTCTCCTCAGGGCTCCTCTGAGTGGCTTTTTAACTCTGATTTTATATATATATATATATATATATATATATATATATATATATATAATATTATATATATATATGTGTGTGTGTGTGTGTGTGTGTGTGTGTGTGTGTGAAAAATATTCTTTTATAATGAAGTGTTAAAATCTACAAGCTTGTTTCAAGCCTTGCCATCTTCAGGATATCCTGAAGATAGCAAGGCTTGAAACAAGCTTGTAGATTTTAACACTTCATTAAAAAAAAATATTTTTAACAGATGTTGCTCCCCAAGGGTGTGAGCACCTTCAGATTTTTTAAGGACACTTTTATATTGTTCATAATATATATATAATATATATATATATATATATATATATATATATATATATATATAATATATATATATACAAGATAAACAAAGAATGTTTCTCTCTCTCTCTCTCTCTCTCTCTCTCTCTCTCTCTCTCTCTCTAACTCAAACATCGAACTGCCCACGTATACAAGCGCAGAGTAAGCGAGCTTGATTTGCATACTGAATTCATATTGACTTGGGGCTGAGCTCTCAAGCGAAAAATATATTTGCGTTGACAATGTGCAAAAGTGCTCACGCGTGAAAGTATCGTTCAGGTGTAGTCGGGTTGTTTATAGCCCAGCCGAGCTCCTGCATAAGTAGAAACTAAAATCTTGATCAAGTGTGACAGGAGGACTTGATTGATTGTGTGTGTCCAGTAACACATGGATTTGAGCTCATATTTCAATGAATAATAAAATGGTAGCCTTCACAAATTGCGGACGGAATTGCTCAGTTGGTAGAGTACCGGATTCGTGGTCATAGTGTTGGGGGTTCGAATCTCTACCCGGGCGTTTTAGTAAAGGGGATTTTTTTTTCCCCTCGGAATTAACATTGATTCTGACTCCATTTCCCCAAAAGGCCTTCGAATGAGACTGTATCCCGAAGTTCAGTGTGTGAACGCATGCATAACATCTTGCGCACACATCAGATCCCATCACCAACTTTCGGAAGAGAAGATCAGTTTAGCCGTTGGTGTGGATGATACGTTTGCACATCAAAATTTTTTTTTTTTTGTTGCGCCGAATATAAGAAGATACT
>CM031616.1:48926153-48956153 GCA_018398815.1 Conus ventricosus | reverse complement strand
AACCACAATATGTTTTGAGTGCCCTGTGGTCGTTTGATATGGATTGCAGACCTGACATGATCATTGAAATGTCATCTTCTTCATTGCATAAGAAGGAAAGATACAGACGTAGAACGTAGACCCCAAACTTACTCTTTGGATTGTCAATTTTCTCCTCAACAGAACCCAGTCTGTCCGCTTCCTTTCTGCAACTTCCTCAGAACGTTCTACTTGTATTGGTGCCCCACAAGGCACAGTGCTATCTCCGGTCCTCTTTACTCTGTACACAAACGACTGCTCTGGCACTGAAACAACACCTGTCATAAAGTATTCTGATGATTCTGCTATCGAAGATCTATCCAACTCAGATTCTATTTATTTTAGTGAAGTTGAAAGGTTTGCATCTTGGTGTAATAGAAATTATTTAGACCTTAATGTTGTCAAAACAAAAGAAATGCTTATTGATTTTCGTAAAACCCCCACTGCAATACCCCAGCTTGTTATTGGTGACCAAACTGTCGAACGGGTGAATGAATACCGCTACCTGGGTACAGTTTTGGATAACAAGCTTTCTTTTGATGGTAACGTTCAATCAGTCTTTAAAAAATGTCAGTCCAGAGTCTTCTGTTTGCAAAAATTGAGAAATATTGGTGTTTCCACAAATGTTCTTAAAACTTACTATCGGTGCTGCATTGAATCGGTTCTCACTGGATCTTTCATGTGTTGGTATGGAAGTTTGAATGTAAGGAATAAGCATAAGCTGAGTGATATTGTGAATGTTTGCAGTAAAGTTGTGGGTGAAAGACAAAGAAGTTTGCAAGATCTGTATGAGGAGCGAGTGAAGAGAAAGGGACGGCAGATTGCGAATGATGACAGCCATGTTTTAGCTCAACACTATGATCTTTTGCCTTCAGGACGCAGATTTAGAACCTTCAAGCTTAAAACACGAGCTCAAAAATCTTTCCTTCCGCAGCCAGTCCATCTGTTGAATTCTTAATTGTGTAGATTCTGTACATTTCTCTTACTGTGAGCAGCTGAACAGTATAATTATGTATGTATATGTGTGTGTATGTGTGCATATGTACATCTATGTGTGTGTGTGTGTGCTTTCTTGTGTGCAGATGTGTGTGTGTGTTTGTATGTGCATGCGCGCACAAGTGTGTGTATGTTCTGTTGCAGATTCGCGCATGTATCATGCATGTATATTTGCATATGTAGTTGTGTGTTGGGGGGGGGGGGGGGGGGGGGGGGGGGAGGGGTCTTAAAATGCATTTGATTTGTAACATTTGTAATGCTGGGATCCTGCTTTTAAAAGGCTCTTTAAGGACCCTGTTTAAAAGTATGTAAATATCTTATCCATGGTGATCAAAATGTGTTTTATTGTTCGTAGGCCTCTTAATGAAATCCTGTCTTTTCGTGTTCTGTGATATGTTTTTATGTAATATGTTTGTAATAATGGTGTTGCACCTGATAATAATTTCTCTTTTTGAGATAATAAAGTATACTTGACTTGACTTGACTTGACAGACGTCAGCTTTTGTTGAGTAAGGTAAGGTAAGGTAATGTTGCTTATAGCCCAGCCAACCGCAAAGGGTCATATTAGTAGGGCTGTCACCGCGTTGAAGTCAACTCACAAGTCATTCATCCACACAACCCTTTAAAATACATCTTCTAAAAACACACCCGAAATGTTGTTAAAAATCTTTCCACTGTAAAATCTCAGATCAGATGAAAAATGTTAATCTCTTTCAAAAATTCAAAGATCGCATCAGGTGGAACATCTCTACATTTTGTTGGGTAACTTCGCGTCTTGGATTGCATGGTGACGAAGCTAGCAGACAGAACAGCAAAACTTGGTGGAGAAAAAAATTTCACAGAACTCAACACAACAACATGTCAGTGCTTCAGTAGATGAAGTTTATCATTCACTGGAGTCAGCCTGTTTGGACAGGTTGCATGGAAATGGATGCACTGTACCTCAGAAAAACATAGTCTTTCATGTGGAGTTTATAGTACACAAACTGTGCTGTTCAAGATTACTTGCATAGTTTGTTTTATTTTTATTTTTTCATTGATTTATTCATTCATTTACTTATTCGTTTAATTTTTTTTTTCATTTTTTGTCTTGCGCTTGGTGTTTTCAATGAAACAAAAATACATCAAAAATGTCAGCAATTAGGCCTACATTACGCCAATTACGAAAGTTCAAGAATGTCTACAACAATTTTTCCAGGACTAAGGTTGTTCAGAAGAAAGGAGTCAGAGCAGTTCCTTCTGTTTGAGGCTGCTTGGTCTCCTGTCCATAGCCCCACCATCCTTCAATGACTTGGATGACTTATTTCTCCTGTCCATAGCCCCACCATCCATCAATGACTTGGATGACTTATTTCCCTGTCCATAGCCCCACCATCCCTCAATGACTTGGATGACTTATTTCTCCTGTCCATAGCCCCACCATCCCTCAATGACTTGGATGACTTATTTATCCTGTCCATAGCCCCCCCCCCCCCCCCCCCCCCACCATCCATCAATGACTTGGATGACTTAGGTCTCCTGTCCATAGCCCCGCCACCCCTCAATGACTTGGATGACTTATGTCTAGTTACTTGACCTGTCCATAGCCCCACCATCCATCAATGACTTTGATAACTTGGGTCTTCTGTCCATAGCCCCACCATCCATCAATGACTTGGATGACTTATTTCTCCTGTCCATAGCCCCATCATCCCTCAATAACTTGGATGACTTATTTCTCCTGTCCATAGCCACACCATCCCTCAATGACCTGGATGACTTATTTCTCCTGTCCATAGCCCCACCATCCATCAATGACTTGGATAACTTAGGTCTCCTGTCCATAGCCCCACCATCCCTCAATGACCTGGATGACTTATTTCTCCTGTCCATAGCCCCACCATCCCTCAATGACCTGGATGACTTATTTCTCCTGTCCATAGTCCCACCATCCCTCAATGACCTGGATGACTTATTTCTCCTGTCCATAGCCCCACCATCCATCAATGACTTGGATGACTTATTTCTCCTGTCCATAGCCCCACCATCCATCAATGACTTGGATAACTTAGGTCTCCTGTCCATAGCCCCACCATCCATCAATGACTTGGATGACTTATTTCTAGTTACTTGACCTGTCCATAGCCCCGCCATCCATCAATGACTTGGATGATTTGTTTCTAGTTACTTGACCTGTCCATAGCACCATCATCTATCAATGACTTGGATGATTTGTTTCTAGTTACTTGACCTGTCCACAGCCTCATCATCCATCAATGACTTGGATGACTTATTTCTAGTTACTTGACGACTTCTTTGTAGTTGCTGCATTCTGATTGTGAATGTTAATTATGTGTTATTCTATTTCTTCTTGGTTATATGTTTTTTTATCCAAAGTTTTTAATCACCCCCCTCTCCCCTTCTCCCACTAACTACCCCCCCCCCCCCCCCCCCCTCCCATTTCCTCTCGCCTTTCTATCTTTTTTTCTCCAGTTATAACCGTCTGAGATCACTTGAAGTAGAAAGACCCCGAGAAGAAGAGCGCGCCCACGCGCGCGCGGACACACACACACAAACACACACTCACGCGCGCGCGCACGCACACACACACACACACACACACACACACACACACACACACACACACACACACACACACACACACACACGCAGGCACGCACGCACGCACGCAAGCACACGCGCACCCAGCCACACACACACGCACACACACACACACACACACACACACACACACACACACACACACACACACACACACACACACACACAGGTGTGCGCGCGCGTGCGCTCCACTCACACACGTTCAAACATGCACGCCAAAATATAGTGTGTCCAATACAGTTTTGATAGACACCCTTCGGGTCCTTTTCAAGGGTAAAAAAGAGTGATTCAGTTTTTCATGTAAAAAGTTCACTTTGCCCCTCTAGACCGCACAACACATTCCATACTGCTCCCTATTCACCTTGCATACATATTGTCCGTAGAGTGAAGGTAATTTATTTTGAACGACTGATTCACTGACAACTCCAGTCTGATGACCGTACACGGAGCGGAAAGCGGGGGGGGGGGGATGTGGAGGGCACGAAAGGAACTGCCCCCACAGAGGAAGAAGTACCCAAGGCGCCATACCTGGTGGTTACGATGAACGTTATGGTCCAGACTGAAGGGCGGGACTGGATCCACCTGACGGTAGATAGTGACAGCAGAGTACGGGTCCTGGCCCTCGAGCAGGGTTTGGGTTGGCAAGATTAGTGTCTGGAATCCACCTTGGAGAGTGTTACCACATCGTATGTCCAGACTACCCTACTGCCCACACAAAACGAGCACTAATGATTTATTGCATGCGACAGCCCGTTAAATCTGAATTTATTGAGGAAAAAAAAAAAGAATTGAAGACGCACGGGAGTGGCAAGAAGGACGGAAGGAGGAGAAGTGAGGGCGAGAGACAGCCATCAGGTGAATTTTCTGCTCATTTGATATCTGAGAGAAGAGATATTTGTTAAGGTGGATATCTTCTTAGAAACAAACGAACAAAAATAAAGGCAACAAAATCAGCGATCTTCTCTCTGAGTTTTCAGCCTCTTTCTGTTGTAGTTAAAACAACAACAACAGTAACAACAACAACAACAACACTTCGTCTTCAATTCAAAGAATGTTGTTATTACATGGTAAAGGTTGTTTTTTTGTTTTTGTTTCTTTTTCAAATCTTTAAAATAACATACTGCCTTTTCTTCTCCCATGAGGCTATAAATTGGAAAGTTCTCTGATAGATAAGTTTTATCATCTCCATTCTCACTCACCTCTACACGTTGGAGAATGGACGTCGTTTTCCTTCGTCGTGCATGGAATGACTTGGTCAAAACGGAGATTTCTTGGAGATATTGTTCTCACTGTGTTATCCTGTGAGCGAAGGCAATACTGCGAAACAGGCATTGTTATTTTGCTGCCAGTGTGTGTGTGTGTGTGTGTGTGTGTGTGTGTGTGTGTGTGTGTGTGTGTGAGAGAGAGAGAGAGAGAGAGAGAGAGAGAGAGAGAGAGAGAGCATGCGTGCGTGCATGCGTGTGCGTGTGTGTGTGTGTGTGTGTGTGTGTGTGTGTGTGTGTGTGTGTGTGTGTGCGCGCGCGCGCATGCGCGCGCGCGAAAAGAGTTCAAGCAAATCTTCCATCTTCTGTCAGGTGTTTTGTCAGGTCAGTTTCTACACGGGATTCCATTTTGAGGCTACAAGATGCAAAAAGGTAAAAAGAATCAAACACCCGAGGAAAAGAAACCCCGTTCGCAAACGACACAAAAGGGGGTGGGGGTGTGAGGGTGGGGGGTTGGGGTCGCATGTTTACTTGTAAGGGGAACAGCTTAAGCATGTTCCGTCAACCCATATCGTAGTTTCTTTCTTCATCTCCGGACTTATCGCTTCTTACATCTGTGTAGGCTAATAGCTTGTGTGTGTGTGTGTGTGTGTGTGTGTGTGTGTGTGTGTGTGTGTGTGTGTGTGTGTGTGCGTGCGTGTGTGTGTGTGTGTGTGTGTGTGTGTGTGTGTGTGTGTGTGTGTGTGTGTGTGTGTGTGCGTGCGTGCGTGCGTGCGTGTGTGTGTGTGTGTGAATCCTCACACATATCACAAATTTCACACACTCGATCCGTTCTGATGGAACGTTGGCAAGAGCGAAAAGAGAGACCACGACTCCCCATGGACCTGTCCAGGGGTAGGTCCTTAAGAGCCTCTGACTGATGGGACGTTAATCTCACCAACTGATAGAAAAGGGAACGCAGAAGGGAAACGGAGAGTGAGGGGGTGGGGGTGGGTTAGGAGGGAGTATAAAGGCCAACACAGTCAATGCCTGTCAAAACCCAGCTGCGAATCTACGTAAATGACTGGCGACAGCTGTGAGTGGGATAGGAACGGTGGGGGGTGGGGGGGGGGGGGGTGATGGGGGAGAGGTGGGGTGTACATACGTGACTGCCAGCACATCAGTCCCAGTGAGGACGGACAATGAAGTGAGGGGAGGGAGGGGGGAGCGAAGGAAGATGGGGAACAAAAGGAAATAATTATGGAGGCGTAAAAGGGGGGTGGCGGTAGGAAGACGTAGGGATTCCGAAAGCCCTGTAGGTGCTTAACCCCCTTTCAACCAACCAACCCCCTAGCTGCCGATGACTGATGAGTACTCTGGCCCTCGTTGGACGCTGTAGCTTCCTTTGGAGATCGGACTGAGCGTATTGATGAAGTGATCACCTTTCATTTGTCTTGTCTCGTTTCCCATGGGACAGTGTCACTGACATGAACCAGTCACATCTTTACAATCTGCGTCTCTCCAAATCCGTGCAGAGCAACCGGCATTTAAGGAGGATCGGTAGTCAAGGGGTTAAATGTAAAGGAGGGTTTCTCTGCTGTTAAACGATTGCAAAGACAACGTTGGTGTGCACACGGAACTGGTAAAAAAAAACAAAAATCCGTGAGCTTCCTTTAGTGCTTTCTTTTCGCGTGGATATTTCGATCTGTAAGCTGACCCTCTGTGATGAAGTGAATCAAACGTGACGTCAATGAGTCCTCTGCTATATAGTAAGTCAAACGTGACGTCAACTGGCCCTCTGCTATGAAGTGAGTCAAACGTGACGTCAACTGGCCCTCTGCTATGAAGTGAGTCAAACGTGACGTCAACTGGCCCTCTGCTATGAAGTGAGTCAAACGTGACGTCAATGAATCCTCTGCTATGAAGTGAGTCAAACGTGACGTCAACTAATCCTCTGCTATGAAGTGAGTCAAACGTGACGTCAACTAATCCTCTGCTATGAAGTGAGTCAAACGTGACGTCAATGAATCCTCTCCTATGAAGTGAGTCAAACGTGACGTCAACTTATCCTCTCCTATGAAGTGAGTCAAACGTCACGTCAACTAATCCTCTGCTATGAAGTGAGTCAAACGTCACGTCAGCTAATCCTCTGCTATGAAGTGAGTCAAACGTCACGTCAACTAATCCTTTGCTATGAAGTGAGTCAACCATCACGTCAACTAATCCTCTACTATGAAGTGAGTCAAAGGTGACGTCAACTAATCCTCTGCTATAAAGTGAGTCAAACGTCACGTCAATGAATCCTCTGCTATGAAGTGAGTCAAACGTCACGTCAATGAGTCCTCTGCTGTGAAGTGAGTCAAACGTGACGTCAATGAATCCTCTTCTATGAAGTGAGTCAAACGTGACGTCAATGAGTCCTCTGCTATGAAGTAAGTCAAACGTGACATCAACTAATCCTCTGCTATGAAGTGAGTCAAACGTGACGTCAACTAATCTTTTGCTATGAAGAGAGTCAAGCATCACGTCAACTGACCCTCTGCCATGATGTGAGTCAGACGTTGCATCTAGTGGCCCTTTGCCCCTATCCGTATGTACCATAACTCTCAGAATGTTCACTGGCTTCTGACGAGCAGTTTTCAAGGGCTGGTATATGACTTTTAAAGTTCAGTTTTCGATTGAAGATTACTCTCATAAATTTGGCTTCTTTTAGAAAGTGGACACACTGAGTTTTAATGGCTGAAAAAAGTAAACCCATTTTCTATGGACCAATCTTGTGACGTCATCTAACTCTCTGCCATTAAGTGACTCCAATGTGACGTCAACTAATTCTTTGCCATGAGGTGACTCCAATGTGACGTCAAGTAGCTTTCTGCCATAAGGTGACACAATGTGACGTCATCTAACTCTCTGCCATGAAGTGACCCCAATGTGACGTCAACTAACTCTCTGCCATGAAGTGACTCCAATGTGACGTCAACTAATTCTTTGCTATGAGGTGACTCCAATGTGACGTGAAGTAGCTCTCTGCCATGAAGTGACTCCAATGTGACGTCAACTAACTCTCTGCCGTAAAGTGACGACCCCAATGTGACGTCATCGAACTCTCTGCCATGAGGTGACTCCAATGTAACGTCAACTAACTCTCTGCCGTGAAGTGACCCCAATGTGACGTCAACTAACTCTCTGCCATGAAGTGACTCCAATGTGACGTCATCTAATTCTCTGCCGTGGACAGAGTCCAATGTGACATGAATTAACTCTCTGCCACGAAGTGACTCCAGTGTGATGTCAGCTAACTCTCTGCCGTGAAGAGAGTGCAATCTGACGTCAAGTGACCCTTCGCCATGCAACGCGTCTAATGTGACGTCAACAAACCCTCGGCCATGAAGTATTACCGAGGTGACGTCAACTGACCTGCCGTGAAGGCAGTCTAACATCGCGTTGACTGACCCTTTAACATTGAAGTCTGTCCGCCACCCTCACCACCCCTCAGGCTCCCGCCCATCCTCTCTTCCATCCCCCCCCCCCCCCCCTTTTTTTTTTCCTGTTAGAATAGAGCCTGCAGATAGGTTCTATTTGGTTCAGGCAGTACACGTCTTCTAAGTCCCTTCCTAGAACGTCAGAGAGAGAGAGAGAGAGAGAAACAGAGAGAGGGATGGGGAGGAGGGGGGGGGGGGCGGAGTAAAGGGGGGAGGGGGGGTGATTGTGGTGAGTGTGGGGTGGGCACGCGAAGGACAGAGCAATCCTGCACACTAGCCTAACGTGTTTGTGCAGGCTTGCGATGTCCATCCCTTCTCACACGCACGCACGCACGCGCACGTGCGCGCGCTCACACGCACACAACCACCCACGCCACACACACACACACACACACACACACACACACACACACACACACACATCGGTCCCCAGGCCCTCCCTTCACGCTTCCATCCCTTCCGTCCTCTTCTTGCCTTTCCACCCTCGCTTGCTTTCTCTTCCTCCCGGCTAAAAACAAAAACAAAACAGTCTCTGCAGGTGGTTCGATGACGTGGAGAACGATCCATGCAAACTGCAACGTGGCCTGTTGACGGCAGGATAAATAGCGAGGTCCGGGACTGGGGAAAGGACCTGTCTCAACATTCGCTCAGCCGGTGGCTCCTGAAGACACGAGACCGTCAACTTGCAGGAGGAGAGGACCTGTCTCAACATTCGCTCAGCCGGTGGCTCCTGAAGACACGAGACCGTCAACTTGCAGGAGGAGAGGACCTGTCTCAACATTCGCTCAGCCGGTGGCTCCTGAAGACACGAGACCGTCAACTTGCAGGAGGCTTTCTACGGCTGATTCCTTGTCTCTGCGCTCTCCGCTTCTCCTCTTGTGACCCTGTTCACCGCGTGGTTAGAGCTCTCTCTGCTCTCTCTCTCTCTCTGTCTCTGTCTCCCTCTCTCTTAATAACTGATTGGTGATGGCGCAATGTTTTCTAGCCCAGTCATCTTGTTTTTAAACGCCATTCTGCAGAACAATATTTTTTCATTTGACCTTTAATTAAGGAAAGCGTTAATTAAAATCCAGCCACATGGGGTAACTTATAGCTGCGCGTATTTCAGTCAGTCTGTAAATATAGATGTTGTGCGGGAACAGACTTGACTATGACTGCAAAGCTAATCTTTCTTGTTTGTTTGTCTGTCAAAATTCCTGATGAAAAAGTGGTACATGCATGCGATCATACGCAATGATACACGCAATGATATATGATAAATGTTCAAATCGTCAACATATCGTTGCTGTGTTTACTAACATGATTCTATATCGCGTTCTCGATTCAGAGAGAGAGAGAAAAAAAAGAGATTTTGTTATCTTCATGCCAGCACGCATTTTCGTGTTATTTTCTTAATTTCTGAACACTTTTTCTGCTTCACAAGAACAAAACAAAAACCTCTTGGTGGAAAACTGTGTTTTAGGATATAATACCATGACACAAGCTTAACGAAGAAAAACAAGTAAAGGACATGAAAACCATGTTAGAAATGAAATGAAATCTCTTGTTACATTTCACAAACGAGTTGGAAAATGTAATGAAGAATGTTTGAAATGTTTTTAAACCCCTTGTTAGATTACGCGAAATGCGTCCGAAAATGAATAGAAAACATTGGAAATGTGCTGAAGCATCTGGTATGTTATACAAACGCGCTCGAAATTAAATTAAAATAGGTTTATAAATGTACTGAATGTTCGAAGATGAACGGGAGAATGCAGGACATGTATTGAAACCTCTTACTAGATCACTTTGAACCGCATGAAGGTGTTTAGAATAACGTTGGAAATGTAATGAAACCTCTTGTAACTACACAGAATGCATACAACTATGTAAAGAAAAATGCAGAAATGTATTGAAACCTCTTGTTAGATATCATAAAAGCCCTAAAAGAAAAACCACAAACGCGTACCAAGGTGTATGGACTAAGTCTGGAATTGTATTGAAACCTCTTGCCAGATTACACAAACGCGGAGGAAGATGTTTAGATGAACAGTCAAAATGCAATGAAACCTCTTTCCACATTACAACACACACACACAACACACACACACACACACACACACACACACACACACACACACACACACATACACACACACACACACACACACACACACACACACACACACACACACACACACACACATGCTAGAAGAGAGAGAGACAGAGACAGAGAGAGAGAAGAGAGAGAGAGAGAGAGAGAGAGAGAGAGAGAGAACAAAACCACAAACAAGTACCGAAACATACTGAGAAATGTTGTACATGTCTCCAGACCTCTTGTTAAAAAAACACAAATGCGTTACCTTACGTAAACTAACATCACGGTATACAGACGATTGTTGGAAAGACATTGAAACCTCTTCTCAAATTACACAAATGTGTAGGCAGCGGTAGAGTGCGATATCTTAAAAAAAAGTATTGAAATATCTGGTAATGGAGCACACAAACACGCGACGAAAACGTTTAAAAAATGCTGGAAATGTATTGACGCGTCTTTTTATGTATTACACAACACGCACAAAGATGTGCAGAAGTTGGCTGGAACTATTATTCAAATCTCTGAAAGAAATTTTACAAAAGTGCGCACGAAGATGTGTGTATAAATATATTGGAAAGTTGCTGAAACAATAGTTACATAACATTGACGCAAGTAAGAGAAACCCCACAAAGACATCAGCGCAAGTAACAGAAATTCCACAAAAACATACCAAGATGCATAAAAGAATATCAGAAATATTTTGAAGTCATTTTGAATTACAGAAACGGACACAAAAATTACAGAAGAATGTCAGGATCGCATAGAAACACCTCCGTCTTGTTTCACAAATACACACGAAGATGCATGAAAGCACGCAAAAAAAATGTTGAAACCTTGTTAAGATTTAATGTGTGCATGAAAAAATGATGTATAACGTTGGAAATAGGATCAAATAATTTTGTTAATTGACTTAAAGATACACAAAAGTATAAAGAAGAGTGTTATACGTTTATTGAAATATTCTAAAAAGGACATGTATATGCGTTTGATGATTGTCACATGAACGTTGAAAATGTATTCAACCTCAGGTCTTGAAGCCTCTTTTTATAAATGACACCACGTCCGTAAAGATGTGTATAGGAATGTGGCAAATGTGTACTGAAGAACTTGCTTAACAACATACGCGCGCAAAGACGAAGAAGAAGAAGAAGAAAGAAGAAGAAGAAGAAGAAGAGAGAGAGAGAGAGAGAGAGAGAGAGAGAGAGAGAGAGAGAGAGAGAGAGAGAGAGAGAGAGAGAGAGAGGAAGCCCCTCCCCCTCCCCTCCTGAGCATTGACCATTAAATACAAATGAATGCTGGAAATGTATTGACACATCTTGTTACAGATTACACAAATGCACACCCAGAGAAGACAAGAATGCTGAGTATGAATTGAAGCATCTTGTTATGGAGTAAGCTACCCAGGTACAGATCGATAGATCCCAGGGTCGATAGATCCAAGGGTCAATAGATTCCAGTGTTGATAGATCCCAGGGTCGATAGATGCCAGAGTCGATAGATAGTATCGATCAATACAGCTAATATTTAATACAAGGGATTTCCAGTAAATATGCAGCAAGCACTCTGTCACTAATGGAGTTTTACGCCTACGCATAACATGCTTACTTGGGGGAGTTTATCTAGTTAATAAAACTCTTTCGCGTCTGTGTGTGTGTGTGTGTGTGTGTGTGTGTGTGTGTGTGTGTGTGTGTGTGTGCTGTGTGTGTGTGTGTGGGGGGGGGGGGGGGGGGTCTGGATGATGACGATAGGCTCCGAGACGGCTGAACCGATCTTAATGAGGTAGGTCCGCTGTCACTCAAAGATGGTCATGGTTTACGGGTTTGTTTTTTTTTAAGTTAAAATTTCTTAGTTTTTAACGGACAACGGAAATCCACATTTTTCAACGAATTTCTTCAAAATTGGCATATCAATAGAACGGGTACCTTTTAACATAAGGCACAACATCTTATCAATCAAAATCCAAAATGACCGTTAAAAAACCGTTATTTCTTATTTTACACCCCATTTTCATATCATTCGGTTTACAGATACAGAGGGATGTTAGGAACGCCATGCACCACATCTTATCAAACAAAACCCTGTTAAAAACCGTTCTTTCTTATTTTTCATTACATTTTTATATAAATCGGTTTATAACAAATAAATGGTTGAACGAGGGCTGAAGACATGAGTAATGTAGGCCCCTTTCTCTCTCTCTCTCTTCTCTCTCTCTCTCTCTCTCTCTCTCTCATAATACCCGGGCGACGCTGGGTAACCGGCTAATATGCCATAAAATAGTAGAAGTTTCCGTTTGGCGCAGAGGTGTAAATGTTAACATGTTTGTGTTGATCAGCACGACTTTTAGGCTACTCTTTTCAAACAAACCCTGTAACTCTTAAATCGCACATTAGATTGTTTACATTGGTGTGAGCCTGACGGCAGGGAAATCTAATACTTTCTTGTGAACAAAGACACACCATTGGTCAGTGAGGCACCAACGAAGCAGATGTATAAGTGTTTCTACATTAACTTTACGTGTTTCAAGCTTCACAAATATCATTCAAAGAATAACATCGCTTCACTTGCATTCAGCAAAGAAATCACTGGAAACGTCTGTAACTGTTTGTGATTTAGAATTTTTCAGACACACCGAACACTGGCGCAACATGGGTGTCGTAACAAAACAAAACAAGACAATAATGTGACTCTTTACCTAAAAATAAAATCAAGTCACCAAAAACAAAACAATAATGTAACTATTTTATCTAAAAATCAAATCAAGTCACCAAAAACAAAACAATAATGTAACTATTTTACCTAAAAATCAAATCAAGTCACCCAAAACGAAACAATAATGTAACTATTTTATCTAAAAATAAAATCAAGTCACCAAAAACTAAACAATAATGTGACAATTTTACCGAAAATCAAGTCACCAAAACAAAACAATAATGTAACTATTTATCTAAAAATCAAATCAAGTCACCAAAAGCAAAACAATAATGTGACTATTTAACCTTAAAGCAAGTCACCAATAACAAACCAGTTTTATGTGTGTGTGTTTTTTTTGTTTTTTGTTTTTACTAAGTCAGCAACAGACAGCAAATCAGCAACAAGTCATCACTAAGTCAGCAACAACAAAAATCGTGTGATCATGTCTCCAGGTTAATGGATGTCCCAGATGGAGTAACTGACAGCTCTCCAATAACTGTCAAGATTTCTTTGTCCTGCATTGTACTGATTTCTTAAGTTGATCGGTCGACTCTCTAACTGCTTCCATTTCCTTCGTCGACGTGGTGGTGCTTCGCCATTTGCAGCTGCCTCCATCTGGTTTTTGGAGTTTGACTGCTGGTCTTTTAGATGCCTAAGAAAGGTCCACAGTGATGGATGCCTCACTTGGTCAGCCGTCCGAAATGCACGGTGGTATGCTGAAATGCCCAAACATGCGGCTCCTGAACACGACGGTGGAAACTACGCCCTACGTACCGTTCCGAAAGACTACGTTCGGTTGTGAAGATGCGTGAGCGTGTGCGTGCATGCGCGCGCGCGCGCGCGTGCGCGTGTGTGTGTGTGTGTGTGTGTGTGTGGGTGTGGGTGATGTGCGTGGTGTGTGGGTGTGTGGGTGGGGGTGCGCACGCGTGTGCGTGTGTTCACGCAAACATTGGACATATTTTAATATTTTTGAGCTTTTTTAGTTTTGTAATATAAAACTGTAATTCAGTTTCCAGTTATCGAGTTTAGCGTTTCATTGATCTTCTATTCTTATCATTCATAATACTTCAATTAATTATTCACATAATGTTTGTGAAAGAAGAGAGCACGAGTTTGGCATTATAAAGTTGAGTGTAAGGAATCACAAATACAAGCTAAATCGTTGTCCAAGTGCTGTAAAAACCCTTCTTGCATCCACGAATGCGCCCAAGGTCCGTCAATTTCGACGTCATCCACACGACGAGGAACTGGTGGCAGAGTTTGACTTTGTGTCGGCATTAGTGCAGACAAAACTGACTGAAACGATGGGATTGGAGGCCTGTCTCCACCCCCCCACCCGCTGACTCCTCGCAACTTCAGCTGCATATACTCTTCGCAGAGGTCGAGTAGGGTCTTGAGCTGCTTCAGCCTGCATACCTCTCCGAACAAGAAAAAAATTCTTCCTTCTTTTAAGCAGTATGTGACCTGTCCAACGCGGATTGATAACACAATTGACTTGTGCTATGAAAACATCCCTGGTGCATTTAAATCTTTTTGTCTGCCACCAGTTTGTTTGTCTGACCATAATACTGTGCAACTGATCCCTGCATACAAACCTAAAATACAAACTGAGCCTGTTGTGAGGAAGGGTGTGAAAGTATGGACGGCTGAGAGTGTGGATGAGCTGAGAGGATGTTTTGAGTGTACTGATTGGAGTGTGCTGACTGACTCATGTCAAAATGTTCATGAAGCGGCAGATGTGGTGACTGATTATATCCTTTTTTGTGAAGACATGATTATCCCAACAAAAACAATTAAACTGTTTCCAAACAACAAACCATGGATCACGGGTCAATGAAGACACTTCTTAATGAGAAAAAGATAGCTTTCAGGCTGGTGACAAAAAAGAAAGGAAACGAGTACAAACAAAGCTTAGGTGCGGATACGGAGGGCCCAAAAGGAATTCAAAGGTAAAGTAGAAGAGCGGTTTCAGTTAGGAAGAATGAAGGATGCGTGGGATGAGTTAAAGATTCTAACGGGTGAAGCCAAAAAGAAAGCAAGATCTTGCCAGATGAATATTAATGACCAGACTGATTTTTCGAACAAACTCAATGATTTCTATTGTCGTTTTGAAAGGAATGATCTGGGTGGGACGGTAGACAATGTGGTAAAAGAGCTAAACAAAAGGATCAAAGACAAGGGAGATGAACAAGACTTTGAGATCCATGGCGATGTTGTGAAGTCACTGTTTTTGAAACTGAATATCAGGAAATCAATGGGTCCAGATAACATCAGTGGAAGATTGCTGAAATTGTGTGCTTCTGAACTTTGTAATGTTTTCTGTGAGATTTTCAATTGGTCTCTTAAGGCATGCTCTGTACCCAGTATCTGGAAAAATTCCACTGTCTGCCCTGTCCCGAAGAAAAGAAACCCCACAACATTGAATGACTATCGCCCTGTAGCTCTGACCTCCATAGTTATGAAGTGCTTTGAAAAACTTGTTCTCCGTCACTTGTTAACTTTTGTTGGTCATACCTTGACCCCTTTCAGTTTGCTTATAAAACCCATAGAGGTACAGATGATGCTATTCTAACTCTCCTTCACAATGCTTTCTTCCATTTAAACAAACCAGGTTCTTTTGCGCGTATTCTTTTTATTGATTTCTCCTCTGCTTTTAATACTATACAGCCACATCTGTTAGCTATGAAACTGCTTGACTTAGGTGTTGATCCAAAGCTTTCTTTATGGATTGTCAGTTTTCTGCGCAATAGAACTCAGTCTGTTCGTTTTAAGTCTGCACTATCCTCTGAACGCTTGACTTCTACTGGTGCACCCCAAGGCACAGTTCTGTCTCCCGTTTTGTTTACCTTATTATACTAATGACTGTAGAGGCACAGAGAAAACTCCACTCATTAAATATTCTGATGATTCTGCTATTCTAAATATGTCAAACTCTGATTCAGTTTACTTTGAGGAAATCAAAAAGTTCTGCAGCTGGTGTAAAGACAACTTTCTTGACCTTAATGTGCAAAAAAACAAAAGAAATCTTAATCGACTTTCGGAAGAACCCGGAACCTGTGCCAGACCTTGTAATTAATGATGAAGCTGTTGAACGAGTGAATGAGTATAAATATTGGAATGATTGTCGATGATAATTAGTTTTTGATAAAAATGTTACTAAAATCCATAAAAATTACCAGTCAAGAATATTCTGTTTGCAAAAGCTACGAAATATTGGTGTTAAACCTGTAATCTTACAAACTTATTACAGATGTTGTGTTGAGTCATTGCTCACTGCTTCTTTTATGTGCTGGTATGGAAGTTTGGGTGTGAAGAGCAAGCGAGTATTGAATGATGTGGTGAATGTGAGTAGCAAAGTGATTGGAAGGAAGCAAGTTGGAATGCAAGAATTGTATGACAGACGAGTAGAGAGGAAAGCAAGAAAGATTGCCAGTGATGATAGCCATGTTTTAGCAAAATATTACGAAATTTTACCAATCTGGACGTCGTTTTAGGACCCTCAGAGTCAAATCTAGGGCGCAAAAAACTTCTATACCCAGGTTGATCATCTTCTAAATTCATGATGTCTTTTGTACCACTTTTCATGCTTAGTGATGTGAAGGAATGCGAGAAAGAGGGAGAGAGAGAGAGGGAGAGAGGGGGGAGGGGGGAGGTGGGAGAGAGAGAGAGAGAGAGAGAGAGAGAGAGAGAGAGAGAGAGAGAGAGAGAGGGTGTGGGGTGGTTGAAGATGTGTGTGCTTGTGTGAAGATATGTGTATTTGCATATAATATGTGCTTGTGTGTGTGTGTGTATAATATATCTGCTTGTGAGTGTAAGCCTATGAGCGTGCTTGTGTAAGTGCATGTGTATGAGGTTTTTCAAATGATTATAGTGTGTGTGTGTGTGTGTGTGTGTGTGTGTGTGTGTGTGTGTCGGACTGTACATGTAAGTTCTATAAGTGGCCACTTGATTGTGATGATTCTTGTTTTATGCATGTTGTCTTGTTATACTGTTTATTATGCACCTATCTTAATTTCTCATCTTTTGAGATAATAAAGTATTCATATCATATCATATCATATCATATCATATCATAATATACTAGCCGGTTACCCGGCGTCGCCCGGGTATTATAAGAGAGAGAGAGAGAGAGAGAGAGAGAGAGAGAGAGAGGTCTGTAAATATATACAAGTGACATTACTGAGTAGGCCTAAGTACCCGACTGGGGTTGCATTGCTGAGTCGTAAGGCGCAAGATTTTAGATCTGAATCTGCGTTGTTTGCATCACTTTTAGATCTGAATCAACGCAGTTTACATCAATGCAGAAGCAGCTACACTCTTTTCCGTCACCCACAACTACACAGACACCCCCCCCCCCCCCCCCCCCCCAACCCACAAAGCACATCTTCCTCAAATTTTAGGTTATTTCTTCTGTCAACTTAGGGGGGCCGATAGCTCAGTTGGTAGAGCGCCGGACTCGTGATCCTGGGGTTGCGGGTTCGAATTTCGGTATAGGGGATTTTTCCCTCGGAGTTAACATTGGTTCTGACTCCATCCCCCTATAGTCGTTCGGATGGGACTATAAACCGAGGTCTAGTCTGTGTCAGATGCACTAAAGACCATACACGGACTCTAAAGATCCCGATGCTCATGTCCTAAGACGGGTGAGTACCGGCTACACGAAAAATACACAATGCATGCAACCAGTTGTATGTTAATAATGGTCAACCTGATGACCGCTGAACATTACTGGAAGAAGAAGAAGAACTCTTCCCATCCTTCTTCCCTTCCCATCCCAATGTGTGAGTCTCTCCGGCTTTGTTTAGCAACAACTTTGCTACAAAGCTGACTGATTGACTGACTTTTGGTCTTTACGTCACTTATTCTTTGACCCTCAATATAGATCATTTTGACTTGACTTGACTTAACACACATCCACCCATGCACCCCCCCCCCCCCCCCCCCCCACACACACACACACACAACAGACACAACACCATCATCATGATGTTGTTTTATCTATCGACCCTGGGATCTATCGACCCTGGGATCTATCGAGCTGACCCCAGCTAGGCCTACCCAAGCGCGCATGAATATGCGAAGGAGAATGTTGGATATGAACTGAAACCGATTTTTTCAATATTGTACACACTCATTACTTAAACTTCAGCCAGCCGCCAAGATATTGTTGAGAACAACTTTCTGAAGCAAACAGTCCCGATTAAATACTTTTATTCTACAAATTTTAAACCGAGAACACAGCGTTTGCGACATGCCGCAAAATGGAACAACCAGTTCAAGGCTCGCGTTGTTTTTCGAGTCGCAGTGCAATTTTCAGTTTTCGTGTTTATCTAAAATGAAGGGCATAGGCCTAGCAACTTTTACTCACGAAACAGAAGCAGGCAGGAAAAGAAACAGAAGCATAGACAAGAAAAGGTCGATGGAAGATATAACGAGTCTAGACATGCCAGTCGTATGTGCATCAAATTGCTGCATGAACGTGTCGTCTGCTTTTTCTCCGCCGATCAATGGGGTAGTATTACCGTTATTCATCGAAATTTTGCTTGGGACGATAATGTTAAAAGTCATTTTACAGTGGGCCAGGGTGGAAACGAAGAGAATGCGTTCAGAATATTGCAACATCCGTATAAATCTGTGATGACTTGCTTATATTTGTATACCTTACGGAAGCTGATTTTTTATTCTCTGACAAAGAAGTTGCAATATTCATAATGAATAATAACCTTTCATCTCATCGTTAAATCAAGTTTTGCATGTATGCTTATTTTCTGTCATTCAGTGTCCGTTCTTACTTTATGTTTATCATTGTAATGAGTTGGTAGTTTCCTAGTTATATTCCTTTTTTAATTTTGTCAACGTTGAAATTTGGTATGTTTTGGCCACAACCTGAGCGAAAATCGTACGTTTGGTCATAACCTAGCAGAAAGAGAGAGAGAGAGATGGGGTGGGGGTGGGGGGGGGGGGGGGGGAGGGGGGTTCGTACATTTTTGATAACCTTGGAAAAAAATCGTACATTTGGTCATGGGGGGTGCGGGGGAGGGGGGGCGGGGCGGGGGGGGGGGGGGGGGGGCGTACATTTGGTCATAACTGGAGGAAAATCGAACTTTTGGTCATAATTTGGGGGAGGGGGGAGCCACGCACATTTGGTCATAACCTGGAAAGGGGGGGGGGGGGGATGGGGGGGGTCGTAACATTTGGTCATTGAGCTGGGGACAAACGCACGGGAGCGCTTCTTCTACTTTTTATTTCTTTTTTTCATTTCCAAACGAATAATGTGTAAACTTTTAATTTTAACTTAACTGACTGTGTCCAGTTTACGCAGCCTGAGTCAGTGGGTAACTGTCATGTTTGCGTTAACAGGTGGTTGTGACGAGGTTCGTGTTGATGGGGGACTGTGTCGAAGTTTCCGTCGATGGTGACCGTTGAAGTGTGGGCTTGTTAGTTTCCCTGAAAAGCAGACGACTCAATTTCCCCCACCCTCCACCCCCACCCGCTAGATACAGATAGTTTTTGTGAGTCAATACATCGGTCTTTCAGTGGATTGTATTAGCCAGCTAAGCACAGTTCATCAATTAGTCACCAGGACACACTAGTCTTCTGCTCAGGTACAGTGATCTCTTGATTCAAAGCATTCCAAAGACAACAAAAGTGGTTCTGTCTCGGGCAATATTGTAAAGGTGGTTCTGTCTCGGGCAATATTGTAAACGTGGTTCTGTCTAGGGCAATATTGTAAAGGTGGGGGTTGTCTCGAGCAGTATTGTAAAGGTGGGTCTGTCTCGGGCAATATTGTAAAGGCACCATGCGTTATTACAATGTGAAAATCTCGCTTCATGTTTCATGCGGATAGATCATTTTGTGCACTGTCATGTGCGTGTAAGCTTACTAGTTTTGGGAGAGCTGGGTTGCAGACGAACAGTGTTGTGATGTGTAAATTATCTCACCCCTTTCTTCGGACTTCACAGAATAAACGAGCCATTCATCTGATTCTGCTCAGGCGCGGTGTGAGAGATCGTTGGTCCCACGACACAAGGCAGCCATGTCTGGCGGCGGCGCTTCCTGCTGGGTCTGTCTGGCAGTGACGTTGCTCGGCGTGCTCACTCCAGGGGTGAAGGCCGAGCCCAAGGAACTGCTAGGTATGGCGCTGCTAGGGGCAAAGGGGAATGCGGGTATCAAAAGAAGCCTGCGTAGGCGGATCAGGCAGTCCGTGACTGTCCGTCTGTTTGTCTGTCTGTCTGTCTCTCTCTCTGTCTGTCTCTGTCTCTCTCTCTCTCTCTCTCTCTCTCTCTCTCCTCTCCTCTCCTCTCCCCCTCTCTTTCTGTATTAATCTCTCTCCTTTGATAACCAAAAGGAGGATCGCTTTCTGTATGTTTGTGTGTGTGTGTGTGTGTGTGTGTGTGTGTGTGTGCAGAGTTTTTACTTGTACATAATGAATTCATTTATTCTTGTTTGTTGATTTAATATTGTTGTTGTTTTTTATTCCAGTTCTTTAAATTCACCTGTGCGTCGATGTTAATGGAGAAACAACTCAACTACATTTTTATGTATTTGTGAAAATATGTATGTTTGTTAAAAGTTTTGTAAGCTTTAGTCGCTAGTCATGCTTAGTTAGTCCCTAAGGGGTTTGCAAGGTCCAGATGAAAGAAAAAACAAATAGTTGCTTATCTGTACCCTTGTAAATAAAGAAATCATCATCATCATCATCTCTCTCTCTCTCTCTCTCTCTCTCTCCTTCCCTCCCCCCCTCCCCCATCTCTGTGTGTGCTGCTCATTGCTTTTTGTCTTCAACCTCCTAAATGCAACTGTTTAATTTGTCCTTTTTTGCCTTTTCTTTCTCCCCCCTCCCCCCCCCCCCCCCCCCCCCACCTTTTTTTTTCAAAGACAGGTCTCCATCCTCATATTTGTTTCTTCCTTTTCTCCCCCCCCCCCCCCCCCCCCCCCCCCCCCCCCTCCCTCTTTCCTCCTCCATTGACTCTCACGCGTCATGCAGATCTGTCGGTTCCGTTACTGATGGACATTCTAATGCAAACTTCAGCATTTTGAAGTTTGATACACTGCGCCTTGGGTTTTTTGTTGTTGTTTTTTCATGTACTGGTTGGTGTATGGTATGGTGATGCTTTCACCCTATGGGAAAAAGCCATAACAACAGCAAATCCACCATACACACACACACACACACACGCACGCACACTCACACACATGCCATTGTTGTGTTCTTGCTCTCTTTAAATCACTTGCTTATAGATGTATGTGATAACATTTATGACTTTATGAATGATGCCATATTGAAAAGATAGGTAAATATGCATGTTATTGTCGTGGAAAATCGGACATGTTTCCGAGCAGAAAATTACTATTCCTCACATATTCACTCCTTAAGCAGTCATAAGGTTCAGTCAATATCTGACAGAAAATTTTATCTACCTTGACAGATACTCAGAATGTGTAAAACTCTGAACAATTAAGTAGTGGGGGAAAACAAGTGCTGGTTAACAATTCTTCAGTCGTTATAGTAATGACTTGGCAAAGATTTGAACTTTAAAAAAAAAAAAAAATTCAAGATGAAGAAAATGGGTGGAATATATTATAAATATGAGAAGCCCTTCACTAGCTGCCTGAGGGATTCATCGGAATCCCTCTTGAAAGCACATTTATTTGTATTGCCTGCTCCTAGGCCTTTCGTCCGCTGGATCGGACTCATCAGGGAGACCCGGCTGATTGTGTCAGTGCTCTTGGTGTCAAATAGAGACACACCACAGTCCATAATTCTGTGGTGTTCTCACCACCAAGGGTTCAAAAAAGAATCCAACAGCACCCTCAAAGCAGCCAGCGAAGGGTAGTAAATGGAACAAAACACAAGTGTGGAGATGAAAAAAGTTGCTGAAAAACTAAAAGCATTATTCAAACAATATAAAATATAGGGGACAATCTTTGAGCCTATGCTTGAGGATCCATTCAAGGATGCAAGGGAGATAAAAAGATATGGAACAGTCTGAGTGGTCAGCTCTGCTGTTCAATAACCCAAGCATTGTGAGTGGCGAAGAATTGTACAGAACAACCTTTACTTGGATCTCCTAAGAGATGCAATCTCCCACTGATTGACCAAACAATAGAATGCTGAACAATTAAGTAGTGGGGGAAAACAAGTGCAGGTTAACAATTCTTCAGTCGTTATAGTAATGACAAAAAAAAAAAAATTTCAAGATGAAGAAAATGGGTGGAATATATACTGACTTCCATAAAAAACGCGAAAGCAAAACAAGCTGAAGGTTAGGGGCGAATTTTATTGGTCACAATTGTACAGAGTGGAAGCGAGAATTCAACGTGATTTGATTCATTACACCGGTAATGTGTGAAAATGTCATCAGCAATATGTCCTTGTGTGGAAAATCCAAGGTCACGTGACAAACCAGCTTGAAGTCCTAATACCGTGTGTGGCCACCATTTGCATGGACAACTGCTTGACACCTGCGGCTCATTGCGTGGACCAGGTGGTTGATGCGTCCCCTTGGCACACCAGCCCACACATGGACGATGGCCTGGTGAAGTTGAGCCGCTGTTGCTGGTCGTGGACGCAGGAGGTCCAACCGTCTGCCAAGTTCATCCCAAAAATGTTCTATTGGGTTTAAATCGGGACTGAGGGCTGGCCAGGGCAGCACAATGACGTTGTTATGCTGAAGAAATTGCTGGGTGGCCCTGGCTGTGTGTGGTCTTGCATTGTCCTGTTGGAATGTCCAGTTTGGGTGTTGCCCAAAAAAAGGAACGACATGGTGTCTGAGCACTTGGTGGATGTAGCGCTGTGCATTGACACCCTGTCCACGACCAGGACCAATGTTCTGAAAGATGACTGGTCCTATGGCGTGGTTAATGCCAATTGCACCCCATATCATAACGTTCGGGCCTCCCCAGGGGTTCCGCTCTACCACACAGGAGTCAGCATAGCGTTCACCAGGTCGACGCCATATTCCGATACGACCGTCAGCCATGTCAATACAAAAACGGCTCTCATCTGAGAACAGTATGCGTCCCCACTGCTGCATGCGCCAGTTGATTCGGGCTTGTGCCCACTGCAGCCTGTCCTGCCGGTGTCTTGGTGTCAGTACCGGACCTCTGTGAGGACGCCTACATGCCAGCCCGTTCTCCTGAAGACGCCGCCACACAGTGTTGAGGCTGATTCGTTGCTGGAGATTCCCAGGCACCTGTCGAGCAGTGTTAGCGGCTGTTTGCCGCCTGTCCTGCAGATGGGTTTGAACAAAATGGCGATCCTCTCTTGGTGTGGTGACCCGAGGACGGCCTGGCCGGGGACGATCATCAGTGGTGCCAGTGACTCGCATGCGGTGCTGCAGACGATAGATGGTTGAGATGTGGACGTTAAAGATGTTGGCGACCTGCCTGGCATCCACACCAGCCTCCAGATGGCCTAGGGCACGATTGCGTTCCTCTGCTCGTAGTCTTGGCATCTCTGTAGCGCTCAGACAGCAAGTCGTTATCTGAACCTTGTAGCGCGGCTTTATAAAGGCTGCATGCCTACGTACTTGTCGCTGGTTAACTTTGCTCTGCATGGTGTGCACGTGCCTCACATGCAGCAACCAGTTTGCCATTTTTGTTGACCCTCCAATGCCGGGAATGATGTGTTGCTCACACAATGTTTTCACTGCACGTGAGTCATGGACCCAAACAACTTGCCACAATGGTTCAATATTGTATATTCACCCCTTTTCACCGGAAAAAAAGCCTTTCAATTTTTCGCGTTTTTTATGGAAGTCAGTATATTATAAATATGAGAAGCCCTTCACTAGCTGCCTGAGGGAATCATCGTAATCCCTCTTGAAAGCACATTTATTTGTATTGCCTGCTCCTAGGCCTTTCGTCCGCTGGATCGGACTCATCAGGGAGACCCAGCTGATTGTGTCAGTGCTCTTGGTGTCAATAATGTGTAAAACTCTGTTTCAATACGTCTTCTGTGACCAGTGTCATAGGTAAAAAAAAAATAAAAAAAAAGGGGGGGGGGGGGGGGTTGCCGAAGAGTAGTTCTTTGCATACAAAGCATGAACACGTCGGGGCTGGAATAGCTCAGTTGGTAGAGCATCGGACTCGTAAACTTGGAGTTGCGGGTTCGCATCTCCGCCGGGCCGTTTCGGTACAGGGTGATTTTTCCCCGGAGTTAATATTGGTTCTGACTCCATTTCCCACACAGTCCTTCGAATGAAACTATAAACCGAGGTTCCGTGTGTGAACGCACGCACATCTTGCACACACGTAAAATCCCATCACCAACTTTCAGAAGAGAAGGCCAGTTTGGCCGTTGGTATGGATGACACGTTATACATAGCATGCACCTTCCCCGAAGTTGGTGTATGGCTGCCTTAATGGCGGGATAAAAAAAAAAAAAAGGTCATACACTCGAAATTGTCAGAATAATCAACATGATGATTGTGGACACCAAAAGAAAGAAGAAGTCAAAAGAGTCGTTAGAAGTGGTGCAGAAGTGTCCGACTGACATGTAGTGTAGTCGCAGCCTTAGACAGGGAGCTACATGGAGCCAGATGTTAGTGTAGAAACGGTGAATGTAAGTAACAATGACAGGACGGCTCAACTTCATCAGCAAACCTGTTCTTTCTGTTGCTGGCTGACGATGTGGGGCTCATGTCTGGAATCACAGCCAGCTGGAAAATTCTCTGGAACCACCAACACGCTTAAGACCCTCTGTAAAAATGGGTAAAGATGATAGCATCGTTTCCCGTGAAGGAGAATGCTTGGCATCACATGAAGGGTGGCGTTAGGGCGGAGCAGACCTCTATATACAGTGGTTAATGCACATCGATACCTTGGTCAGTGTGTATACCCCAAGGCTCAGTTTATCTGAAGGGCACAGAAATCTCGCCGCGAAAGCCAAGGAGGTTGAATACTTATTTACAATGCTTTGAACGCTAGGTTAAAAAAAAAAAAGAAAGAAAAAACTCGGTTATTGTTTCTCTCAAATCATTTGGTATTCAGACACAGCCAGTTTTGTTGTACGACCTACACAAGTGAGGAATGTGCGAGGCGTCGACAGACATAGAAAAAGCAGCATATGTGTGCCAGTCAAATGACATCTGGGAGTGCGCGAAAGAGAACTTAAAAGAGATAAGACGCAAATACCCCCCCCCCCCCCCACACACACACACACACCACACACACACACGCAAAGATGTACAGTAAGGCAGATTTTATATACCTACAAGACAGACCAGTAATTCTTTGATAGATCTGTCGTCTTCTTCAGTCGTTACAACCAGCAGACAGAAATGTCCGTCCGACCTCTTCCACCCTGGCAGTAGTGGGCATGAGAAGCGGGATAAGGTGATCTATGGAGAGACATGCCGTGTACGTTGATAGTGTAGTCAGGTGCTGTCAGTACTGGTTAGAAATGGACCGCGTGGACCATGGCAGACTTCCAGACATTGCTGAAATTATGCTGCGCCTTCTGGATGAACGAGAGAAGTGAACATTGGCATCAGGGACAAGAATCAATCCAAGTTTGCTTCCTATTTCATGGGGCTACATCAGGGAGTTGATTCCCTAAACGAACTCTTCCAGTGTTTCAGGAAGAAAGTCATAGACAATAGGAAACAAGATGCAAAGCATATAAACGTACTCCCAGTTTATCTTGAATACGCGTGAGATATTCCATAAAGAAGAAAAACCGTTTGGGGCCGTTATAGCCGTTAGTAACGGCTTTTCTGGTAAGTAAAACATCGGGCATCATCTGTGACCCATAATGAACATAACTACAAATTTTCAGAAAGGTCGGCCAAGTACTTTCTGAGATATTCCATAACAAGAAAAACGGTTATGGGCCGTTATAGCCGTTAGCAACGGAAGACAACCCGTTTTAGGCCGTTATAGCCGTTAGTAACGGCTGTTGTGGTAAAGTAAAACATCGGGCATCATCCATGACCCACAATGAACATACCTAAAAATTTTCAGAAAGATCGACCATGTACTTTCTGAGATATTCCATAAAGAAGACAAACCGTTATGGGCCGTTGTAGACGTTAGTAACGGCTATTCTGGTAAAATAAAACATCGGGCACCATCCGTGACCCATAATGACTACAAATTTTCACAAAGATCGGCCAAGTGCTTTCTGAGATATTCCATAAGGAAGAAAAGCCGTTTTGGGACGTTATAGCCGTTAGTAACGGAAGACAACCCGCTTTAGGCCGTTATAGCCGTTAGTAACGGCTGTTGTGGTAAAATAAAACATCGGGCATCATCCTTGACCCATAATGAACATACCTAGAAATTTTCAGAAAGATCGGCCAAGTACTTTCTGAGATATTCCATAAAGAAGAAAAACCGTTATGGGCCGTTATAGCCGTTACTGGTAAAATAAAACATTGGCATCATCCATGACCCATAATAAACATGCGCACAAATTTTCAGAAAGATCGGCCCAGTAATTTTGTCTGGAGCGAGTAGAACACATTTTGACCACGGACGGACACACAGACACACAGATACACAGACAGACACACACACACACCACACACACACACACACACACACACACACACACACACACACACACACACACAAACACACACACACACACACACAGAGCATTTCTTCGTTCCCATTGTAAAGTACTTCCTGTTCTCTAAGAACTGGGAGTACACCAAAACTGGAGAAACCACATCACAGTAAAAGGTAGACTGAAATTTTAGCGTCATTTTAAATCATCAATGGAATCATCATTGTAGACGGGTGCACAAGTTCACCAGAGGAGCACTGACACACTTAGGAAACAGGCATACCGAACTCTTGTGGGTGAGATTTACCTTGCAAGTCATAACAATCAGTTAGACTCTGAGAACGATGTTCATTTGTTTTCATTGAGTATTAAGTACACTGTGTTTTTTTTGTGTTTTTTTTTTCCATTAAGTACATTTTTCATTCCGAATGCGCTTAAAGACAATCTGTATTTTATATAGTATTCCGAATGAGAAATGGACAATCTGTATTTGTATATCATTCCGAATGAGAATATGCACAATCTGTTTTTTATATGCATCATTCCGAATGAGCTTATAGACAATCTGTATTTCATGTATCATTCCGAATGAGCTGATAGACTATCTGTATTTTATATCTCATTCCTAATAATGAGCTTATAGATAATCTGTATTTTATAGATCATTCCGAATGAGCTTATAGATAATCTGTATTTCATATATGATTCCGAATGAGCTTATAGACAATCTGTATTTTATTTATAATTCATAATGAGCTTATAGACAATCTGTATTTTACATATAATTCCAAATGAGCTTATAGACAATCTGTAAGTTATAGATCATTCCGAATGAGCTTATAGACAATCTGTATTCGATATCTCATTCCGAATGAGCTTATAGACAATCTGTATTTTATATATAATTCCGAATGAGCTTATAGACAATCTGTATTTTGTATATAATTCTGAATGAGCTTATAGACAATTTGTATTTTACACAACATTCCGAATGAGCATAGGGCCAGTTTGTATTTTATATATCATTCGGAATTAGCATAGGGACAATCTGTATTTTATGTATCATTCCGAATGAGAATATCGGCAATCTGTATTCTTTATATCATTCCGAATGAGAATATCGACAATCCGTATTTCGTATATCATTCCGAATAAGCATATGGACAAGCTGTATTTTATATATCATTCCGAATGAGAATCTGGACAAGCTATCTATCTATCTATCTATCTATATATGTATATATATACATATATATGTGTGTGTGTGTGTGTGTGTGTGTGTGTGTGTGTGTGTGTGTGGAGAGAGAGAGAGAGAGAGAGAGAGAGAGAGAGAGAGAGAGAGAGAGAGAGAGAGAATTCACAGTGAAGCATATGGACAGTCTGTATTTCATACATCATACAGAATGACCGAGGAGACAATCTGCACACACACACACACACACACACACACACACACACACACACACACACACACTTCCGAGCGTGCATATGGACAGCCTGTGTTTTATATATCTTTCAGAATGACAATGTGGACAATCTGCATTATAGACATCATTCAGACTAGCAATACGATATGGCAATCTGTATTTTGGGTTGAAACGCTTATTCATTTGCTGCTTGTGTTGCAGACGGAAACAAGGGTGTTTATTTCATCCTCGGGTTTCCTGAAAACTTGTAAGTTATGTCTGTGTGGGGAGAGGGGGGTGGGGGTGGGGGGGTCCATGCTCTGGCATGTTTGTGTGTGATGTGTATACAGGTGTATGTGTGTAGGCGTGCGCGCCCGTGAATGAGAGCACATTTGTTAGGCTACCGTGATCGAATGCTGCATGTGTGTGAGTATGTGTGTGTGTGTGTGTGTGTGTGTGTGTGTGTGTGTGTGTGTGTGTGTGTGCGCGGGCGCGTGCGTGCGTGCGTGCGTGCGTGCGTGTATATGTCTGTGTGCGTGTGTGTGTATGCGTTTGTGTGTATGCGTGTGTATGTGCGTGGGGGGGAGGGGGGAGGCATTGCCTATGAGGTAGGTTTATCAACAGGTCAAAAACCCGGATAGTTAGGTCTTCCCCGTAAATCCACTTTGCTTTCCAATAGATTCCGGCATAGTGAAGGTGAGGGGTGGGGAAGGAGGATAGGGTGGGGAGGCGAACGTGGCGGGGGTGGACGTATGCATTTAAATGTGGAATCTAATGGTTAGAGAGAGAGGGAGGGAGAGTATGAGTGTAGTTTTGTGTGTGTGTGTGTGTTTGTGTGTGTGTGTGTGTGTGGTGCACACGCGCGCGCACAACAGTACATTCAATATCTAGATGGCGCTGAACTGTACCAAATCGATAAGCAGTGGTCGTAATACATAGCAATACCTCGATGCTTTACATTCGAGTCCTTCTTTCAACCAAACCGCGAGTCTCAGATCAATGTTGCGGGAAGTCAAGGTATACACACTCTGGTATTTCCTCCTCCTTCTTCTTCTTCTTCTTCCTTAACTTTGTGAAGAGTCACCTGGACGACACACCGAAGAACTGTTCACCAGGTTTCCCCAGCTCTGATGCTTCTGACCCAAGCCTTGACACAAAACCCTTAGAGTACTTACTTCTCTGTACGATACCAACACCAGTGGTAGAGAAGGCTGGGTGCAGACAGTGATGTTGATCCCATCCACCAGCAGCTCTAGAGATGCCAGCAAACAGTCCTCTTCAGACTGAGAACTGGCCACTGCCGACTGCTGAGCCCCCTCAGCCGAATCAAGATTACCCACACCGACGAATGTTCGTGTGGCACCGGATTTCAGACCCCAGAACACATCTTCCAACACTGTCCAGCCCATGATGTTCTACGGTGTCAAGCCTAGCCAGAGAGTGCACAGCTGCAGATGCAACTTTGAGGCATCTGTCCAGACTTCGAGAAGACTGTGGGGTTCATCGTGGAGACAGGATTATTAAAGATCTGACGCAATCAATAAAATCGACCGCAGAAGAAGAAGAAGATTGTCTATATCACACGTCATGAATTCCAGCTGCCGCCAGAACCCAGTCCTCGGCTCAAACCTGCCAGAGTAAGAGGGTGGAGGGGGAGAGATGCTTTTTCCGTCGGGGTCCAATGATGGTCAGCAGTTGGGGCTTTGGTGGAAGTCTTGCTCACAGAGTATAAATCACAACAGTCGTTACAGACTCTGGTCGATGTGTCTTCAGTGCAGGGAAGTGTCCCCTTCTCCCGGCAGCCTTCTGGTATCTTAGTTCCAGGCAGTCTTCAGGTGTCAGAGCTCTTCTTCTCCCTCTCTTCTCCCGCTAGAGGACCGAGGTCAGCATCTTGAGGCTAGAGGATCGAGGCCAGAATCTTGTGGGTAGAGGACCTATGTCAACATCTTGAGGCTGGAGGACCGAGGTCAACATCTTGAGGCTAGAGTACCGAGGCCAGCATCTTGAGGCTCGAGGACCGAGGCCAGCATCTTGA
>CM031616.1:48913653-48921153 GCA_018398815.1 Conus ventricosus | reverse complement strand
CACGCACGCACACACACACACACACACACACACACACACACACACACACCCCACACACACACACACACACAAACACACACCGTTACACACACATTTTGTGCTTACACTACCGTGACACACATTTTGTGCTTACTGTTAATATCATAGGTAGACACACACTGCACAAAAATAATATATTGAACTGGAAACCACTAGCAATAATCGTACACAAGACGAAACAATAACCAGTCGCGTTTAACACCGAGTTACACGCCCACCTATTTACAGTGTGCTTGGTGCTTTATTGCAGGCGCCTATTTTCACGGCTGTAGCGTGTGCCGTCAGCTGCTAATGGCGCCATTTCTCAGAGACTATGATAACTTGTGTCTGCAGACATTTATATAGACTGCAGCGGACTGCTGCGTTATAACAGCATTTAGCACACACTATAGACTGCATAATCACAATCATATGTTAAATACTTTCAAAAATATGAAAACTTACTTCAAAATTCAACAAATGGTGGTCAGACGTTGAGTCGGAACTTTCTTCCGGCGTAGCAGACGACTCCATGCTTGCGCGATGCTGTCTGGATTTCCTGGGTCTGTGAGCAACCCTTCCCCCCTACAGGCGCAAGAGAAGTTGAAGCTTTTCTTTAGGTTTTGCGTAATTAAAAAGTCGTTTTTTTAAAATATTTTCCGCATTGATACCTGGTTAAAAATGCTGCATTGTATTATTTTCATTCAAATAAACACTTTCTGACAAAAATAATTTTTAGGAATTTTTTCGAGCAGGTTTTTGGTATTTTACCCGACTATTCCTCTTTCATTGCCGTCGTGGTAAGTCATCGCTTTCCTCTTTCATTGCTATCGTGGTAAGCCATCGCTTTCCTCTTTCATTGCTATCGTGGTAAGCCATCGCTTTCCTCTTTCATTGCCGTCGTGGTAAGCCATCGCTTTCCTCTTTCATTGCCGTCGTGGTAAGCCATCGCTTTCCTCTTTCATTGCCGTCGGGGTAAGCCATCGCTTTCCTCTTTCATTGCCGTTGTGGTAAGCCATCGCTTTCCTCTTTCATTGCCGTCGTGGTAAGCCATCGCTTTCCCTTTCATTGCCGTTTGTGGTAAGCCATCGCTTTCCTCTTTCATTGCCGTCGTGGTAAGCCATCGCTTTCCTCTTTCATTGCCGTTGTGGTAAGCCATCGCTTTCCTCTTTCATTGCCATTGTGGTAAGCCATCGCTTTTCTCTTTCATTGCTATCGTGGTAAGCCATCGCTTTCCTCTTTCATTGCTATCGTGGTAAGCCATCGCTTTCCTCTTTCATTGCTGTCGTGGTAAGCCATCGCTTTTCTCTTTCATTGCTGTCGTGGTAAGCCATCGCTTTTCTCTTTCATTGCTGTCGTGGTAAGCCATCGCGTTTCTTTTTCATTGCCATCGTGGTAAGCGATCGTGGTAAGCCATCGCTTTTCTTTTTCATTGCCATTGTGGTAAGCGATCGGGGTAAGCCATCACTTTTCTCTTCCGTTGCTATCGTGGTAAGCCATCGCTTTTCTCTTTCATTGCTATCGTGGTAAGCCATCGTGGTAAGCAATCGCTTTACTCTTTCCTTGCTATCGTGGTAAGCCATCACTTTTCTCTTCCGTTGCTATCGTGGTAAGTCATCGCTTTTCTCTTTCATTGCTATCGTGGTAAGCCATCGCTTTCCTCTTTCATTGCAATCATGGTAAGCCATTGCTTTCCTCTTTCATTGCAATCATGGTAAGCCATCGCTTTCCTCTTCATTGCAATCATGGTAAGCCATTGCTTTCCTCTTTCATTGCAATCATGGTAAGCCATCGCTTTCCTCTTTCATTGCAATCATGGTAAGCCATTGCTTTCCTCTTTCATTGCAATCATGGTAAGCCATCGCTTTCCTCTTTCATTGCTATCATTTCCAGTTGTTGGTGTCATGGTCATCAAGTTGGTCACGAATTTTATAACGTTTGACCCAAACACAAACAACCGAACAAATTCAAAAGCATATCGCCGACACTGTGTATTTGTACTATATAGCCTTTGGCCTATTTGAATGGGCGAGAGAGCCAGAATGAGCGGCCTAAGATCAATCCCACCGGATGCGGGAAGGGGAGAGGGTAGAACCGGACTCGGGTAAGGAGGATCAATCATCAAGATAAACAAAAATCAGGAAAAAGATTTTGAGACCATTCGAAAATTCAGGGGTGGATATCACGCTTTTAAAGATTTTTTTCTTTTTTAATATTTTCATTATCGTGGTTTTCACCTCATTATTTTGTTAAGAGGATACCATTTTCTGGCTGCCAATAGCTTCAGGATAGATTCTGAACCGATTCTATGCTGGAATTAAAATCTTTTGTATTTTAATTGTTATGAAAGGTTAAAGCTGGGAACAAGACTTACCAGACTACGAATCCATCTACCTTAGATAGATTCTGAACTGATTCCATGCTGGAATTAAAGCCTTTTGTGTTTTAATTGTTATGAAATGTTAAAGCTGCGAACAAGACTTACGAGACTACGAATCCATCTACCTTTATCTGCGCCTGTGTCTCTGCTAGTTCTTAACCACTTATGTTCACATTCGACGTGTTTCAAGAGTCAGTTGCCGAGTCACACTTTTGAGAGCTTCGCCGGTTCTGGAGCTATGGCGGTGTCGTTAAATTTTGTCTGACCTGCAAATACAGCGAATCTCTCTGTCTCTGTCTTTCTCTCCCTCTAATCAGTTTCTCCCCCCCCCCCCCCCCATCAGTTCTCTCTCTCTCTCTCTCTCTCTCTCTCTCTCTCTCTCTCTCTCTCTCTCTCATCAATATGATATAAGCTCAGGATGGTTTTCAAACCGCCTTGATCTTGACATTTGGAACTTTTGTTTGGTCAAGAAAGACTGTTGATTTGGGTGTAAAGAGCACGCCCAAACTTGGACCAAGCCCACTGAACTTAATGCGCCAACTTTCCAGTCCATCAAACAGATGAGTGTTGATCTTAGTTCGGTACCAATCCGGAGGCAGTTTACAATCGGAATATAGCGAAAATTGCAGTCCGACACACGTCTAATAACGTAGAAATTAAAGAAAAAACAGAGAGAGAGAGAGAGAGAGAGAGAGAAGAGAGAGAGAGAGAGAGAGAGAGAAACGGTGATGCGGATAAACAAAAAGCCCCAATGACAATGTTTAAAGAACCTCGTTTGTGACAGAGCTCTGTTTCCTTTGTCAGTCCCCATTGTCTTCGATGCAAACGAAATGAGATGTCTCTAAACCTACAGAACAGACATGAAACCCTCTTAAGATGTAAGCTGCCGTCATCTGTTTCTCTCTCTTGGTCCTGCACAGGTAGTGGTTGGTAGGGGAGAGTACTACTACCCCCCCCCCCAGCTCCACATTTCCCCTGTCCATAACGCCCCCCCCCCCCCCCCCCCTTCTTCTCCTACTTGTCGATGCTCGATACTCTCCCTATCCAACATTCCCTCTGCTCAACATTCTCTTCCCGCTCATAACTCCCCTGCTCGGAACAGAAAGAAGCTGTTGTTCTTGGGGAGGAGGGTTCCCATACCACAGCTGGAGTCCACGCACCCGCGCACACAGAACGACACACACGGCTCAGGCGAGCACAAGGTGTCTGGCAGGGGAGTATGGAGCAGAAGTATGGAGCAGAGGATCTGTGAATGCAGGGAATAAGGAGCCAACCCCGTGGGTCATCACCATGATGTCTATTCTCTCACTCCTTTGTGGTCCTGCTCCCAGCACAGTCAGACGATCACCGCTCGTGTCCGTGCAGGCGACGGGGTCTCTTTCAGTAGGGCTGCAAACAGCTTTGCCTGCATTCTACAAGTTCTGTGCTTGTGATGTCCTACGTCTGTGACTGTCTGATATTTTTTCTTCTTCTTCTTCTTCGTTCACTCAGACAGGAACCCCAGAGGAATTGACGAATGCTACTGTACGGCGGAGGCCTTCCAGTAATCCATAAAGCTTTTCCCTCATCGGTGTGTTGATAGGCCAGACCTCTGCCCTCAGCTTTTCATGTGTGGGACAGTCCTGCAGGAAGCGTTCCACTGTCATTGGGGGTTGTACCGCATAGGCATCCTGAAGACTCGCCAATGTGGAATTTTGTGAACATGTGATGTCTCAGTCTGGAGTGCCCTGTCCTCAGTCTCACAATGTGCACTTGGTCTGATCTGGGCAGCAGGTAGTGTGCATCCCTCTTGTTGAAGTCTGGGTGCTGCTCAAGCCATCTTCTTTTTTGCTTCTCCTTGATAAAGCTTTTGATTTCTTCAAAGGAGACCTTGCTCCAGTTGGGGCTGCTGTCCTCCTTCCTTTGCCAATTGGTCAGCTTTCTCATTACCATATATACTGCATTGTGAGGGTATCCACTGGATGACAGTATTCTCCGTGGACTGCTGCAGAATGGCCAGGTAGAGACAAGGGAGTTAAGTTCCTTGTTTCGAGGATTTTTAACAGCCTGCAGTACTGATAAAGCATCAGAGAAGATGACGACTTTGGTATGTATTGCCTCTCTATTCTCATACAGTGTTCTGGCTGCTGACTGTAGTGCATCTGCCTCAGCCTTGAAGTTTGTGAGAATTTGCCAGTCGGGATGGCTTGTCGGACAGCAGTTCCATCCATCGCTTCAGGAAAACTCCTCCACCTCCGTTTCTGGTAGCCTCTTCTGCTGCGCCATCTGTGTATGTATGTGTCCAGAACTATTTGGGGTATGTTTGGTCTATGTCGTCAAGGGTTACTGCTTTCCTCTCCAGTTTTGACTGTGTGCCTTTTGTTAGAATGCCAGGAATGGTGACTATGATTTCTGGGAATTGGTTTCTTTTCCATGATGGTAGTGAACTGTGTGATGGATTGTCTTGTTCCCTCGTTGGAAAAGTTCAGGATCCTGTCTCTCAGGTCTGCATGCGTTTTGCCCAAAGCTGCTGCGCTTCAGTCTGCACTTAGTGGGCTCTGATAGTGGGCTCTGACATTCTTTTGTGCATGGGGTAATTCTTTGTCCTCTTAAATTTGGCAGACTGCATGAGAATGTTAGTATCTCGTCTGCTTTCGAGGCTCTGAAGTCCTGTCAGAGTATCCATGGCTTGGATCGGAGATGACTTGAGTGCACCTGTAATGATCCGGGATGCCTGATTCAAGATTCTTGAGGCCTGGTTAAAGCTGCTTTTGGGTGCTGTTCCCCATGTAGCTGCTCCATATTCAAGGACAGGTCTTACTCGTCCAAGGTACAGCTTCTGAATGGTATGGACTGCGCCCCAGGATGTTCCCGATAATTTTTTCAACAATGCCAGGCGCAGTCTGGCTCTTGCCGTGCAGTTGTCGATCTGTCGTTTCCAGGTCATTCTTCAGCTAAACGTGACTCCTGGATAGGTTGGTGACTTGTCCTGTGGAAGGATGTGACCAAGCACCTGGAGGCGCGCACTTTGTTCTTTTGTAGCCAGGCCATATGCTGTTTTCTTGGCATTGATGGTCACAAGCCATTTCTTTGTCCATGTCTCGATCTTGTCCATGGCCTCCTGGATCCTTACTGTGGGAGTTGTAACGTAATGTTTTCTTTTCATTTTCTTTTGTCTTTCTTTGCTGCCTTCGACTGTTGACTTTCCTTCCCGGATCACGTTCACGCCTTTCTTCTTGGACCTCTTCGACACATTTTCTTTCTGGTCACAATGTGTGACATGCCAGCTTGGTTCGGATTGAGCAGGTAGAGAGAACTGTTCACTCTGCCCGGATTCACCGTACGTTTTGTGCTGTCTGAGTGTCATTGTATCCTCTGTGGCATTGGAACAGCCTCCATCCATTTAGTTTGATCTGTGACCAATGGCGCTCTTAGAGTCGCTGGTTACAGCCTACATCCTTTGACCAGTGGCGCTCTCAGAATAGCTGGCTACAGCCTCCATCCATTTAGTCTGATCTGTGACCAATGGTGCTCTCGGAGCAGCTGATTACAGCCTCCATCCATTTAGTTTGATCTGTGACCAATGGTGCTCTCGGAGCAGATGATTACAGCCTCCATCCATTTAGTTTGATCTGTGACCAATGGTGCTCTCGGAGCAGATGATTACAGCCTCCATCCATTTAGTTTGATCTGTGACCTGTGGCGCTCTCGAAGCAGCTGATTACAGCCTCCATCCATTTAGTTTGATCTGTGACCAATGGTGCTCTCGGAGCAGATGATTACAGCCTCCATCCATTTAATTTGATCTGTGACCTGTGGCGCTCTCAGAATAGCTGGTTACATTCGCGAAGGTCAACAGGCTAGCTGCCATGTCAATGCATGTACATTTTGTACTTGTTTGCTGCTTGTACATTTTGTACTTGTTGTTTGTTGCTTGTACATTTTGTGCTTGTTGTTTGCCACTTGTACATTTTGTACTTGTTGTTTGCTGCTCTTTTAGAATAAAGGTCTAAACCTTTTTTTTTCTTTTTCAGGTGACTTCCCCCCTCCACCCCACCCCCCCCTCCTTACGTGTTTGACAGCCCCGAAAAAAAAGCGTTCAGCCGTCGGCTTGGCTATAACAAACACTCAACACTCTAACCTGATCTGTTACTTGAGCAGAGCAACCGGGGTGTGCGTGTACGAGCCAACGCCACGGTGTCCGTGTACGGCAACTCCAAGGCGAACGATGCGGCGGACATGTACCTCGGTATACCCGTGGATCTGTTAGGGTCGAACTACTACGCCGTCACCTACAAGGCCTTTCCAACGATCCTGGTGGTGGGCACAGTGGATAACACCGAAGTGTGCATCACCTTACCTACCCCCCTTATCCACACCGTCACTGTTGAAGGGAACAGTTACACGTAGGTCTTGTGGTTTGGGGACACTTCTCGTCCAACCGTCCGAGTGTGCGTCTGTGTAGGTTTATACACGAGTGTGTGTATGGGTGCGGTGGTGGTGGTGAATGTGGTGGTAGTAAGTGGTGGTGGTGGGGGGGGGGGGGAGATGAGTGTGGAGTAAGTATGTTATTGTTGCTGTGCGTGGTGGTGGTGGTGGTGGTGGTGGTTGTAGCGATGTGTTGCTGTTGTTGGTGGTGATGGTGGTGGTGGTAGTGGTTGTTGTGGTGGTGGTGGTGATGGTGGTGGTGGTGGTGGTGGTGGTGGTGTGTGTGTGTGTGTGTGTGTGTGTGTGTGTGTGTGTGTGTGCACGCATGGTGTGTTTTTGTGTGTCCACGCAGTGTGTGCGTGGAATGCAGCAAGTCGATATCTTCGTCGTCGCCCTGGCGTGCGCTATAAACTAAAGATTTGACACACTACATCTATTTGCTTCTCCCATGAACTGGGGAAAGATTACCCAATGCTACATAGAAAGGCAGGCGTCATGTTCCCCTGATTTTTTTTCCCGGAATATATCGGTTTCGCCTCCTCTGTCAGTGAACAGTTCAACCAGAGGGAGAAACTGCCAAAGTGCGGGTGTAAAAAGACGCGCCTGTAATGAAGATGCTGTGTTACACACAGTTCCACTTCACTTGTTATTGTCATCGATCAGTTCAGATCTACATGTCTTGGGGGGTTGACGTG
>CM031616.1:48898653-48908653 GCA_018398815.1 Conus ventricosus | reverse complement strand
GCAGTCTTCTAGTCTTTAAGAGACGCTATTTTTCGCTAGTTCCAACGCAGTAAAACTGGAAATTACACGGAATATAACTCCCCCTTTGGAGTTCGACGGCTTATATGGAAGATCAGATGGCGAGTTCTGTCTATAACTCTCTCTCTCTCTCTCTCTCTCTCTCTCTCTCTCTCTCTCTCTCTCTCTCTCTCTCTCTCTCTCTCTCTCTCTCTCTCTGTGCGTCTGTGTGTGTTTCTATAGTTCTTGGTGGTGATTATTTTGTCAAAAGAAAATCTTGATAGGCAGAAAAAAATAGGGTCAGTCGGATTAATGTAAGCACAACTTTTCTTTTTTTCTTTTCCTTTTCTTTTTTTTTTAGCCTTAGAATCTTAATGCATCTGTCTGCTGGTCAGCTCTGCTTCCATACTTGTTGTCATACGGATATGTCATTCTCTCTGGGTTTGGATTAAAAACAAAACAAAATGAAACGTTGTATATATATAGCTATAGAAAGAGGCTGGTGATGCACACGCTGGCTACCCCGCCATGAAAGACTGCCTTGTTTTGGCCAGCTGACGTGCCATTGACCAGACCACCAAACAACGACCTGTGCCTGCATCAGGTCATAGCACAGGGTTTTAAGGTTCACCTACGATAGTGTGGGCAGCGAAATGTATTGAGAACATGAGATCACCAGTTCCCTGTGCAAGGCTAACTGCCTGTCGGAGTTGGCTCTGAACTAAAAAGACGTAATGTTGTATGTTGAAAAGGTTGTCCCACAAGACCCCGAAGTCGTGTTGAAGCCCGAATCACGCAAAGACCAGGCACAAAGAGAGGGGCCTGATAATGTGGTTCACAACCTGCACAGGCCTGTGGTGTTCAGACAGGGTGGACTGTCACTGGAGAAGACGCTGAGCACGCTCAGCAGAACCACCCCACCCCCTCGTCCCCATCCCACCCGCACCCCACTCCAAAGAAAGCAGCAGACAGAGAACGTTGGGATTTAAAGGCTCTCTTCCTTGTGTTCAAAATATCCTTGTCGATGTTTGAAGATAGCAGTCAGTGTGCTGTCGGGGAAATCCTCTTTGACATAATGCAGACTGAAAAATGACATTAAGGTGCTTCTTGAAACTTTACGGGGAAGCTGAAAACCCTGCATATGACAATGGGTTAAATTATGAAAGCAAGGTTGAGGGGTGGGATGGGGCGGGGAACATCGTTGGGAATCTGCGTCCTCCCCCCATTTAAAGCGATGCGGATATGGTGCTAGTTGTTTTGACACCGGTACGGAAAAACTGGGCGAAGACAAACGGATCCGGCAACACTGGTAGCCTGGTCCGCCACCAAAGACTGGCTAGTCAAAAGTTACGTCGGTGCAATCGGTTTACTGTACAGTCAGGCAGAATGCGCTTTCGTTCGACACGTTTAATTGTGAAGTCTTATTGTCCTGTACTGGTTTTTACACGTCACGGGCCTTATAATCGGCCTAAGACATTGGCAATTTTGTCTGTAATTTCTTTCATATTCATTAAATCACGTGATTCACAGCATGACTCTCTTTCATGACTAGTCAAGGTGACCAGAATCGTAGCTGCGTCCTTTTTTTAAAGTGCTCTAGTGTTACCATTTTTATTACTCACCATTGCTTGTAAACGTTTAGGTATTTTGTTGCTGCGTTCAATTCGTTTGTTTATATATATATGTGTGTGTGTGTGTGTGTGTGTGTGTGTGTGTGTGTGTGTGTGTGTGTGTGTGTGTGTGTGTGTGTTGTTCCTCAATTTAACGTCTTCTCACTAAAAGTGATATCAGACGATGTGTTAATGGTGTGTGTGGTATGCGAATGTGTGCTTATGAAAAGATTGGTGGAGGGATAGGGGAAAAGCGTGTAGAACTTTGAATACTACTACGTAAGCTTATTCAAGAAACACACACACACACACACACACACACACACACACACACACACACACACACACACACACACACACTAGATAAAACCAGTTAAAGTAAAATGCCAGCTGGACTCTGTGTGTGTGTGTGTGTGTGTGTGTGTGTGTGTGTGTGTGTGTGTGTGTGTGTGCATTGCGGATAATTTTGCATACGTTTCTCCTGGACTTCGGTTTGTGTGCTTGTTTTTGTTTTGTTTCTCGAAGCAGATACCGATCAGTCGTGAGAGCTTAGATACATCGGAACTGCATCACAACAAGAACCTGCCAGGAAAATGGATTGATTCATTGATAAAAAGGAGGCCAGCGCGCGCGCATGTGTGTGTGTGGCGTGTGTGCATGTTTGTGTGTGTGCGCACGCGCGTGCATTTGTGCGTGTGAGTGTGTGTGTGTGTGTGTGTGTGCGCGCGCGCGTGCATGCGTGTGCGCATGCGTACGTGTGTGTATGTGTGTGTGTGTGTAAACTTAACAGTACTTTTCCGTATATTTGTCATGGCTTTGAACTAATGAAAATGAGATGCTGGGAACCAGTGATTCACGAGACATTCGGGGATGGCACAGTGCCAGTGCTGACGATGAAAGGAAGCGCGGTAAGCAGCCTGTGGATGTGTTTCAGGATATCACTAACACCACCAAGGTCAGCCTGTGGAAGAAGGTCGAAGGCTTTTCCCACTGTCTGTACCACACAAACCCTCACGTCACCTTCTTCGCCATGCTGCACGGGGTTGGCAAGTCTTACGACATGTCCTACCTGTGTCCGGCTGGCTTCGGCCGAGGTACGTTCTCTCTCTCCCTTCTGCCAGTCCTCTGCAACCCATCATCATTCATCTTCCGCAGACATCCCTCTAGCAGACTGTCGTGGCTTTTTGTTCATTGGAACCAAGCGTTCGTCTGCTGATGTAGACAGCTCGCGGACTAGTGACGAACCACGGGTTCTTTCTCAACTGAAGTTATTAGCGATCCACGAATCTGTTCGCACGGGTCGCTGAATGGGGGCGGCAAAGAATAGATTGGTTCGTGATTGAGCTTTCAACTGCTTTTGCTCATGGGAAAGGACATCACTGACTAAAGACTGGGGGGGGGGGGGGGGGGGGGGGGGGGGGGGGGGGGACACGCAAATCCGACGTATACGAATATATAACTCCCAGGGCAGCCTATCCGTCTTGACAGAATGATTGAATGCACATTCTATTCCTAATGTCTCCTCAGACCAGCCAGCCCGCTACGGCTGATGTTAGGCGGCAGAGCGTTTGAGAGGTTCCAGCCTTTCCCTCCCCCCCCCCCCCCCCCCTGACTAAAGACTGGGGGGGGGGGGGCGGAGAGGGGGGACAACGCAAATCCGACGTATACGAATATATAACTCCCAGGGCAGGCTATCCGTCTTGACAGAATGATTGAATGCACATTCTATTCCTAATGTCTCCTCAGACCAGCCAGCCCGCTACGGCTGATGTTAGGCGGCAGAGCGTTTGAGAGGTTCCAGCCTTTCCCCCTCCCCCCCCCCCCCCCCCCGACTAAAGACTGGGGGGGGGGGACACGCAAATCCGACGTATACGAATATATAACTCCCAGGGCAGGCTATCCGTCTTGACAGAATGATTAAATGCACATTCTATTCCTAATGTCTCCCCAGACCAGCCAGCCCGCTACGGCTGATGTTAGGCGGCAGAGCGTTTGAGAGGTTCCAGCCTTTCCCCTCCCCCCCCCCCCCCCTGACTAAAGACTGGGGGGGGGGGGGGGGCGGGGGGACACGCAAATCCGACGTATACGAATATATAACTCCCAGGGCAGGCTATCCGTCTTGACAGAATGATTGAATGCACATTCTATTCCTAATGTCTCCTCAGACCAGCCAGCCCGCTACGGCTGATGTTAGGCGGCAGAGCGTTTGAGAGGTTCCAGCCTCCCCCCCCCCCCCCCCCCCCCCCCCCCCCCCCCCCCTCGTCAGACGCGTTCTTGGAAGGGCCACGTTGATCAGGAGTCACGACAGACTCGCACCTTTTGATCACCTTGTAGCGGACTGTAGTCCGTTGTGTCTGTCCCCTTAGTGTGGCAGTGGGTTTTTTGTTAGTTGTATATTTTGTTTATATGTATATATTAAAATAAGGTATTAAAATGATCAATCTACAAATTTGTTTCGAGCGCGTTGCAACGCGCAAACAAATTTGTAGATTGATCATTTTAATACCTTATTTTAACAAATGTTGCTCCCCAAGGGGTTGAGCACTCTAAAAATCATTTTAGGTATTTTAATCACATTGATATATATATATATATATAATATATATATATATATATATATATATATATATATATTATATATACAATTTTATATGTTATATATATATATATATAATATATATATATATATATATATATATATATATATATAATGCATACATACATACATACATACATACATATGCATATAAAATTGTATATGTGAAATATAATTTCCATGTTGGTCAATATTACGTCCGTTGAGGAGACTTGCTTGTTTTACACCCGTTTCCTCCATCACCACAGCGATCTACTGTTGCGAGTTCTGTGGCGATCCCCATCTGACAACGTTCGTGGGATGGAAAGCGTCTTTACCCCTCCGTTGCGCTTACCTCGTCACCAGACTCCGACTGACCACCACATCTTTGGGTAGCGTATGAGGACCTCTCTCTCTCTCTCTCTCTCTTCCCTCTTCTCCTCATCTCTCCTCCTCTCTCTCTCTCTCTCTGTATCTCTCCCTCTGTTATCTCTCTGTTTCTCTCTCTCTCTCTCTCTCTCTCTCCTCTCTCTCTCTCTCTCTCTCTCTCTCTCTCTCTCTCTCTGTATCTCTCTCTGTATCTCTCTGTTCTCTCTCTCTCTCTCTCTCTCTCTCCTCTCTCTCTCTCTCTCTCTCTCTCTCTCTCTCTCTTCTCTCTCTCTCCTCTCTCCTCTCTCTCTCCTCTCTCTCTCTCTCTCTCTCTCTCTCTCTCTCTCTCTGCCTCTCTCAGTCTGTCTCTGTCGCTCTCTCTCTCTCTCGCTCTCTCTCTCTCTCTCTCTCTCTCTCTCTCTCTCTCTCTCTCTCTCTCCTCTCTCTCTGTCTCTGTTTTTGTCTTTGTTTCTCTCTCTCTGTTTCTGTCTCTGTTTCTCTCTCTCTCTCTCTCTCTCTCTCTCTCCTCTCTCTCTCTCTCTCTGTATGTGTGTGTGTGTGTGTGTGTGTGTCTGTCTGTCTGTCTGTCTGTCTGTCTGTGTTCTATCTGTATTGCTAGACGTCAGGTCCGTCCTTCATATGATCATGTCTGCAAATCACATCTTCGTAGTCGCCAGAACTTTGTCCTCATTATGTGATATTGCCTATGGAAAGTCCAGGACAATCCGCTGTTTTCAGCAATTCGAAATTCTTTTTTTTTTAATCGCGAAATTAATGCGAACACTTGAACTCGAAACACTAACTGACAACACAATTCTTGAGACCTTACGCTATGCACGTGGATCCACCTTCTCCTGTTTCCTTGTCAAAACGCATTCAGACCTGAGGCAAGCATCCAGAAAAAGCCACGAATTTTTACCCATTTCTAATCCAGCTTGGCTAACCAGCAGTTACTACAACAGTGACAGTGTTGGATGCGCGTGCAAGAAGTGCCCCCGTTTTAACACAGTTCACTGTCCGTCCAGGACGACGCTGTCTATAAGAGAGCCTGGAGCAGGGGTTGAAACTAACATGCCCTCCGAGAAGACAACTACAGCATTGTGTCCTTGAGACAGTGCATTTAGTCCTCAGAAAATCAAGCTGCGAAGAGACTGGTCCAAACCGCTGCGATTAAAAAGCATCATGAAAGGCTGTGCTGGTCAGTGAAACTTTCAACCCTCTTCTGACAAACATTAACCTCCTCTTCCAAATTCGTACATTAGAAAATAGGGGATGGTCGAAGGGTAAAAAGGAGGGGATTGGAGAAGCGGGGGGGGGGGGGGGGGGGGGGTGTTTAAAGTGGTTAAAGTGCTGAAAAGAAAGCTCTTAAACTCGCCTCCCCCCTCCTCCCCATCTTGAGGTCAAGAATATTAACTGGTCCAAAATGTTCCATTCATAACACAGGGGGTTACAGGTAGGCTTATTTTCTTTCTTTTGTAATTGTGGTAGACAGAGTCATTAAGTTGGTGCTTAAAGAGACAAACAAACGTTAAGAAAACAGACCGACAATACACAGATGAAGCGTCAGAAAAGAGACAGGCTGGCAAACAGATGCGTCGTGTAATCTGGAAGATGGACACTTTAGACAGATGGATGAAGACGTTGAAGGAGTTCGGAGAAGGTGGGGTTACTGAAAGGACGTTAGGAGTGTGCAGGTCTCCACCAAGGTGGAAAGCATTTGGGACCTACCGTATGAACCGGATCAAAAGCGCAGACCTGCACCAACATCTACCCGATGTGTCCCTTGGCCACAGTGCACCGAGTGCTGTCAACACCGGAATCGCCGCTTAACCGACACCACTGAAATCACGCTGAGGATTCGTTCGACAGTACGTTGTTGCACGGGATCTTCCAGAAACTGTGAGTAGCCTGCTCGCCCTGTGCCAAGAGAACAGCTCGCCGATCGGCACGATGCGAAAAACTCCATTCAAGTTAGCAGCATATGTGTGAATTTACACTGAGCAGCAATGCACTGCTCAAGGCGATGGCTCAAGGATAAAATGCGGAGGAATTAAGGTGATCACCCATTTTGCTAGCTTCAGACACACCCGTCACTTTTCCTATGCCAATCGTGACACAACGGGCCGCTGTCAAATCCATTTTCTTGTTTTCCGGGCAAGAAAAATCTCACATCGGCGGAACAAGAAACTCGCCTATTGACGGATGTTACGTCTGGAAAACCCTCCCACTGCGATGAGGTCATCGCTTTCTTTGCTGTCATTACACACTGTACTCTACCCCACCCCACCCCACCCCTTCCCCGTGGGGAGGATCTAACATGAAGTAGAGCGCCCTTGGAGTCGACTGGTACCATCATACACTGTACCTCCTGTGGAGGGGACCTGACCTAAAACAGAGCACCTTTACCCTTAACTGGGGTCATCACATATGATACCTCCCACATGGAAAACCTAGCACAGAGTATCTTTAAAGTTCACTGTCACCATCACACTCAGTTCCTCCTCAGAGAGGACCTAACATGAAGTAGAGCTCTGGAGAATTCGTTGGTGCCATCACACTTTGTACTTCCCTTGTGGGGGAGATACAAGGAAGCAAAGAGTCTTTAAGTGTTTGTTGGTATCGTTACACTCTGCATCTCCTTTTCGCAAAATGTACGACGAATCAAAGCATCTGCACTGTTCACAGGTGCTGCAATACATTGTATTTCCCTTGTGAAAGATGTACAAGAAAACGAAACATGATTAGTGTTGATTGATACTATCTGTACTTTACGTGTAAAAGATCTAAAAGGAAACAAAGCATCTTTAGTGTTGCCTTCTTATGTGTTTTTGGACATCTAGTGTTATCGTCTTATGCGTTCGTGATATCTATTGTTATCTTCTCGTGTGTTTTAGATATCTGCTGTTATCTTCTCGTGTGTTTTAAATATCTAATGTTATCTTCCAGTCTGTTCGGGGCATCTAGTGTTATCTTCTGATGATTTCAATGTATTTAGTGTCGTCTACGTATGCGTTCAGGCTATCAAGTGTTATGTTTTTATGTGTTTTTGGGGTGTCTAATGTTATCTTCTTATTTGCACGGGGTATCTGGTGTTATCTCTTATAAGTTCAGGACATCTAGTGATATATTCTTATCACTTCAGGATATCAGACATTCTAGTATTTTCTTGTTTGTTCAGTGTATCAAGCGTTATCTTCAAGGTGCCAAAACAGCACCATGCTTCGGATCTCTTGAAGAAATTACATCTTCAAGGTGCCAAAACAGCACCATGCTTCGGATCTCTTGAAGAAATTACACTGGCTCAAAATCGAGCACAGAATTCAGTATAAGTCGGCGTGTCTGTGTTTAAGGTTATCACAGGTGACGCGTCTACCTATCTCTCTGATTGCTTCGAAATATATATTCCTACACGTCCCTCCGTTCTTCCTCTGATGACCGAATTTTTCGAATTCACTCCTATAACCGAAAGCAGCACGGTTCTAGAGTATTCTCATTTTCTGCGGCAATACTCTGGAATTCACTACCTTTCCAACTACGTCATGCCCCTTCCTTCCCGACTTTCAAGTCTGCACTTAAAACGTATCTGTTCAAATGCCAGTTGCAGGATACCACCTTAAATACTACTAAATTACTACATGTCACTTGCACACTTCCCTCGTGTACAAATGAGCTGTTCACCGTGTCATATAGTGTGTTTATGTATGCAACATTATGTTCCAGTGTGTGTGTGTGTGTGTGTGTGTGTGTGTGTGTGTGTGTGTGTGTGTGTGTGTGTGTGTGTGTGTGCGTGCGTACGTGCGTGCGTGCGTGCCGTGCGTGTGTGTGTGTGTGTGTGTGTATGTGTGTGCGCGCGCACGCGAGTGTGCTGTGTGCGTGCGTGCGTGCTTGCGTGTGTGTGTATGTTTATGACTCGTGAACGCCGCAGTGTGTGTGTGTGTGTGTGTGTGTGTGTGTGTGTGTGTGTGTGTTCTACTTATATTTTTTAGATGTTGAATTATTAAAACTTGTAAAGCGCCCTGTACTGTGGCCTACGTTGTTAGGATGGGCACTATAGAAATTGTCCTCATTATTATCATTATTATCTTCTTATGTGTTCGGGGTATCTATTGTTATCTTCTTGTGTCTTAGGGTATTTAAGGTTATCTTCTTATGACGTCAGGTAATCTAGTGTTACCATCTTATGTGTTCGAGTGTGTCATTTTTTTATTAGTCCAAGGTGTTTAGTGTTATCTTCCTGTCTGTTAGAATATTGTGTTATTTTCTTGTGTGTTCAGAGTGTCTAATATTTTCTAATTAGTTCAGGGTGTCTAGTGTTATCTTCTTGTCTGTAAGAATATCGTGTTATTTTCTTGTGTGTTCAGTGTATCTAATGTTGTCAACTGATGACTTCAGATTATCTAGTATTGCCTCCTTATGAGTTCAGAGTATCTAGCATTGCTTTCCTGTGAGTTCGGGATATCTAGTATTGCCTTCTAATGAGTTCAAATTATCTAGTATTGCCTTCTTATGACTTTAGGATATCTAGCATTGCCTTCGTTTGAGTTTGGGATATCTAGTATTGCCTTCTTATGACTTCAGATTGTCTAGCATTGCCTTTTATGAGTTCGGGATATCTAGTATTGCCTTCTTATGAGTTCAGAGTATCCAGTATTGCCTTCTTGTGAGTTCAGAGTACCTAGCATTGCTTTCCTATGGGTTCATGATATCTAGTATTACCTTTTAATAAGTTCAAAGTATCTAGTATTGCCTTCTTATGAGTTCAGGATATCTAGCGTTGTGTGGTGTGCGCGCGCACGCGTGTGTGTGTGTGTGTGTGTGTGTGTGTGTGTGTGTGTGGGTGTGTGTGTGTGTGTGTGTGTGTTGTGTGTGTGTTAGACAGACGAGATAGGTAGGTATAGATACATACATACATAGGCAGGCAGGCAGGCAGGTAGATTCATAACCCAGACTGACAGACATTCCAACTCATGGAAGGACGGACAGGACAGATATAAAACACGAACAAGCAGCTTGTCTTCAAGGTGACTTTGGTGGCTTATTTAGAACCGAATGTTCACTTTGCCGGCTTCTTCAAGGTCCAGTGCGTCGCTTGGTGGTGCGGGGCCACCTAGCTAAAAGCCAACATCAGAATCCTGTCCCCTCCGACATGAATACCATCATCATGGAGGGAAAGGTCACTGAATGATACCACCAGCAAGATCAAGAGAAAGCATTCCTTTCTTCTTCACTTCTTGCCTTTAGGGTTTTTTTCTATCGCCCTGCTTCTTGGTATATCCAAAAATTGTTCGGGCGGTTGTTTGTTTGTTTTTTTTCCTTCTGTGTGGTCACGACGGAAGGGGGGGTGAGAGGGGAGGGGGGGTGGGGGTGGTGGCGGTGGTGCAGGCTGATGAGCGGATAACGAGTTTGCCCCCTGGGTCTGCCACAGGGATATTTCTACGAGGAGATCGAG
>CM031616.1:48876153-48893653 GCA_018398815.1 Conus ventricosus | reverse complement strand
GATCCTCCGACAACCATCTTTCCGGCGTCAACGACAATGTCCTGGGACTTGTTCTGGTCCTCAGAAATATGGCTCCTAACATACAGTGAGCTGTCTCCATCAAGTCTGCCTGTCTGTCTGTTTCTGTCCGTCTGTCTCTGTCCGTCTGTCTGTGTCTGTCTGTCTCTCTGTTCTGTCTGTGTCTGTCTGTCTGTTTCTATCTGTCTCTGTCTGTCTGGCTCAGTCTGTGTCTCTGTTCGCCTTTGTCTGTCTGTGTCTGTCTGCCTCCGTCTGTCTGTCTCTGTCCGTCTGTGTGACTATCTGTCTGTCTCTGTCTGTCTCTGTCTGTCTGTCTGTCTGTGTCTGTCTGTCTCTCTCTCTCTCTCTCTCTCTCTCTCCTCTCTCTCTCTCTCTCTCTCTCTCTCTCTCTCTGGGGCCCCAAGCATGCCTTGAAACACATGTACACACTGACATATTTGGTAACAGATACTATACGAAAGGACAAGCACAATGACAGTATGTTCTAATGCCAAGTCGCAGGCCCGACACCTGGTCGAATTACTACATTTCAAACAATGTTCTAATGTCAAGCCTCAGGCCCGACACCTGGTTGAGTTACTACATTTCATACAGTATGTTCTAATGTCAAGCTGCAGGCCCGACACCTGGTTGAGTTACTACATTTCATACCGTATGTTCTAATGTCAAGCCTCAGGCCCAACACCTGGTTGAGTTAATCCATTTCAAACAGTATGTTCTAATGTCAAGCCACAGGCCCGACACCTGGTTGAGTTACTACATTATTCGTACAGTATGTTCTAATGTCAAGCCGCAGGCCCGACACCTGGTTCAGTTACAACATTTCATACAGTATGTTCTAATGTCAAGCCGCAGGCCCGACACCTGATTGAGTTACTACATTTCATACAGTATGTTCTAATATCAAGGGCCTCAGGCCCGACACCTGGTTGTGTTACTACATTTCATACAGTATGTTCTATTGTCAAGCCACAGGCCCGACACTTGGTTGAGTTAATCCATTTCAAACAGTATGTTCTAATGTCAAGCCACAGGCCCAACACCTGATTGAGTTTCTACATTTCATACAGTACGTTCCAATGTCAAGCGCAAGCCGACACCTGGTTGAGTTACTACATTTCAAACAGTATGTTCTAATGTCAAGCCACAGGCCCGACACCTGGTTGAGTTACTACATTTCATACAGCATGTTCTAATGTCAAGCCACAGGCCCGACACCTGGCTGAGTTACTAAATTTCATACAGTATGTTCCAATGTCAAGCCACAGGCCCGACACCTGGTTGAGTTACTACATTTCATACAGTATGTTCTAATGTCAAGGCGCAGGCCTGACACCTGGTTGAGTTATTATATTTCATACAGTATGTTCTAATGTCAAGCCACAGGCCCGACACCTGGTTGAGTTACTACATTTCATACAGTATGTTCTAATGTCAAACTGCAGGCCTGACACCTGGTTGAGTTACTACATTTCATACAGTGTGTTCCAATGTCAAGCCGCAGGCCCGACACCTGGTTGAGGTACTACATTTCATACAGTATGTTCCAATGTCAAGCCACAGGCCCGACACCTGGTTGAGTTACTACATTTCATACAGTATGTTCTAATGTCAAGCTGCAGGCCTGAAAACCTGGTTGAGTTACTACATTTCAAACAGTATGTTCTAATGTCAAGCCGCAGGCCCAACACCTGGTTGAGTTACTACATTTTATACAGTTATGTTCTAATGTCAAGCCACAGGCCTGACACCTGGTTGAGTTACTACATTTCATACAGTATGTTCTAATGTCAAGGCGCAGGCCCGACAACTGGTTGAGTTACTACATTTCATACAGTGTGTTCTAATGTCAAGCCGCAGGCCTGACACCTGGTTGAGTTACTACATTTCATACCGTATGTTCTAATGTCAAGCCACAGGCCTGACACCTGGTTGAGTTACTACATTTCATACCGTATGTTCTAATGTCAAGCCAAAGGCCCATGAACCTGGTTGAGTTACACATTTCATACAGTATGTTCCAATGTCAAGCCTAGGCCGACACCTGGTTGAGTTACTACATTTCATACAGTATGTTCTAATGTCAAGCCACAGGCCGACACCTGGTTGAGTTACTACATTTCATACAGATGTTCAATGTCAAGCCGCAGGCCTGACACCTGGTTGAGTTCTACATTTTACAGTTGTTCAATGTCAAGCCGCAGGCCCGACACCTGGTTGAGTTACTACTTTCATACAGTATGTTCTAATGTCAAGCCACAGGCCCGACACCTGTTGAGTTACTACATTTCATACAGTATGTTCCAATGTCAAGCCACAGGCCCGACACCTGGTTGAGTAACTACATTTTCATGTCGCCGGGCCTGACACCTGGTTGAGTTACTACATTTCATACAGTATGTTCTAATGTCAAGCCACAGGCCCGACACCTGGTTGAGTTACTACATTTCATACAGTATGTTCTAATGTCAAGCCGCAGGTCCGACACCTGGCTGAGTTATTATATTTCATACAGTATGTTCTAATGTCAAGCCGCAGGCCTGACACCTGGTTGAGTTACTACATTTCATGCAGTATGTTCTAATGTCAAGCCACAGCCCGACACCTGGTTGAGTTACTACATTTCATACAGTATGTTCCAATGTCAAGCCACAGGTCCGACACCTTGTTCAGTTACTACATTTCATACAGTATGTTCCAATGTCAAGCCACAGGCCTGACACCTGGTTGAGTTACTACATTTCAGCCGCGGGCCTGACACCTGGTTGAGTTACTACATTTCATACAGTATGTTCTAATGTCAAGCCACAGGCCCGACACCTGGTTGAGTTACTACATTTCATACAGTATGTTCTAATGTCAAGCCACAGGCCCGACACCTGGCTGAGTTACTACATTTCATACAGTATGTTCTAATGTCAAGCCGCAGGCCTGACACCTGGTTGAGTTACTACATTTCATGCAGTATGTTCTAATGTCAAGCCGCAGGCCCGACACCTGGCTGAGTTACTACATTTCATACAGTATGTTCCAATGTCAAGCCACAGGTCCGACACCTGGTTCAGTTACTACATTTCATACAGTATGTTCCAATGTCAAGCCGCAGGCCTGACACCTGGTTGAGTTACTACGTTTCGTAACAGTATGTTCTATTGTCAAGCCGCAGGCCCGACTTCTGGTTGAGTTACTACATTTCATACAGTATGTTCTAATGTCAAGCCACAGGCCCGACACCTGGTTGAGTGACTACATTTCCTACAGTATGTTCTAATGTCAAGCCACAGGCCCAACACCTGGTTGAGTTACTACATTTCAAACAGTATGTTCTAATGTCAAGCCGCAGGCCCGACACCTGGTTGAGTTTCTACATTTCGTACTTGACTTACTTACTTGACTTAGTCCTCTGAATTCCCTGGGGAACATAGGGCCGCAACCACACTCTTCCAGCGGACACGGTTTTGGGAGATCTTCTTCAGCTTGGCCCACGTCATTCCGGCGGCCTTCACTTCCGCGTCAGTACTCCTTCGCCATGTCTGTCTTGGTCTTCCCACTCTTCTTTTGCCTGAGGGTTCCATTCAAGGGCTTGTCTTGTGATGTTGGATGGAGACTTTCTGAGGGTGTGGCCAATCCATCCCCACTTCCGTTTTTGATTTCTATTTCTATTGGAACTTGCTGGGTCTTGTTCCACAGTTCTGCGTTGGCAATAACATCTGGCCATCTGATGTTCACAATGTTTCGCAGACATCTGTTGATAAATGTTTGGAGTTTGTGGGTGTTTGTCTTTGTTGTTCGCCACGTTTCAGAACCATACAGAAGGACAGGTTTCACATTTGAGTTGAAGATTCTGATCTTGTTATGGAGTGAGAGGGCAGAGGATTCCAGATAGGCCGTAGCGTAGTAAAGGTGTGCCTGGCTTTATTGATGCGACTCTTGATATCCTCATCTGTACCTCCATCTTTGCTGACCACACTGCCGAGGTAGACAAACTTGTCAACTTCAATGATGTCTTCCTGTTGTAGTCGTAGTGGGTCTCGTTGCTGGTTGTTGACTCTCATGGCTTCTGTTTTCTTTATGTTGATTTGGAGGCCTGTCTTTCCTGCTTCTTCTGCTACCCGGCACAGCTTCTCTTGTGCGTCTTGCTGTTTGTGGGACAGAAGGCTGATGTCGTCGGCGAAGTCCAGGTCTTCCAGTTGCTTGGTGAAAGTCCACTGGATTCCTGTCCTCTTGCCGTCTGTAGACTGCCGCATTATCCAGTCAACGACCTCAGGAAAATTGTTGGCGATAGTAGACACCCCTGACGGACGCCGGTTTGTACAGTGAAGGGCTTCGTTAGCTTCCCATCGTGGACGACCTGGCATGTGGCAATCCTCGTAGAGTTGCTGGATGATGGCAACAAACTTGGGTGGGAAGCCATAGTGGTGCATGAGTTTCAGATGGTATCTCTGTCGATGCTGTCAAATGCCTTCTGGAAATCTACAAATACTGCATACAAGGGGGTCTGCCACTCCAGAGACTGCTCGATGATAATTCTCATGGCGGCAATTTGGTCTGTGCATGATCTGTCTTGGCGAAATCCAGCTTGTTCTTGGCGGAGGGTCTTGTCTAGGGCGGTCTTTAGTCTCTCTAGCATGATTTTGGTCAGCACCTTCCCCGGGATGGACAGCAACATAATCCCTCTCCAGTTTTTACAGGATAACAGGTCCCCTTTCTTCGGCAGCTTCACCAGGTGGCCTCTTTTCCAGTCTTCTGGCACTCGTTCCTGCTCCCAGATCTTGCTTAGGAGTGGATGCAGCATCTCTGTTGACGTCTGGATGTCTGCTTTCAGTGCTTCAGGTGGAATTCCGTCTGGACCCGCTGCTTTACCTGACTTCAGTGACTTGATGGCTTTGGTAACTTCCGTCTTGGTTGGTGGCCTGTGTTGATGTCCAGAAGCTGGGTTGGTGGTGGAAGGTCTGGGGGGACAGGTGGTGCAGGTCTATTCAGTGTCTCTTTAAAGTGCTCTGCCCACCTTGCTCTCTGCTCAGCTTCTCCTGCGATGGTGTTTCCCTCCTTGTCTTTGACCGGGCGACTGGGGTTGCTGGTCTTTCCAGAAAGTGTTCGGGTAATTCATACAGCCTTTTCATGTTTCTCTGTCCTGCCGCTGTTTCTGCCTCTTCTGTGAGCTCATGGATGAATTGTTTCTTGTCTTGTCTAGCACTTTTCTTGACTTGGCGGTTGACGTCCCAGTAGTGTGCCTGTAACTCTTGCTTGTGGTCTTGGTCTTGGTCTTGGGTCTGGTGATCTGGTCTTTTAGGTGCTTCCGCTCTGTGATGAGGGTCCATGTTCCAGCTGTCAGCCATTCTTTGTGTTTTCTTCGCTTCTTTCAAGCACTTGTGTACATGTCGTCTGCCAGACCTCCCTCAGGTCACACCAGTGGTCTTCGATTGTTTCTTCAGCAAGTTGGTCAAGTACGCTGAATCTGTTTCTCAGTTCCAGTTTGAACCCCTCTGTTGTTGCTCTCTCCTTCAGACTGTGTACATTGTACTTATGTGATAGTCGGCTCCTGCTTGGTCTTTGTAGGCTTTCAATTTGGTCTTTAGCACAGCTATCACAAGGTTGTGGTCTGATGCTGCGTCTGCTCCTCGTTTCACTCTCACGTCATGTAAACTTCTGCGCCATTTTCTGCCGATGGTAATGTGGTCGATTTGGTTCTGGGTCTTCCCATCAGGTGAATTCCAAGTCATCTTGTGAATGTTTTTGTGTGGGAAAACAGTGCCTCCGATGACCATGTCGTTGAAAGCACAGAATTCCACAAACAGTTCTCCATTTTCATTTTGTATTCATGTTCCGTGTATGCCCATAATCTGCTCTCTGCCCTTGTTGTCCGTTCCACTTTGGCATTGAGATCTCCATGAGGATCTTAAGGTCTCTCTTCGGCACTCTATCCACGACTGTTTGGAGTTGATTGTAGAATTCCTCCTTTTCCTCTGGGTCTGCTACGTTTGTGGGGGGCGTAGCACTGTAAGATGGTGGTTTTCCTGCCCTTTGAATTGAATCTTGCAGTGAGGATCCTTGGTGACACTGGTTCCCAGGACAGCAGTGCTCGCGTCGCCTCGGGTGTCATCAGCAGCGCTACTCCATGTGTGTGTGGCTGGTCTTCTTCTCGTCCAGAGTAGATGATGGTGTCTCCACTTGTCAGCCTTGTTCTTCCTGTTCCTGTCCATCTAGTCTCGCACAGGCCAAGGATCTTTAGATTGTACCTGTGCATCTCACTACTCACTTGTGCTGTTTTTCCAGTCTCGTATAGGGTTCTGATGTTCCAGGTCCCTATCCTGGTCTTGGCTTTGGTCGTCAGAAGAGTTGTCGGCGCACTGGCTTCCTGAAGGCTTTCACCAGCTCGCGTCATGGGCTCTGCTAGAGAGAACTCTTCCCCAACCATGCTATTCTCGGAAAATGTCATTGCGGTTTCTGTAACAATGTTTGTTTTCTAGGACCGGGTTGTTAGCCCAATTCAAACCCCCAACCTGGAGGGCCAGTTTGAGTGCTCTTTGTCTGGTCTCTACCCTTTGACCTGTCTGGCTTGGGTGGCCCTACCAGGAGACGAATCTCCCGCCAGCATAGCTCTCCGGGTCAAAGAGACATGCAAGCTCCCCAACCAACGGCAAGGTTTCACTCACTGGGAAGACATTTCGTACAGTATGTTCTAATGTCAAGCCGCAGGCCGACACCTGGCTGAGTTACTACATTTCATACAGTATGTTCTAATGTCAAGCCACAGGCCCGACACTGGTTGAGTTACTACATTTCATACAATATGTTCTAATGTCAAGCCACAGGCCCGACACCTGGTTGAGTTACTACATTTCATACAGTATGTTCTTATGTCAAGCCGCAGGCCTGACACCTGGTTGAGTTACTACATTTCATACAGTATGTTCTAATGTCAAGCCACAGGCCTGACACCTGGTTGAGTAAATACATTTCCTACAGTATGTTCTAATGTCAAGCCACAGGCCAACACCTGGTTGAGTTACTACATTTCATACAGTATGTTCTAATCGCAAGCCACAGGCCCAACACTGGTTGAGTTACTACATTTCATACAGTATGTTTAATGTCTAGCCGCAGGCCCGACACCTGGTTGAGTTACTACATTTCATACAGTATGTTCTAATATCAAGCCACAGGCCTAACACCTGGTTGAGTAAATACATTTCATACAGTATGTTCTAATGTCAAGCCACAGGCCCAACACCTGGTTGAGTTACTACATTTCATACAGTATGTTCTAATCGCAAGCCACAGGCCCAACACCTGGTTGAGTTACTACATTTCATACAGTATGTTCTAATGTCTAGCCGCAGGCCCGACACCTGGTTGAGTTACAACATTTTATACAGTATGTTCCAATGTCAAGCCGCAGGCCTGACACCTTGTTGAGTTACTACATTTCGTACAGTGTGTTCTAATGTCAAGCCACAGGCCTGACACCTGGTTGAGTTACTACATTTCATACAGTATGTTCTAATGTCAAGCCGCAGGCCCGACACCTGGTTGAGTTACTACATTTCATACAGTATGTTCTAATGTCAAGCCGCAGGCCCGACACCTGGTTGAGTTACTACATTTCATACAGTGTGTTCTAATGTCAAGCCTCAGGCCCGACACCTCTCAAAGCCTGCACTGCCAAATACAGAAAGGCCTACATCCAAGCTGCAAGAACAAGCTGGATGGAGAAAACAGAAAAGTTGAACCTTGACAGAGATGGCAACAAACTTTGGAAACTGACCAAAGCCATGAATAATGAACAGACAAGGTCAGTGCCTGTCACGCTCCAAAAAGATCAGGAGATTGTGACAGGGAGAGAGGCAGCGAACTGCTTTATAGTCAGCTACGAGCAGACCAGCAACATCTCTGTGACAGAGGACAGAAAACAACAAGTCCATTATGAAATAAAGAATCATCGGGATGACCAAGACCAACCTGATTACATGGACAAGCCTTTCAAACTGAAAGAACTAGAAGAAGCCGCAAAATCTTTACTGGACAAAAAATCCCCAGGTCCTGACAAAGTCACCAACGAGATGCTCAAACACCTTGGCACCAAAGCAGAGACCAAACTCCTTGCTCTCTTCAACAACAGCTGGAAGACGGGGCATGTTCCACAAAGCTGGCGAGAAGCTGATATGGTGCCCATACATAAGAAGGGCAAAGACAGAGTTAGGGCTGACAGCTATCGCCCCATCAGCCTCATCAGCTGCGTGGGCAAGCTCCTAGAGCGTATGATCAATTCGCGGCTAGTTTGGCACCTGGAGAAGAACAACATCATCACTCCAGAGCAGCAGGCTTCCGCCAACATCATTCCACTGAGGATCAAGTGACCTACATAGCCCAGAAGATCAAGGATGGCTTCCAGGACAAACAGCATACTCTGGCGTGTGGATAGACATGGAAAAGGCGTACGACAAAGTCTGGAAGGATGGCCTCCGGAGAAAACTCCAGAAGAGTGGTGTGACTGGCTGTATGTACCAATGGATCTCGCAGTACCTGAAAAATAGGAAGGCCCGAGTCCATGTCAACGGAGCATACAGTTGGAAGAAGACACTGAGAGAAGGAGTCCCTCAAGGAGGTGTCCTCAGCCCTACCCTATTCCTTGTCTTTGTCAACGACATCGTCAGAGATGTGCCACGCAAAGTCCAAGGATCCATCTATGCAGACGATCTTGTCCTATGGTGCTCGGAAGAGCACCTCACAACTGCCAACTACAGGCTACAGCAGGTGCTGAATGTTGTTGAAAGCTGGACGAAACAGTGGCTGGTAACAATTAATGCCAAGAAGACCACTTACACTGTTTTCAGCCTCTCACCCAAAGAACAAAAGGCCAACCTGAGCATCAATGGACAAACTCTGCTTGCTGAAAATAACCCCACGTACCTGGGAGTCACCTTTGACAAACGCATGACGTGGAAGAAGCAAGCAGAGAAAACAGAATTAAGAGCAAAAGTACGCCTTGCCCTCATGAAGAAGCTGGCAGGAATAACATGGGGCGCAGACAACACAACCCTCAGGAGACTGTACACTGGTAGAGTCAGGCCAGTGCTGGAGTATGGCATGACTGCATGGGGCACTACAGCCAAATCCAATTTTGAACAGATCAGCAAGATTCAGAATCAAGCTGCCCGTATCATCACAGACCCATGAAGTCTACACCAATCCAGGAGCTTGAAACCATCACAGAGCTCCAGCCCCTTGAGGACCACAGAGACGCCAAACTCCTGACCCAGGCTGCCAAGTTCAAGAGGCTGAAAGGCCACCCCATGAAAGACAGACTGTCCCAGCCAACAAAAGGACGGCTGAAGAGAGGGAGCTTCGTACACCAGAGCAGGATCCTAGAACGGCAACATCAAGATATCCTTGACCATAACCCAAAGTGATACCCCGGTGTCTTGCCGTCCCTCCCTGGAGCGAAGGAATCCCTCCCATCATCCAGTGCAGCATCTGGCCTGGCTGAGTTACTACATTTCATACAGTATGTTCTAATGTCAAGCCTCAGGCCCAACACCTGGTTGAGTTAATCCATTTCATACAGTGTGTTCTAATGTCAAGCCGCAGGCCCAACACCTGGGTGAGTTACTACATTTCATACAGTATGTTCTAATGTCAAGCCGCAGGCCCAACACCTGGGTGAATTACTACATTTCACACACAAACAATAAGTGGGAAGAGTCTCAGAAGTGTGACATCACATTGATTCTACGAGAAGTGTGACATCACATAGATTCTACAGAAGTGTAACATCACGTAGATTCTATAGAAGTATGACATCACACAGATTCTACAGAAGCGTAACATCACATAGATTCTACAGATGTGTGACATCACATAGATTCTACAGAAGTGTGACATCACATAGATTCTACAGAAGTGTGACACCACATAGATTCTACAGAAGTGTGACATCACATAGATTCTACAGATGTGTGACATCACATAGATTCTACAGAAGTGTGACATCACATACATTCTACAGAAGTGTGACATCACATAGATTCTACAGAAGTGTTGACATCACATAGATTCTACAGATGTGTGACATCACACGGATTCTACAGAAGTGTGACATCACATAGATTCTGCAGAAGTGTTGACATCACATAGATTCTGCAGAAGTGTGACATCACATAGATTCTACAGAAGTGTGACATGACATAGATTCTACAGAAGTGTTGACATCACATAGATTCTACAGAAGTGTTGACATCAGATAGATTCTACAGAAGTGTGACATCACATAGATTCTACAGAAGTGTGACATGACACAGATTCTACAGAAGTGTTGACATCACACAGATTCTACAGAAGTGTGACATCACACAGATTCTACAGAAGTGTGACATCACACAGATTCTACAGAAGTGTGACATGACATAGATTCTACAGAAGTGTTGACATCACACAGATTCTACAGAAGTGTGACATCACATAGATTCTACAGAAGTGTTGACATCACACAGATTCTACAGAAGTGTGACATCACATAGATTCTACAGAAGTGTGACATCACACAGATTCTACAGAAGTGTGACATCACACAGATTCTACAGAAGTGTGACATCACACAGATTCTACAGAAGTGTGACATCACACAGATTCTACAGAAGTGTGACATCACACAGATTCTACAGAAGTGTGACATCACACAGATTCTACAGAAGTGTGACATCACACAGATTCTACAGAAGTGTGACATGACATAGATTCTACAGAAGTGTGACATCACACAGATTCTACAGAAGTGTGACATCACATAGATTCTACAGAAGTGTGACATCACACAGATTCTACAGAAGTGTGACATCACACAGATTCTACAGAAGTGTGACATCACACAGATTCTACAGAAGTGTGACATCACATAGATTCTACAGATGTGTGACATCACATAGATTCTACAGAAGTGTGACATCACACAGATTCTACAGAAGTGTGACATCACACAGATTCTACAGAAGTGTGACATCACACAGATTCTACAGAAGTGTGACATCACACAGATTCTACAGAAGTGTGACATCACACAGATTCTACAGAAGTGTGACATCACATAGATTCTACAGAAGTGTGACATCACACAGATTCTACAGAAGTGTGACATCACATAGATTCTACAGAAGTGTGACATCACATAGATTCCACAGAAGTGTGACATCACATAGATTCTACAGAAGTGTGACATCACATAGATTCTACAGAAGTGTGACGTCACATAGATTCTACAGAAGTGTGACATCACATAGATTCCACAGTTACTTTCCTTCGTCCATGTCCTAGATATTTTCCGTCTCTTAAAAAAGCTTTCTATACAAACAAGCGCAACGCTCTGTACCGATGGGTTACCTGCCCCTCCCCTATCCCGCGCCGTGGTAGGGACGCCCCTCCCAATACCAGAGTGTCTACAGCATGACGGTGCCCGCCCCAGGCTCCACGGCTCTGAGGTCCAACAGGTTGGAAAGAGCAGTGCATGGCCGTCACGGGACATCGGATGGGATGGCTGACGACCAGTGGTGTTAATTGGGTGGATGTGATTGGACAGTCGCAGATTGAATAAACTCATACGCACACACACACACAACACAGCTGATATTCAGCAGCGTTATAGAGCATATTTCTGGGAATACATTTTTTTAGGCTGTTGTCAAATGCGGGAACATGACACAGCTGTTCCTTTTCGCGTTTTTTTTTTTCTTTCTTTTTTCTTTGTCTTTTTTTCGTTTTTTGTTTTGTTTTTGTTTTCATTCAAACTACAGATGTTCAAAATCATCGTTTTAGTCCACCGATTAATGTAGTTATAGTGTCTTTGGCATCCATCGATTCATTCATTTGTAGTTTTCTTCGTCAGTCACAAATTTACCCATTTGTAATGTTCGTGTCATTCACTGATTTACCCCTCTTTTTTTTTAGCGTTCTTGACAATTTAACGATTTACCCTTTTGTATCGTTCTTGACAATTTAACGATTAAATTTTACCCTTTTGTAGCGTTCTTGACAGCTCAACGATTTACCGTTTTTTTTAGCGTTCTCGACAATTTAACGATTTAGCCTTTTGTAGCGTTCTTGACAATTTAACGATTTACCCTTTTGTAGAGTTCTTGACAATTTTATCGATTTACCCTTTTGTAGTGTTCTTGACAATTTAAGGCTTTACCCTTTTGTAGCGTTCTTGACAATTTAACGATTTACCCTTTTGTAGTGTTCTTGTCAGTCACCGATTTACCCTTTTGTAGTGTTCTTGTCGTTCAATGATTTGCCCTTTGTAGCTTTCTTGTCATTCAATGGTTTACCCTTTTGTAGTGTTCTTGTCATTCACCGATTTACCCTTTTGTAGTGTTCTTGTCATTCAATGATTCACTCTTTTGTAGTGTTCTTGTCATTCAATGATTTACCCTTTTGCAGCATTCTTGTCAATTAACGATTTACCTTTTTGTAGTGTTAATGTCAATTTAACGATTTACCTTTCCGTAGTGTTAATGTCAGTTCAACGATTTACCCTTTTGTACTGCTAATGTCAATTTAACGATTTACCATTTTGTAGTGTTAATGTCAGTTTAACGATTTACCCTTTTGTAGCGTTGATGTGATTTTAACGATTTACCCTTTTGTATTGTTAATGTCAATTTTAAGATTTACCCTTTTGTAGTGTTAATGTCAGTTTAACGATTTACCCTTTTGTAGTGTTAATATCAATTTAATAATTTACCCTTTTCTAGTGTTGATGTCAATTTAAAGATTTACCCTTTCCTAGTGTTCTTGTCGTTCACCGCTTTATTTATTTGTAGTATTCTTGCCATTCACCGGTTTATTTATTTGTAGTGTTCTTGCCATTCACCGGTTTATTTATTTTAGTGTTCTTGCCATTCACCGGTTTATTTATTTTAGTGTCCTTGTCATTCATCGGTTTATTTATTTGCAGTGTCCTTGTTATTCACTGGGTTTTTTTGGTTTTGTTTTGTAATGTTCTTGTCGATCACTGGTTTATTTATTTGTAGTGTTCATGTCATTCACTGGTTCATTTATTTGTAGTGTTCATGTCATTCACTGGTTCATTTATTTGTAGTGTTCATGTCATTCACTGGTTCATTTATTTGTAGTGTTCATGTCATTCACTGGTTCATTTATTTGTAGTGTTCATGTCATTCACTGGTTCATTTATTTGTAGTGTTCATGTCATTCACTGGTTCATTTATTTGTAGTGTTCATGTCATTCACTGGTTTATTTATTTGTAGTGTTCATGTCATTCACTGGTTTATTTATTTGTAGTGTTCATGTCATTCACTGGTTCATTTATTTGTAGTGTTCATGTCATTCACTGGTTCATTTATTTGTAGTGTTCATGTCATTCACTGGTTCATTTATTTGTAGTGTTCATGTCATTCACTGGTTCATTTATTTGTAGTGTTCATGTCATTCACTGGTTCATTTATTTGTAGTGTTCATGTCATTCACTGGTTCATTTATTTGTAGTGTTCATGTCATTCACTGGTTCATTTATTTGTAGTGTTCATGTCATTCACTGGTTCATTTATTTGTAGTGTTCATGTCATTCACTGGTTCATTTATTTGTAGTGTTCATGTCATTCACTGGTTCATTTATTTGTAGTGTTCATGTCATTCACTGGTTTATTTATTTGTAGTGTTCATGTCATTCACTGGTTTATTTATTTGTAGTGTTCATGTCATTCACTGGTTCATTTATTTGTAGTGTTCATGTCATTCACTGGTTCATTTATTTGTAGTGTTCATGTCATTCACTGGTTCATTTATTTGTAGTGTTCATGTCATTCACTGGTTCATTTATTTGTAGTGTTCATGTCATTCACTGGTTCATTTATTTGTAGTGTTCATGTCATTCACTGGTTCATTTATTTGTAGTGTTCATGTCATTCACTGGTTCATTTATTTGTAGTGTTCATGTCATTCACTGGTTCATTTATTTGTAGTGTTCATGTCATTCACTGGTTCATTTATTTGTAGTGTTCATGTCATTCACTGGTTCATTTATTTGTAGTGTTCATGTCATTCACTGGTTCATTTATTTGTAGTGTTCATGTCATTCACTGGTTCATTTATTTGTAGTGTTCATGTCATTCACTGGTTCATTTATTTGTAGTGTTCATGTCATTCACTGGTTCATTTATTTGTAGTGTTCATGTCATTTACTGGTTCATTTATTTGTAGTGTTCATGTCATTCACTGGTTCATTTATTTGTAGTGTTCATGTCATTCACTGGTTCATTTATTTGTAGTGTTCATGTCATTCACTGGTTCATTTATTTGTAGTGTTCATGTCATTCACTGGTTCATTTATTTGTAGTGTTCATGTCATTCACTGGTTCATTTATTTGTAGTGTTCATGTCATTCACTGGTTCATTTATTTGTAGTGTTCATGTCATTCACTGGTTCATTTATTTGTAGTGTTCTTGTCATTCACTGGTTCATTTATTTGTAGTGTTCATGTCATTCACTGGTTCATTTATTTGTAGTGTTCTTGTCGTTTACAGATTTGTTTATATCTAGCATTCTTGTTGTTTATTGGTGTATTTATGTGTAGTGTTCTTGTCGTTCACTGGTTTTTTTATTTGTAGTGTTCTTGTCGTTCACCGGTTTATTGATTTGTAGTGTTCTTGTCGTTTGCAGATTTGTTTATTTGTAGTGTCCTTGCAATTGACCGGTTTATCTATTTGTAGTGTCCTTGTCATTCAACGGTATATTTATTTGTAGTGTTCTTGTCGTTCACCAGTTTATTTATTCGTAGTGTTCTTGTTTACCGGTTTATTTATTCGTAGTGTTCTTGTCATTCACCGGTTTATGTATTTGTAGTGTTCTTGTTGTTTACAGATTTGTTTGTTTGTAGTGTCCTTGTCGTTCATCAGTTTAGGTGGTGGTGGTTTAATTTTACGTCTTTTCATCCGGCAGATGATATTAGACGGAAAACAAAACAAACAAAAAATGGGGGGGGGGGGGACAAAAAACAACAACAACAACCACTTAAGTCATTTCAACAAATACATCTGCATACACTTATGAAAAAGAAAACAGCATATCAGTTAAGGACCTTCATAATAGTCTAGCTACATCAGAACTGGCTAAAGTGGCGGCAAACTCAATTATGCATGAGTCAGACAGAACTTGACTCTCATTTTCATATTTGTCAAGATTGATACCTTTCGCCTTATACATTTTAGTTAAAACTGGACAATCTAATAGAAGGTGGTGCACAGAGATGAATTTTCCACAGACACACACAACTTCAGGAGAAAATTTGGTCTTCCATGTGTTCAGCCTTAATTTTGTGATAATCTTAGCAAGATGGCGTGAGCAGCTAGGCAGTGTGTAGCATTTTTCACAGAATATTATTTCATCAGTTTTATTTATTTGTAATGTTCTTGTCCTTCACCGGTTTATTATTTGTAGGGTTCTTGTCATTCGGCTGATTATTTATTTGTAGGGTTCTTGTCGTTTACCGGTTAAAGCATATGTAGTGTTCCTGTCGTTCACAAGTTTATGCATTTGTAGTTGTAGTGGTCTTGTCCTCTAACGATGTGTTCTTTTGTAGTGTTCTTTTCCCTCTACCGATGCCTTCTTTTGTAGTGTTCGTTTTCCTCTACCGATGCGTTCTTTTGTAGTGTTCTTTTCCCTCAGCCGATGCGTTCTTTTGTAGTGTTCTTTTCCCTCTACCGATGCCTTCTTTTGTAGTGTTCGTTTTCCTCTACCGATGCGTTCTTTTGTAGTGTTCTTTTCCCTCAGCCGATGCGTTCTTTTGTAGTGTTCTTTTCCCTCTACCGATGCGTTCTTTTGTAGTGTTCGTTTTCCTCTACCGATGCGTTCTTTTGTAGTGTTCTTTTCCCTCAGCCGATGCGTTCTTTTGTAGTGTTCTTTTCCCTCTACCGATGCGTTCTTTTGTAGTGTTCGTTTTCCTCTACCGATGCGTTCTTTTGTAGTGTTCTTTTCCCTCTACCGATGCGTTCTTTTGTAGTGCTCTTTTTCCTCAGCCGCTGCGTTCTTTTGTAGTGTTCTTGCCATCCACCTCTGAATGTATGCGTAGCGCTGTGATGGCGTCAGGGATGAAGACACAGCTGTCTCTCACAGCACTGGCTGGAGAAATACCGGCCTTACCTGGTCACAGCAGCCGAGTGGAGTACTCCAGCTAAAACAGTGACTTCCACATCAGTTAGTAAAGAAAACGGATCATTTGTGTCCTCCAGTGCATTGTCAAGCTTTTGCACAGGGTCAGTTGCTAGCTCCTTGATTATCATTTGTCTGCTGACTCTACAGTACTGCTTAAAGAGCCTGAACTCCTCACCGTAGATCAATCCACTGTGACTCAGTGAGCCAATGAACCAGCCTGTTGGAAACGGACCGTGTCCGACTGCCGACAGTTGCCAGAAGGGCTGGGGCCGGGGAGAATGCTGTTTTGTCATCTCCACGGCCTCATCCTGTTTTGATCGACCCCCCCCCCCCCCCCCCCCCCATCCCCTCCTTCCCTACCCACAAGCGCAGTGTTGTGATGATTGTTTTACACACGTCGAGTATGTGCTTCTAGTCTTCATACAGAACATGTATGTAAGTATAGATGTGCAGTATGTGCTTCTAGGTCTTCATACAGAACATGTATGTAAGTATAGATGTGCAGTATGTGCTTCTAGGTCTTCATACAGAACATGTATGTAAGTATAGATGTGCATATCGCGCATGTATTTTGATTCAGGGAGAAAAGAAGAGAGAGAGAGAGAGAGAGAGAGAGAGAGAGAGAGAGAAGAGAGAGAGAGAGAGAGAGAGAGAAAGAAAGCTGGGGGGGGGGGGGGACAGAGAAGAGGGGAAGAAAGGCGTGTGTTGAAACGAAACCATACAAATGTGAACAAATCATGTGTGGAAAGAAGGGGAGTGAAAGAGAGAGCAAGTGAGGCAGAAGACAGAGGAGGGTGCCAGAGAGAGACACCGACACACACACACACACACACACACACACACACACACACACACACACAACACACACCACACAGAGAGAGAGAGAGAGAGAGAGAGAGAGAGAGAGAGAGAGAGAGAGAGATGCTCGGCTCACCCCCTTGTGCACCTTTCGCTCCCCACCGTGACAGAACGGCCAGCAAAGCGTCAAGTGCTCTCCGATCGAAGACACGTATATCAACTGTCCCGCAGTGAGATAGACCAGTTCCTAAACCAGTGCCTGGCGTTGCTCTACTCGCTGAGTGTTCAGAAGTGCGTTCTGCCCAAGGCCTACGACATGGCCACACTCCTCCACGACTGCGCCGGCTCCATCTGCAACGGTCTCGGGTGCCCCAACCCGTACACCATCGACTGCCCCAAAATCGCGAGTTAGCCCCTGCCTTCACCTGTTAACAGCAGACGACTGCCCTTTGGAAAGAACGAGCTGGGGTTCGCATCCACAACGATTTGTTTGTTTGTTGGGAGAGTGTGTGTTGGTG
>CM031616.1:48871153-48873653 GCA_018398815.1 Conus ventricosus | reverse complement strand
CCATAGAAGCTGGTCGATAATACCATCCTGCTATAGACGATGACCACCATAGAAGCTGAACGATAACACCATCCTGCTATAGAAGATGGCCACCATAGAAGCTGGTCGATAACACCACCCTGCTATAGAAGATGACCACCATAGAAGCTGGTCGATAACTACATCCTGCTATAGAAGATGGCCACCATAGAAGCTGGTCGATAATACCACCCTGCTACAGAAGATGACCACCATAGAAGCTGGTTGATAACACCATCCTGCTATAGAAGATGACCACAATAGAAGCTGGTCGATAACACTACACCCTGCTATAGAAGATGACCACCATAGAAGCTGGTCGATAATACCATACTGCTATAGAAGATGGTCACCATAGAAGCTGGTCGATAACACCATCCTGCTATAGAAGATGACCACCATAGAAGCTGGTCGATAACACCATCCTGCTATAGAAGATGACCACCATACAAGCTGGTCGATAACACCATCCTACTATAGAAGATGACCACCATAGAAGCTGGTCGATAATACCACCCGAAATCCGATGTCTGAAAACAGTCGGCCTCTCGATTTCAGAATATGAGGAGTTCATGAAATATATATATCATGTTCTATGAATTTGCTGAATGGTAAGATGAAATTCTAGTTCGGGCAGGATCGGAAATGTGCATTCACAACTACAGAGAAACCAACTGCGTAAAATAAGATAAAATTCGAATTTTGGCAAAGCCGGAAATACACATTCACAAAGAAAACCTTCGATGAACTTAAAACTGACTTTGACCACAGTCCGTTTCTTTACATCTGATTTTCAAGCGGGATTTCTTTTTTTTTCTTTTTTTTATTAGTTTTTTTTTTTACTTTTCTAATTCTTTTTTCTTTTCTTTTCTTCTTTTTTTTAAGTGGTGTCTCGGGTTTTATTTTGTTTCTATCTTTTTTCCCCTCCCCTTTTAGCATTTTGCCTCTTTGGGAACTCCTGATGGAAAATACAACTTGGATATCCAGCAATGCTCATAGTATGCTTTGAGTTTGTCAGCGAGCATGCGTGCGTGAGTGTGTGTGTGTGTGTGTGTGTGTGTGTGGTGTGTGTGTGTGTGTGTGTGTGTGTGTGTGTGCGTATGTTTGTGTGTGCGTGTGCGTGTGTGTGTGTGTGTGTGTGTGTGAGCGCGCGCGTGTGGTGTGTGTGTCCATGTCTGTGTGTGTGTGTGTGTGTGTGTGCGCGTGTGAGTGCATGTGTGCGCGCGCACGTGTGTGTGTCCGTGTGTGTGCGTGTGTGCGCGCACGTGTGTGTCCATGTGTGTGTGTGTGTGTGTGTGTGTGTGTGTGTGTGTGTGTGTGCGAGTGTGTGCATGTCCATGTGTGTGTGTGTGTGTGTGTGTGTGTGTGTGTTTGTGTGTGTGTGTGTGTGTGTACGTGTTTGTGTGTGTACTGGTACTATTACAAAGAATCACACCAAAGCTGTACTGTTACTGACACAAAGAACCACACCAAGGTTGCACACGTATTGTCCCTTCTTTCACAAAGAACCACACCAAGGCTGTACAATTGCTGTCCCATCAATCACAAAGAACCACACCAAGGCTGTACTATTACCTGCACCTCAATCACAAAGAAGCACATCAAGGCTGTACTGTTACTGTCCCCTCAATCACAAAGAGGCACACCAAGGCTGTACTGTTCCTGTCACAAAGAACCACACCAAGGCTCTACTGTTATTGTCCCAAAGAAAAACACCAAGGTTGTACTGTTACTGTCCCCTCAATCACAATGAACCACACCAAGGCTGTACTATTACTGTCACAAAGAACCACACCAAGGCCCTACTGTTGTTGTCACAAAGAACCACACCAAGGCTGTACTGTTACTGTCACAAAGAACCATACCAAGGCTGTACTGTTCCTGTCACAAAGAACCACACCAAAGCTCTACTGTTATTGTCCCAAAGAAAAACACCAAAGTTGTACTGTTACTGTCCCCTCAATCCCAAAGAACCACACCAGGGCTGTACTATTACTGTCACAAAGAGCCACACCAAGGCCGTACTGTTGTTGTCACAAAGAACCACACCAAGGTTGCACTGTTACTGTCACAAAGAACCACATCAAGGCTGTACTGTTATTGTCCCCTCAATCACAAAGAACCACACCAAGGCTGTACTGTTACTGTCCCCTCAATCACAAAGAACCACTGTTACTGTCACAAAGAAGCACACCAAGGCTGTACTGTTACTGTCACAAAGGAGCACACTGAGGGTGTATTGTCACTGTCACCTTAGTCTCATAGAACCACACCAAGGCTGAGAGAATCACACCAAGGCTGTACTGTTACTGTCCCAAAGAACCACACCAAGGCTGTACTGTTACTGTCCGAAAGAACTACACCAAGGCTGTACTGTTAGTGTCACAAAGAAATACACCAAGGCTTGTACTGTTAGTGTCACAAAGAACCACGCCAAAGTTGTACTGTTACCGTCACAAAGAACCACACCAAGGCTGTACTG
>CM031616.1:48840944-48866636 GCA_018398815.1 Conus ventricosus | reverse complement strand
AACTTCATTAAGATCTATGCTGACCAATCTCACGCCAAGGGCGTTAAGCAAGACATCCTCAACGATGACGCGTTTTTTGAGGCGTGTGTGTACTATATTAGACATCTACTATTTAAGATAAAAACATAAATTGTTTTTTGATAATTATAAGATAACTTGAATAAGACTTAGTTGTACTTAAAGGATAACTTAGTTATGATCTTTAGGCGACTTGAGTACGAACTTAGAAGTTACTTGATCAAGAACTTATTAAGAACTTGAAGTAAACTTAATTAAGAACTTAATTAAGAACTTAATTAAGAACTTAATTAAGAACTTAATTAAGAACTTGGGGTGACTTAAAGTGACTTGAGGTGACTTAAGTTAAGAACTTAAAAGTGACTTAAGTGTGTGCATGCGTGGGGTGGGGGGTGTGCATGCGTGGGGTGGGGTGGGGTGTGTGCATGCGTGGGGTGGGGGTGGGGGGTGTGCATGCGTGGGGTGGGACAAAAACACACACACAAACAAACAACAAACACAAACACAAACAAACACAAACAAACACACAATAGACAAGACAGTGCTTGTGGGAAAGTGAAGGGGCTTTTTGTTGTTCACACTTAAACGTCGTAAATTCAAGGCAGCCACCGAAAGCACTTAGCAGAATCCTGAATCAATAATCACAGGATCTGTTTCAGTTCTATCGGCGGCCGCCCGAAGGCAGCCTTTAAAGGTGAAGGGAGTGTTGGCGCCGCTCCAGTAGGTGGGGTAGAGGTGGGCTTTGTGGGTCAATCGGCAAACTCTGCCCATTGGCCTAGTTTTGTTGGGCGCTAGTAAAACTACCGCTGTGGAAGTGGCTCAATTACTCCTGCCATGCAGGTTCTAACACGTCATGTGTATCATGCCAGAATGCTTTAAAGTTGGGGTTGGATTGTATGTATTTCAGAATGAGTTTTCGTTTGCTGTATAACTCGTTGAAAGAAATCGCAAGTTTGTGAAATTTTGGATAAGAATAGAAACAAAATGACACTTCAATTAGTCTTCTTACACGAGTTGGCTCAACCAGCAAATCTTCTTTCAGATAGGACTCCCAGTTTTTTGTTTTTGACTGTTTCAAAATTGTCTTTGCTTTCTGAAGCCAATGCCCTAAAAAAAGAGCCTGAGAAAGAGATTTCTTTTCACTATCTTTCACTGAGTAACAAGCCCGGTGTAAGATGGGGTCATTTCTTGAACAATTTCAAAGGTTTTGGTTTCATCAAATGGATCGGAAGGCAGCTCACAAAGCTGTGTTTTCAAATATTTGTCAAGATCTTCAACTGAGAGTTCCGTTTTTTGTTGAGGAAACAAAAACGAAATGCTTCCTTTTGGCTTTGAGGGAGGAGAACAAGGCTCGCCACTCAATTTCTTTGTCAAAAACTTTGCCATGGCCTCATGATAAACAATGTATTTTTCCACAAGATCGGCTGTTGATCAGAAAGTTTTCCTTGCGAAAATAACAACATTTCATCCATTTCTTGAGTAATATTAGCGTCACTTCCAGCACAGGCAGAAGGCATTGAAACATCACTTCCCTGACTCGCCATGTTTTTAAACACACACAAGTTCTCTCTGAAAAATGCTAGCCACACTCGCACACGTCTTTACAGCCCACCAGTCGAATGTAAATGGCGGCAGTCGTGTTTGGTTGCCACAACACAAAGTGTCACGTGATTTAAGCTCAGCACTTGATTCGATAAGAGGCTACACACAGTAAACATGTCTGGAACTGTTTTAGCCTGGCGCAGCGCGAGTCCCGCCTTATGGCGGTTACAGTCCTAATGGCAGACCTCAGCAGTAATCTGATAGTGCGGAGTCCTTAGGTACTCTCTCTCTCTCTCTCTCTCTCTCTCTCTCTCTCTCTCTCTCTCTCTCTCTCTCTCTCTCTCTCTCTCTCTCCAATGACAGTGCACATTTCCAGCACAAATAACAGCGGGGAAGAGGGTGGTGGTTGAGGGGTAAGGAGGAAGGGGTGTCAGATTCAGCTAGATGAAAGCCCCGACGACCACACAAGGCCCTTTGAATGCAGGTGGAGGTGTCAGTTCAAGGTGCTAGCAATTAAAGGCTTACCTGCACTGGCGTTTGTGTATGGGGCGTGTTCAGCGACTGCTGCTTTTCCTCTACGTTGCTCTATGGGGTGCGTTCAGCCACTGCTGCTTTCCCCCTACGTTAAGTTTAGTAAATTAGTATTATTTTTTTGGTTATTGAAGTCTTACTTGTCAGAGAACTAATAAATGTTCATTCTGGAGTCAGCTGGTCGTAAATTAGTATTAAAAACGGATAACCCTACACAGTATGTTTGTTTGTAGATAATCGTTATTTTTTGGTTACTTGTCAGAGAACAGGAAAACACGGATTCTAGGTCGCCCTAGCCCCGAACCTAGGTGAGGGCTAGGGTGAGTTAGAATCCGTGTTTTCCTGTTCTCTGAGGGGACGATCGGTAGCGCTACTCCTGTCCGCTGAACTGTTACACGATGGCGCTGTCGTGCCGTTCTTTTCCGCATTCACTTGCTGGGAAGGGCGATCGCGATCCGTTGGGCCAGGGTTCAGTTCAACATCGCCACAACACAGAAGGTAGGCAGCGACAAACACAAACAACATGATATCCAGTCTGTTCCGCACTGTCACAAGTCTCGTGCGCATGATCAACACAAACCTGACACGCTTTGCCATGAAGGTCAGGTAAATGGCCAGAAACAGGCCACACCTGACACGAAAACACACACTGTCCACCGGCATGGTCACTGACAGTCACAAAAACTATACCTCTGTGATCAGCACAACGTCACATACCACACTGCATGAATATCCACTTTCAAAGATCGCTAATTATTAGACTATTAACAAATACTCCAAATTTCTGAGAGCGGCGAAACATGCGTGCTATCAACACCGTGAGATCGTCTCACCCCCCCGAGAGAGAGAGAGAGAGAGGAGAGAGAGAAGAGAGAGAGAGAGAGAGACGTAGACGGTTTTTTTTTTTTTTTAAATTCGTAAAGGCCATAGCCCCTTAAGAGGGGTAAATACGTGTCAAGCCGCGCAGGTCAACTCATTTAACTACTAGCTTTACACAGAATATACGGTCTTAACACATCATTTCACACATTCTAATTGCCTTATACAAGTACAAAGCGAACTGTTTGATTGTGTGTGTGTGTTCATTCAATGGTGCCATTAACAAAATCAGTTTGAAGAAACGAGGTTTTCTTAAGTACTTAGGTGGGATTCCTTGCTGTCGAACATCTTGTAGAGCAGGACAAGTGGGAACAAAAATTAATGAATTTTATGTTCATCATCTTCTGTTACAGAGAGAGAGAGAGAGAGAGAGAGAGAGAGAGAGAGAGAGAGAGAGAGGAGAATGAGAGAGAGCAGAGAGAGAGAGAGAGGAGCGGAGAGAGAGAAAGAGAGAGAGAGAAGAGCACGTTTACACTCCATACATTTCGTGAGTGCTAACTACACGGTGCCGTGACTGTCTTTGGAGTGGATGGATGCTCAACTCCACCCCCCCCCCCCCCCACCGTTCCGGCTCAATATCCACCCCCCAACCTATCACCCATTCAGCTCCATACTTCCCCTGCTCGACCTTTCCCTGTAAAGCTCCCTCTACATGTCGCTGCTTGAGGCTCTGTCTGCTCGATACTCCCGTATCAATACTCCACTGTATTCAATACTCCCGTATCAATACAATCAAACCCCCTCTATCAATACTCCTCTATCAATACCCCCTCTATCAATACCCTCTATTCAATATCCTCTATCAATACCCCCCATTCAATACTCCCTCATTCAATACCACCCTCTATCAATACTCACCTCATTCAATACACCCTCATTCAATACATTCAAACCCCCTCATCAATATCCTCCTATTCAATACACCTCATCAATACCCCTTATTCAATACTCCCCATATTCAATACTCCCTCTATTCAATACTCACCTCATTCAATACTATTCAATACCCCCTCTATTCAAACTCCCCTATTCAATACACCCTCTATTCAATACTCCCTCTATTCAATACCCCTCTATTCAATACTATTCAATACCCCCTCTATTCAATACTTTCAAATACCCCCTCCTCAATACTCCTCTATTCATACACCCTCTTTTCAATACTCCCTCTATTCAATACCCCTCTATTCAATACTCTTCATACCCCACTCAATCAATCTATTCAATACCCCCTCTATTCAATACTCCTCTATCAAACCCTCATTCAATACTCCCTCTATTCAATACACCTCTATTCAATACTCCCTCTATTCAATACCCTCTATTCAATACTATTCAATACCCCCTCTATTCAATACTATCAATACTCCTCTATCCAATACTCCCTCTATTCAATACTATTCAATACCCCTCTATCCAATACTATTCAATACCCCTCTATTCAATACCCCTCCATTCAATACCCCCTCATTCAATACTATTCAAACCCCCTCTATTCAATACTATTCAATACCCCCTCTATTCAAACCCCTATTCAATACTCCCTCTATCCAATACTCCCTCTATTCAATACTATTCAATACCCCTCTATTCAATACTCCCTCTATTCAATACTCCCCTATTCAATACTCCCTCTATTCAATACTATTCAATACTATTCAATACCCCCTCTATTCAATACCCCTCTATCCAATACTCCCTCTATTCAATACTATTCAATACCCCCTCTATTCCAATACTCCCTCTATTCAATACTCCTTCTATTCAATACTCCCTTATTCAATACTATTCAATACCCCCTCTATTCAATACCCCTCTATTCAATACTCCCTCTATTCAATACACCCTCTATTCAATACTCCTCTATTCAATACTATTCAATACACCCTCTATTTCAATACCCCCTCTGTTCAATACCCCCTCTATTCAAATACTCCCTCTATTCAATACTCCCTCTATTCAATACTATTCAATACCCCCTCTATTCAATACCCCTCTATTCAATACACCCTCTATTCAATACTCCCTCTATTCAATACACCCTCTATTTAATACTCCCTCTATTCAACACTATCAATACCCCCTCTATTCAATACCCCCTCTATTCAATACTCCCTCTATTCAATACTCCCTCTATTCAATACTCCCTCTATTCAATACTATTCAATACCCCTCTATTCAATACTCCCTCTATTCAATACACCCTCTATTCAATACTCCCTCTATTCAATACCCCTCTATTCAATACTATTCAATACCCCCTCTATTCAATACTCCCTCTATTCAATACTCCCTCTATTCAATACTATTCAAAACACCCTCTATTCAAAACTCCCTCTATTCAATACACCCTCTATTCAATACCCCTCTATTCAATACTATTCAATACTCCTCTATTCAATACTCCCTCTATTCAATACTCCCTCTATTCAATACTCCCTCTATTCAATACTATTCAAAACACCCTCTATTCAATACTCCCTCTATTCAATACACCCTCTATTCAATACCCCCTCTATTCAATACTATTCAATACTCCCTCTATTCAATACTCCTCTATTCAATACTCCCTCTATTCGATACTCCCTCTATTCAATACCCCCTATATTCAATACTCCCTTTATTCAATACTATTCAATACTCCCTCTATTCAATACTCCCTCTATTCAATACTCCCTCTATTCAATATTCCTTCTGTTCAATGCCCCCTCTATTCAATACTCCCCCTATTCAATACTATTCAATACTCCCTCTATCCAATACTCCCTCTATCCAATACTCCCTCTATTCAATACTCCCTCTATTCAATACTCCCTTTATTCAATACTCCCTCTATTCAATACTCCCTCTATTCAATACTATTCAATACTCCCTCTATTCAATTATTCCTTCTATTCAGTTCCCCCTCTATTCAATACTCCCTCTATTCAATACTATCCAATACTCCCTCTATTCAATACCATTCAATACCTCCTCTATTCAATACTCCTTCTATTCAATACTGTTCAATACCCCCTCTGTTCAATACTCCCTCTGTTCAATATCCCCTCTATTCAATACTCCCTCTATTCAATATCCCCTCTGTTCAATACTCCCTCTATTCAATACTCCCTGTCTTCAATACTCCCTGTCTTCAATACTCCCTCTCTTCAACACTCCCTCTACTCAATACTTCCTGTATTCAATACCCCCTCTATTCACGTGTGTGTGTGTGTGTGTGTGTGTGTTGTGTGTGTGTGTGTGTGTGTGTGTGTGTGTGTGTGTGTGTGTGTGTGTGTGTGTGTGTGTGTGTGCTTTTGGGCTTTTTTGTTTGTCTAATTTTGGTCTGCTTGAGATTTTGGGTTTTGGTGTCGTTATAATGGCTTCATGAATAGAACAGTTGATCGACTTGAATCATGTGTTACGCACTATGTGCACTTGTAGTGGATGACAGCGTGTGTTTTTAGTTATGATTCTTTTTAACCATTCGCCATTATGAGGGACACTGTTTTAGAATGGCTGCTGGAATAAATGTTTGTTATAAATCGCCCGTGGGTGCACATATACATTGATCACTTGATAATGAAAGATCATGACAGATGGACGATGGTAGCACGCGAAAATGTTACACACCTCTTTGGACATGCTTCAAGCCAATGATGCAAATGCCTAGAATAATAGCCTACAGTGTATTTTCCTTTTGTTTAGTGAGAATAAAAAGGGAACCACGGTTTATGATCATTGTCACCGGTAGATATTGTGGGGGGAGACTGTATTAGATGGAGTATGATTCTGAACGAGGATGTGCGCAAAAGCCAGAAGAGCCTGCTCCCGTTAAAGCAGTGTGTATCTAGTCACTGGTCGGATGACCAACCTGGTGATGTAATGACTGTTGTAATGTCGGCCCGCCAGACCTTGGCCGTCCTTGAACTTTCTTCCCCTCTACTGGTTTCCTGTGGCTGCACACCGAAAATTACTGCCGCAAGACCTTGGTTAAGGTGTCGAGTATTTATAGTCAGGCAGAATTAGATAGTTTTGAGAATTTTTCTTTTATCTGTTGCGTCTGAAAGTTGATTTACCTTCTTTTCTTTCATATGCATTTCAAGGTACGTGCCAGATGGTTCCAAACAGACAGATTAAAATGAAAGGAATGGGACTATTTGGGAGGAGACACCTGGCACAAGGATAGGGTCCCGGGTGAGTGAGAAGGCCTGAAAGGTGACGGGGAGAGGTCATGTATTTGGAAGATTGTGAGTGATGCCATCGGTGGAAATAAAAAGAAAAGATGTAAACGATTGGCCGGCGGATGTTCTTTTGATCAATTGTCTGTTCAATAAAAAATCGAAACTTACGCTAGGCCTCAAAACGTTGACACGGATCATAAAGAGATTTAGAGCAAAATCGTAATTGTGGCGTGTTGCCACTGGTTAAGCGTAGGTCACTTTGTATTACTTCTGGTGGTAGATCGTATTTCTGTACTCACCGTTCATGCAGCGCATAAAATGTGCTCGTTAGCCAGAATTTTTGAAAGATTGTCATTTCTAATTTAAAAAAAAAACAAACAAAAAAATCTGTTTTGATCTTATGAGCAGATCTTGCTGCAATCACTTGTTAAGTCTGGGGCCACACCACAAGTCCTTTTAATGCACAGAAAGTCAAACATGGACCTGTAGAAGAGAAGACTCGCTGGAGGGATGAGGAAGGAAGGAAACACCACCTGCAACGCCGTACATATGACTCTACCGTGTAAGCACAACCCCCCCCCCCCCCCAATACACATCATCATCCGTTCGTACACTTACGTCATACAGAGGTCACAATAGTGTTGTTGGGTTTTTTTTGTTTTTTTTTTTTGTCACCATAAACAGTTCCACGTCGTAGAAATGAAATAGGACAAGTGTATGAATAATAGTGTGTATCCACAATGTATGAACAATAGTGTATATCCACAATACACTTCCACATCGTAGAAATGAAATGGGACAAGTCTATGAACAAATAGTGTGTATCCACAATGTATGAACAATAGTGTATATCCACAATACACTTCCACATCGTAGAAATGAAATGGGACAAGTGTATGAACAAATAGTGTGTATCCACAATGTATGAACAACAGCGTGTATCCACAATGTACGAACAAGAGTGTGTATCAACAATGGATAAACAATAGTGTGCATCCACAATGTATGAACAATAGTGTGTATCCACGATGTATGAACAAGAGTGTGTATCCACAATGTATGAACAATAGTGTGTATCCACGATGTATGACCTATAGTGTGTATCCACAATGGATGAACAATAGTATGTATCCACAATGTATGAACAATAGTCTGTATCCACAATGTATGAACAATAGTGTGTATCCACAATGTATGAACAATAGTGTGTATCCACAATGTATGAAAACAGTGTGTATCCACATGTATGAACAATAGTGTGCATCCACAATGATTTGTTCAACTTGCAGCTCTCAGCGCTGACACCAGAGTTGGGGGAGACGCCAACTTGTCGTGCGAGGGAGAAAAGAGAAGGTTGGTGACTCCACACTCGCACATAGACTACTTAAAAGCAGCCCCCCACCCTCCCACACACACACACACACACACACACACACACACACACACACACACACACACCTAAAAGTATGACTGCATTTTAGTATGACTGTGGAACAGAGCTATACTGCTTGGTTTCGCATAGCACTTTAAACTATGCAGTACTGTGAGTTTTAAAACTTCAGATATGCTGTGGAACAGACCTATACTGCTTGGTTTCGCATAACACTTTAAACTATGTACTGTGAGTTTTAAAACTTCAGATATGCTGCAGAACAGAGCTATACTGCTTGGTTTCACACAGCACTTTAAACTATGTACTGTGAGTTTTAAAACTTCAGATATGCTGTGGAACAGAGCTATACTGCCTGGTTTCGCATAGCACTTTAAACTATGTACTGTGAGTTTTAAAACTTCAGATATGCTGCGGAACAGAGCTATCTGCTTGGTTTAGCATAGCACTTTAAATTATGTACTATGAGTTTTAAAACTTTAGATGTGCTGTGGAACAGAGCCGTACCACTTGGTTTCGCATAGCACCTTAAACTATGTACTGTGAATGTTAAAAACTTCAGATACGCTGTGGAACACAGCTACACTGCTTGTACTATTAGTTTTAAAGCTTCAGATACGCTGTGGAACACAGTTATACTGCTTGTACTATTAGTTTTAAAGCTTCAGATACGCTGTGGAACACAGTTATACTGCTTGTACTATGAGTTTTCAAACTTCAGATACGCTGTGGAACACAGCTATACTGCTTGTACTATGAGTTTTAAAACTTCAGATACGCTGTGGAACACAGCTATACTGCTTGTACTATGAGTTTCAAAACTTCAGATACGCTGTGGAACACAGCTACACTGCTTGTACTTTGAGTTTTGAAACTTCAGATACGCTGTGGAACACAGCTATACTGCTTGTACTATGAGTTTCAAAACTTCAGATACGCTGTGGAACACAGCTACACTGCTTGTACTATGAGTTTTAAAACTTCAGATACGCTGTGGAACACAGCTATACTACTTGGTTTAGCATCCCTCTTATACTCGCAACGGGAGAATCCGGGACTGAACGTCGGGCGCCTGTTCTTCCCGTACCGGGACGTACCGGGACCTCTCTGTGGGAATTTTCCATCACGCAGTGATCACGTGTGTAGACACACACAGTCGCAGACAGTAACTAGGAAGACTCAGGCATGGCCCAATCATGTGTTGGCACTATTTTTGGGTGATGGAACCGTGTGTGTTCATTGACAATAGGCACAGAACGCGGCGAGTAACTTTGTGAATGGAAACTGACCGACTTTCACAATGGCGGCTTTCGCGTCTGCTACGAACGACGACGAGATGGTCGACCACTCCCAAGGAGTTAGATAAAATTATTGTAGAAGTGGAGACATTTGAAAGAAAAATGGAGAATGAAAGTGATACAGAAGTAGGTAGTAGTGTTGAAGAAGACGGTGAAGTGCAAAGCGACCCGGAATACAATGTTCGACTGGCGGCGCTTCAGACAAAATGGAGGCCCGCGACACACGGCACGGCAGGGGTGCGTCCGTTTCAGGAACCCACTGGGCCGGCTCACTCGTTACCTGACACTGCTACACCACTTGTTTTTTTCGTTTTGTTTGTTCCTCTTTTGTTTTTTAAGACTGCTACTGATGAAAGAAACAGGTATACAAGACAAAAACAAGCTGCAAAGGGCGCACCTGACCCTCTTTTATAGTATTGTGTGTGACATGTGACAAGTTTTGTATGATATTGGTGGGACAACCAGTGGGACCTGTACTGCCAGGCAGCAGATGGTTTACGTCAGGTAGGCCTCAGGTTTCATCTTACACTGGCCTCAGGTTTCATCTTACACTAACAGCCTGCATCAGCATGGTGACTGCACATGCTTGCATGCTGTAAACTTGATTGTCATCATAAAATTTCACGTGTCTGGTGACAATTTGGTGACAGTGACACGACCTATATCTCTAAGACAGACAAAATAGAGTTCAAAGTGAAGTGCATGCTCTTCTGAAACTGTCTGCCAATTTTCTTTCTCCTAGCGGTTCACATACATTCCCCATAAGTTAATAATCACACATACCCATTTTTAGGCTGAAACCTGTAAAAGAATCTGAAATCTAGGGGAAGTTTGCAGTCAGAGAAACTGAGTACAAGAGGTAAACTAAGTACTATGAGTTTTAAAACTTCAGATGCGCTATGGCCTACCACAGAAAGGGACCCTTCAGTAGGCCGCCTTGAGGTACGCAAAGAATGGGAGAGGTTTTAAAAAGTAAGAAAGGCTGGAAAGGAAGGAGAAAAGGAAAAGGTGGGTGGGTGGGTGGGGATGTATAAAAAAGGTGTAGAAAAATGCGTAACGTAGAAACAAGGCGAAGAAGGTTCTAAAGAAGAAAACACTGGTAAATTAGGAACAACTACCAAATTCTGACGAAAACAGGGAGAGTGTAAAGGATAATCAGTTAAAATGAAGAAGGTGGGGAGGAGAAAGGTAGAACACGTGGAACAGGTAGGTAGCAAACTGCAGGAAATACATGGTACAAGAAGTACAAGGTAATCACAGAGTAGGAGGAAGCAGTGGACAGCAGTCAGAGTAGGAGGAAGCAGTGGACAGCAGTCAGAGTAGGAGGAAGCAGTGGATAGGGAAGTCTGCTGAAGGCGACTTTGGCGACTGACCTCTGTCCGGCCGACTAAGTTCTTTTCACCACACCAGTTCCAGCTGGACCACGGAAACGAGCTATTTCGACAATTGCCGAGCCCGTTCGAGTGGACACGAAGTCGGCCGATGCCGATAAAAAAAAACTTCGTCTGCATTGTGCGCATTGTGAAGGCAGAGTGGTGAGCTCGTACATTTGAGTACGATAGTCGCAAGTTTATTCTGTTCTTGTCTATGGATAGATCACACTTGTTAAATTGAATGAACGCGTTAATGTCACATAATTGGCTTAACCCAATTTGTACTTATCCGCATTCGGTTCAGCTATCCGCATTTATCCGTATTCGGTTCAAGGGTTAGCTTAATAAACAGTTGGCTTATCGAGCATGCAGATGTTGGCCTGTTGTCTTACAGTCAGAGTACTAACTTCACATGGTGTCAGACAAGACCACAGCCCACAGATAAGTATGGTTTGATGTATTATGTTAACAGTTGTTAGAGTGTCAAGATTGTTAAGGAAAAATGGCGAATGAGGGACAACAACAACAACAGAGACATTTTACAGCCAACATTCCAGCTCCTTCAAAACTGGACCTTCAAGGCCATGTAGAAACATCATGGAGAAAGTTCAAACGTCAGTGGCAGAACTATGCGATCGCCTCTAGACTCAACAAAGAAGAAAAGGAGTACCAGTGCGCCGTTTTCCTTGCCTGCATTGGAGAAGATGCCCTGGAAGTTTTCGACGGACTTCCTTTTGCAGAGGGAGAGAACAAAACGGACATTGATCTTGTCATCAAGAAGTTTGAGGAGTTTTGCATAGACACAACGTGTGAAGCATACGAGTCATACAAGTTCCACAAGAGAGAGCAAGAGACTGGAGAGAACATTGATGCTTATGTCGCCACCCTCAGACGAGCTGCAAAAACATGCAATTTCAAGGAAGAAGAAAGAATGATTCGCGACAGAGTTGTGATTGGCATTAGGGATGACGCTATTCGTAAGAAACTGCTTGAAGTGAAAGACCTTGACCTCCATAAAGCTGTGCAGATATGCTGAGCTCAAGAAAGCACGCAGACCCAGATGGAGTCCATGTCACAGGGAGATCGTGTCAGCCGCCTCACAGACAGCAAGCTCAAAAACAGCCAAAACTCCAGAGAGCCTAAGGAGAAATAGCCACAGCTCTATCAGCAGCGACCAAAACGTGCACCGGACAGAACATGCTATCGATGTGGCAGAGACCGCCATAACCGAAATGATTGTCCAGCAAAGTCAGCCAGATGCAGAAAGTGTTCCAAACCAGGACATTTTGCGGTGGTGTGCAGGTCAGCAGGCCAAATTCATTGGACCAGAGAGGAAGAAGAGGAACAGTCAGAGGAGTACTATTTGGGATGTGTGATTGGAGAAGTCAGTGACCCTTGGAAAGTCCCCATTCAGTTAGAAGGACTCCCAGACCATGACTTTAAGCTAGATACAGGTGCCGACGTCACGGTCATACCAGAGAAGATGATACCCAAGGGAAAACGTCCACTGGAGAAAACCAAGAAAAAACTCTATGGACCAGGAAAGAAGGAAATCACTGTCCTAGGCAAATTCTCAGCAAAAATGACCTACAAAGAAAAGACAGTCACACAGGACATCTACGTCATCAAAGACCTAGAAGAGCCATTGCTGGGTCGCCCAGCTGTCTCTGCCCTTCAGATGATAGAAAAAGTGAACGCTGTCAGTGACAAGGAAGCCCAGTACAGGAGAGAGTTCCCTACACTCTTCAGAGGCCTAGGTAACCTGACAAGCTCTACGTACAAAATACACCTCCAGAAAGATTGCAAACCATATGCTGTGACCTCACCACGTCGACTTGCTCTTCCACTCCAAGAAAAAGTCAAAGAAGAACTAGACAATCTGCAACAACTTGGAGTCATTCGTCCTGTCTCGAAACCAACGGACTGGTGTGCTCCAATAGTTGTAGTGCCCAAATCAAACAACAGGGTCAGAATCGGTGTGGCTTTCACAAAACTGAATGAGGGGGTCACGTGAGAACTTTCCACTTCCTTCCACCGACCAGCTTCTCGCCCAATTATCTGGATCCACAGTCTTCACCAAACTAGACTGCAACAGTGGTTTCCATCAGATACCACTGGAGACTGAGTCACAGGAACTGACTACCTTTATTACACCCTTCGGAAGGTTCTGCTATACCAGACTCCCTTTTGGTATAAGCTCAGTCCCCGAGATCTTCCAGCGCACCATGACCCACTTGCTTGCGGGTCTCCCAGGTGCCATCTGTGACATGGATGACATCCTCGTTCATGGGAAAGACCAGAAACAACATGATGAACGCCTCCGCCAGGTAATGCAGAAGCAGAGTGATGCTGGACTGACTCTGAACCCAGACAAATGTGAATTTTCAAAGCCGTCGATCAAGTTCTTGGGACAGATCATCTCCCCAGAGGGCATCACCATTGACCCTGAGAAAGTCGTCGCCATCACAAATTTTTCAAAACCAACCAACATCACCGAACTCAGACGTCTACTTGGTATGGTCAACCACGTCGCCAAGTTTGCTGGTGCCAATCTGGCAGACAACACCAGGGCTCTCAGAGACCTCCTGAAGAAAGAAAACGATTGGACCTGGGACGCCCCACAAGAAGAAGCCTTCCAACGCATCAAAAGACAGCTCAGCTCAGCACCTGTTCTGGCTCACTACAGCCCGAGCCGGAAGACCCGTCTGTCTACAGACGCCTCGTCCTATGGCCTTGGAGCAGTACTGCAGCAGAAACAGGATGACGGCATTTTCAAACCAGTCTTCTATGCATCCAGATCACTCACTCCAACGGAGCAGCACTATGCCCAAGTGGAGAAAGAAGCATTGGGAGTGGCCTGGGCATGCGAGAAATTTCGAGAGTACACCACAGGTATCAAAGACTTGGTCATTGAAACAGATCACAGACCACTCCTGACCCTCTTGAAGACCAAACATCTCGATGAGCTGTCACCTCGTCTGCTGCGATTCCGCATGCGTGTGATGCGATACTCCTTCCAGATGGAATACAAAAAAGGCAAGGACTTGATCACTGCGGATGCCCTGTCTAGAGCACCGGTTCGACTGGCACAGAAAGAAGACAAACAGCTAGAAGAAGAAGCTGACTCCATGGTGGATCAGGTCCTCTCCAGTGCTCCAGCCACACCATCGAGACTCGACCAGATCCGGCAAGAGCTTAGCAAGGACCCAGTCTGCTCAGAAATCAAGAGATTCATTCATGAAGGATGGCCCGAACACTGCCCTAATGAGAAGATCCAGCCATACTGGTCTGTTCGACACTATCTCAGCGTGGAACAAGACCTCCTGCTCTATGGAATTAGACTGGTCATCCCCGAGAAGATGAGGCCAGACATCCTAGAGAAAATTCACACGGGACATCAAGGAATCGTCAAGTGTCGGGCTCGAGCACGAGAAAGTGTGTGGTGGCCAGGCTTGTCTGCCCAGATCGAGTCTATGGTGGAACACTGTCCTATCTGCGTTAGAGAGAGACAAATCCCCCCAGAGCCCCTAATTCCCACAGACACCCCTGATTACCCCTGGCAGAAGATAGGCATGGACCTTTTTGAACTGAAGAAAGAACAGTACCTGATCATTGTGGACTATTATTCTAGATTCATCGAGCTAGCCCTCCTCAGGCAAACTACCGCTGACTGTGTGATCAACCACTGCAAAAGCATGTTTTCCAGACATGGAATCCCAGAAGTTGTTATGTCGGACAATGGCTGCCAGTTCACCAGCTGCCAGTTTGCAGCCTTCGCAGAGAAATATGGATTCACAGATGTCACAAGCAGTCCATACTACCCTCAAGCTAACGGAGAAGCAGAGAGAGCAGTACAGACAGTGAAGTCTCTCATGAAGAAAGCAGAAGACCCTTACCTGGCTCTCCTCAGCTATCGGGCAACACCACTTCAGCAGGGACTGAGCCCAGGAGAGCTACTCATGGGACGAAAGCTGCGAACCACAGCACCCATACTGCCATCAACCTTGAAGCCGGGGGGACAAAAAGAAAAAAACTTCGAAGAGCAGGACAAAGTTGTCAAACAGAAGCAGAAGATGAACTTTGACAGAGCACACCGCACAAGAACAGCTCCTCCACTTACTCCAGGACAACCTGTGTGGATCAAGCCATCGGGGGCACCAGGGACCGTCGTTCAGTCCTTCCCCTTCCGGTCCTATGAAGTGCAGACTCCCAATGGCAGACAGAGGAGGAACCGGCGTCACCTGGTCCCCAGGGAACTTAAACCTCAGACCCCTTGCAGAGTTCCTAGGGAGGCCTCCTCTCTGTACCCAGGGCCATGGGAGATCCTGCAGAGGAGGACGATCCGGGTCCTGAGACCGAGACACCATGGTGGCCCGCCATGACCCCTACCCCGTCCCCAAAACCCCATCAAGCAAAACAACTGTCCCCGGGTACGCTCCAGAACTCCAGACGTGGGGACCCCATCCAGAGGCCAGATCCCCAGCCAGAAGACCAGCCTGCTACGCCTATGGTCCAGACCTCTAGATGTGGCCGTGCCATCAGGAAGCCAGACCGCCTGGACCTCTGACCTGGTTCCCTGGATGCTACGTTTGAAGAAAAGAAAAAAACACAAAAAAAACCTAGAGACGCTAACGTTTATAAATCTATGACCATTTCCTGAAAGAAAGGGGGATGTCACATAATTGGCTTAACCCAATTTGTACTTATCCGCATTCGGTTCAGCTATCCGCATTTATCCGTATTCGGTTCAAGGGTTAGCTTAATAAACAGTTGGCTTATCGAGCATGCAGATGTCGGCCTGTTGTCTTACAGTCAGAGTACTAACTTCACAGTTAAGGATGGAAAAGAAGGTGAAGAATAGCCACAGCTAACAAAATAAAAGGTGAGACGTTCTATCTACGGGTAAGTGTTTACCCAATTTTATTGAGGACCGACAAAGTGAGAAGCGAATTTCACATTCAGACCTTTTGAGTCAAATATTGCAGCAAATATCCCTCAGAGTACTTCATCGATGACGCAGAAGAATTAGTTATTGTGAAACTTGTGCAAACTTGAGGAAGGAGAATCTCCGCTCGCCGTCCACGCGTGATCGCATCAAGCACTCAGTCAGTAGCCTCCCTTGAGACTTCGGTAAAGTCCGTACGCCTTCGGGCACAACGTGCTGACGTCAGACACAGAACTGATTTTCCGCTGGACAAGTTCCCGATAATGCCAGATATTTCAATGACGGCTGTCACAGTACTTCTCCCACCCCACCCACCACCACCCCTGCCCCTGACACCTTCCTTCCCCTCCTCCCTCCTCCATCCCTTCCCCCCTCCCCCCAACCCCTCCCCCAGTGTCAGATCACTTCCAGTCGAGTGGATGGACGCTTGCTTGCGTGTCAGCTGACCCGTTTAGTGACTGGACCCAGCAACGAGTCTTATGCACTGTTCCTCCCCCCCCCCTCCCGGCCCCGTCCGTCCCAAGAACCAGCCTTCTCTTTATTCTCTTCCTCTTTTGGTCTTATGGGGAATTTCAGCAGACATGTCTACCTTTCAAATGCCCAGGCAGGTGTGACGAAACGCTTGACAACACCATCCAATCGGTCCCACTAAAACCCCAAACCAAAAAAATAGATTTCAAATCTATGCCCACTCTGTGTGTTTGTCTGTGTGGCTGTCTATGTGAAACAGCTTCTATTCAATTAAGGGAAGACAAAGATCACAGCCTTACAATTAACAGAAGCGGCTGAACAACAACGTTTCAACTGGAGGTGGCCGCAGACAACAACAGCAACAACAACAAAACAAAACAAAACAGAACAGAGAGCTTCAGACAGCTGTACTATCCCAGCTTTCAACAGGAGTCTGATAGGCAGGGGGATGTAAACCACCCGTCACAAAATCCACTTGGCCTTGAAGCGTCCGTCCATCCATCCATCCATCCATCCACCCATCAATCCATCCATCCATCCACCCATCAATCCACCCATCCATCCACCCATCCACAGCTTCGAATCCTGTCTGCCTCAAGCCTCGCTTCTCCCACTTCCCCATCCCCTCTCTTCGCCCTCCCCTCCCGCCCCACCCCCATCTCTCCTCTCCTCCGCCTACACACACACAACACGGCAACAGAAGAGAGACACCCAGGCTGTGACATGACGTGAAAGTATCCCGGTCCCCTGAAAGTGTCTGCAGGAGTGGAGAGCCGACATTTGAAGAAACACTTGCACGGGCAGGCGTCTTCAGTCTCCGAGGACCTCCTGTGTACTATTCCCTAACGTCCCCGCATTCGCCTGTGACGATTAGGAGGATGAGCATGCACGCGCCTGTGGGTGTGTGTGTAGAAAACTGCTCAGATGAAGAGAGAAAAGGGGACAAGTATCTTGTCTGCTTTGCCAACCTTGGTCAGGGTCCTTTCTGTTTGCTTGCTTGCGCAGGGCTATAATCACTTCCGGGCACCACAGTCTCTACGGCTACTGCAAGAGAATTGTTCAAAAAGCTTAGCCGCCCTCGGAGGTGCCTGTTTGTTGTTGTCGACTGTGAAGTGCGGTCGGCGCCCTGTCTGTACGTCGTAGCCCTTTGCTGGTCAATGCAAGAAGCCACTGTGTTTGTGTGTGCTTCAAATCTGAAAGTTTGACATCATGAGCGGTGAAACATTGCGAACATAAAAGCAAATATAGAATTACTGATCCGCCAAACCAAAAGAAGAAATTGCAAAATAGACACAACGCGTTTCGACTTTATGGGGTCTTCTTTCTCAGGCTGGACAAGCAGTATTCAAAATAATGGAAACACAAGGACGCACAGTCATTTGTCTCTTCCATCTTGATGCAAAATGTAGCGTGGATGAAAAAAACGAAAAGTGCTGCGAACAGCCTCCACCAGTCTAATAAAAGAGGGCAGACAGAGAGCCAGTTGGATCCACAGGAAGTGGTGAATGCCTTCTATGTGTGCGGAAAGGAAGTCAGCGACAAGGCGAAGACCTGTATCCTCTCCTCTCTTCATCTTAGAGGAAACAGCTAGCGACGCGCACTATCTAGTAGATAACCACGGTATCCCCCCCCCCTTCCCCCTCCCCCTCCCTCTCCTCCCCCTCGCGACTATCTCTCCTCTCACTCAATCCTTCTTCCCAGAATCCCGCTGAATGTTTATGGCAACTATTTCAGGATATAATTATCCGCACGCGCTCCTCCACTACCTGTCTGCTCGACCCTGACCTTGACACAACCTACACTCTCTTGTCTGAAAATAACAGGATGGTGGCGGCGAGACGGAGAGGGGGGATGGATGGATGGACGGGTGGGTGAAGAGGGAAGAGGTGGTGGTGGTGGTGAGAGATGTGTGGAAGAAGGAGGGAGAGGGATGGTGTTGAAAGTTTTGGGGGGTGGGGAGGGGGTGGGGGTGGGGGTGGGGGTGAATTCTGAGAGGGGATGCGATTTTCGCCTGACAGCCCAAAATCTCCTCATCCCCTCTCTGATTTTCTCCCTGGATAACTCTATGGAGACAGATGTCCAACTGGAACTGTAAGTGTCAGTGAAAATAACCGCCCCTCCCGTTCTCCGGAAATCTTTTCTTGCTGTCTGTCTCTCTGTCCCTCATCTTGTCTAATATCACACGTATTCCTAGGTGTAAAAGACGTAAAACGAAACTTCTATACCACTGATGCTGTTTTTACTACGAGTAGTGCTATACCACACATGTCCGCATGTACACATGCACTGCACACACACGCACGCTCACAGTTACAGAGACACACAAACACAGATACACATTCTCTCCATGGGTGTACCCTGAGGGTGTCTCTCCGCGCGCGCGCGCGCGTGTGTGTGTATGTGTGTGTGTGCGTGCGTGCGTGCGTGCGTGCGTGCGTGTGCGTGCGTGCGTGTGTGTGTGTGTGTGTGTGTGTGTGAGAGAGAGAGAGAGAGAGAGAGAGAGAGAGAGAGGAGAGAGAGAGAGAGAGAGAGAGAGAGAGAGAGAGTATGTGTGTATACACATTGCACGTATTTCAATTTCGATGTCCTCTCCACGTCTGTGGCCTTGGTTTGTTTCCGTCGGGGTCACCGGTATCGGCGAGTCCATGGGGGCTGTCGTTGGACGGACGTGGTGGCGCCCTCCGGAGGGAGAGCTCACTCACGCCGGCTCCGCGACTAAGCAATTATTGTCGTCAGTTGGGGGCTTAGTAGGTGGTGTCCTGCGTATGTTAGATCAGAACAGGCTCCACTGAACACCACCGAAGTGACTCGGCAGCAGTGCAGTGTCTCCTCCGGTGGGTTGCCTCTTGACGACTTGACATTGACTGCTCCCTGTGGATTGCCGGTGCCGGGGCTGCGGCGGGACCGACCGGGCTGTGGCTGTGGACGGGGTGCCGGAATGAGCGGCGTGGGTGCACTGCCTCTGAGGCGGCGCAGAATTTGGGACAGCAAAAAGAAAACAAAAAAACACACACACACACACAAAAACACACACAACACACACTGTTGTCGCATCGCAGACAGTATTAGCTAGCTAAGCATTCCGGGTCTGACCAGCACGTTGAACTCATGTTCAGGTCAGATAACTCCAAAGTCTTGACCTAAGCCCCCCTTCCCCAATCCATCCTTCCAATTATTCCTTCACTGAGCCATCCATCCAGCCGTTGATCTTCCATACCCTGGTCTCATGATTTAGCAGATGTGGTGTAGCGTATATGGGCTAGTCCCACACTCAGTGACTGCACTTTGATGAAACTGAAACTATGGCGATAAACCGTGTGAGGTGGCGGACTGTGGTGGCAACCATATTGCAGATTATAGCTCATTAGGGCTGTAGCAACGGTAGTCGAGGTCACCCAAGTGTAGTGGCAACTGATAATGTGAACTATCCATTTTTTTTCCTGCTGTCCCGTCTTCTGTGCCACCTCAGTGGCATTGCACCCACACCACTCATGCACACCCGGCACCCGAATCCACAGGGAGCAGTCAATGTCAAGTCGTCATGAGGCAACCCACCGGAGGAGACACTGCACTGCTGCCGAGTCACTTCTGTGGTGTTCTGTGGCGCCTGTTCTGATCTAACATACGCAGGACACCACCTACTAAGCCCCCTACTGATGACAGTAATTGCTTAGTCGCGGAGCCGGTGTGAGTGAGCTCTCCTTCCGGAGGGTGCCACCACGTCCGTCCAACGACAGCCCCCATGGACTCGCCGATACCGGTGACCCCGACGGAACCAAATCAAGGCCACAGACGTAGAGAGGACATCGAGACTGAGGTCACCATGAGAGCAGGACATGAAGGGCCACAGAATTTGACTTTATAAAAAAATCTGATCGATGAGAATGAAGATGATGAAGATGATGCTACGGATTGCTATTGCGGTCTTAGACTGCATGACAGGGCTGTACTCTACGGTCTGTTTCATAATATATATCCCGGTGTCAACCAGGCCCGAGAGATACAGACACCTGCAGTGTTAGTCAGGAAATTTGAGCAACACTCTCATAGGCGCATCCATTAAGTGGATGAAACTCGACTGTGTGGTCTGAGCCTTTTCATTTGAGCCTGTAACGAACTCTATTCTGGGTAGGAGCCGGTGAGGGCAGAAAAATCCCACATAACTCTGATAGAAATCGAAACCCATGACCTCCCAGCCATGAGAGAGAGAGAGAAGAGAGAGAGAGAGAGAGAGAGAGAGAGAGAGAGAGAGAGAGAGAGAGAGAGAGAGAGAGAGAATGTGTGTATATACCAACTGTTAGATGGAAGTCAACCAGTTAGATGGAGATGAACCGGTTAGATGGAAGTCAGCCAGTTAGATGGAGGTGAAGCAGTTAGATGGAAGTCAACCAGTTAGATGGAGGTGAGCCTGTTAAATGGGGGTCAACCGGTTAGATGGAGGTGAACCGGTTAGATGGAGGTGAACCGGTTAGATGGAGGTGGGCCTGTTAAATGGAGGTCAACCAGTTAGATTATTATAGCAGTCATTTTTCTCTTTCACGAAGCTTACAAGAGGCTTTCACGAGGCTATTATGCATGCATGCTCTTCTGCGTCATGCGTGCAATCATGTATGCATGTATTCTTCCGCTGGTATACAGTAGCGTTTTTTTCTTTTGTTGTTGTTGCATTTACTGTCCCTTGCCCTCTCTTACCGTCCCAGCTCCCTTGGGAAAGGTCTGCGATGCACATTTCTTAACGATGGTAAAAGAAATGATCAATGACATCATCATTCGACGAAGGCAAGTTCAACAGGATCATTGTAAAAGCATGCTTCCCAAAGTTCAGGGACAAGTTGGCTAAATCTCTTACGGAAAGACAGTGAAGAAGCTGCGGTCCCTGACTGACAACGAGTGCCCACGCTGCTCCGAGACTTTGCATGCTTCTGGTTGGGCATGGCAGAGAGACAGCTAGCGACTGTAACACTGTGGTTTGACTTGTGTGCGAGTCAGTGCAGAGGAATCTGTATTCCATAGATTAAAAGAACATTTGAAACGAAAGCTGTGATTGGGGGCCGGAATAGCCCCGTTGGTAGAGCGCCGGACTCGTAATCTTGGTGATCCTGGGGTTGCGGGTGCACATCTTCGCCGGGCCGTTTCGGTACAGGGGGATTTTCCCTCGGAGTTAACATTAGTTCTGACTCCATTTCCCAAAGAGTCCATCGTATGAGACTATCAACCGAGGTAGCATGTGTGAACGCACGCATAACATCTTGCACACGCGTCTAAAATTCCATCACCAGCTTTAGAAGGCCAGTTTGGCCGTTGGCATGGATGACACGTCACATATAGTATGAACCCGGCGTGAGAAATTGAAAGAATGAAGGAAGTAGGGGAACTGAATGAACGATGTTGACTGGATGACACGGAAAATGACAGCAGGCAACTCTTCAGTCGGAACTACCTAGGTAGGCAGCACATTGCGTACACGAGAGTGCCGATTGTCAGCGCGTAGAACCTTTGGCAAGGCGCTTTATAAATGCTGTGTATTATTATTATTATTATTATTATTATTATTATTATTATTATTATTATCAGTATTATTAATCAGTTATATTAAGAAAAATTCAAGAGAATCTTTGCATCAGGTCGGAAAGATCATTGGAAGATATCATCTTCAATGAGGAGATGAAGATTGAGCTTCAAAAGAGACGGGCAGAGCAACATCCTGATGAAAGAGCTTCTGAAAGTGGCAACCAGAATCATTCCAGTCATGCCTGGTTGTAGAGAGTGATCGTTCAGCATGAGTTCTGCAACTAACGGCGTCAGGCTGTTTTTCAATCGTCAGAGTGGCTGACCTATATTCTAGAAGGAGCAATAAGCCGTGAGGAGAACATGCAGGTGCTACAAGTCCATCCCTCACTCATCGGTTCAGCGTTTACTTACCGCTGAGCAGCATGTCCTCCAGGATGACAGTGCCTCCACTCACAAGTCCCGTGACAGCAGACAGAGGCAGACAGCGGCCAGTCGGACACTGCCTGGCAGGCATGGTCACCCTACCCCAGCTCACTGCACGTTGTGTGCAAACACTGGAGACACGAGGAGTAACGATCTTTTTGTCCACAATGCATGAACGATCTACGTTAACTACTGCACAAACTCTACCAACAATTCCAGAGAACTCTGCTCCTAGTTTATGGGACCTCTGTCACAGTGATATTGGTGTCGCTCCATCTTGACGTCTAGAGCAGTGTCGGAAAGCTTAGAACACATAGCTGTGCTTGGCTCAGTGACGTCACTGTCTCTCTGTCCGATCAAAATGAATTCTCTTAATTCAGGCACCGAGCCCAATCATGTTGTAAGCAGCCAGCCAATCACACGCACGTTAACCAGCAAGGAAAAGGCGCTCTTCAAGTGCTTGAGCGGCGTTCTTCTGCATTAAAAATAAAAATCAGTTGTTTCTTTGTCAACCCGACCCCCCTCCCCACCCCCCCCCCCCCCCCCCCCCGGCCCCAAGAATTTCCGGAACAGGTCTATCGAAAATACATAGGCAGTTAAGAGCAGTAAACTCTCTTGCATTGCACTACCGTTCTCGTGGACCTGAAGTATGAACACAGGTGCGTGGAACGAAGTGCTCGCTCAGAATCTTCAAACATTTTTTAAAAACTCTCTATGACATGTACGGCTTGTTCTGAATCTGAAGTAGCACCTTTCGCGGTATTTCAAACTCCAGAATTTCAAACAAAGTTATGGAAAACACTTTACGGTATTCTGCTGGTGAATTAGTTCCGCAACGCCGCCATTTTCAAAGATTGACAATGATTTGGCTTAGTGTTTTAGGTTTGCAGAAACATTGTCATAAAGCATAGCACGTGCATTTTAGTGGAAGGAGGCAAGAGATCGAACGATTTTCTCATGGCAGATATCCAATTTATCCTGACTGCAGTGATGAATGAGCTAGGGAACTGAACGCTACTAAAACTCAAAACTCTGATGGCATCCCACCAAGATTCTTAAAGGTCAGTAAATGGTACCTCTGAGGACATGATTTACCAAATCCTTACAAACAGGTGAACTGCCTTCTGAGAGTAAAAACGTTGAAGCTGTTGCTATATTAAAAAGGTAGTTAAATAAACCGTTGCAGTTACTGGTCAGTAAGGTTTACTTGCATTCTTTGTAAAATTGTATAACCCTTTGTTAGGTGACGCCATTGTTCAATACATTGCTGATTCCAAATTGTATGTGTCATGCCAACACGTTTCCAAAACAAAAAAGTAGTTATTTCAACCAATTGATTGATAAGTGCGAACCAATTAACATCACTTAGCGAGATGCTGTAAAAGGCATTTGATTCTGTTCCCCATTTATGGCTTCTCAGTGAATTATATTATGGTCAAGCTGGTCAATATACAGATTCGTGGCTGATTTCTTCACACGTCTAATTCAGAGGAAAGGCTGGGAAAGGACATTTCTGGAAATGTGGAACTCTACAGTGGAACATCACAGGGAAGCGTGTTGGGGCCTGACCTTTTCAAAATGTATGTCAATAGTGTTTCAGACAATAGTCAAAACATTTATTGCATATTTGCAGATTTCGTTCTCTCTCTCCACACACACGCAAACCTTCTCCCCACTCCCCCCCTCTTCACCCCCCCCCCCTCCCCACACACACACACGCACGCACGCACGTTCATACGATTTTGCAGAAAGACTTGAATTGTTTGCTGGAGTGTTCGAAAAATTGAACCATGTTTAAAAAAAGTATGATATCATGCACTGTAAACTTAACAATTCTTTCGATTATGTTCAAGATTCTTGGAGAATAAATAAATGTCAACAAGACAAGCACCTGGGAGTTGTTTTCATCCAAGGTTCAACCTTTGAAGGACACATCTAATAGGATATATCTAAAGCCGACAGGTTTCTGATATCATTAAGAATGAATTTGAATTTCAAGATAAAGTCCTTTTTATAGAGTATACAGATTCTTAGCGGAACCGCATTTGAAATAAGCTCACGTGATTTGGTCACCTCAGTGCAAGGAATCGTCTGTGGCGAGTAAGAAGGTGCACACAATTGATCTCAGAGGTGAGAAAATGATTGAATGAAAGAAATAAATACAGGGTCGAACTTTAATTAAGGACCACTTATACACAGTCTCACAAAACATAGAAAGAAAAACCGACAAACGACAGAAACTTTATAAATGTTTAATTTAATTATCAGTGAACAACATTTTGTCACTTTCATCGAAAAAATCATTCTTTCGGATTAGAGAGGGGAGCCTGAATGAGACTACCCCCCAAAATGACATTCACAAAAAGAGTGTTTCTTTACAGTCTGATCAAAACCGAGTGTGCCCCCCTCGTGCTGCCACACAATCCACACAGCGCTGCCTCATGGTGTTGACTGTTCTTGTAATGAGTGCCTGGGGGAGGTTTGCCCACTCCTGCTGCAGGTAGTGCAGCAGCTCCTGTCGATTTGCCGGAACAGGGTGATTTTCTTGAACTCTCCTCCCAAGCTCGCCCCAGATGTTCTCAATAGGGTTCATGTCCGGGCTGTTTGCCGGCCATGGCATCCTGGTGATGCCAGCTTGCACCACAAAATTGTTCACGGATCGACAACGATGTGGGGTGGCATTACCGTCCATGAACACAGCCTGAGCCCCAATCTGCTGGAGTGCTGGGACAACCAAAGGCCGTAAAATCTCCTGCAGGTAGCGTTGGCCGTTCAGGTTGCCATCCACATGGTACAGAGGAGTCTTGTGGTGACTGCTGATGCCCCCCCCCCCCCCCCCCATACCATGACGGAGCCACCACCAAAAGCGACGACCTCCTGGATGACGTCATCTGCCAGCTGCTCCCTGGGACGCCGCCACACCCAAATGCGTCCATCTCGTGGCTTCAAATGGAACTTGGACTCATCGGCGAAAAGCACCATCCGCCGCTGAGCCCGAGTCCATGTTCGATGAGCTGTGCACCAGGCCAGGCGACGTGCCCGGTGGGCCGCAGTCAGTTTTGGTTTCCGGACTGGACGCCTTGCTCGAAGGTTGGCAGCATTGAGGCGCCGCCGTATGGTCATCTCACACACTGCTGTGTTAGTGGCA
>CM031616.1:48830944-48835944 GCA_018398815.1 Conus ventricosus | reverse complement strand
CAGCCTGTAACTGTTTTTCTTCTTTATGGAATATCTCAGAAAATACTTGGCCAATCTTTGTGAAAATTTGTAGGTATGTTTATTATGGGTCTCGAATAGTGACCGACGTTTTAGTTTACTCCGTTATAGCCATTACTAACGGCTGTAACGGCCTGTAACGGGTTTTCTTCTTTATGGAATATGTCAGAAAGTACTTGGCCGATCTTTCTGAAAATTTGTAGGTATGTTTACTACGCGTCTCGAATAAGGCCCGACGTGTTAGATTACCGTTATAGCCGTTACTAACGGCTGTAACGGCCTGTTTACGGTTTTTCTTCTTCATGGAATATCTCAGAAAGTACCTGGCCGATCTTTGTGAAAATTAGCAGGTATGTTCACTGTAGGTCACGGATGATGCCTGGTGTTTTAGTTTACCGTTATAGCTGTTACTAACGGCTGTAACGGCCTGTAATGGTTTTTCTTCTTTATGGAATATCTCAGAAAGTACTTGGCCGATCTTTCTGAAAATTTGTAGGTATGTTCATTATGGGTCACGGATGATGCCTTATTTTTTTAGTTTACCGTTATAACCGTTACTAACGGCTGTAACGGCCTGTGACGGTTTTCCTTCTTTATGGAATATCTCAGAAAGTACTTGGCCAATCTTTGTGAATATTAGCAGGTATCTTTACTATGGGTCACGGATGATGCCCGATGTTTTAGTTTACCCCGTTATAGCCGTTACTAACAGCTGTAACGGCCTGTAACGGTTTTTCTTCTTTATAGAATATCTCAGATAGTACTAGGCCGATCTTTCTGAAAATTAGCAGGTATGTTCATTATGAGTCACAAATAATGCCCGATGTTTTAGTTAACCGTTATGGCCGTTACTAACGGCTGTAACGGCATGTAACGGTTTTTCTTCTTTATGGAGTATCTCAGAAAGTACTTGGCCGATCTTTGTGAAAATTAGCAGGTATGTTCATTATGGGTCACCGATGATGCCCGATGTTTTAGTTTACCCCGTTATGGCCGTTACTAACGGCTGTAACGTCCTGTAACGGTTTTTCCTCTTTATGGAATATCTCAGAAAGTACTCGACCGATCTTTCTAAAAAATTGTAGGTTTGTTGATTACTGGTCACAAAAAATGCCTGACGTTTTAGTTTACCCCGTTATAGCCGTTACTAACGGCTGTAACGGCCTGTAACGGTTTTTATTCTTCATGGAATATCTCAAAAGTACTTGGCCGATCTTTGTGAAAATTTGCAGGTATGTTCATTATAGGTCACGAATGATGCCCGATGCTTTAGTTTACCGTTATAGCCGTTACTAACGGCTGTAACGGTCTGTAACGGTTTTTCTTGTTAATGGAATATCTCAGAAAGTACTTGGCCGATGTTTGTAAAAATTAGTAGGCATATTCACTATGGGTTACGGATGATGTCCGATGTTTTATTTTACCGTTATAGCCGTTACCAATGGCTATGACGTCCCATAACGGTTTTTCTTCTTTATGGAATATTTCAGAAAGCACCTTGTCGATCTTTCGGAAAATTTGTAGGTATGTTCATTATGGGTCACGGATGATACCTGATGTTTTAGTTTACCGTTGTAGCCGTTACTAAGGGTTATAACTGCCCATAACGGTTTTTTCTTTTATGGAAAATCTCAGAAAGTACTTGGCTGATCTTTCTGAAAACATGTAGGTATGTTCATTAAGGGCGACGGATGAAGTCCGACGTTTTAGTTTACCGTTGTAGCCGTTACTAACAGCTATAACGGCCCATAACGGGTTTTCTTTTTTATGGAATGTCTCAGAAAGTACTTGGCCGATCTTTCTAAAAAAATTGTAGGTATGTTGATTATTTGTCACTGATGATGCCCGATGTTTCAGTTTACCGTTATAGCCGTTACTAACGGCTATAACGGCCCAAAACGGTTTTTCTTTTTTATGGAATATCTGCGAAAGTACGTGGCCGGTCTTTCTGAAAATTTGTAGGTATGTTCATTATGGGTTACGGATGGTGCCCGATGTTTACCGTTATAGCCGTTACTAACGGCCCATAATGGTCTTCTTCTTTATGGAAAATCTCAGAAAGTTCTTGGCCGATCTTTCCGAAAATTTGTATGTTGATTATAGGTCACAGATGATCCCGATGTTTACCAGAATAGCCATTACTAACGGTTACACCAGCCCAAGACGGTTTTTTCCTCTTTATGGAATATCTCACGTGTATTCAGGATAAACTGGGAGTACGTTTATACGCTTTGCATCTTGTTTTTTTTAAAATTTTTTTAAATGAGGTCATACATGATGAAATGTGCAGGTAATTCAATCAGCGATGTGTTCATAGATGTGCCGTACATATCAAGGAGACGGGATGTCCTATTAGATACTGTTCAGGGACTGAAAAAAAAAAACCAAGACCCTAATCTTTATGCAGTATTAAAAATCAACGTGTGGCTTAAAGAAAAGGACTGAAAAGGAAGCTTTCATTTCGGTGTACCTGAATGTTCCTTCGTCTGTCCAACCTGTTGCGTGGGAATCACCTCCCACATCAATTTTAATACCCACCTTGCCTTTCTCCACTCGATCGAACCCAACCTGCGGGGGCCGGAATAGCTCAGTGGTAGAACGCCGGACTCGTAATCTTGGGGTTTCGGGTTCGAATCTCCGCCGGGTCGTTTCGGTACAAGGAGATTTTTTCCCTCGGAGTTAACATTGGTTCTGACTCCATTTCCCATACAGTCCGAGGTTCCGTGTGTGAACGCACGCATAACATCTTGCACACACGTAAAATCCCATCACCAACTTTCGGAAGAGAAGGCCAGTTTGGCCGTTGGTATGGATGACACGTTACACATAGCATGCATGCACCTTCCCCGAAGTTGGAGTATGGCTGCCTTAATGGCGGGATATAAAAAAAAAACCCACGGTCATACACACAAAACTCCACTCCCTTTGTTGGGTAGATGGGATTAATCCTTGCCTTTCTATACAGGGGGTTTCCGCACGAGTATCAGCCTGCGTACGCAGAAGGAGAAAAAAAGAAAATGAAGAACCCAACCTTCAAATTTTCGTTTTTCCTCAATGACTGAAAACATGTTAACCGATTTCGTATTTTGTAACGGTGATATCTTAAAAGAGAGAGAGAGAGAGAGAGAGAGAGAGAGAGAGAGAGAGAGAGAGAGAGAGAGAGAGGGGAGAGAGATGTGCTTTGTATCTTGTGTTTATACAGGTTAATTTATTGGTGAATTACTTTCCTGTTTGATAATGGTGGTGGTGGTTGGAAAGAGAAGTGGAAGGCTGTGTTGGGAGGTGATATGGTCGGGTGTAGTGGGGGGTTGGTCCCAGCAGGCTGTGTTGGGAGGTGATATGGTCGGGTGTAGTGGGGGGTTGGTCCCAGCAGGCTGTGTTGGGAGGTGATATGGTCGGGTGTAGTGGGGGTTGGTCCCAGCAGGCTGTGTTGGGAGGTGATATGGTCGGGTGTAGTGGGGGGTTGGTCCCAGCAGGCTGTGTTGGGAGGTGATATGGTCGGGTGTAGTGGGGGGTTGGTCCCAGCAGGCTGTGTTGGGAGGTGATATGGTCGGGTGTAGTGGGGGGTTGGTCCCAGCAGGTACGCGTACATTGCTGTTTGTTGTTTATGTGTTGTGTTGTTTGACTGATGTGCATACAGGAAGATTGCAAACACCCTTAAACATTTGAGGCGTATCAACTGTTCTTGACTGATGAACGAATAATACATGAACAAGTGAAGTAACTAGTTAAATAATTAAATGACTGATTGATCTATCTATCCATCCATCCACGTAGGTAATTACGTAGATAATCGATTCATCGATTACTTACGCAGTTACAGGTCATAATGGTATGACAATAATCGTAAGAGTAATGGTGATACCACTTTTAGGCCTACTACTACTAGTACTATTCTACTACTACTACTACCTCTACTGCTGCTACTACTACTACTACTACTACTACTACTTCTACTACTTCTACTACTGCTACTATTACTACCACCACCACCACCACCACCACCACTTCTAATATTACTTTTACTACTGCTACTATTACCACTACTACCACTACCACCACCACCTCCACTACTACTACTACTACAGACGACTACGACGATGACGATGACAACTACCACTCCTACGCCTGCTTGAATGGAGTTAACTGTAACCCAGGGAAAAAAAGCCATTCTCGTCCTCCCCTCACGCAGAGGTAAGGCGAATGATTTTCAAGTTCAGTGCTCAGAAACGTCAACTTTGTGCATACTCAGGTTTCATGGTCCAAATCAACAAGCAAGCAATCAAAAAAACAAAGAAAGAAAGAAAGAAAGAAACAAAACCCCTCCTAAAGTCATGCAAGTGAACAATGTGTTCACTGTTTGCCACGCAAAAAAAGACGTTTCACGCCCTCTTCTCAACAAACCAGACCCATATATGGGTATGAACATATACCATTTTGGGTGTGTGTGTGTGGGGGGGGGGGGGGGGGGAGGGGGGTGCGTGTGTGTGTGTGTGTGTGGGGGGGGGGGAGGGGGGTGCGTGTGTGTGTGTGTGTGTGTGTGTGGGTGGGTGTGTGGGTGTGTGTGTATTTGTGTGTGTGTGTCATCGGGTCTGTCGACATCCAGTTTTAGGCACCCACACAAACAGGCGTCTATACCTCACACACACAGTAAAATACCACCCATCTCCCCTCCCTGCTTAACAAAGAAGTGCCATATGCTGACTTGTTCAGAAACATTTTTTTTATTTTAATGCACACACATACACACACACACACACACACACACACACACACACACACACACACACGCACGCACGCACACACGCACGCACGCACGCACGCACGCACACACACACACACACACACACACACACACACACACGCGCGCGCGAACACACACACACACACACACACACACACACACACACACCACACACACACACACACACACACACACACACACACACAGAGAAAGAGAGAGAGAGAGAGAGAGAGAGAGA
>CM031616.1:48808444-48825944 GCA_018398815.1 Conus ventricosus | reverse complement strand
ACGACGGAACACACTGTATAAAAACCGTGACGCTAAATCTGAAGCAGCACAGCGCTGTGTTCAAAATCACAAACCACAAAATGTCACGAGCGTACGTTACCACCCTATATCCTCCCCCCCCTCCCCCCTGCCCCCGGTTGACGCTTCAAAGCTAGCAGACAAACCACCTCGATGACGCCCAAACCACCGGAACCTTTTCTCCTGCGCGAGCATGTGCCGGAACTAAGCGCCTACTCCCCCCCCCCTCCCCCTTTCCCCACAGGCCCCTACACCACAGTTAGGATGTTGCTCTAAGTCACCGTAAATTCCATGGAAGCATGTTGAGTCGTAGCATAAATGTGAGCCATGATTTGACCTCAAACTGATGACGGATGAAACGAACACCCTCACCAATCATTTTACTTGGTTTTGTTTAGGGATTTCTCCTCATGAAATCATTCACAATCTAGGAACACACGAGTTACTCCTTATCTGACGTCACATGTCAGGCCTTCGCACTCACCCATGACCCTATCTTTCCACAGGTTGCCCCCCCCAAAAAAAAAAAAAAAAAAAAAAATCCTGTTCCTTTCATTTTGATCTATCTGCTTAGCACCATCTGGCACGTACCTTGATAACCATATGAAGGAAGAGAAGGCACATCAGACCAATGACATTCTCTAAACAGTGTCATTGTGCCTGTCTTTTAACAAACAGAGCTGTCCCAGGGCTACAGCAGCCCTCAGAAGGCGGACAGGAAACCGACCAAGCACAGAACCCTGGTCACATCAAGAGCAACACAGCTCCCAGGGCCACATCTTCTGGACGCATCACCTCACCACACCAACACCACCAGCACGACTGTGGGACATGAACCAAGTCAAGAGGAATTCGACACAACCACCTTGGCCCAAGTAACGAACAGTTCGAATCGCTTCTATCAATCCTGACACCATGAACGACATGATTACTGCTGAACTGGGTGAACTCTATGAGGTCAGGAGTACCACCCAAGAGACCTGTAGCGTGTTGTGAACAACTCCTCCAACAGCAGGGGAAGTTATGCTACAGCGCCAGAGACTTCCACAAGGATTCCACAGAGTCTGGAAGGAGCCGCTGTTGGCCACAAGGAATACCTGGACATCGTGCAAAGGCGAATGTAATGTAATGTTGCTTATAGCGCAGCCGACCGCAGTGGGCCATATCAAGGCTGTCAACGAGTTGAAGTCAACTCACAAGTCATATTAAAATAAAAAAACAACTCATTCACACAACCCTTTAAGACATACGTTCTAGAAACGCCAAACATTTTATTAAAAATCTCTCTTTTTGTAAAATCTTACATCAGATGAAATTTGTTAATTTCCCTAATAGAGAAAACTCAAGGATCACATCAGCTGGGACATCTCTGAACAAGGTTTTCATGGAGTCTGCTGTACAATATTTATGTCTCACATCATGCAAGTCCCAACACTCTAAAAGAATAGGTTTCACTGTGAGTGGTACTTGACATGGAATGCACCACGGAGCTTCTTCACATTTAAAAAGATAAGAATGGGTGTAAAAGGAGTGGCCTGTGTGCAAACGGCACAAGACTGTTTCTTCTTTACGCCCGCCTCGGGAACATGGTAAAAACTCTTTCAGGTTTGCACGGATTTTAAATAGTTTGTTTTCCGTCTGCAAGTCCCATTCATCTTGCCAGAGGTCTTTGACGTAAGCCTGGGCTTTGGGTTTCAGATCAGTGTGAAGGATAAACAATCGGCTCAACTCTTTCCTTGGGGCAAAGGCTAAACGGCAGTGATCGGTTCAAATCACAGCGCTCTTCTAAATTTTCATTGCAACAAGAAAAGTTATTATCTGATATTGCAATTACCAACGAGATTTGTGTGTGTGAAATACTGCTTGTTTTGTGATAGTTTAGAAGATGAACTACATTTACAGATAGTTTGTCTGGTATGTGACGGTTTGAGAAAGAAATATTTGTCTAAGCGCATACAAAATGAGAGAAAGCCTTGGTTCCATCGTTTTATCACAATAGGAGTGCTGTGTAGTTATCAAGGACGTTGCCATGCAGAGAGAGAAACGAGTATGACCATCACCAGGATGAACAAACACTCAGTCGTGGGATGTTTCTTCCCTCTGTTCTTCTTTTTCATCTCACACAGTGTGTTTTTGGTCTGTGGTTTTTGTTTCGTGATCTTTTTAGCTCATGTGTGCGTAAAGAATACACCCCCCGCCCTCCCGACCCTCCGGCGTTTACAGATCTTGATATCAAATTCGCTGAGTCGTGGAGTCTTTGATTTGTATTTTCGATTGCTATTCGGGTTTGTCATATTTGCACAGACCTTAGAGATGATGGGACCGTCCCTCACGTCTTAGAAATTTACAAATTGCTATTCCTGGTGTCATATTTTGCACACAGACCTTAGAGATGATGGGACGCTGCTACGTCATTATGATATATTTACGTTTGCTATTCCTGTGTCATATTTTGCACAGACCTTAGGGGATGATGGGACGCTGCTCACGTCATTATGATAATTTACGATTGCTATTCCTGGTGCCCAATTTTTGTACAGACCTTAGAGATGAGGACCGCTGCCTCGTCCATTATATATATTACGATTGCTATTCCTTGTCAATTTTGCACAGACCTTAGAGATGTGGGACCGCTGCCCACGTCATTATGAAATTCGATTGTCTATTCCTGGTGTCATATTTTGACAGACGTAGAGATGATGGGACCGCTGCCTCACTCATTAATGTATATTTACGATTGTTATTCCGGGTGTCAATTTGCACAGACCTTAGAGATGATGGAACGCTGCCTCACGTCATATGATAATTACGATTGCTATTCCTGGTGTCATATTTGTACAGACGCGTAGAGATGATGGGACCGCTCCTCACTCATTATGATATATTACGATTGCTATCCTGTGTATATTGTACAGCCCTTAGAGATGTGGACCGCTGCCACGTCATTATGATATTTTACATGCTATTCCTGGTTCATTTTGCACACCGTAGAGATGATGGGACCGCTGCCCTCACTCATTATGATATATTTACGATTGCTATTCCGGGTGTCTATTTGCACAGACTTAAGTGATGGAACGCTGCCTCACGTCAGGAAAGGGACCCTAATGAACGCCTTGCGGGACTGCAGCACCGTAAAAGGAGGTAATTACACAGTTTTCTTAGTGCGCATTTTAACACACTAATTAACAATACGGCGAACTGGGTCAGATATGCTGGAATTTAATATTGTTTGTGTGTGTTGTGTGTGTGTGTGTGTTTGGTGTGTTGTGTGGTGTGTGTGTGTCTTCGTGTGTGTCTGTGTGTGTGTTGTGTGTATATATTATATGGTGTGTTGTGTGTGTTTTGGTGTGTGTGTGATGTGTGTGTGTGATTGATGTGTGTGTGTGTGTGTGTGTGTGTTGGTGTGTGTGTGTATGCGCGCTGCTGCGTGCATGTGTGTGTGAATGTGCATGTGTATGCACGCCGCGCGCGTGTGCGCTGTTGTTATCAGACTTGAGTAATGTAATGGCGTGGAGACAAACGAAGTCCGACATTTCTCTGCATTACAGTTTAAAGTAGCAAAAACGTATTAGTTACGGAAGAGTCAAACAAGATCATTAAATCGATTGTACAGTTCCTTCACGTCCTGTACCAACCTTTCTGGTCCATTATGGCAAAGATTCCCAGCGTAGTGGGCACCTTCCCATTACATGACGTACTCCCATTACATGACCGTTCTCTCCATTACATGACTTCTCCCATTACATGACGTTCTCCCATTACATGCGTTCTCCCATTGCATGGCGTTCTCCCCATTACATGACGTTCTCCCATTACATGGTGTTCTCTCATTACATGCCGTTCTCCCCATTACATGGCCGTTCTCCCATTACATGGCGTTCTCCCCATTACATGGCGTTTCTCCCATTACATGCCGTTCTCTCATTACAAGGCGTTCTCCCATTACATGGCATTCCCCATACATGGCGTTCTCCCATTACAGGCGTTCTCCCATTACATGCCGTTCTCCCATTAAAGGCGTTCTCTCATTACATGGCGTTCTCTATTACATGCCGTTCTCCCATTACATGGCGTTCTCTCATTACATGGCGTTCTCTCATTACATGGCCGTTCTCCCATTACATGCCGTTCTCTCATTACATGGCGTTCTCCCATTGCATGACGTTCTCCCATTACATGGTGTTCTCCCATTACATGGCGTTTCCCATTACATGCCGTTCTCTCATTACATGGCGTTCCCCATTATATGGCGTTCTCTCATTACATGGCCGTTCTCTCATTACATGGCGTTCTCTCATTACATGGCGTTCTCTCATTACATGGCGTTCCCCATTACATGGCGTTCTCTCATTACATGCCGTTCCTCATTACATGGCGTTCCCCACATTACATGCCGTTCTCCCATTACATGGCGTTCTCTCATTGCATGGCCGTTTTTCCCCCATTACATTGCATTCTCCCATTACCATGGCGTTCTCTTAATTACATGGCGTTGTCCCATTACATGGCGTTCTCTCATTACATGCCGTTCTCTCATTACATGGCGTTCCCCATTACATGGCGTTCTCCCATTACATGGCGTTCTCCCATTACATGGCGTTGTCCCATTACATGCCGTTCTCTCTTTACATGCGTTCTTCATTACATGGCGTTCTCTTAATTACATGGCGACTCCATTGCATGGCGTTCTCCATTACATGCCGTCTCTCATTACATGGCGTTGTCCCATTAACATGGCGTTCTCCCATTGCATGGCGTTCTCCCATTACATGGCGTTCTCCCATTACATGGCGTTCTCTCATTAATGGCGTTGTCCCATTACATGGCGTTCTTCATTTCCTTTCTTCATTACATGGCGTTCCCCATTACATGCCGTTCTCCCATTACATGGCGTTTCTCATGACATGGCGTTCTCCCATTACGCTTCTCCCATTACATGGCGTTCTCTCATTACATGGCGTTCTCCCATTGCATGGCGTTCTCCCATTGCATGGCGATCTCCCATTACATGGCGTTCTCCTATTACATGGCGTTGTCCCATTACATGGCGTTCTCCCATTACATGCCGTTCTCTCATTACATGCCGTATTCCCATTGCATGGCGTTCTCCCATTCATGGCGTTCTCTCATTACATGGCATTCTCCCATTCATGGCGTTCTCTCATTACATGGCGTTCTCCCATTACATGCGTTCTCTATTCAGGCGTTCTCTCATTTCATCGCGCTCTCCATTACATGGCGTTCTCCATTACATGCCGTTCTCTTATTACATGGCGTTCTCTCATTACATGGCGTTCTCCCATTACATGGCGTTCTCGTTACATGCGTTTTCATTACTGGCGTTCTTATACAAGGCGTCCCATTACATGCCGTTCTCCCATTACAGGGCGTTCTCCCATCATGGCGTTCTCCCATTACATGGCGTTCTCTTCATTACATGGCGTTCCCCCATTACATGGCGTTCTCTCATTACATGGCGTTCTCCCATTACATGGCGTTCTCTCATTACATGGCTTCTCTCATTACATGGCGTTCTCCATTACAAGGCGTTCTCCCATTACATGGCGTTCTCCCATTACATGGCCGTTCTCTCAATACATGGCCGTTCTCTCATTCATGGCGTTCTCCCATTACATGGCGTTCTCTCATTACATTGGCGTTCTCCCATTACATGGCGTTCTCCATTAATGGCGTTCTCTCATTACATGGCGTTCTCCCATTACAGGGCGTTCTCTCATTACATTCCATTCTCCCATTACATGGCGTTCTCCCATTGCATGGCGTTTCTCCCATTACATGGCGTTCGCTCATTACATGGCGTTCTCCCATTACATGGCGTTCTCTCATTACATGGCCGTTCTCCCATTACATGCTGCTCTCATTACCGTCTCCATTACATGCCTTTCCCTTCCCATTACATGGCGTTCTCCCATTACATGGCGTTCTCTCATTACATGATTCTCCATTACATGGCGTTCTCCCATTACATGGCGTTGTCCCTTTACAGGGTTCTCCATTACTGCGTTCTCCCATTACATGGCGTTTCTCCCATTGCATGGCGTTCTCTCATTGCATGGCGTTCTCTCATTACATGGCGTTCTCTCATTACATGGCGTTCTCTCATTACAGGGCCCGTTCTCCCATTACATTGCGTTCTCCCATTACATGGCGTTCTCCCATTACATGGCGTTCTCCCATTGCATGGCGTTGTCTCATTACATGGCTTTTCTCATTACAGGCGTTCTTCATTACATGGCGTTCTTCATTACATGGCCTTTTCTCCATTACATGGCGTTTCTCCATTACATGGCGTTCTCCATTGCATGGCGTTCTCCTATTACATGGCGTTTTCCTTACATGGCGTTCTCTCATTACGTGACGTTCTCCATTACATGGCGTTTTTCCCATTACGGACGTTCTCCCATTGCATGCGTTTCCCCATTACATGGCGTTCTCCCATTACATGGCGTTCTCTCATTACATGGCGTTCTCCCATTACAGGCGTTCTCCCATTGCATGGCGTTCTACCATTACATGGCGTTCTCCCATTTACATGGCGTTCTCTCATTACATGGCGTTCTCTCTTTACATGGCGTTCCCCATTAGACGTTTTCCATTACATGGCGTTCTCTCATTACATGGCGTTCTCCCATTACGTGACGTTCTTCCATTACATGGCGTTCTCCATTGCATGGCGTTCTCCCATTACATGGCGTTCTCTCATTACATGGCGTTCCCCTCATTACATGGCGTTCTCTCATTACTTGGGGTTCTCTCCATTACGTGACGTTCTTCCATTACATGGCGTTCTCTCATTACATGGCGTTCCCCATAACCTGAACTTCTTCACTATGGCGTTGTCTCATTACATGGCGTTCCCATTACGTACGTTACATTACTGGCGTTCTCCCATTGCATGGCGTTCTCTCATTACATGGCGTTCGCTCATTACATGGCGTTCTCTCATTACATGGCCGTTCTCCCATTACATGGCGTTCTGCCATTACATGGCGTTCTCCATTGCATGGCGTTCTCCATTAATGGCGTTCTCCCATTACATGGCGTTCTCTCTTAGTGACGTTACCCCATTCTGGCGTTCTGTCATACATGCTTCCCCATTACATGGCGTTCTCTCATTACATGGCGTTCTCTGATTACCTGGCCGTTTCCTATTACATGGCGTTCTCTCATTACATGGCGTTTTCTCATTACATGGCCGTTCTCCCATTACATGGCGTTCTCCTCATTACATGGCGTTCTCTCATTACATGGCGTTCTCCCATTACATGGCGTTTCTCCCATTACATGGCCGTTCTTCATTACATGGCGTTCTCCCATTACATGGCGTTCTCCCATTCCATGGGCGTTCTCCATTAAATGGCGTTCTCTATTACATGGCCGTTCTCTCATTACATGGCGTTCTCCCATTACATGGCGTTCTCTCAATTACATGGCGTTCTCCCATTACATGGCGTTCTCCCATTACATGCCGTTCTCCCATTACATGACGTTCTCCCATTACATGGCGTTCTCCCATTACATGGCGTTCTCCCATTACATGGCGTTCACCCATTACATGGCGTTCTCCCATTACGTGCCGTTTCCATTACGTGACGTTCTTCATTACATGGCGTTCTCTCATTACATGGCGTTCTCTCGTTACATGCGTTCTCTCATTACATGGCGTTCTCTCTTACATGGCGTTCTCCTCATTACATGGCGTTTTCTATTACATGGCTTCCCCCATTGCATGGCGTTCTCCCATTACATGGCGTTCTCCATTACATGGCGTTCTCTCATTACATGGCGTTGTCCCATTACATGGCGTTCTCTCATTACATGCCGTTCTCTCATTACATGGCGTTTCCCCATTACATGCCGTTCTCTCATTACATGGCGTTTTCTCATACATGGCGTTCTCCCATTACATGCCGTTCTCCATTACATGGCGTTCTCTCATTACATGGCGTTCTCCCACTGCATGGGCTTCTCCATTGCATGGCGATCCCCCATTACATGGCGTTCCCCTATTACATGGCGTTTTTCCCATTACATGGCGTTCTCCCATTACATGCCGTTCTCCCCATTACATGCCGTTCTCCCATTGCATGGCGTTCTCCCATTTCATGGCGTTCTCTCATCACATGGCATTCTCCCATTACATGGCGTTCTCTCATTACATGCGTTCTCCCATTACATGGCGTTCTTCATTACATGGCGTTCTCTCCATTTCATCGCGCTTCTCTCATTACATGGCGTTCTCTCATTACATGGCGTTCTCTCATTACATGGCGTTCTCCATTACATGGCGTTCTCCCATTACATGGCGTTCTCCGTTACATCCCGTTTTCTCCCATTACATGGCGTTCTCTCATTACATGGCGTTCTCCCATTACATGCCGTTCTCCCTTACATGGCTTCTCCCATTACATGGCGTTCTCCCATTACATGGCGTTCTCTCATTACATGGCGTTCCCCCATTACATGGCGTTTCTCATTACATGGCGTTCTCTCCATTACATGGCGTTCTCTCATTATATGGCATTCTCTCATTACATGGCGTTCTCCATTACAAGGCGTTCTCCCATTACATGGCGTTCTCCATTACATGGCTTCTCTCAATACAGGGCCGTTCTCTCCATTTCATGGCCGTTCTCCATTACATGGCGTTCTCTCATTACATGGCGTTCTCCCATTACATGGCGTTCTCCCATAAATGGCGTTCTCTCATTACATGGCGTCTCCCCATTACATGGCGTTCTCTCATTACATGGCATTCTCCCATTACATGGCGTTCTCCCATTGCATGGCGTTCTCCCATTACATGGCGTTCGCTCATTACATGGCGTTCTCCCATTACATGGCGTTCTCTCATTACATGCCGTTCTCATTACATGCTGTTCTCTCATTCCCGTTCTCCCATTACATGGCGTTCTCTCATTACATGGCGTTCTCTCATTACATGGCATTCTCCCATTACATGGCGTTCTCCCATTACATGGCGTTCTCCCATTACATGGCGTTCTCCCATTACATGGCGTTCTCCATTACATGGCGTTCCTCCCATTGCATGGCGTTCTCTGATTACATGGCGTTCTCTCATTACATGGCGTTCTCTCATTACATGGCGTTCTTGATACATGGCCGTTCTCCATTACTTTGCGTTCTCCCATTACATGGCGTTCTCCCATTACATGGCGTTCTCCCATTGCATGGCGTTGTCTCATTACATGGCGTTCTCTCTACATGCGTTCTCTCATTACATGGCGTTCTCTCATTACATGGTCGTTCTCCCATTACATGGCGTTCTCCATTACATGGCGTTCTCCCATTGCATGGCGTTCTCCTATTACATGGCGTTCTCCCATTACATGGCGTTCTCTCATTACGTGGCGTTCTCCCATTACATGGCGTTCTTCCATTACGTGCGTTCTCCCATTGCATGGCGTTTCCCATTACATGGCGTTCTCCCATTACATGGCGTTCTATTACTGGCGTTCTCCCATTACAGGCGTTCTCCCATTGCATGGCGTTCTCCCATTACATGGTGTTCTCCCTTTTACATGGCATTCTCTCATTACATGGCGTTCTTCTTTACATGGCGTTCTCCCATTACGTGAGTTCTTCCATTACATGGCGTTCTCTCATTACTGGCGTTCTCCCATTACGTGACGTTCTTCCATAATGCGTTCTCCCATTGCATGGCGTTCTCCCATTACATGGCGTTCTCTCATTACATGGCGTTCTCTCATTACATGGCGTTCTCTCATTACTTGGGGTTCTCCCATTACGTGACGTTCTTCCATTACATGGCGTTCTCTCATTACATGGCGTTCTCCCATAACCTGACGTTCTTCCACTACATGGCGTTGTCTCATTACATGGCGTTCTCCCATTACGTGACGTTCTCACATTACATGGCGTTCTCCATTGCATGGCGTTCTCCATTACATGGCGTTCGCTCATTACATGGCTTCTCTCATTACATGGCCGTTCTCCCATTACATGGCGTTCTGCCATTACATGGCGTTCTGCCATTGCATGGCGTTCTCCCATTACATGGCGTTCTCCCATTACATGGCGTTCTCTCATTACGTGATTTTACCCTTACATGGCGTTCTGTCATTACATGGCGTTTCCCCATTACATGGCGTTCTCTCATTACATGGCGTTCTCTGATTACATGGCCGTTCTCCTATTACATGGCGTTCTCTCATTACAGGGCGTTTTCTCATTACATGGCGTTCTCCCATTACATGGCGTTCTCTCATTACATGGGTTCTCTCATTACATGGCCGTTCTCCCATTACATGGCTTTCTCCATTACATGGCCGTTCTCTCATTACATTGCGTTCTCCCATTACATGGCGTTCTCCCATTCCATGGCGTTCTCCCATTAAATGGCGTTCTCTCTTACATGGCCGTTCTCTCATTACATGGCTTTTCTCCCATTACATGGCGTTCTCTCATTACATGGCGTTCCTCCATTACATGGCGTTCTCAATTACATGCCGTTCTCCCATTACATGACGTTCTCCCTTACATGGCTTCTCCATTACATGGCGTTCTCCATTACATGGCGTTCACCATTACATGGCGTTCTCCCATTACATGCCGTTTCCCATTACGTGACGTTCTGTCATTACAGGCGTTCTCTCATTACATGGCGTTCTTCCGTTACATGGCGTTCTCCCATTACATGGCGTTCTCTCGTTACATGGCGTTCTCTCATTACATGGCGTTTTCTCATTACATGGCGTTCTCTCATTACATGGCGTTCTCTCATTACATGGCGTTCTCTCATTACATGGCCGTTCTCCCATTACATGGCGTTCTCTCATTACATGGCGTTCTCTCATCACATGGCCGTTCTCCCATTACATGGCGTTCTCCCATTACATGGCGTTCTCCCATTGCATGGCGTTCTCCCATTACATGGCGTTCTCCCATTACATGGCGTTCTCTCATTACGTGACGTCCTCCCTTTTACATGGCGTTCCTCATTACATGGCGTTCCCCATTGCATGGCGTTCCCCATTACATGGCGTTCTCTCATTACATGGCGTTCTTCCATTACATGGCGTTCTCTCATTACATGGCGTTCTTCCATTACGTGACGTTCTCCCATTGCATGGCGTTCCACCATTACATGGCGTTCTTCCATTACATGGCGTTCCCCCATTACATGACCGTTCTCCCATTACATGGCGTTTCTCCATTGCATGGCGTTCTCCATTACATGGCGTTCTCCCATTACATGGCGTTCTCCCATTACATGGCGTTCTCTCATTACATGGCGTTCTCTCATTACATGGCGTTCTCCCATTACGTGGCGTTCTTCCATACATGGCGTTTCTCTCATTACATGGCGTTCTCCCATTACGTGACGTTCTTCCATTACATGGCGTTCTCTCATTACATGGCGTTCTCTCATTACATGGCGTTCTTCCATTACATGGCCGTTCTCTCCCATTATATGGCGTTCCCCCATTACATGGCGTTCTCCCATTACATGGCGTTCTCCCATTACATGTCGTTCTCCCATTACATGGCGTTCTCTCATTACATGACGTTCTCCCATTACATGGCGTTCTCCCATTACATGGCGTTCTCATATTACATGGCGTTCTCCCATTACATGGCGTTCTCTCATTACATGGCGTTCTCCCATTAGATGGCGTTCTCCATTACATGGCGTTCTCCCTTTACATGGCGTTCTCTCCATTACAAGGCGTTCTCCCATTACATGCGTTCCCCCATTACATGGTGTTCTCCCATTACATGGCGTTTTCCCATTGCGAGGCGTTCTCCCATTACATGGCGTTCTTCCATTACATGGCGTTCTCTCATTACATGGCGTTCTCCCATTACATGGCGTTCTCCCATTACATGGCGTTCTCCCATTACATGGCGTTCCCCCATTCCATGGCGTTCTCCCATTGCAAGGCGTTCTCCATTACATGGCGTTTTCTCATTACAGGGCGTTCTCCCATTACATGGCGTTCTCCCATTACATGGCGTTCTCCCATTACATGGCGGTCTCCCATTACATGGCGTTCTCCCATTACAAGGCGTTCTCCCATTACATGGCGTTCTCTCATTACATGGCGTTCTCTCATTACATGGCGTTCTCCCATTACATGGCGTTCTCCCATTACATGGCGTTCTCCCATTACATGGCATTCTCCCATTACATGGCGTTCCCCCATTACAAGGCGTTCTCCCATTACATGGCGTTCTCCCATTACATGTCGTTCTCCCATTGCATGGCATTCTCCCATTACATGGCGTTCTCCCATTACAAGGCGTTCTCCCATTACATGGCGTTCTCCCATTACATGGCGTTCTCTTACATGGCATTCTCCATTGCATGGCGTTGTCTCATTACATGACGTTTTCCCATTACAAGGCGTTTTCCCATTACAAGGCGTTCTCCAATTACAAGGCGCTCTCCATTACAAGGCGTTCTCCAATTACAAGGCGCTCTCCCATTACAAGGCGTTCTCCAATTACAAGGCGCTCTCCCATTACAAGGCGTTCTCCCATCACATAGCGTTCTCCTATTACGTGAAGTTCTCCCATTACATGACTTTTTCTATTACGTAGCGTTCTCCCATGACATGACGTTCTCCCATTACATGATGTCATCCCATTACGTGGCGTTCTGCCATTACGTGACGTTCTCCAATTACGGGACGTTCTCCCATCACGTGACCCCCCCACATTACATGGCATTCTCCCATTCCATGACGTTCTCCCATTACGTGACGTTCTCCCATTACGTGACGTTCTCCATTACGTGACGTTTTCCCTTTACGTGACGTCTTCATTACGTGACGTGCTCCCAGTACACGACGTTCTCCCATTACGTGAAGTTCTCCTATTATACGGCGTTCTCCCATTACGTGACGTTCTTCCATTACATGGCGTTCTTGCATTACGTGACTTCCTTCCATTGCATCGCGTTCTCCCATTACGTGACGTTTTTCCCTTACGTGACTTTCTCCCATTACGTAGCCTTCTCCCATTACGAGGCGTTCTTCCATTACGTGGCATTCTCCCATCACGTGGCGATCTCCCATTACGTGATTTTCTCCCATTACGTGACGTTCTCCCATAACATGGCGTTCTCCCATTACGTGACGTTCTGGACGCTCTCGAGGATCGTGTATGTTGTCCACTTCGTTGATGGACTTCTGTCTTTGAGAATGGTTGGTTAGGATTAACAGGTACACAGGGAGTATGGCTGGTTAGGATTCACAGGTACAAAAGGACAATGGTCGGTTAGGATTCACAGATACAAAGGGATCCATTGTTCATTGCAAAGCCCCATAGTTGGTCAAGATTCACAGATACAAAGGGATCCATTGTTCATTGCAAAGTCGCATAGTTGGTCAGGATTAACAGATACAAAGGGATCTATTGTTCATTGCAATGCCCCATAATTGGTTGGGATTCACAGACACAAAGGGATCCATTGTTCATTGCAAAGCCCATAGTTGGTCAGGATTCACAGATACAAAGGGATCCATTGTTCATTGCAATGCCCCATAGTTGGTTAGGATTGACAGATACAAAGGGATCCATTATTCATGGCAAAACCTCAGAGTTGGTCAGGATTAACTGATACAAAGGGATCCATTGTTTATTGCAAAGCCCCATAGTTGGTCAGGATCCATAGATACAAAGGGATTCATTGTTCATTGCAATGCCCCATAGTTGGTTAGGATTGACAGATACAAGAAGATCCATTGTTCATGGCAAAACCTCAGAGTTGGTCAGGATTAACTGATACAAAGGGATTCATTGTTTATTGCAAATCCCATAGTTGGTCAGGATCCATAGATACAAAGGGATTCATTGTTCATTGCAATGCCCCATAGTTGGTCAGGATTCACAGATACAAAGGGATCCATTGTTCATTGCAAAGTCGCATAGTTGGTCAGCATTCACAGATACAAAGGGATCCATTGTTCATTGCAATGCCCATAGTTGGTTAGGATTGACAAATACAAAGGGATCCATTGTTCATTGCAATGCCCCATAGTTGGTCAGGATTCACAGATACAAAGGGATCCATTGTTCATTGCAATGCCCCATAGTTGGTCAGGATTCACAGATACAAAGGGATCCATTGTTCATTGCAATGCCCCATAGTTGGTTAGGATTGACAGATACAAAGGGATCCATTGTTCATGGCAAAACCTCAGAGTTGGTCAGGATTAACTGATACAAAGGGATCCATTGTTTATTGCAAAGCCCCATAGTTGGTCAGGATCCATAGATACAAAGGGATCCATTGTTTATCGCAAAGCCCCATATTTGGTCAGGATTCACAGATACAAAGGGATTCATTGTTCATTGCAATGCCCCATAGTTGGTCAGGATCTATAGATACAAAGGGATCCATTGTTCATTGCAAAGTCGCATAGATGGTCAGGATTCACAGATACAAAGGGATCTATTCTTCATTGCAATGCCCCATAGTTGGTTAGGATTCACAGATACAAAGGGATCCATTGTTCATTGCAAGCCCCATAGTTGGTTAGGATTCACAGATACAAAGGGATCCATTGTTCATTGCAATGAACCATAGTTGGTTAGGATTGACAGATACAAAGGGGTCCATTGTTCATGGCAAAACCTCAGAGTTGGTCAGGATTAATTGATACAAAGGGATCCATTGTTTATTGCAAATCCCATAGTTGGTCAGGATCCATAGATACAAAGGGATTCATTGTTCATTGCAATGCCCCATAGTTGGTCAGGATTCACAGATACAAAGGGATCCATTGTTTATTGTAAATCCCTATAGTTGGTCAGGATCCATAGATACAAAGGGATTCATTGTTCATTGCAATGCCCATAGTTGGTCAGGATTCACAGATACAAAGGGATCCATTGTTTATTGCAAATCCCCATAGTTGGTCAGGATCCATAGATACTAAGGGATCCATTGTTCATTGCAAATCCCCATAGTTGGTCAGGATTCACAGATCCAAAGGGATCCATTGTTCACGGCAATGCCCTCGGGTGCTGGACCCGGGGACGGCGGTCGTATGACATCAAGAATGGAGAATTGAGCGGCTGAGATGTTTTGTTTCCGTCAATTTTAGGTTCAGTGGCTAGATAATCTGACCGCACGACTCCACTGAAAGAAGCCACCGTCATTAACGCTCTGTCAGCGTTGCAACATACCTTGCCAAAGCATTGTCAGTGAAGGCTATTTTTTTCGTTCCCATCTTTCGTGCTGCTTCAGTGGCATTGCACACACGCCACTTATTCCGCTACCCCCCCCCCCCCCACCCACCCACTCCTTCCTCCCACTGTCCCTTCCCCCAACCTCCCAGGGTCCACAGCCACGGCCTGATTTGTTCCACCACAGCCCCAGCACCGACAATCGACAGGGAGCAGTCAATGGCAAGCCGTTGTGAGGCAACCTACCAGAGTAGACACCGCACTGCTGCCGAGTCACTTCGATGGTGTTCAGTTGTACCTGTTCTGATCCAATATACGCAAGACACCACATACTGACTACAATATTTGTTTCGTCGCGGAGCCAGTATGAGAGTGCTCTCCCTCCAGTGGGCGCCATCACGTCTGTCCAACGACAGTTCCCATGACTTTGCTGAGACCAGTGACCACGACAGAAGCAAACCAAGAGCATAGACGTAGAGAGGTATCCAGAATAAAGGTCATCACGACAGCAGGGCACGAAGAGCCACAGAATTTGAGACATGCTTCATGCTGATCGATGAAGAAGAGGATGATGAAGATGATGCTCATGGATTTCCATGCAGGTCTGAGACTGCATGACAGGGCTATGCACTACACTTACTTTCATAATATATCCCGGCGTTAAACAGGCCCGAAAGATACAGCCACCTGCAGAGTTGGTCTAGAAATTTGAGCAAGACTGTCAGAGACCTATGTGGTACAGCAGGATGGATATAGCCAGTGACGTCTGTCATACAGCAGGATGGATATAGCCAGTGACGTCTGTCATACAGCAGGATGGGTATAGCTAGTGACGTATGTTATAGAGAAGGATGGGTATAGCCAGTGACTTGTGTCGTAGAGAAGGCCGGATGTCACCAGTGACTTGTGTCGTAGAGAAGGGCGGATATCACCAGTGACTTGTGTCACAGAGAAGGCCGATACTACCAGTGACTTGCGTCACAGAAATGGCCGGATGTCACCAGTGACTTGTGTCATAGAGAAGGGCGGATATCACCAGTGACTTGTGTCACAGAGAAGGGCGGATATCACCAGTGACTTGTGTCACAGAGAAGGCCGGATATCACCAGTGACTTGTGTCACAGAGAAGGCCGGATGTCACCAGTGACTTGTGTCATAGAGAAGGCCGGATATCACCAGTGACTTGTGTCACAGAGAAGGGCGGATATCACTGTTACTTGTGTCATAAAGAAGGCCGGATATCACCAGTGACTTGTGTGGTACAGAAGGCCGGATATTACCAGTGACTTGTGTCGTACAGAAGGCCGGATATCACCAGTGACTTGTGTCATAAAGAAGGCCGGATATTACCAGTGACTTGTGTCGTAGAGAAGGCCGGATATCACCAGTGACTTGTGTCGTAGAGAAGGCCGGATATTACCAGTGACTTGTGTCATAAAGAAGGCCGGATATCACCAGTGACTTTTGTCACAGGGAAGGGCGGATTCACCAGTGACTTGTGGTAAAGAAGGCCGGATATCACCAGTGACTTGTGTCACAGAGAAGGGCGGATATCACCAGTGACTTGTGTGGTAAAGAAGGCCGGATATCACCAGTGACTTGTGTCGTAAAGAAGGCTAGATATTACTAGTGACTTGTGTCGCCTGTAACTTCACTGGACACAGGAAATTTCTTTTTTCCAGGTGACCTAGTGACGTATGTTATAGAGCAGGATGGGTATAGCCAGTGACTTGTGTCGTAGAGAAGGCCGGATATTACCAGTGACTTGTGTCATAAAGAAGGCCGGATATCACCAGTGACTTTTGTCACAGAGAAGGGCGGATATCACCAGTGACTTGTGGTAAAGAAGGCCGGATATCACCAGTGACTTGTGTCACAGAGAAGGGCGGATATCACCAGTGACTTGTGTGGGAAAGAAGGCCGGGTATCACCAGTGACTTGTGTCGTAAAGAAGCTAGATATTACTAGTGACTTGTGTCGCCTGTAACTTGACTGGACACAGGAAATTTCGTTTTTCCAGGTGACCTTGAGTGTTGCCACGACAACGACAACCTGGGCGATCTATAACCAGACCCCCTTTGTGCAGCTTGCTGTGAAAGACCCCAGGCTGCTTGAAATGTTCCCCTTCTTTCGCTGTCTGCTCGTTCAGCATGGTTTCAACTGTTCATGAGTGTCCGAAGCTGTTGGTCAAGAATTTGTCTTTGTCCGTGTTGATTTGTAAACTACGTGTATTTGGATCCTCTCTCTGCTCTGGTGGGATTTTCTTGCTACTCACCATCAG
>CM031616.1:48798444-48803444 GCA_018398815.1 Conus ventricosus | reverse complement strand
GACATACAGCCGGACAGACAACGTTGACATACAGCCGGACAGACAACGTTGACATACAGCCGGACAGACAATGTTGACATACAGCCGGACAGACAACGTTGACATACAGCCGGACAGACAACGTTGAAAAACAGCCGGACAGACAACGTTGACACACAGCCGGACAGACAGCCTTGACATACAGCCGGACAGACAACCTTGACATACAGCCGGACAGACAGCGTTTATATACATCCGGACAGACAACCTTGACATACAGCCGGACAGACAACGTTGACATACAGCCGGACAGACAACGTTGACATACAGCCAGACAGAAAACGTTGACATACAGCTGGACAGACAACGTTGACATACAGTCGGACAGACAACGTTGACATATAGCCGGACAGACAACGTTGACACACAGCCGGACAGACAACGTTGACATACAGTCGGACAGACAACGTTGACATACTGCCGGACAGACAACCTTGACATACAGCCGGACAGACAGCGTTGACATACAGCCGGACAAACAACCTTGACATATAGCCGGACAGACAACGTTGACATACAGCCGGACAGACAACCTTGACACAGCCGGACACACAACGTTGACATACAGCCGGACAGACAACGTTGACATACAGCCGGACAGACAACGTTGACATACAGCCGGACAGACAACGTTGATATACAGTCGGACAGACAACGTTGACATACAGCCAACAGACAACGTTGACATACAGCCGACAGACAACGTTGACATACAGCCGGACAGACAGCCTTGACATACAGCCGGACAGACAACCTTGACATATAGCCGGACAGACAGCGTTTATATACAGCCAACAGACAACGTTGACATACAGCCGACAGACAACGTTGACATACAGCCGGACAGACAGCCTTGACATACAGCCGGACAGACAACCTTGACATATAGCCGGACAGACAGCGTTTATATACAGCCGGACAGACAACCTTGACATACAGCCGGACAGACAACGTTGACATACAGCCGGACAGACAATGTTGACATACAGCCGGACAGAAAACGTTGACATACAGCTGGACAGACAACGTTGACATACAGTCGGACAGACAACGTTGACATATAGCCGGAGAGACAACGTTGACACACAGCCAGACAGACAACGTTGACATACAGTCGGACAGACAACGTTGACATACTGCTGGACAGACAACCTTGACATACAGCCGGACAGACAGCGTTGACATACAGCCGGACAAACAACCTTGACATATAGCCGGACAGACAACGTTGACATACAGCCGGACAGACAACCTTGACACAGCCGGACACACAATGTTGACATACAGCCGGACAGACAACGTTGACATACAGCCGGACAGACAACGTTGACATACAGTCGGACAGACAATGTTGACATACAGCCGGACAGACAACGTATACATACAGCCGGACAGACAATGTTGACATACAGCCGGACAGACAACGTTGACATACAGCCGGACAGACAACGTTGACAAACAGCCGGACAGACAACGTTGACACACAGCCGGACAGACAACCTTGACATACAGCTGGAGAGGTAACGTTGACACACAGTCGGACAGACAACGTTGACATACAGTCGGACAGACAACGTTGACATACAGCCGGACACACAACGTTGACATACAGCCGGACAGACAACGTTGACAGACAGCCGGACAGACAGCGTTGACATACAGCCGGACAAACAACCTTGACATATAGCCGGACAGACAACGTTGACATACAGCCGGACAAACAGCGTTGACATACAGCCGGACAAACAACCTTGACATATAGCCGGACAGACAACGTTGACATACAGCCGGACAGACAACATTGACATACAGCCGACAGACAACGTTGACATACAGCCGACAGACAACGTTGACATACAGCCGACAGACAACGTTGACATACAGCCGGACAGACAACGTTGATATACAGTCGGACAGACAACGTTGACATACAGCCGACAGACAACGTTGACATACAGCCGGACAGACAACGTTGATATACAGCCGGACAGCCAACGTTGACATGTCTGATCTAGAGAGGTGAGCAACAGCGTGGCTTAGTGGATCGACCACATGCTCCTGGCCTGAAGTCAGACCCACCACAATGCTACGTCTGTTGTGCCAGATGAGTCTTCCACGCCGCTGACGCCCACCCTGGCTCCCTTCCCCTTTTCCGTGATACCCAAACGTTCAAGGTGATAGCCAGAGAGCAATTTGGGGATAAGAAGATTATCTTTCTATCTCTCTCTGAAAACTCTTAGATTCGATATCAAGCCGATTGCTCTGGCTTCTGCTCGGAAACAATGGTGTCAACGATTATCAATGTATTAAACTTCTGTAAAATGATACTCAGGCGAAAGTGAAATGCGTTGTAACAGACTGTATTATATTTGCATAGAGCATCTGCATTGAGCGTGAAGCAGGGCGATGCTTGTTGTCCTGTGCTGTTTCTTCATCAATGAATTGACTTTGGAAAGTATTCGGGATTGAAGACACGGTGCGATGCTATCTCCTGAAGTCTTCAAATTATTTTTCCATGCATTTAGCTGATGGCATTGTTCTGAAACTCCAACTGACCCCAAACTCGATTAAGTAATCTTTGTCATTCATCTGTCAGACTTCAGCCTAAGGTCAGTCCAAAAACGAAAAGTATTGTGGTGTTCAGGAAAGGTTGACATTTGGCGGCTTGGGAAAGATGTTTCCTCCATGGTAAGACAATAAGCGTCGTGCACTGTCTTAAATATTTTAGAATTTGTCACAATCGTCTCAGTGTTTCAGCTTCTTGCCAGTATGTGACATTAAGACAAAGAGTGGTTCACTGTGCTTTGTGCGAAAATGTCATAGGCGTAATGATAAGGCCTTGATAATGTTCCTGAAACCTTTTGACGCTCACATCTAACTGACTGCTGAGTACGGAGCTGAATGATGGGATTAGGATAGGACTGACGTGCACATAGAAAAAGGACATCAGTTGAAGGAATTTTGGGGAGTTAATGCTAAAACGCTAAACAATTCTACTTATAGGAACACAGCTTGTTATCCTATTTATATAAACTCATCTTTACAATGTAGCATACTAGATATGCAATAATATGACCCATTGCAGTCAGCTGGGCTGGGCTATAAGCGACATGAAATGAATTGAAATTGTGACAGATTCTGCGTTTGGTTGAGGAAACATTGCTGTATGAAGCCTACAAAATGTTACCGAGAGTGGAGTTACGTAGCAGAGAAAACTTGGGCGTCACAGGTTCGGTTTTTTGTTATGTGTTTTGATTTCTTTCAATAAATCATATAATAATAAATAAATAATATGTTGAAAACATGAATACTTCTTTTAAAAGAGCTGAGTTATAAAAGGTGGTGGACCTGGGAGGAACGTAATCAAAACAGTGAGAGACATGCTTTCTAAGGAACTTGTGAAACACGTGGGTATTATGATACATATCGTCTGCTTAACGTAGATAAACATTTAAAACATCTTGGAGTTTCAGATATTATTTTACACAAGTCTCGTTACACACATGTCAATGAAAGCTTTTAGGAAGTAGTCTCTGTGCAATAATTGAAGGGGGGGGGGGGGGGGGGGGGAACAGTTTTGACTTTCCTGCCCGCCCTTTTAAGGTTCACGAACCAAATCTGTTCCTCGGTATTTTTTTTTAATGTCAGTGTCTTTTTCGTGTTGCTCTGCTTCTGACACCCAAATCAAAATGGTCATGGTAAACGTTGGCAATACCTGTACAGTTCTTCAAAAGACGTACCCTTGTACTCCGGTTGTTGGTGATTATAGCAAGTTAGATATTAATGCTCAGCTGTCAGTGTTATGTGATTCTGTTGTTCCAGATAACACATTTCAGTTTGACCTTCAGTTGTTACATTCCTGTGTTCCATTTAGAAAGAGGCTTCAGCCAATGACGAATAAATTTGTTTCTGTTTCCGTTTCACACCCCAAATCCCACGTCTCTCTCTCTCTGTCTGTCTGTCTGTCTGTCTGTCTGTCTGTCTGTCTGTCTCTCTCTCTCTCTCTCTCTCCTCTCTCTCTCTCTCTCTCTCTCTCTCTCTCTCTCTCTCTCTTCCCCTGGTTTCTCTCCGACTGTCTCTATCTTTCTCCTCTGTCTGTCTGTCTGTCTGTCTGTCTGTCTCTCTTCGACTATCTCTATCTTTGTCTGTCTGTCTGTCTGTCTGTCTGTCTGTCTCTCTCCCTCCCTCTCTCTCTCTCTCTCCCTCTCTCTCTCCCTCTCTCTCTCTCTCTCTCTCTCTCTCTCTCTCTCTCTCCTCTCTCTCTCTCTCTCTCTCGCTCCTCACGTGTCAACGTGTACTCCCAGTACCTGGAACATGTGAGGAACCCGGAAGAGGGATGTTCATGGTATTATCGCTAGGTCACTGGATGTGTGTGTGTGTGTGTGTGTGTGTGTGTGTGTGTGTGTGTGTGTGTGTGTGTGTGTGTGTGTGTGTGTGTGTGTGTGTGTGTGTGTGATCATCATCATTACCATTATTATCATTCCTATCAGTATCATAATTATCATCATTGCTACCTCGACTTACACATTGTCTCCTTCCGGACAACCTCGTTCTCATTCAACAACGGATGAAGATTAGTGATGGCTCGTTCGTTTTCGTTGTCCTGAGTGCTTTTAATCTTGCCTGAAGAAGACCTAAGAGGTCGAAACGCATCGTGCTTTATCTTCTGATTCGTTTGTCTACTTTTTTTTGGCGGTGCATTATCACTAACATTTCAAATTTGTTCAGCTCGTTATAGTAAGGTTTAAGGTCTACATCTACCCAAGTTTATATAGCAGAGGGGGATAGTCACCCCCGAAGAGTGGGAAATGCGAGACTACTCTCTAACACTGCACTAATGCTCCAGAACATTCCAGGAGAGTGATGACACAGAACATCCATAGAGAGTGAGAAATGGGAGACCACTCTGACACTGCACTGATGACACAGAACAAACATGGAGAGTGAGAAAGGGGAGACCA
>CM031616.1:48783842-48798344 GCA_018398815.1 Conus ventricosus | reverse complement strand
CTCTAACCTTGCACTGATAACACAGAACAAACATGGAGGGTGAGAAAGGGGAGACCACTCTAACACTGCACTGATGACACAGAACATACATAGTGAGAAAGGGGAGACCACTCTAACACTGCACTGATGACACAGAACATACATAGTGAGAAAGGGGAGACCACTCTAACACTGCACTGATGACACAGAACATCCATAGAGAGTGAGAAAGGGGAGACCACTCTAACCCCTCACTGATGAGACAGAACATCCATAGAGAGTGAGAAAGGGGAGACCACTCTGACACTGCACCGATGACACAGAACATACATAGAGAGTGAGAAAGGGAGACCACTCTATCACTGCATGATGACACAGAACATACATGAAGAGTGAGAAAGGGGAGACCACTCTAACATTGCACTGATGACACAGAACATACATGGAGAGTGAGAAAGGGGAGACCACTCTGGCATTGCACTGATGACACAGAACATACATGGAGAGTGAGAAAGGGGAGACCACTCTAACCCCTCACTGATGACACAGAACATACACAGTGAGAAAGGGGAGACCACTCTAACATTGCACTGATGACACAGAACATACATAGTGAGAAATGGGAGACCACTCTAACATTGCACTGATGACACAGAACATCCATGGAGAGTGAGAAATGGGAGACCACTCTGACACTGCACTGATGACACAGAACATACATGGAGAGTGAGAAAGGGGAGACCACTCTAACACTGCACTGATGACACAGAACATACATGGAGAGTGAGAAAGGGGAGACCACTCTAACACTGCACTGATGACACAGAACATCCATAGAGAGTGAGAAAGAGGAGACCACTCTGACACTGCACTGATGACACAGAACATACATGGAGAGTGAGAAAGGGGAGACCACTCTAACACTGCACTGACACAGAACATACATGGAGAGTGAGAAAGGGGAGACCACTCTAACACTGTACCGATGACACAGAACATACATAGTGAGAAAGGGGAGACCACTCTAACTTTGCACTGATGACACAGAACATACACGGAGAGTGAGAAATGGGAGACCACTCTGACACTGCACTGATGACACAGAACATACATGGAGAGTGAGAAAGGGGAGACCACTCTGACACTGCACCGATGACACAGAACATACATGGAGAGTGAGAAAGGGGAGACCACTCTCACACTGCACTGATGACACAGAACATACATGGAGAGTGAGAAAGGGGAGACCACTCTAACCCCTCACTGATGACACAGAACATACATGGAGAGTGAGAAAGGGAGACTACTCTAACACTGCACTGATAACACAGAACAAACATGGAGGGTGAGAAAGGGGAGACCACTCTAACACTGCACTGATGACACAGAACATCCATAGAGAGTGAGAAAGGGGAGACCACTCTAACCCCTCACTGATGAGACAGAACATCCATAGAGAGTGAGAAAGGGGAGACCACTCTGACACTGCACCGATGACACAGAACATACATAGAGAGTGAGAAAGGGGAGACCACTCTATCACTGCACTGATGACACAGAACATACATGAAGAGTGAGAAAGGGAGACCACTCTAACATTGCACTGATGACACAGAACATACATGGAGAGTGAGAAAGGGGAGACCACTCTGACATTGCACTGATGACACAGAACATACATGGAGAGTGAGAAAGGGGAGACCACTCTAACCCCTCACTGATGACACAGAACATACACAGTGAGAAAGGGGAGACCACTCTAACATTGCACTGATGACACAGAACATACATAGTGAGAAATGGGAGACCACTCTAACATTGCACTGATGACACAGAACATCCATGGAGAGTGAGAAATGGGAGACCACTCTGACACTGCACTGATGACACAGAACATACATGGAGAGTGAGAAAGGGGAGACCACTCTAACACTGCACTGATGACACAGAACATACATGGAGAGTGAGAAAGGGGAGACCACTCTAACACTGCACTGATGACACAGAACATCCATAGAGAGTGAGAAATGGGAGACCACTCTGACACAGCACTGATGACACAGAACATACATGGAGAGTGAGAAAGGGGAGACCACTCTAACACTGCACTGACACAGAACATACATGGAGAGTGAGAAAGGGGAGACCACTCTAACACTGCTCCGATGACACAGAACATACATAGTGAGAAATGGGAGACCACTCTAACTTTGCACTGATGACACAGAACATACACGGAGAGTGAGAAATGGGAGACCACTCTGACACTGCACTGATGACACAGAACATACATGGAGAGTGAGAAAGGGGAGACCACTCTGACACTGCACCGATGACACAGAACATACATGGAGAGTGAGAAAGGGGAGACCACTCTCACACTGCACTGATGACACAGAACATACATGGAGAGTGAGAAAGGGGAGACCACTCTAACCCCTCACTGATGACACAGAACATACATGGAGAGTGAGAAAGGGGAGACCACTCTAACACTGCACTGATGACCCAGAACATACATAGTGAGAAATGGGAGACCACTCCGACATTGCACTGATGACACAGAACATACATGGAGAGTGAGAAAGGGGAGACCACTCTAACACTGCACCGATGACACAGAACATACATAGAGAGTGAGAAAGGGAGACCACTCTGACACTGCACTGATGACACAGAACATACATGAAGAGTGAGAAAGGGGAGACCACTCTGACACTGCACTGATGACACAGAACATACATGGAGAGTGAGAAAGGGGCGACCACTCTAACACTGCACTGATAACAGAACATACATGGAGACTGAGAAAGGGGAGACCACTCTATCATTGCACTGATGGCACAGAACAAACATGGAGAGTGAGAAAGGGGAGACCACTCTAGCATTGCACTGATGGCACAGAACATACATGGACAGTGAGAAAGGGGAGACCACTCTTGCTAAGTGCCGAACTAATGACACCAGACCGACACGAGTTCAGTTGACAATCAAACAAAATGCAACTTTTTCACGTACTTTTTTTTATGTCGGGCTGCTTAGGTTTGAACTCAAACCAAGTGACTACGAACTCTGTGGTCTATCACTCAGTCCACGGGCCCCCAATAATATTAGTGAGCCTGTATTTGTTCCTTGCCTGCCCGCATCCATGGTGTGTGTGTGTGTGTGTGTGTGTGTGTGTGTGCGTGCGTGCGTGCGTGCGTGCGTGCGTGCGTGCGTGTGTGTGTGTGTGTGTGTGGTGCGTGCGTGCGTGCGTGCGTGCGTGCGTGCGTGCGTCGTGTGTGTGTGTGTGTGTGTGTGTGTGTGTGTGTGTGTGTGTGTGTGTGTGTGTGTGTTTATGTGTGTGTGTTTATGTGTGTGTGTGTGTGTGTGTGGGGGGGGGGGGGGGGGGTGCGCGAGCCAGCCAGGAATTAGTTTCGACGGTGAATAAATAACAACACTCTTGTGTATGTACAGAAATATTCCCGTGAGGATTTTGAACTACACAGAAAATACCATTCTTTTAAATAATAATAATAATAGTAATAATAACAATAACGATGCTATTATTGTTATTACTGTTATCATTGCTATTATCATTATTGTTATTGTTATTATTATTATTATCATCACCATCATTGTTGTTAGTATTATTATCATTGTTAATATCATTATTGTTAGTATTATTATTGATAATAGCAATGATAATACTTATCAAGATGATAGTAATAATGATAATGTTGATGATGATAATGATATAAATAACAACAGTAGTAATAGTAGGCTAACAATGATAAGAATAATTCACAGATTTATCACCGTTGCTTTGGGTACTTCAACCTGTGCCTTGCACACAAATAATCCGTCTATCGTGTCGTCCTCAACTTTGACCCCTCAACAAACTCCCAAATAGGATTCGATAAAGCACGATGGTATGTATACACTAGTACGCCACACACACACACACACACACACACACACACACACACACACACACACACACACACACACACACACACACACACACACGTACGCACGCACGCACGCACGCACACACACGCACACACACACACACTTCCTTCTTATAAGTCACCATGTCAGCTTCACTTTAATGTCTGTGGGAAATCCCCCCACCCCAATCCCCCCCACCCCCACCCCCCACCCACCCTCCCCCCAACTCCATCCCCCGTCCTAGCTGGGCCAGGTCCAGAACTGATCGAAGAAGGAAGTTGGGGAAAATCCAATACCTGATCAGCCAATCATATCGCCAGATGGCTTTCTGTCTGAGCCTTTGTCAAAAACAGTAACATTGTCCTCGGTCCCTGTAGTAGCAACCAGTGACGTAATGGCCAGGCGATAACAGCCGGGGAGGGTCGAGGAGTCACAGAGGTCTGCCAGGTCCCTCCGGAAGTGGTGAGCTGTCTGGAACCGTGTGTCTGCAAAGGCTTGGCTGTTTCGCCTGGTCAAGGGGACATGAAGAAACAGACCAGTAGTCACCAACAGCTGAAAGGGACAGGAAGAAGCAGACCGGTCGTCATCAACAGCTGAAGGGGATGGACAGGAAGAAACAGACCGGTCGTCATCAACAGCTGAAGGGGACAGGAAGAAACAGACCGGTCGTCATCAACAGCTGAAGGGGACAGGACGACACAGACCGGTCGTCACCAACAGCTGAAGGGGACAGGAAGAAATAGACCGGTCGTCATCAACAGCTGAAGGGGACGGACAGGAAGAAACAGACCGGTCGTCACCAACAGCTGAAGGGGACAGGAAGAAACAGACCGGTCGTCATCAACAGCTGAAGGGGACAGGACGACACAGACCGGTCGTCACCAACAGCTGAAGGGGACAGGAAGAAATAGACCGGTCGTCATCAACAGCTGAAGGGGACGGACAGGAAGAAACAGACCGGTCGTCACCAACAGCTGAAGGGGACAGGACGAAACAGACCGGTCGTCATCAACAGCTGAAGGGGACAGGAAGAAATAGACCGGTCGTCATCAACAGCGGAAGGGGACGGACAGGAAGAAACAGACCAGTCGTCACCAACAGCTGAAGGGGACAGGTAGAAACAGACCGGTCGTCACCAACAGCTGAAGGGGACAGGAAGAAACAGACCGGTCGTCAGCAACAGCTGAAGGGGATGGACAGGAAGAAAACAGACCGGTCGTCACCAACAGCTGAAGGGGACAGGAAGAAACAGACCGGTCATCACCAACAGCTGAAGGGGACAGGAAGAAACAGACTGGTCATCATCAACAGCTGAAGGGGACAGGAGGAAACAGACCGGTCGTCATCAACAGCTGAACGGGACGGACAGGAAGAAAAAAACCGGTCGTCACCAACAGCTGAGAGGGACAGGAAGAAACAGACCAGTCGTCACCAACAGCTGAAGGGGACAGGAAGAAACAGACCGGTCGTCATCAACAGCTGAAGGGGACAGGAAGAAACAGACCGGTCGTCATCAACAGCTGAAGGGGACAGGACGAAACAGACCGGTCATCATCAACAGCTGAAGGGGACAGGAAGAAACAGACCGGTCGTCATCAACAGCTGAAGGGGACAGGAAGAAACAGACCGGTCGTCATCAACAGCTGAAGGGGACAGGAAGAAACAGACCGGTCGTCATCAACAGCTGAAGGGGAGAGGAAGAAACAGACCGGTTGTCACCAACAGCTGAAGGGGACGACAGGAAGAAACAGACCGGTCGTCACCAACAGCTGAAGGGGACGGACAGGAAGAAACAGACCGGTCGTCACCAACAGCTGAAGGGGACAGGAAGAAACAGACCGGTCATCACCAACAGCTGAAGGGGACGGACAGGAAGAAACAGACCGGTCGTCACCAACAGCTGAAGGGGACAGGAAGAAACAGACCGGTCATCACCAACAGCTGAAGGGGATAGGAAGAAACAGAACGATCGTCACCAACAGCTGAAGGGGACAGGAAGAAACAGACCGGTCATCACCAACAGCTGAAGGGGACAGGAAGATGCAGACCGGTCGTCACCAACAGCTGAAGGGGACAGGAAGAAACAGACCGGTCGTCACCAACAGCTGAAGGGGACAGGAAGAAACAGCAAGTCGTCATCAACAGCTGAAGGGGACAGGAAGAAACAGACCGGTCGTCATCAACAGCTGAAGAAACAGACCGGTCGTCATCAACAGCTGAAGGGGACAGGACGAAACAGACCGGTCGTCATCAACAGCTGAAGGGGACAGGACGAAACAGACCGGTCGTCATCAATGGCTGAAGGGGACAGGAAGAAACAGACCGGTCATCATCAACAGCTGAAGGGGACGGACAGGAAGAAACAGACCGGTCGTCATCAACAGCTGAAGGGGACAGGAAGAAACAGACCGGTCGTCATCAACAGCTGAAGGGACAGGATGAAACAGACCGGTCGTCACCAACAGCTGAAGGGAACAGGATGAAACAGACCGGTCGTCACCAACAGCTGAAGAAACAGACCGGTCATCATCAACAGCTGAAGGGGACAGGAAGAAACAGACCGGCCGTCACCAACAGCTGAAGGGGACAGGAAGAAACAGACCGGTCGTCACCAACAGCTGAAGGGGATGGACAGGAAGAAACAGACCGGTCATCACCAACAGATGAAGGGGACAGGAAAAAACAGACCGGTCGTCACCAACAGCTGAAGGGGACAGGAAGAAACAGACCGGTCATAATCAACAGCTGAAGGGGACAGACAGAAAGAAACAGACCGGTCGTCACCAACAGCTGAAAGGGACAGGAAGAAACAGACCGGTCGTCACCAACAGCTGAAGGGGACAGGAAGAAACAGACCGGCCGTCACCAACAGCTGAAGGGGACAGGAGGAAACAGACCGGTCGTCACCAACAGCTGAAGGGGACAGGACGAAACAGACCGGTCGTCACCAACAGCTGAAGGGGACAGGAAGAAACAGACCGGTCGTCATCAACAGGTGAAGAAACAGACTGGTCGTCATCAACAGCTGAAGGGCACAGGAAAAAACAGACCGGTCGTCATCAACAGCTGAAGGTGACAGGAAGAAACAGACCGGTCGTCATCAACAGCTGAAGAAACAGACCGGCCGTCATCAACAGCTGAAGGGGACAGGAAGAAACAGACCGGTCGTCATCAACAGCTGAAGAAACAGACCGGTCGTCACCAACAGCTGAAGGGGACAGGAAGAAACAGACCGGTCGTCATCAACAGCTGAAGGGGACAGGAGGAAACAGACCGATCGTCACCAACAGCTGAAGGGGACAGGAAGAAACAGACCGGTCGTCACCAACAGCTGAAGGGGACAGGATGATGCAGACCGGTCATCACCAACAGCTGAAGGAGACAGGAAGATGCAGACCGGTCGTCATCAACAGCTGAAGAAACAGACCGGTCGTCATCAACAGCTGAAGGGGACAGGAAGAAACAGACTGTCGTCATCAACAGCTGAAGAAACAGACCGGTCGTCATCAACAGCTGAAGGGGACAAAGAAACAGACGCCTCATCAAACGAAGGAAGAAGAACTGACGTTGTCACCAAACTAAGGATAGGAAAAACAGACCGGTCGTCACAACAGCTGAAGGGGAAAGGAGGAACAGACCGGTCGTCATCAACAGCTGAAGGGGACAGGAAGAAACAGACCGGTCTGTCACCAACAGCTGAAGGGGATAGGAAGAAACAGACCGGTCTCACCAACAGCTGAAGGGGACAGGAAGAAACAGACCGGTCGTCATCAACAGCTGAAGGGGACAGGAAGAAACAGACCGGTCGTCACCAACAGCTGAAGGGGACAGGAAGAAACAGACCGGTCGTCATCAACAGCTGAAGGGGACAGGAAGAAACAGACCGGTCGTCACCAACACTGAAGGGGAAGGAAAAACAGACAGGTCGTCATCAACAGCTGAAGGGGACAGGAAGAAACAGACCGGTCGTCATATCAGCTGAAGGGGACAGGAAGAAACAGATCGGTCATCACCAACACTGAAGAAACAGAAGGTCGTCATCAACAGCTTAAGGGGACAGGAAGAAACAGACCGGTCGTACCAACAGCTGAAGGGGACAGGAGGAAACAGACCGGTCTCACCAACAGCTGAAGGGACAGGAGAAACAGACCGGTCGTCACCAACAGCTGAAGGGACGGACACGAAGAAACAGACCGGTCGTCACCAACAGCTGAAGGGGACAGGAGGAAACAGACCGGTCGTCACCAACAGCTGAAGGGGACGGACAGGAAGAAACAGACCGGTCGTCACCAACAGCTGAAGGGGACAGAGGAAGAACAGACCGGTCTCACCAACAGCTGAAGGGACAGGAAGAAACAGACCGGTCGTCACCCAAAAAGCTGAAGGGGACAGGAAGAATGCAGACCGGTCGTCACCAACAGCTGAAGGGGACAGGAGAATGCAGACCGATCGTCACAACAGCTGAAGAAAACAGACCGGTCGTCATCAACAGCTGAAGGGGACAGGAAGAAACAGACTGGTCGTCATCAACAGCTAAGAACAGCGGTGTCATCAAAAGCTGAAGGGACAGGAAGAAACAGACCGTCGTCACCAACAGCTGAAGGGACAGAAGAAACAGACCAGTGTCATCAACAGCTGAAGGGGACAGGAAGAAACGACCGGTCGTCATCAACAGCTGAAGGGAAGGAAGAAACAGACCGGTCATCACCAACAGCTGAAGGGACAGGAGAAACAGACCGGTCGTCACCAACAGCTGAAGGGGACAGGAGGAAACAGACCGTCGTCACAACAGCTGAAGGGGACAGGAAGAAACAGACCGGTCATCACAACAGCTGAAGGGGACAGGAAGAAACAGAACGTCCTCACCAACAGCTGAAGGGGACAGGAGAAACAGACCGGTCGTCATCAACAGCTGAAGGGACAGGAAGGAAACAGACCCGGTCGTCACCAACAGCTGAAGGGGACAGGAAAAACAGACCGGTCGTCAACAACAGCTGAAGGGGACAGGAAGAAACAGACGGTCGTCACCAACAGCTGAAGGGACAGGAAGAAACAGATCGGTCGTCACCAACAGCTGAAAACAGACCGGTCGTCACCATGAGCGGAAGGGGAAAGGGGAAAACACCGCAATCAACAGCTGAAGGGGATAGGAGGAAGCAGACCGGTCGTCCCAACAGCTGAAGGGGACAGGAGGAAACAGACCGGTCGTCACCAGCAGCTGAAGGGGATAGGAAGAAACAGACCGGTCGTCATCAACAGCTGAAGGGACAGGAAGAAACAGACCGGTCATCATCAACAGCTGAAGGGGACAGGAAGAAACAGACCAGTCGTCATCAACAGCTGAAGGGGACAGGAAGAAAACAGACCGGTCGTCACCAACAGCTGAAGGGGACAGGAAGAAACACCGGTCGTCACCAACAGCTGAAGGGGACAGGAAGAAACAGACCGGTCATCATCAACAGCTGAAGGGGACAGGAAGAAACAGACCGGTCATCATCAACAGCTGAAGAAACAGACCGGTCGTCATCAACAGCTGAAGGGGACAGGAAGGAACAGACCAGTCGTCATCAACAGCTGAAGAAACAGACCGGACGTCATCAACAGCTGAAAGGGACAGGAAGAAACAGACCGGTCATCACCAACAGCTGAAGGGGACAGGAAGAAACAGACCGGTCGTCACCAACAGCTGAAGAAACAGACCGTCGTCACCAACAGCTGAAGGGGACCAGGAAGAAACAGACTGGTCGTCAGCAACAGCTGAAGGGAACAGGAAGATGCAGACCGGTCGTCAGCAACAACTGAAGGGACAGGAAGATGCAGACCGGTCGTCACCAACAGCTGAAGGGGACAGGAAGATGCAGACCGGTCGTCACCAACAGCTGAAGGGGACAGGAAGAACAGACCGGTCGTCACAACAGCTGAAGGGGACAGGAGGAAACAGACCGGTCATCATCAACAGCTGAAGGGGACAGGAAGAAACAGACCGGTCGATCACCAACAGCTGAAGGGGACAGGATGAAGCAGACCGGTCGTCACCAACAGCTGAAGGGGACAGGAGGAAACAGACCGGTCCGTCACCAACAGCTGAAGGGGACAGAGGAAACAGACCGGTCGTCATCAACAAGGGTACAGTCGACCCTGGACCGATTTCTCCAAGGGTGGGTTGAAAGAGAAGGGGTTACATTGGGTGGGTATGTTCTGTAGTCCATCAGCTCCGGTTGCACAACTGGGATGGTCAAGTTCTCAGCATTAGGACTTCTTTTGTTTTGTTAGTGGTGGCGGTGGTGTTGTTTTGTTGCTGTTGTCCTTGTTGTTGTTGTTGTTGTTGTTGTTGTTAATGTTGCTGTGGCTGCTGTTGTTGTTATTTGTCTTTTTCTTCTTCTCTTCTTCTTCTTCTTCTTCTTCTCTTCTTCTTCTTCTTCTTCTTCGTCGTCGTCGTCGTCGTCGTCGTCGTCGTCGTCATCTCTAACGAGGGGGTGGAGGTAAACAATTGTTGCAATGGACGTTGTGTGAGCTACAACCACCTCAACATTCTTGGTGATGTTCATCATCAGTAGAATTTATTCAGCTCATCATGCCTGACAGCTCCTGACATACTTCTGTTGCTTTTAAATCATTCCTTCTTTCTTTCATTTTTCTCCCTTTGGGGCCGTGTTGCTCTTAAGGCCTTGACATTTTGTGGCTGTCATGGCCGTTTCTGCTTTCTTGCTTTAGCAGAATTACCCACTGAGACACTTTTTTTCCCAAAATATTCGTCTTCTTCTTCTTCTTCCTCTTCCTCCTCCTCCTCTTCTTCTTCTTCTTCTTGTGTGTGTGTGTGTGTGTGTGTGTGTGTGTGTGTGTGTGTGTGTGTGTGTGTGTGTGTGTGTGTGTGTGTGTGTGTGTGTGTGTGTGTGTGTGTGTGCGTGCGCGCGCGCGCGCGTACGTGGTGTGCATGCGTGCGTGCGCGCGCACGTATGTGTGTATGTGGTGTGTTGTTGTTACGTGCGTGCGCATGCATGAGCACGTGTGTGTGTGTGTGTGTGTGTGTGTGTGTGTGTGTGTGTGTGTGTGTGTGTGTGTGTGTGTGTGTGTGTGTGGTGAGAGAGAGAGAGAGAGAGAGAGAGAGAGAGAGAGAGAGAGAGAGGAGAGAGAGAGAGAGAGAGAGAGAGGGGTATCTGTGTGTCTGTACGTGTGTCTGTCTGTGAGAACTTTCGTGACCGACCAATGACCATAACATACCACCCACAAAATCAGTATGGCCACATCAAGTGAGTGAGAACACCAAAACATACCACCCACAAAATCAGTATGGCCACATCAAGTGAGTCACAACACCAAAACATACCACCCACAAAGTCAGTATGGCCACATCAAGTGAGTCACAACACCAAAACATAATGCACACCAATCATAGGAAGTTACGACTTCTAATTCACCGGTGAAAGTCAACACAACGGCGGTAATAGTGCAGCCTTGGTGTGATTCTTTGTAATTGAGGGGACAGTAACAACACAGCCTTGGTGTGATTCTTTGTGACTGAGAGGACAGTAACAGTACAGCCTTTGTGTTTTTCTTTGGGACAATAACAGTACAGCCTTGGTATGGGTCTTTGTGACAATAACAGCACAGCCTAGGTGTGATTCTTTGTGACAATAACAGTACAGCCTTGGTGTGGTTCCTTGTGACAGTAACAGTACAGCCTTGGTGTGATTCTTTGTGACTGAGGGACCAGTAACAGTACAGCCTTGGTGTCGATCTTTGAGATTGAGGGGACACTAACAGTACAGCCTTGGTGTGATTCTTTGTGACTGAGGGGACAGTAACAGTGCAGCCTTGATGTAGTTCTCTGTGACTGAGGGGACACTAACAGTACAGCCTTTTTTTTTTTTTTTTTTTTTGCTGTCCCAATCTCTGCGCCACCTCAGAGGCAATGCACCCACACCGCTCATTCCGACACCCCGGCCACAGCCATAGCCCAGCTGGCCCCGCCGCAGCCCCGGCACCAGCAATCCACAGGGAGCAGTCAATGTCAAGTCGTCAAGAGGCAACCCACCGGAGGAGACACTGCACTGCCGCCGAGTCACTTCGGTGGTGTTCAGTGGCGCCTGTTCTGATCTAACATACGCAGGACACCACCTACTAAGCCCCCTACTGACGACAATAATTGCTTAATCGCGGAGTCGGCGTGAGTGAGCTCTCCCTCCGGAGGGCGCCACCACGTCCGTCCAACGACAGCCCCCATGGACTCGCCGATACCGGTGACCCCGACGGAAGCAAACCAAGGCCACAGACGTGGAGAGGACATCGAAATTGAGGTCACCATGAGAGCAGGGCATGAAGGGCCACAGAACTTGAAACATTTTTTTTTTAATGTTGATCAATGGGAATGAGACAGCATAGGTGCGGTTCTTTCTTTTATTGAGGGGCAGTACCAGAACCTTGGTGTGGTTCTTTGTGACAGCAAGAGTACAGCCTTGGTGTGGTTCTTTGCGATTTGATTGAGGGGACAGTAACAGTACAGCCTTGGTGTGGTTCTTTGTGACAGGAACAGTACAGCCTTGGTGTGGTTCTTTGTGACAGGAACAGTACAGCCTTGGTGTGGTTTTTTGAGACTGTAACAGTACAGCCTTGATGTGGTTCTTTGTGACAGGAACAGTACAGCCTTGATGTGCTTCTTTGTGATCGAGGTGCTCATAACAGTACAGCCTTGGTGTGGTTCTCTGTGACTGAGGGGACAGTAACAGTACAGCCTTCGTGTAGTTCTTTTTTTTTTTTTTTTTTTTCCCTGTGGCATCAGTTATCGGATCAATGGAGCACCTAAGGCGGTGATTTTATTTATTTATTTTTTTTTTTCTTAAGGCCGAAATCCACCTCTTCATTTTTTGGTGCTTCACACCGTCCTCTTCATCTGCCAAAAAAAAAAAAAAAAAAAAAAAAAAAAAAAAAACATAAGAAATTTCCAATTTCCCCCCCCCCCCCAACCAATCCCTTGCACACCATGCATAGTCTGTATGTTCTCTTACAAATGGACATAATCTTGCTGATTTTTTTTTTTTAGTGTTTTGGCGTTTGATACAAAATGTCTGGGTTTATTAGTGTTCTAATGTGTGGTGTACTGGCACTCTCACGCTGATAATGTGCTGCTTATGCAAATAGAACAACATAAAATTAACAAAAGGCATAATACGTAATTAATTTTCCTTTCTTTCAGGTTTTCCCAAAGAGGAGAGAGAGGAGAGAGAGAGAGAGAGAGAGAGAGAGAGAGAGAGAGAGAGAGAGGAGAGAGAGAGAGAGAGAGAGAGAGAGAGAGAGAGAGAGAGAGGAGAGACAGACAGAGTCGGCGTCATAGAGTTGTAGGTAGGAATTGTTACAAATCGTCCCACCAGTTGGCTAGTCCCCGATAAGGCCAACCTTATAGCGAAACGAAAGGGTCCACAAGGAAGGCATGAGGAAAGCCAAGAGGCGTGACAATAGGCATGAGAGGCTGGTTTGTTAGGTGGGGTTTTCCCTCACTCCCTCCCCCCCTCCCCCACCGCCGATCCCCCCACCCCCCAAATCCCCCCCCCCCCCCCCCCCCCCCCCCCCCCCCAGCTCAGATCCCCCCTCCCTGATGAGTTTTAGTATTTGGGACAAGAAGCTTGGGTTATACAAGGACTGGCGTTAGGTATGACCATTTTGTTACAACTAATTCTTTAAGCTAAAATAATCGGCTATTATAACGGATAAATAGCATGCCAATGGTAAAAAATATTGTGTGTGTATATTCGCCTACGCATGTATTCGGCACTTAAGGTTTGTAGCCGAGACAGACAGACAGACAGAGGGACAGACAGACAGACAGACGGACAGAGGACATAATGTTCTGGGGCAAGTCGTGGGGGTCACGAGGCGCGATATTTCATATGGCATTCAAATGCAAGTGTATGGGAGACAGAGGGCTACTAGAGAGCCAGACAGAGAGAGAGAGAGAAGAGAGAGAGAGAGAGAGAGAGAGAGAGAGAGAGAGAGAGAGAGAGAGAGAGAGAGAGAGAGAGAGAGAGAGAGAGAGAGAGAGTGAGTGAGAGAGAGATTGGGGAGGGCAAGAGAGAGCGACAAAGAGAGGAGTGGGGGAGGGAGCAAGGCTGGGGAGGGAGAGAGAGCTGTGGAATTCTTAAACTTTTTATATTACATTATCATGCACGATCAAAGCACCAACATTCGACGTACATGTAACTTCCACAGTTATACAGTTATGTGCTATATATACCTTAGATAAAAAAATTTTTCTGTATTATTTCCATCATACAGGATATTCACGATTTCCTGAGTTCGTGTCATCCATATGAGCGTTTATTGTTACTGTGTAAACACACTCAATTGTTTTTCTCATACGCATTTGTTGATGAAAAATAATTTGAAGCGATGGTAGGGACTTTGTTTTTTTCGCAATACTAATGCACATCTTACCAGTAAGAATAACATGATTTATCACGTCTATTTTCTGTTGGTTTACCACGTCGCGTTGAAATCCAAATAAAACATCATGTAGTTCTTTGTGATTTAGTGGACAGTAACAGTGCAGCCTTCGTGTGGTTCTTTGTGATTTAGGGGACAGTAACAGTGCAGTCTCGG
>CM031616.1:48762364-48783742 GCA_018398815.1 Conus ventricosus | reverse complement strand
CTTACATTGTAAGCAACCGCATTGATTACAATTCTGGTCTATGGAAATGTCTTTTATAGACTCCATGTCTTTATTTATTGACTTCATCATTTTAAACAAATAATAATCCGCCATAATCTATTTTTATCAAAAATATTATTCCATCTGAAATGGATGAAAATGATTTTTTGTTGTTGGCGGTGCTGGCGTGCTGTTGTCTTCTTCTGTATTTAGTGGTTCAGATTTTTTTGACTGCTTTTGTTTTTGTTGCCATTCTTTATATATTTTATAACCGTAATAACCGCCCCCAACAGCAGCAAGGGCGCCAAAAATGGCAACAGTTTTAAGTTCAATATTCCATGAAGACTTTGGCGCTGTAGGTCTTGAATCATATGGAGTTTTTATAGCTGGCATTGAATCAACTTGTTCTGGCGTTGGCGGGGTTATGTTTTCATGATGAGTTATATTTTGTGATTGTAACTGTAATTTTTTTTGTTTGTTCCACTCTGCTAATTTTTTTCCTGCTGCAATGCGTCCAGGATGAGGTGTTTTACTGGTCACTTTCTCGACTTGATTCAATGTTTTCTGATTCAGTGTTTCCTGATTCTGCTGATTTTCTGGCTCGGTCATTTTGAAGGGAAATAAAATCTATATGATTAAAAGTAATTAATCCCATGATTAACGGCGATAACAATGTTCCAAATCTGTAGTATAGATCACATCCTAGAGACTCTAATGACTTTGTCAAAACTGGATCCTGCGTTAAATCATACGTAAGATCTTGTTCAGAATCAATGGGAGCAAATCTACTGACTAGTTTAGTGTACAAACTAAGAACCGTTTGCCCGACACTTTTTACCATTCTTGATCCCAGCTGCGCTTCATACCTGTTATGATACTTTACAATGTCTTGCGGCGACATCTGTTGAATCTGTTCTATGCTGAATTCAGTTCCGAGGAACTGTTTTGTTTTCCCACACGCCGCCAAAGAATACAGCCTTTCCTTTTTGGGCATAATAGCTTGGTCATCAACTTCTTCTTTTGTAAGTCCAAGACTGTGTAGGCCGCTCTGTAGCTCTAGCAGATCATCGCTGTTCATGTTTTTTATTAATTATAATTATTTTATTTTTTAAAATGAGCACCGAAAAAACTATTGCCAACCTAGTATTCCATTCTGCTGTTATTGGAGGTCTAAGTGTAGGATACACAATGCTTGGTAAAAGCCTGTTAAAAATAAAACCGGCAGATCTTGGCAAACTAGACTTTGAAGACTCAGCAAAACTGATTGCTATTATTACAGCTTCATTTGCCACGAAAGATTTTTTAGTCAAGCAAGGAATAATTCCAGAGAATATAAATATGTAAAAAAATGCATTTATAAAAAATGGCTTCACTGGTAATGATGATAGGCGGCGCTGTGGTGAATGCGCTTGCTTTTAGCGGAAGTAATTATGCATTTAGTAAACTACGGGATGATGGCGAGAGAAAAAGACATAACAAAGCTGTGGAGCAACTAGCTGCAGCACAAGATCGCTATGAAAAGCAGAGAATTGAGCAGTTAGATTTTATTATAACACACTGAAAAAACAGGGGCATGCAGCTTACACATTTAAAGATGTTGATCAAGCGATAAAAGAGTATTATCTAGTAACGGGCAAACCAATCGAGACATTGCCCCCACCAAAATTCAGCAACTTTTATCATCCATCAGAAAAACAAAAGATGCAAGAAATCGCGTTTATTGTCTTTGGCATGACTGTTGTGTATTTTGTTGCACATAATATTGGCTGAATAAAAAATGAACAAAATCTATTATTCACCAAAAGGATATTGGAAGGGAATCACGGCAATAAAAAAGCTAAGCCAAGCAGCGGGAGTCAGTGAACAAACAGCAAAGGAATGGTTATCAAAACAGCGATTTGGCAAATTTATTTACCAGCACCTAGACGAATACAGAGACCACACTTTGTGAACACAATACCCAACGACACCCATCAAATGGATCTTCTATATTTACCCTCTGATACGATTAGACGAAAAAGATTTAAGTACGCACTCACAGTCATTGACATAGCTTCAAGATACAAAGATGCGGAACCATTAACCCAAAAGAGTGCTTCTGCTGTTGCTGTTGCTATACAACTAATATACCAACGAGGCCCCCTAACTTATCCTCGCATGATTCAAGTCGATGATGGGAAAGAATTTAAAGGCCAGTGAATCAATTATTGTTGAAACATAGAGTTACCATAAAAAGAGGCTTTCCAGGAGTTCACAGATCACAGGCTTTAGTCGAAAACTTTAACAAACAGTTAGCTGAAAGACTTTTTTCTTACCAGTATCACAGAGAGCTGATTGACAATTCTCGCAACACAGAATGGGTTAGAAGACTGCCCTCAGTTTTGCGCGCAATGAATAATGAAGAATTTAAAGGGCTAAAACCAGTACAAGCAATCAAAAAACAAACAATAAATGTTGCTGAAGACTCCGGCACAACCAGCAAACATTACCGTTTGGTTTAAAAGTAAGGTACTTTATTTACCGGGGGAAGCGGAAGGGGACACTCGCATCAGGGCAACCGATCCAGTTTGGAGTGTTGACCCATATGAAATAAAAAGAATGTAAAAATGAATCCGCCCGTGTATTATTTACGAGAAACTGACACAACGAAACAACCAGCTCCTCAAAGATCTTTTGTGAAAGAAGAACTGCAGATAATCCGCCAGACACAGTTCCGCTTTAATTATTTTACGGTTCTGTAGTGCCCGGTTGCATATGAAAACTCTGGATTAACAAACACACGTTTTGTGTTTGTTCTATCTAATGACTTCTTTGTTACAACAGTTGTGTTGATCTCATGTAGATTAGATCGCAGCTTTACGTGTCATGATGAAAAGTCTTATTGCCAAACAATGCTTCTTTATAGTTGTCATGCGATATGCTCGACTGCAACAACACTGCGGATATTCCCTTTGCTTTCTTAATGGTTTTCTCCTGGCTTGAAATACTGTACATTTTCGACCTTAACCCAACAAACTCTTTAATCACCTTTCCAGATAATTCATCCTTCATCTTTCTAAAACCTTCTTGTTAGTAATTGAATGCAAAGGCGAATCTTTAGGATAATCGGATGTGTCATACCATCCCGCATGCCCTTTAGTACTTCTTTTTTCCATGTCTTTATAGATGTCTTCAGTAGGGATATCTATAACAAAACTATCTGTATCTGTGCAAAGTACTCTGGACTCTTGATACAAGGGTTTAAAGTAGTCATACAGAAATTCTAACATCAAAAGCTTTGATAATTCTAAAACAGTAAATCCAATAAATACAGGCTTGTCCAATTTGACTTTCTTTTTCTTCATCATTATACCAAAAAGCTGATCATGAAATCTTCTGAAGTCCTGATAATTAGGTTTTGAAGTCAGCTTAATTGCTTCGTTCTCTTGGTAACTAATCTAACATCTTTGCGCTTGTGCGGATTCTCCATAGTCCTTTCCGAAACAGCTGTTGTTCATCAGCTTGAAAAAGTCTTTTTCTGAAGCATCTGCGGATTTAGTTCTAAGATCAGTGTTCTTCATGATGTATGGTTTCATGAACTGTTCTTGATCAAAAGCAATTATACGATGAACTGCTCTCAACTTTAAACCATGTCTTAAATAAAATTGTAGAAGTCTGTAATGACAGACATAATTTTTTTTGCCCCGAAGATTAGGCACAAGTTTAGGCGGCTCTCTTGGATTCATCTTTAGACTTTCTGCTGCTAATGGATAGTCATTATGCAGGTCATGGAGTTCATGAGGATATTCTAAATCAACTTCTAGAATGTATCCGCGCTGTTGACCCGGCGTCAAACTGCCCAACCACTTTAATGCCTTTTGAATATTTTTCGGATCGCCGCCTGTGTAACATCTTGAAGTTACGTAATGGAAGTGATTGCGCCATAGCCCAACCATACAGATTGTTTGCATCTAAATACATGAGATAGTTAGACCTTTTACTTGGATCATAGTCGTCCAAGTATTTGTTGTTTGCTTTACAGTAATGATGCGACACCATACTAATTCCTCCACGCAATCCGTTTTCAATCATCTGAATCATTGGCAGGTCAGACAATAAATCAATCTGTACTCCAGTAAACTTTAAGAAAGCATCCCAACTCATCCCGGCGCAGAAATATAATGCTGGGATCCAGGCTATAATGTTTCATGCAGGTCTTCTATAATTTCAAAGACGTCCGCCAACAAACATACATCTGCCATTAAGTAGGAGTCAGATAGTCTCCCATCGTTTTGCATTCTAACTTCGTGCATGCTCTTGAGCATGCTGGTAATACAGAATCACTGATGTCCTTTCCTCGGAGACTAGAAAAGAACGCGCCTTTAGGGGGGAGTGTGTCTTCATCAAACCTTTGCCAACTGTTCATGTACTCATAAAGGCAAACACCCTTTCTAACAAAGCGTTGGGTCAAAATATTCTTCCGTTATTGGCAGGACTTTAAGGACATAGCCAGTGACTCTAATGAACCCATCATTGTTTGCATAGAGTCATAAAAGACATGTTATTTAAAGTGAAACACATGTACTTTTCTGATGACTGTGCGATGCATGACACCCTGAAGGCATCGCCCACTGCTTTCATTAAAGATGAGAGTCGTAACCTCGCAAGTTATGAAAGAAGATGGGCGCTTCCATGTCTTAGGATCAAACTTTAGTTGAAGATTGCAGTTGTTGTGCGCTGCTCCTCTGAACTTTCCACTAATGTATCATGGTCTCTTACTTTTGGATTGCTTCCTCACTAGTCTAAACCACAAATCCAACAGTGAGTGGCTGAGTCATACTGTTGTTGGGCTTCAGGCGTCATCATGATTTCAGATAAATTCAATTATTATGAACATCATTTCGCACTGCTGCATGCGCTGTAAAAATCTTCTAGCCGCATCAGGTCCTCTGTATAATCTGCGTTGAATGAGCACCACCGACCTAACAATAATGAAGGCAAATGAACAAATCTGAGATTACTCATTAAGACTGTTTTTCGAAGTTTTTGTGGCGCTGGCCCTTCATAAGGACAATGAGTGATTCGATATTCTGCGTAAACTACGTATGGAGAATTTTGCAGTCGTTTCAGTTCTTAAAAAACTAACTTAGATCCGGTGGGGGCGTAATTATTCTGTATACAGTCAACTGGCCGAACAATGTTTCTATGTCAAGCGCGGCTGGAACGAGTGGCATTCTTGTTAAAACATTTTCTACAGAATTCTTGTTTATTTTTTTTGAAAGTATGCCGCAATAATCTACTCATTGGCGGTATCAATGTGTAATGCGGTAAGCCCGCGGTGAAAACATTAGTATAAGTCAACATGTTTTTGTCTGGCTCGCCAACGTTGGGCTGTTCTTAGACACTTTAATGGCTGTAGATTGTTTCCTCATCCATGTGTAATATTGACAGTTATTGGTTTGTTTTGTTCTTCAAACTGATCAATTTGTTCTACACTCACAGGAAAGGATATTCCACTAAAGTTAAGATCATGATGTAAGGGTGATAGTTAGACACTCTCTCTGCGTTTTTGCGGGCATGATGCAGCCTTGCGAGAACACACCACATAAAACATTTGTTGTCTGTATTCTTTATGTTTAAAACTGCTCTTTTTGCAACTAATGCTGGAGTAGTGGAAATGTAAGACTGCCTACAATCGGCGCATACTTAGCCTGTTTTAATCTAATCTCTAAGACTTTCGCCCTCTGACCAACCAAGCCTCTCATTTTGGCTTCTCGGCGGCCACATCAAACTGTGTAAGCATTGGTCTGCCCAACCGGTGTTAAGTCATTATGAGAAAGAATAGTCTGTTGTTTAGTCGAGACCCAGACTTCTAGATTTTCTCATTTATTGTTATATAGTCGATTAAAAACAGCGAACATACTTAACTGGCGGGTCTATTGTTAGTTTACCCGAACTTGAGAAATAGCATGAGCAACACTTGCCCGCACGCTTGCTGATCAATGACTTCTAAATCAATATTCATTCAGTGCTCTTGATAAATCTTCTTGCATTGCTTCAAACAATCGTCTGGACCTTCATATATTTTATCCATGCTGAGTTTCTTTTCTAACTCAAAATATTTATTTAAATCAAAAAAATAATTAATCAATATCGATGGTCTTTTTGTGCTTAGACTCATAACTAAAGTATAAACACCCTTTGGCGTTGTTAATGCGAGCTGTTAGAACAGAGTTTAATGTTTCGTTTACTTTTTTAAGCATTCCTTTTTTATCTGCTCGGGGTCTGCTGTTGAGAAAAACTTGTCCTCGCCTTTCTTTGAAGATCAAACTTTTGTCTTTTGTAGTCATCAAAATCGCCTGTAAACGACTAAATTCTTCATCCCGTGATGTTTGAGTCAGCTAGTGCTTATTTAATCAGCTTAAAGGAACTAAGTTTGGCTGTTATTAGTTGAACCATAGCTGTGTGCTTTTGGAGTTTAGTTTTTATTTTTTACCAGCAGCACCTACAGCTAATGAGCACAGGCCGAGAGCTAAAGACAAACCGCCTAGAGGTAAAGCTGCGGTACGCCTATGCCCGTGCTAAGAGACCAACACTCGTTCCGACGATACAGCACTTATAGTCGATGCTCCAGTATTAACATAGTAACAGCATTAAAGGCAGCAGATACCTTCGTTTGGCTTTGCTGTATTTGAAAGGTCTTGCTCTAGTTTTTGTTGCATTTGTGTAATGTTTGTTAATCTGAAGGTTTTTATGCCGGGGGTTCTACTATCTCTTCTCTTGGCGACTCCGTGCTGTAGGCACATTTGGATAAACTTGAACAGACATGCTTTTTTAAAATGAAAAAATAATTTAGTATTCTGTATCTTTAATTTTTTCTTTCAATATTCAGCTGTGCATCAATTAATAAAAACAAATGTACATTAACGGTTTATCGGCTTCTTTTTCTTTCTCAATTTGAATGTTTACGTCTTTAACCGTTCTCCCACTTCCATGCAACTGATTATCCTCTGTTTGACCTTAGGTCAATCCATAAACCGTATTTTGATGTTAAATAATCATCAAGCCTAACACTGTGAAGGTGTAGATCTTTAGACGCAAGGTCTGCTGTTGGACTTCTGCCCCTCCCACCCCCAAACAATTTTCTATTTCGACAAAATGATGATAAGGTCTAGCCCGCATAGCGTAGATTTGGTTAGGACTGCCATCAATTGTACATTGCACTTTAGTTATTTTTGGATTAAAAAAACTTTTCACTTGCTCTTGCGAATGGTTCTTCATCTTCACACAGCAATAAAATACCTTTAAGCGATTTTACTGTGACACTAAGATTAAAATTCCATATAGCGTCTGCCCTGCTTTTAGGATATGTTGAATGATGACGCACGTTTTCGTAATATATTACTAATGTGACTCATATTGGTGCTCAATCAGCCTTGCTAAATTAGAGTTGCTAACAACGTCAAACTCTAACGAGATGTCAGAATGCTGTACATTGCTTCGGTGTCTGTTGATCTGATAACACGTTTGTATTCATTAAAAGTTAGTTCGTATGACAATCTGTCTTTAATGCCCCTTGAAAGTATGGCGCATGCGCTTTTAACAACTCAAAATCTAGGGGAATGGAAAAGCGATTACCATACGCATAACTTACAGCTAAAGCCTTTTTGCTGCTTTTAGCACCTGAGGCGAGTTCGGCGCCTATTCTAAGTTTTAGTGCTCTTCATTGCCGATTCCTTGAAACGCAAGATCTTCCCTTTCATTCGCGGTTAGCCATAGATCAAATAGGTTAAAAATATGTCTGCATTGTTTAAAGAAAATACTTCTTGCCCCTCAAGTTTTACAGAAATTTTCTTAACGATTGCCCGTCCCAAATTCTGGACAACTGTTCTGGTTTGGTCTGTTGTTGAAGCGAGTTCTATTTTGAAAGTAAGCCGTGGCAGAGCCTGGCACAATCAAATCATCCGCTCCTAGGTCTGGAATCTAACAGTAAGAATTTGATCTGCATCAATAGTAGATGGATTATTTGGAACAGTAATATTCCGTTTATTTCCCTTCACGCCACGGGTTCTTTCAGTCTTCTATGCGGTCAAGAATCGAGCCATATACTTGTGACATTTTTATAAAACAAAATAAAAAAGTTAATTATTTAAAAACATGGCGGGAATTGGAGGTGAAGAAGATTATGATATTAGTGATCCTGCAGACAACATTGATGAAAGGACTCCTTTGACACAGCACCGCTCAGCGCTCTCATTGCGGGATGAATTAACAGAAGATAAGGTCAGATCATTATACCAAAGTTTAGAACTAGAACCTCCCGAAACTATATACCCTGATGATTTTGAACTAAAAGATAACCATATTGTATTTTAGAAACGACAAAGGAGAACGTGTTCCGCTTACGTATAAACGAGACCCATCAAGGTTTGTAGGCGTGGATACAATTAGATAAAGGCTCAGTGCAAGCGAGCGAAATCGCCTTGGCTTTACTAAACCAGAATTAGATACGGAGGCAGTTGCAAAACTTCAAAACACACTACAAGAACTCCACACAGATAACCAAATGCAAAACATAGAACTTAAAGATTTAAGTCCAACAGCAGACAGAATAATAAATACAATAGAAGCAGAACTCACTGAAGAAGAAGAAACAGCATTAAAAACTATAAATGATCCGCCGCTGCCCACGCAAGAAATACAGGCGCCTATAAGAGAATTAAAAGCCCTTGATCGTACTTTAAGAACCTTCAGAGGAGAATTAATAAACAATTTAGATAAACTGACTAAACTAGATAAGGATATAGAAAAGGAAGAAAAAAAACTCGCTGAGGCTAACAAGGCCAACTTAGAACATGATGTTAAAGAAAGAATAATCCAAAAAATAAAAGAGCTTAAAGGACTAAGATTGGCAAGACTAGAAGCGTTGTCTACTAACCGAGAACAATTACGAACTCAAGTGAGCAGAATAAGAGAACTATCCATAGAATTTTATATGAAAACACGACGCTAGCAGAACGAATAAGAACATTGTTTAGAGAGCAAGGCGTCACATTAGCAAGCGTTATAACGGCCTTAGGATTTGCAATAAGTACACTGGTGATGGCTATTACAGGCGGTGGTGGTCAAAGTCTAGTGCCTCCGCCGCCATCGCCTCCATCGCCGCCTGATAAATCATGGGTAAAAAAACAGCTTGATCATCTTGCGAGTTTATTAAAAAAATTAGCTGTAAAGCTATAGACAGACTCTTTACCAGGTATATTAGGGAGTATCGTTAGCTGGCTTTTGTCTACTGCAAGCAAAGTAGTTGGCTTTATGGCGAGCACTTATGGGCATTAGTTCTCTTAATAGTTGGGTTACTATTTAGTAAGATAAAGACCAAGTAATCCTAGACCAGTTAATCCAACAACAAATGCTGTCTTTTCATATTCGTGGTCATCGCGAACAAAGTCCACGTCTTCAACAGTCTTTGTGCTTTGGACCTTGGGGATTGATGACTTAATCTTGGGGGTCATGGTGTTTTTTTATTGTTTGTACTATTACTGCCCAGAATTATGTCGTTTTTTCCCAACCTTCTGTTCATTGCCGGCCACAATGATTTCATTGTTGTAGTTTATTATGTTCCTACCTGGAGTCTAAGGTCAGAAGGCAGCATGTATAAACCAGTGCCCACAGCAAAGTCTACTTTCGATCTTGCGTATTGTAAAAACATTTTGGTACCTTTTATACTTGAATCTAAATCAACTGTGAATTAATGGCGTCCTCTAAATTTGCTAAGTATTGTTTTTGTGCATCAAAGCCAGTAGAAGAATAGTTATGCTCGACCTTGTCTGTGCTTGCGAACCTAGCAAACACCAAACGTAAGTAACGATAGAGTCGTTTATTCGTACTATTCCCGCTTGAGTTAGGCCCTCAGATATGTCTAAGATAAATGTTGTTCCATGCTTTTTATGCTCTTGCTCTATGGACCCAAGGTGAACGCCTGTGCCTGAAGAGAAAGATGTGTAAGGAGGATTCCAGTCATAGTTATACTTTCTGTGCACGCCCCACAAATAAGGGTGCCTAAGCCATGATTAAGATCCGACTTTTGTCTAAAGTCTGTCTTAACATTAATATTGAATTCGTTACAAATCCTTTCAAAAGCCTTCATGTCTTTCCTGTTGCTAAATGGATTAAACGGTTTGTCATTTGGTAATGGCGCTCGCAGTTCAGTCAAAATACGTCTGAAGTGTAATAAAAATGAAATCTGTACACCTGACCTAACCAAAGGATCAGGATGATTTAAATGATCAGCATACGACACTCCACACCCAGTTGATGCACAAAACACAGCAAAGTTTTAGCTGGTTCTGATAAAACTGCATTGGATGACTGAACCACACTTTTGCGATGTAGTCTTTTTTAATAGGGGGTTAAGATATCTGCTTAATGGAGTACTCACCTTTTTATGAAAAGTGACAGTCTGGGTCACAGCAATGTCAAGAGTATCAGTTGCTATATTTTTAAGATTGTAGTGCGGCCCCAACAGAATATTTTGCATCAGTATTATATTTGAACGCACTCATTTTATTTTCGTTTAAAAAAATGTTTGTAACAATAACAACCCAAGACCGTCCTTCGTTTTTAAAACATGCTATTAATAACAATTGCGGAACCAAAATGGTCGCACTCCATGAAATTTTTTACAAAGTCGTATGGTTTAATATAAGTGAATCCAAGAAGAATAATACGATTCTAAAAGTTGACAAATCAGGGAACAAAGTTAGCCAGTTAACCATACCTGATGGTTTATTACGGGTTTTGCTCACTAAAAGAAGCAATGAGTAACTTCGACATTACTCTCAAACTTAACAATGCAAATCTAAAACATGTTATCATTCAAACCTGAAGAAGAAGTAGTACATTACCTTTTTGATGTAGAGCTAGCTAAAATGTTAGGCTTTGAAGCTGACAATCATAGATTTAGAGTTACATCAAACAAACTACTTTATGAGGGAGAAAATCCGCTCGATCTTGCATTACATTCATTACTCTATGTTCATTTGGATGAGCTGAGCACTGATGAAAACTTATATGATGGAAGGCCCTCAACTGTTTTAAAAGCTCTTCCGGCAGGGAAAGCTGCATATTGCGATTATGAAATTATACAATCCCTAATTTACAGTTTAAAAGATTAGTTTGTGGGAGGGTCGGATCATTTAATATAAAGATCACAGACAAAACAGGGAAAGTTGTAAAATGTGATAACCTGCACATTTTTTGGAAAATAAAATAATAAGTTGTACTAAAAAAATGTCGCGTGGGCCAGAAGAATCAGGAGTTACATTAGCGCCTGTAAGGTGTATAACTTTAGAATTAAAAGACCTTGCAGACGTTGTGGACTTTGAACAGAATGGTGAAATAGGCACTTTGTATGGTTTTGAGTACACTAAAGATGGTGATTATAAACGCAAAGAGGTTGGCGACACAAAAAGTTTCCTAAACTAGAGCAACTGCGCAATCTAGAAGCAAATAATGTTGGCCAGTATGAATATAAAATAGTTCGAAAACCTGACCTTAAATGGCACTTAGAACCATATTTAGAATGGGAAATAAAATTTGAATTCATAAGCCCATTTACATTTTTTAGCCGTCAAAAAAGTTTCAGAAAAGCATTCAAACTCTGGCCCTTTACATGTCAGTCTTATGCCGGACGACAATAGTCGGAAAGAGATTGAAATAAAGCCGTATGGGAACAAACAGTACATCCCCACAGAAGAGAAACGGTTTTTAAAAGATGCTTCTACAAAATTACAATCATTCCGCAAATGAAATTAGGAGACACGTTCACAATGATATTTGAAATTTCTGTCTTAAAAGATGTGAAGAGGAATGGGGCTGTGGCGTTAGTGACGTCCTTCTAAAGGAATTCTAATTAGCTGGCAAAACTTAGACGTTGAAAAACTTAAAGTTACCGTCGTCGTTCTTAACAATGGTTGAGGATATTAAGGTCATAACAACAAGCAATAAAATCAATATTAGTCTAAATAGAAACAATCTTACAGAACTAAATTGGATTAATCTTACACATTTAGACCTTATAGGATTTTATTATACTGAACAAGTTTTTGACAGAGAGCATGATAAAAACAATAACTGGATTAGATTAACTTCTGTTATAAAACTATGGAGCAGTTAAACTTTATGACAAAAACCCCTCATTGTTCATTAATTTGTGGAAAAAACTTTTTGGAAAAAAAATTTTTTTTATCCTCGACCTTTTACAAACATTTTACGTTAAAATTTTTGATCAAAATTTGGGGTTTTTCTGCCCCAACCTTAAATGGAACAAAGCATATCACGATAGAAGGTTTAAAATTGACAATAAAAATTTATATTTCGTTAATCCTAGAAATAAAAAAAGGGGGGTGTTTAAAATTTTTTAAAAAACTTTTAAAGGGAACGAAACACTATTTTTTGAAAATTTTTCAGCAGAAAGAACATATTTTTAAAAAAAAAACCCATTTTGGGCCGGAAACTAGTTTTTCAGGTAAGGAAATCCCTGGGAAAGTTTTTGGATTTTTTTCAAAAATAAACTCTTTTTAAAAGATTTTTAGAGAATTTTTTAAAAGACTGTAGTTTTTTTTCACATAAAACAAGATGCTTTTGATGAAGTTTTGGGAAAAATTTGGTGTTATTAAAACATCAGAAAAAAAGGGGTTTTAAAGAAAAAAACGAAATCTAAAAATTTAGAAATTAGTTTAAAAAACGATAATCCTACACATAGTTTTTTTTAAAGAAACTTTTATTTTTTGGTTACTTTCAAAGAACAAAAACACGGATTCATCGCCCTGGGCCCCCGAACCAAGGGGCTGGGGTGAGTTAGAATCCGTGTTTTCCTTTCCCCCTTTCCCTCTTTTCATTAGGGTTTCCCCAAAACTCCCCCTTTTGGGGATTTCCCCTCCCCGCATGGGGGCTTTAAAGGCAAGGGGAGAGTTTCTAAATCTTAGATACTAACCGGGTTTTCCATGGAATATTTGATGACATTAAAGGGATCTGGGCTATCCAACAAAGTGTATGAAATTGAAAGAAGATGTAGGGACTAGAAAGAAACAACAAGATTAGTTGAAACTGCAAAAGAAAAAAAAGAAATATCTTAACCAATTCAGTTTTTTGCACGGAAAATATGACAATCCCCCCAAATTTGTTCCCCCCAAAATCGAGGGGGTGAAGCGGGAGGGGAACACTTAAAAAAAATTTGTGAAAGTTTGAAATTTTTTCTCGAAGAGACAACCAGAATGAAAGTTCCCCCAAGAAGAAGCGTTCAAATTTTTACAAAAACAGTGCCCAGGTATAACTGTTTCTGAACAGCGTGACAGACCAAAAAATGACAACTAATGATATCGCTCGGGGCCACAGGTGGGGAGGGGAAGAGGGCCGCCCCAAAAACCAAATTAATTGTCAATTCAATCTTTTAAAAGGACAAAATAAGGGTATTCCCAAAGGGTACTATCTTGAAAACTGGGGGAAAAGGGATGCCCTGTGGCTATGACCGACCAGAAACCCGGCCAGTGTGGGGTAAAGGCCCCAAAAAAAAAAAGTGGCCTATTTTAAAAAAGGGGCCAATTGGGTGGGGGGCCCCAAAACAACCTGACCCTAAACCTACGCGAGGGGTTTGTCCCAAAAGATGCCCAAACCCCCCAACCCGGGGATGCTGAAACACAACTCCCGGGCCCCAAACGCAGCAGTAAAGAAGCGACAACCAACGCAACGGGGGGCAGGGGCAGCACGAAAGAACGGGGAAACCGGGGAGGGGTTTCCCCTCCCGTTTTAAAACCAGGGCACGAGACCGGGCTAAAACGAGTAAAACGGGGCAGTGGGGGAGGTAGCGGTGGTAATTTTTACGGGCGTGGGGGACAAGAAAACAGGGCCCTTCGCCCTTTTTCCTCCCCCCCCCCTCCTCCCCCCGCCAAAAAAGGGGATTTGACTGGCCCCATCCCCCCCCAAGCGATAAACACGGCAATGCGCGAGGACGGGCCCGGGATCATCTTTAATATAAAAATTTCTTGTTTAAATTTTTAAATTTATAAAAAAGATTAGTGATCTTCTTTCATTAAATTACTTTTTCTAATTTTGTTTTGCCTGCAGACAAAACTTTTTTTCGAGAGTTTGTTTAATTTTAAAAGGGTAATTCCATTTTATACAAATTTCGGCTCCTAAAAAAAGTTTTCCTCGACACACTGTTTGCTCAGATCCAAAAACCCCTATCAAAATTCTTCTCACGTAAAAGTCAATTTTAAAAATGTAAGTTCGTCAACAAAAAAAAAAATCTTTTTTTAAAAATATAAAATGTACTTCGGGTTCCCATTTAAAAATTGGGGCCCAAAAAAAATGGGCCCTAAAATACAAAGGCAAAAAGGAGGGTATTTAAATTTTGGGAAGAAAGTTTTTTTTCACTCCTTAAAAAAGGATCATTTTTGGGTCTTTGACCCTTTTATTTTTTTTTTTTTAAAGCAAGAACTGGTTAACACCCAAGGGAAAGGGAAGACAAGAAATTATACCCATGAGGGATGAAAAAAGAGATGATGAGGGAATGAGGGGAAATCTTGGAAGGGGAAACCGAAAAAATAACGTTGTGAAAAATTTTTGGGTCATCGCTGTTAAAAATTTTCTGTTACAGGGTTTCCTGGTCATTTTGAAGGGCCTTTTTTGGAAAATAATTCGTGGCATTTTTACTTTTTTTTCACCCGCATTTTGCAAGGGTGTTTTGATTATGTCATTATGTCAAAAAAAAACCCAAAGGGGGGGGTTTTTTTTTGGCGGTCAGCTTGTTTTTGGGTTTTTGGGGGGTTTCGAATCGTTTCCCCGCACTTGCCTGTAGAATTTTTTTGGGGAAAAAAATGGGGACCAAGAATTCTTCCCGGGTTACGTCCAGTTCAAACCAAAATAGAAGAAATTAAGGAAAGGGCCCAAGGATTTTTTTGTGCTTTTAATCAAAAGACAAAAAATCTCTGTTTTCAAAAAAAATTTTTAGATAACGTTTAATTTAGTTCTTGATACAGATATCGATTTTTCTCTTAAAATGTTAAAAATCTTATGCCCGAAACTGGGTTATGAAACAACAAAATAAGAAAGAAAGAGTGACGGGTTTTGGGATGCTGTTTTCCCCACCGAAAAAAAAAAGCAGTTAGGGGTTACTATGGAAATTAAAACAGCAAAGCGAGCAAAGAACCCTTCAAACGAAAAAGAGGGGCGAAACTTAAAGGGAAAAAAAAGGAAAAAATATTTTTTTAAACCCAAAAGAAAACAGAGTATGATCAAGAAATTTTGATTAAATTAAAGAAATTCATACATGTTCTAAACAAATTCGGCAACAGCGGGTCCTCCCCAAAATCATGATCTAAAAATTTCCCTTTTACCTATAGATAAAGGTACGAAACATTTCTTCTCACTTTTTAATAAAATAAATAAATTCACATCAAAAAATGCGAACCCCAATAGGATGAAAAAACCCATTGTTTTTTCCGATGCATTTTTAAAGGGAAGCGTTTCCAACAAGAGGTCCTTCCCCAATTTTGGGGGCATCTAAATCTGGGAAAACCGGGGCCCTACAAAATCATGGGGAAATTTGAAACATGCAAAGTTGGGGTTTATCGATTTTCGGTTGTTTTTTTAAACAAATTTTTTGATCATGAAATTTTCCCAAAACCCAAGGCACATCCATTATCTACCAATATAAAAAAAGGGAACTTAATCACCCAAATTTAATTTATCGTGGCAAAAGGCCCAAAACAATGTTGTAAGAAAAGGGTTTAAACACAACATTTTAAAAAAAGGCATCCTTTAGGGGAAAAAGAAAAAAAAAAATTCTTGAAGAGCACAGGTTTCCGAGCAGGGTATTTAAAATTGACCATTTTTTTCACCCCAAAAGCATTATACGAATCTTTACAAAAGAATTCTAAACTACGTTGCGTTTATCAAATTTCAAAAAAGCTTTGACTCTGTGAACGGGAATTCACTGTGGGCATTTTTGGGGAGGAATGGGTTTTAATGCAAAAGGGTATAGGGCCTTAAGAAGTATTTATAATTTTGTGGGGGGGGCCTTTTTTCCTGAAAAATGTTTTTATTCTTTTAAATTTCAATTGTCCTGGGGATGAGCCCAAGGGCCACTAGCCCCATTTTTTTTCCCCTTTTTCTTTAAATAAATTGTTTGAAATTTCTGTGACGGGGAAAGCATGGAATAAAAGGGGGTTTCCCGGGGGCAGCCGAAATCTTTTTTTCCTTTTTGCAGCCCATGCCCAAACTGTTTTTCGAATACAAAAATTTGGTCTTCAGAACCACCTTGACATTTAAAAAAGAGAAGCAGATAGTTTACATCGAGAAATTAAAATTTTAAAAAAACCCAAACTTTAATGGTTTTAAAAAGGGAGGTCTTTTTGGCTCCCCCAGGAGGGGATGGTTCTAAATAAAGTTTGAGGGTTTAAAAATTCTTACAAATTTTTGGAATGTTTTACCAAAAAAATTAAAGAAATTGGAACCATTTATTAGACCCCTTAAAAAGGGGGGAAAAAAAAAAAAGGGGAAGGGACATATTGAGATCCATGAGAAAATTGAACACGGGGGATGTAGTTTCTTTTTGGGAAACATTTACCACAAATAAGCCCATAAAAAACCTACGCACTGAAGTGGGGGACAAAAGATGGGAAAAAAATTTGAAAAATTGCATACCTTTTCAATAAAAAGATTTTGGGCCCTTCCCCCCACACTTCTAATACTTTTTTTAATGGCAAAACGGGAAGATTCCCCTCTTTTATTCAAAATGTTTTGTAAATGTATTAAATAGGGGCAAAAACTTACAACCCTACCACTGCCCGAGAATTTGCAACAGTCAAGGAAATGCTTGTTTAACAACAAAAACGGGTCATTTAAAAATTGGGGAAATAATTATCGGGCATACCTTAAAAAAGGTTTGTAATAATTTTATACACATTTTTTAACGAAAAGGCTATCCATAGGGGCAAAAAAAGAAGAAAAAAATCTTGAAAAAGGGGGGCATTTTTCCGACGGGGATATTAAAAAAATTGACCAAAATTTCACCCCTCATGCTAAAAACCCAAAACCCTTTACAAAAAAATTTCTAAATTTAAACTTGCGTTTTAAAATTTTTCAAAAAACTTTGGACTCGTAACAAAATTCACTGGGGGCATTTTTAGGAGGAAGGGGTGAAGGGAAAAAAGTAAAAGGGCCTTAAAAAGTTTTTAAATTTTTCCGTGTTGCTTGGGGTTGGGGAAAAAATGTTTTTTTCTGATTAATTCAATTGTAAAAAGGGAGTGAGAAAAGGGGTGCCTACTGGAGCCCCAATTTTTTTTCCTTTTTTCTTTAAATGAATTACGGGTAAAATTTTTTCCTGGAAACGGAAAGCAGGAAAACAATTGATTTTTGGGGGCAGCCAAAATTCTTTCTCTTTTGGTTTTCAACAAGGTCATACTTTTTGCGAATCCAAAAATAGGCTTCAAACCATTTTGACAGTTAAAAAAAAGCAGATAGATTACTCTGAGAAATTAATTTTAAAAAGACAAACGAAAGGGTGTTTTAAAAGGGGGCCCATTTGGCCCCCGGGAGAGATGGTTCATGGGGGTAAAAAAGGGAAATGGTTAAAAAATTTCCTTACAAATATTGGAATTTTTTTTTAAACCAAAAAAATTTAAGTATTGGTAGCATTTATTAACTCGTGGGAAAAGGGGAAAAAGGGGGTAATGACTTTTTTAGTTCCATAAAAATTAAACACGGGTTTGTAATCGTTTGGAAACATTTACCCAAATAAGCCCAAAATTAACCTACCACTGAAGGTGGGACTGGAAAAATTGGGAAAAAAATTTTAAAAAGTGCATACCTTTTCAATAAAAAACTTTTGGGGTCGCCCCCTCCACACTCTTTACTTTAGTTTAGGGCGAAACAGAAGATACCCCCCTTCTGTATTCGAATGCTGTAAATGTTTTAAAATAGGGGCCCTAAAACTTACCCCCCTACCACTGTCGAGAATTTGCAGACATCAAAGAAATGTTTTTTATACAACATGAATCGGGGTCACTTAAATTGGGGGGAAAATTTTAAAAAAATTTTATTGAGAAGGGTTTTGGGATTGTATGGCAAACCAAGTGCGGGTTGTGAGTAGGGGTTTTATTATAAAATTCAAAGATAGACTTTCTCCTCCCATAAACAAAATTGCATTCAGAATTGAAGTAATGATAAATAAGGGGGTTTCATTCTTTAAAAAAATTTTTTCAAGCAAAAAATATTTACATTTGTTTTGGGAAAAAATGGCATGGGGGTTTAGTCTTACCCGTTTCAACAAAGATTTAGCGGCCTAAAAAAATGTCAAACAGGGGTTTCCCAAACTGAAAAAATAAAAAAAAAACTTTTCCCCCGTCTGGGGAAAGGGAACAGAGGAAAAAATTTAAATTTACTTTTAAATTTGCTCGGGCTTATAATGAAAACGCAAAGCGTAATTTTTCAAAAAATTCCTTTACAGAAATCCAAACAGAGATGGGTAACAAAATTTTCTTTCAAATAACAATGAAAAAGTAACGAACCCCTTTTTTTTAAAAAAAAAAATTGGAAATTTTAAATGAGCAAAGTCAACAAATTACATGAACCAAACCCTCTGTATAACCCCTTCCCGCCAACCCCTTTTTTTTTTTTCCCCCTTTTTCCCCCCCCTTCCCCCCCCCCCCCCCCCCCCTCTCTTTTTTCCCCCCCCCTCTCTCTTTTTTCTCTCCCCCCCCCTTTTCCCCCGTGCCCGGGGGGGGGGGCCCCCCCCGGGCGTGGGTTTGGGGAAAAATTTTTTTTTTTTTTTTTTTAAAAAAAAAAAAACCAAAAATTTTTTTATTTTTTCCCCCCCCAAAAAAATTTCCAAAAAAATTAAAAAAAAGTTTCCCCCCCCCCCCCCTCTCTCTCTCTTTTTTCTCTCTTTTTTTTTTTTTTCCCCCCCCCCCTCTCCCTTTTTTTTGGGGGGAAAAAAAAAGGGGGGGGTTTTTTGAAGGGGGGGGTATTAAGGGGGGGGGAAACCCGGGGGCCCCCCCCCCCCCAAATTTTTTTTTTCCCTTTTTCCCTCTCTCCTCTCCCCCCCCCCTTTTTTTTTTTTTTTTTTTTTTTTCTTTTTTTTTTTTTTTTTTTCCTTTTTTTTTAAAATTTTTCCAAAAATTTCCCCCCTTCCCCCCCCCCCCCTTCCCCCCCCCCCCCCCCCCCCCCCCCCCCCCCCAAACCCCCCCCCCAACCTTTTTCCCCCCCCCCCACCCACCCCCCCCCCCTTTTCCCAACCCCCCCCCCCCTTTTCCCCCCCCAATTTCCCCCCCAACCCCCAAAAAAAAAAAAAAAAGGAAGGGGGGGGGGTTTGGGGGGGGGGGGGAAGGAAAAGGGGGAAGGAAAAAAAAAAAAAAAAAAAAAAAAAAAAAAAAAAAAAAACCCCCGGGGGGGCCCCCCCAAAACCCCCCCTTTCCCCCCCGGGGTTTTTTTTTTAAAAAAAAAAAAAAAAAAAAAAAAAAAAAAAAAAAAAATTTGGGGAAAAACCCAAAAATTTTTAAAAAAAAACCCCCCCAAAAAAAACCCCCTTTCCCGGAAAAATTAAAAACCCCCAAAAATTTTTCCCAAAAAAAAAAAAAAAAAAAATTTAAAAAAAACAAAAAGAAAAACCGGGGGGGGGGCCCCCGGGGCCCAAAAAAGGGGGGAAAAAGGGAAAAAAGGGGGGGGGGGGGGGGGGGGGGGGGGGGGGGGGGGGGGGAGGTGGGTTTTTTTGGGAAAAAGGGGGGTTTTTTTTTTAATTTGGGGGGTTTTTTTTTTTGGGGGGGGGAAAAAAAAAAGGGGAAAAAGGGGGGGGGGGGGGAAAAAAAAGGGAAAAAAAAAAAGGGGGGGGGTTTTTTTTTTGGGAAAAGGGGGTTTTTTTTAGGGGGGTTTGGGGAAATTTTGGGGGAAAGGGGGGGGGGGGATTAAAGGGAAAAGGGGGGGGGGGGGGGGGGGGGGGGGGGGGGGGGGGGGGGGGGAAAAGGGGGGGGGAAAAAAAAAGGGGGGGGGGGGGGGGGGGGAAGGGGGAAAAAGGGGGGGGGGGGGGGAAAAAAAGGGGGGGAAGGGGGGGGGGGGTTTATTTTTTTAAAAGGGGAAACGGGGGGGAAAAAAAAGGGGGTTTTTTTAAAAGGGGGGGGATGGTTTTTAAAAAAGGAAAAAATTTTTAAAAAAAAAGGGGGTTTTTAAAAAAAAAAAAAAAAAAAAACCCCCCCCAACACAAAAAAAAAAAAAACCCCCCCAAACCCAAAAAAAGGGGGGGGGGGAAAAAAAAGGGTTTTAAAAAAATTTTTTTAAAAAACCTTTTTTAAAAAAAAAAAAAAAAAAAAAACCCCTTTAACACCAAAATTTTAAAAAAAATTTTTAAAAAAAATTTTTTTCCCCCCAAAAAGGTTGGGGAAAAGGGTTTTGGGGTTTTCCCCCCCAAAAAAAGGGGGGGGGGGCCCCTTTTTTTTTTTTTTTTGGGGGGGGGGCCCCCCCCCCCCCCCCCCCCCCCAAAAAAAAAAGGGTGGGAAAAAAAAAAGGGGGGGGGTTTTTTCCCCCCCAAAAAAGGGGGGGGTTTTTTTTACCCTTGGGGGGCCTTTTTCCCGGGGGGGGTTTTTTTTAAAAAAGGTTTTTGGGGGGGTTTTTTTTTTTTGGGGGACCCCGGGGGCCCCCCAAAAATCCCGGGGCCCCAAAAAAAAAAAAAAACCCCCCCCCCCGAAAAAAAAAAAACCCAAATTTTTGGGGGGGAAAAAAAAAAAATCCCAATCCCCTTTCCCCGGGGGTCCTTTTTTTTTTCCCCCCCCGGGGGAAACCCCCCCAAAACCAAAAGAACAATCCTGGCCCCAACCCCCGGGGAAAAAAAAACCCCCCCCAAAAAATCCCCCCCAAACCCCCCCCCAAAAAAAACCCCCCCCCTTTAAATTTTTTTATAAAACCCCTTTTTTTAAAAAAAAAAAATTTTTTTTTTTTTGGGGGGTGTGTGGGGTTTGTGGGAAAAAATTTTTGTGGAAAAACCCCCTTTTTTAAAAACCCCTTTTTCCCCCCAAAAATTTTTTGGGCCCCCCCCCCCCCCCCCTTTTTTTTTTTGTGTGGGGGGGGTTTTTGGGGGTTTGTGTGTGTGTGTGGGTGTGTGTGGGTGTGTGTGGTTTTTGGGGAAAAAAATTTTTTTTTTTTTCTTCCCCCCAAAAAAAAAAAAAATTTAACCCTTTTTAAAAAAAACCCCCTTTTTTACTTTTTTTAAAAAACCCCCCTTTTAAAAACCCCCCCCCCCCCCCCCCCCCGGGGGGGGGGGCCCCCCCCCCCCCCCCCCCCCCCCCCCCCCCCCAACCCCCCCCCCCCCCCCTTCCCCCCCCTTTTTCCCCCCCCCCCCCCCCCCCA
>CM031616.1:48737364-48749864 GCA_018398815.1 Conus ventricosus | reverse complement strand
GAATTTCCAGCATTGGACCAAAACGGAATCGCCGATGTGTGTCATCACCTTAATTCAGTGGGCGAGAGGTCAATCAAGTCAAGCGTAGCAGCTTACGTACCACGCCTGCTGTCGGAAATATTCTGAGCTTGAGGTCAACGACCATGTTTTTCACTGCACCAGAGACGTGAAAGAAATTTCCTCTACGTCTCTGACTTCACAAAAAAAAACCTCTTTGTTTCCTCTCGTCTAAGTGGAAGACGGGAAGGAAGTGAACAGTCAGAGAGAGTTGTCCGTCCCTGTGTTCACTAATTATAGAACTGAGCGAAGCCTCTCATCTTTTCAATGACCTCGTTTTGTGACATATTTCAGTCGACATCGAACTGGAAACACCATTAACACATTAACAAGGGGGAGAGAAAAAAAAAAATAACAACACACCAGTTGTGAGTATGTGTACGTGTGTGTGTCTTTGTGTGTGTGTGGGGGGGGGGGGGGGGTTGAAGAGGAGGGAGGGGGTGAGCCGGGAGGGACTGGCGGGTTCATTGGAATTTCTCACGTACACCTGCCCCACACTGTCAACACGTGCTCGCGCACTCAGGATCACGCGCAGTGCTCGCGGATTGCTGACAACATCGATCGATGAGGTCCACCAATGGGAAGGCTCAGAGCGTGGGATCTTTTCTCTGATTGGTTCTTCACTTGATCGAAACACAACAGGGGGGTTGATGTGAGCAGACGGTACGGCTGAAGGTCATATATACATGTGTGTGTGTGTGTGGTGTGAGAGAGAGAGAGAGAGAAAGAGAGAGAGAAAGAGAAGTGTGTGCGCGCACGCGTTGTTGTTGTTGTTGTGTGTGTGTGTGGGGGGGGGGGGGGGGAGACACAGAGAGGTGTGTGTGTGTGTGTGTGTGTGTGTGTGTGTGTGTGTGTAAGAGAGAGAGAGAGAGAGAGAGAGAGAGAGAGAGAGACGGTGTGTGTATGTGTGTGTGTGTGCGTGCGCGCGCGTGTGTGTGTGTGTGAGAGAGAGAGAGAGAGAGAGAGAGAGAGAGACGGTGAGAGAGAGAGAGAGAGAGAGACGGTGTATGATGTGTGTGTGTGAGAGAGACAGAGAGAGAGAGAGAGAGAGAGACAGACACAGACACAGAGAGAGAAAGATACGGGGGGGGGGGGGTGAAACAGACAGAGAGAGAGAGAAAACAGGGAAGGGGAAGGGAAGGGAAGGGGTGAGGTGGGTGGAGGGAAGTCTGACACTATACTGCGAACTTAACTACGAAACAGTAAACACGGAACCAAGTCGAATGGGAACATTCCTCAGTCCACAGGGTCATGGACAAAGCAGAAGCGTGTGCGTCGCCCAGAATGCTTCGCATCTCTACCACGTTGCGCATGACTGCGAACAACCGACGGAAAACCCCTTAAAACAACAGCACGACCAAAGCATCATCTATATCCCGCGGTTCTGCTCAACATCCAACAAAGCGTCACTGTATCACGGTTCGGCTCAACATCCAACAACAAAGCATCATCTATCCACGGTTCTGCTCAACATCCAACAAAAAAGCATCATCTATCCACGGTTCTGCTCAACATCCAACGGTCACGAGACAATATCATGAACAGGTCTCAGGTGCGATGGGCTGCCTCGGTCGTCACTTGGGCAGGAGGAAAAAAAAGAAGAAATCGATGCCACCACGTCCTCTCTCTTTCCTGTCAGCCCAGGGTGGGTTTGTGGAATGGCTGGCTCTGGCTGGTGGTGGCTGGTCCTGTTGTGCAGTGATAGCACCGCAGTTCGCAACGCGCCAGAAAAACGTGCGCGCGGCGCCGCACGGGGGGGGTACCGAGTGTTGTGGGTCGTGTGAGTGGTCGTGTTGGTGTCACGGTAGGGGTTAGGACTGAGGTGAACGCTGCATGCATGATGTCGGGTCGGGGCGTTGCAGTGTGCCCGGCGAGTTTCCCACTGAAAAAACCAGCTGAGATCAGTGGAGGCGTCGCAGGACAACTGGCCTGAGTTTCCAGGCTACAGGATTTTTCTTGGCAGCAAAACCCCAAGGTGGCAGTCAGGCTGTCAGTCAGTTCCATGTCGTCAGCCAGGCGGGTGGATTGGTGAGTGAGAAATCCCGTAGTAGCTAGTAGGCCGCCATGTGTCGCTCGCTCGCTGGTTTGCTGCTGTTGTCTTATTTTGTAACTGAGACGTATTGTGTTCTGGGGGTTTTCAGGGGGGTCTGTGCTGTGGCATCAAGAAGGATTTTTTCAAGCCAGTGGAGGTAGGGTGGGGAGCGGCGGGTGGGGGGTGGGGGGTGGGTGGTGGAGAGGTAAACGGTTAAGGTTCCAACAGAAGAGGGTGGTGCCAGTATGTGAAGCTTGTGAAGCTTGTTAAAAAAACAATGTGATCGGCCACGTGAGGCCGGTTTTGGTGCTATGGTCAGTGAGGCGGTTCGGCCGGTTTCTATGGTCAGTAGTGCGGTTGTATGGGTCAGTGAGGCCGGGGGCTATGGTCAGTGAGGCGGGGGTCTATGGTCAGTGAGGCGGTTTATGGGTCAATGAGGCCGGTTCTATGGTCAGTGAGGCCGGTTCTTTGGTCAGTGAGCAGGGGTTATGGTCAGTGAGGCGGGTTAGATGGTCTAGTGAGGCAGGGGTCTAATGGTTAAGTGAGGGCGGTTCATATGGTCAGTGAGGCAGGGTCTATGGTCAGTGAGGGCCGGTTTATGGGGCAGTGAGGGCCGGTTCTAGGGTCAGTCTGGGTCACAAGTAAAAGATAAGCAATGGGATTCGCAGTGAAAAGGCGGTTCTTGGTCAGTTTGGGGTCCACAGTGGGGGTCGAGGGCAGCACCTGCGGGTTCTGGGAGCCGGGGATGGATGGAGGATGTTGGGGGGGGGGATGAGTGGCGGGAAAGAGGAGGCTGGTGGAGAGAGGTGGGAGGGGGGATGGGAGGGAGAAGGCATGAGGCTCGGGGGTTCGATCCAAGGCACCAGGGACAAATCACTTTTTTATCCACTTCTAACCCCTCCCCCCACCCCCACTCCCACCCCCACCCACCACAATCACCCACCACCCCGGCTTTTTTTTTTCCCCCCCCCCCCCCCCCCCCACCCACCCCCACCCCATACTTTACCAATTCGCTCTGTAACCAGACGTGAACAACCATCTTCTAGTTCAGTAAACACTATGTTAATCTGACAGTAAATGGTTTCTGTCAGTCAGTCTGTATCTCAGCATTCAACTTGATATTGTCTGGTCTTACATTGGAAAATACCCGCCAGCATTGTAAACATTTGAATCTCTTTTGGATCGTCGTCGTCGTGGTGAACGCAGATTGGTTGTTTCTGTCAGTCACCGCACCGATCCAATGAGTTGGGGGGGGATGGTGGATTTGGGGGGGGGGGGGGGGGCGATGGGGGGGGCGGCTTCTTTTCTTCTTCTGCGTACGCAGGTGATTACTCCTGCGGTCACCCCCTGTATAGGGAAGTGTGGGAAGTTTTGTGTGTATGACCGGTTTTTTTTTAATCCCATCCATAAAGGCAGCCCTACCTCAATGCTTCGTGGATAAGGTGCCATGCTTAAGTGTAACGTGTCATCCTTTACCAGAGGCGCAAACTTGCCATCACTTCCGAAAGTTTGTGATGAGTTTTTTACGTTGTGTGCAAGAAGTTGTGAGTGCGTTCACACACGGACTCTGGTTTACTAGTCTCATACGAAGGACTGTATGGGAATGGAGTCAGAACCAATGTTAACTCAGAGGGGAAATTCCCCCTGAATACCGAAAAATGGCCCGGGGGGATTCGACCGCAACCCAAGATTACGAGTCCGGCGCTCTAGAACTGAGCTATTCCGCCGGGGGGGGGGGGGTGGGGGGGGGGGGGGGGGGGGGGGGAATGGGAAATGAAATTATAAATAAATTGGCCTTTTGCCTGATCCTTTGTGTTCTTGCTGCTGTGGGGGTTGTGGTTGTCCTGTGTGCATGATCCTTTGTGTGCCTGCTGTGAGGGGGTTGTTGTGTGCCCGGTCGCTTTGGTGCTGTTCTGCTGTGTAGGGGGGTGGTTGTGTGCTGATCTCCTTGTGTGTGTTAGCTGGTGGTGGTGGTTGTGTGCCTGATATTTGTGTGTCTGCTTGTATGGGGTCTTGTGTGTTATCCTTTGTGTGTCTGCTGTGGGGGGGTTGTGTGTGCCTGTTCTTTTGTGTGTCTGCTGTGTGGGTGGTTGTGTGCCTGATCCTTTGCTGTGTATGACCTGTATGGGGTTGTTGTGTGCGAGCTCCGTTGGTGTATCGGCATTTTGGGGGCGGGAGTGGTTGTCTCTCGGATCATTTGTGTGTCTGCTGTTGTGGGTTGTTTGTGTGCTTGATCCTTTGTGTGTCTGCGGTGGGGGGGTTGTGGTTGCCTGATCTTTGTGTGTTTCTGCTGTGTGTGGTGGTTGATGTGTGCTGATCCTTTGTGTTGTGTCCTGCTGTGGGGGATGTGATTGTGGGACCTGATCCTTTGTGTGTCTGCTGTGGGGGGGTTGTGTGTGCTGATCCTTTGTGTGTTGCTGTGTGGGGGGGGGGTGGTTGTGTGGCCTGTTCCTTGTGTGTGTTAGCTGAGTGGATGGTGGTTGGTGTGCTGATCCTCGTGTGTGTCTCTGCTGTGTGGGTGTTTGGTTGTGTGCCTGAGTCGTTGGTGTGTCTGCTGTGGGGGTTGTTTGTATTGTGCCTGATCCTTTGTGTGTCTGACTGTGGTGGGGTTTTGATGTGTGCATGATCCCTTTGGGTGTTGCTGTGTGGGTTGTTGCATGCCTGATCCTTTGTGTGTCTGCTGTGGGGGGGTGTTGTTGGTGCTGAATCCTTTGTGTGTCTGCTGTGTGGGGGTTTGTTGTGTGCCTGATCCTTTGTGTGTCTGCTGTGTGGGGTTGTTGATGTGCCTGATCTTTGTGTTGTCTTGCTGGGTGTGGGGGTTGTCTTGTGTGCTGATCTTTGTGTGTCTGCATTGTGTGGGGTTGTTGTTGTGCCTGATCCTTAGTGTGTCTGCCTGTGTTGGTTGGTGTGTTCCTGATCCATTTGGGTGTTTGCTGTGTGGTGGTTGTTGTTGTGTCTGTCTTGGTGTGTCTGCTCCTTGTGTTAGGGGTTGTTCGTGTGTGATCCTTTGTTGTGTCTCCTGTTGTGGGGTTGTTGTATGTGCCTGATCCTTTGTTGTTTTGTCGGCTGTGGGGGGGTTGTTGTTTCGTGCCTGATCTTTGGGTGTATGCTGTGTGTTGGATTGTTGTGTGCCTGATCCTTTGTGTGTGGTAGTGTGTGGGGGTTTGTTGTTGCTAATCCTTGGGTGTCTGCTGCTGTTCGTGGGCGTGTGGTTGTGCTGCTGATCCTTTGTGTGTCTGCTGTTGGGTTGAGGATGGTTGTTGGGCCTCGATCCTTTGTGTTTCTGCTTTGTGTGGGTTGTTGTGTTGTGCCGGGATCCTTTGTGTGTCTGCTGTGTTAGTGTGGTGGGGGTTTGTTGTGTGGCTGATCCTTTGTGTGGCTGCTTGTGTGGGTTTGTTGTGTGCTGATCTTTGTGTGTTGCTGTTTGTGGGGTTGTTTGTTTGTCTGTCAGGCAACACGGCTTGACTTGAGCTGTTTGTTCGGCGAAGGCAAATAGTTGTTCAGATGACACTTGGAAAAAAGTAAGGCGAGGGAGGAGGGTGGTTGTAGATGGGGGGTTAGGTGGGGGGGAAAGACAGAAGACACCTTCCTTCCTCCCCCCCCCCCCCCCCAACCCCCACCCCCCCCCCCCCCCCCCCCCCCCCCACCCCCCCCCCCCCCCCCCCCCCCCCCCCCCACCCCCCCCCCCCCCCCCCCACCCCCCCCCCCCCCCCCCCCCCCCCCCCCCCCCCCCCCCGCCCTACCCCCCACCCCCCCCCCCCCCCCCCCCCCCCCCCCCCCCCCCCCCCCCCCCCCCCCCCCCCCCACCAACCTCTCCGTATCTGTTTGTTGAAAGTGGGTCGCAGCGTCTCTTTCAAATTTATTGAGAGAGAGAGAGAGAGAGAGAGAGAGAGAGTGAGGAGGAGAGAGAGAGAGAGAATGAAGATGATGAACAAGGTCAAAGTTGGAGACTGGTGAGTGTCACGGACAAAAAAGGAACAAAACCGAAATCGTGGTCAGTCGCAGCCAGTTCTATTGGACTTTAAGCTCCGAATAAAACATCCTGGCGGCAGAAGTCGATTCATGCGTAGCTCAGCCAATTAAGCCAACGCGAAGGAGCTATTTTTTAGTTCTTGTGGAGACGGCAGGACAGAATGAGTGGGCTGCCGAAGTCTAAATAGGGTCTTGCCAGTCGGGAGTTTCGCTAAGTCTTGGCCAGGACTGATCAGCTATTTACTAGTCCAGTTGTCACTGTCAAGCCAGTCGTCCGCCGGCTTAATGTTAGGAAAAGGGGGAGGGGAGGAGAGGTATGGAGGTATGTGTAGTGGGGGTGTGAAACGAAGTTAATTATTTAAATGTCCCATTGTCCTCCACCAGAGAGCGTGGCGGGGTTAGATGTGACTTTCATGATTTGCATGTCCAATGAAATAGAGGGGAGGTAGGGGGGTAACCTCGGTACTACAAGGGCGGGGAAAAAAATTTTGGACCAATGGTACTCACCCTTGACACATAGGAACAGGTATAAGAAGTGAGGGAAGGAAGACACAAAGGAGATCGAAGTGAAGGACAGACAGAGAGGAGAGAGAAGTGTGAGAGTGAGAGAGGTCGGAGGAGAGAGGTAGAAGAGAGTAGGCTTGCTCTAGAGAAAAAAGCAGAGAGAGAGATGATGAGGTGGAGTTAGTGAAAGAACTGAGTTGAGCATTAGCACCATATAGAGTCTGCCAGAGGAAAGGACTAAGGAGAAGGTGTTGAGAGAGAGGACAGAGGAGTTGAGAGAGTCGTTGCTAATCGATGCAGAATAAAGGAAATAAAAAAAAAAAAAAAAAAAGATAAAAAGATTAATGGCAACTATAGGTCCATCTGATAGAGCAGACTAGATGAGAGAGGAGTGTGCAATGCGTTAATGCAGGAAGAAATGAAGCGTGAAACAGATCATGTTGTTTATGGTTAGTCACCTGTCCAAACTCGAAACCGGGAGTGTGGTGTTCGACTTCATACCTGGCAAGCGCCACTCTTTCATTCCGGGCCAACGCCAGTAGTAACCTGACCCGGGCCAGCAGCAGTCTTTACCTGGACCAGTTTGAAAGCAGTTAAACTTGACCAGTGCCAGAGGTTCCAAGCGGACAGTGCCAGCAGTTGTGTTTTGATGGTTTGTTTTGTGGTAAGTGGGACTTGTGAAAAGAAAAAAAAAAAAGAAGAGGTAAGGAAAGACAGTGATTGTAAAGTTTAAGATCACTGGCCAGGTAAGTAGAACATCTTTTGTACCGGCGGAGTTGGGTTGTTGGGTTAGTTTTGATGATGTAGAATAAAATGTTTTTGTGAGAGTTCAAGAAAATAGAGAGTAAGTTTTATTTTGTTTGCTCCATGCGCATTGTTGTTTTCTATGATTATGTGTAGTAAAGTTATAGACTTTACTAGTGGTTTGATTTGACGAAAGCATGATATATGAATGACGATGGTAAGCTAGATGTGAGTGTGTTTTGGGCTGATGCGCTAGTCCTTCATATGACAATACCCCGGGTTGAACAATTTATTGGGAGCCTTTTGCCAGGATTATTCTGGCCATTTATTATAAATTGTTCAACTTTCTCAGAGAAGGAGCTGGGTGGGATTAAGTATTGTAATCCTTAGACAAGGTATGTGTCTACTGTTGTTTCCAAGAGAGTTAATTACTAGGCTTGGCATTGCTTCCTAGTTAGTTAAACAACTAGGTTGGCAATTTCAGACCCAGCAGAGTAATTATTTCGCCAAGATTGCCTATAATTTCGCTGTCATAGTTGGGGTCAGGCACTAGGCGTTCTTATAAAAACGAATTAGTTGTCCAAAGCTAATATTATCATTCATTAGGATTGTGCTATTTCGTCACTCGTGTCGGTAACAACAGTGTGGCTGTCGTAGTTGTAAAATCTTGTTCAAAAAAAAAAAAAAAAAATGAGATATATTGGGGAACGAGAAGAACAACCTATTGAAAACAACTCGGTGAGCATCGCTCGGGATTTAGGTACTCGGGGAGAAGAGTTTGCGAGCATTCGTTGGATTGTGAAAAACCAACAAAAGATGGAAAAAGAGTGATTAGCGATGCGGAAAGACGCCGTGTCGGCAGTTAGCAATAGCAGAGCGGAAAAGATTAAAGCTCGCGGACGCAGAAACAGAATGAATAAGGCAGGAAAACGAAAGATTAAGGATTCAGGGCTAAACGATATTCAGGCAAGGGAAACGCTGGAAACAGAAGATTAAGCAGGTAACAGAAGGAAACAGAAAGATTAGGATTCAATTGGGAGTTAGAGAAAAGTTGAGTGAACACAGAGGGAGCCACTGTTGATGGTTGTAAGTCTTACAGTGACCCTGTGCGCAGTTATGCCCCGACAAAGTTGCCCAAAAATTCTCTGAAGGATCAGATTCGATTGATGCGTACATCAGTCCGTTTTGACAGTTTGCTATAGTCAGGTTGGCCTTCAGAGAATTGGGCAGTCATTTTGTCAGAGCTATTGACAGGGTAAGGCATTACAGATTTTCACTGATTACCAGAGACCAACAATCTGATGTTGGTCTGCTGTGAAGGAAGTCTTAGATTGAAGGAGATTTGACCTCTCAGGGAGGGGTTCAGACAGAAGTTTCGATCAGATAGATTACAAGAGGTGAACGTACACTCAGTGTGGTGCAAGTTTAGATCACTATTTGAGAAATTGGTTAGAGTTGAGTGGACGAGGAATGTGAGTTCGCTGAGTTGAAAGAGATTGTTTCTGAAAGAACAGATTTTGTAGGTTGCGGCCCTGAGTTAACTATACATTTGACAAGAGAGACAGCAGAGGACAGCAGGGGAGTTGCAGAAGTAGTCAGAGGTGTACAGGGAGGCACGTTTGAGCACTTAGGTGCAGGGAGAAGAAACAAGGTGCCAGGCACAGGTGAGGAAGAGTGCAAGGAGAATAGTGGGAGTCTTTCTGCTAAGTAGGCAAAAACCAATAGGTGGGGCACAGAAAGAAAAAAGGGGGACAATGGACAATAGGTGTTTATTGGTCACAAAAGGGAAATGTGGCGAGGGATTTTTACAGGAGGTTCCAGAAGGCAGCAGCCTTGCAAGAGGTTGATCAGGTCGCCAGGGGGAGGAAACGAACTGGCAGTGGAACCAAAAAAGGATCCAATATGAAGAGGGCGAGTGTGGGCCTATGGCTCGTGCTGGACAGCAGTCCGTGTCTGGGTAGGAGGGAACTAGGCTGTGAGTGGCCTCATTACCAGTGGAAGAAGGGTGGATTGGCCAGAAGAGGGTGAATGTGTTACGGGACACTGGTTGTTCATGTGGTGTAGTAAGAACACGTGGTCGAGGAAGGGGATTTGACAGGGCAAATCCAGACCTGTACTTCTAATCGATGGCACTGTGAGGGAAGGTCCCAGTTACTAAGATAGATTAGAAGTCGTACCCCTGACTTCTCAGGCGGTTGTCTGCGACTGGTTGATGGAGGAACCCCCTTTATGATTTGATCATTGAAATTTTCCAGGTGCAAGGGATCCAGGGGATCTGAGTTGTTGACTGTACAGGGGCTGCAGTTCAAAACATGGAGCAAAGAAGGCGGAAAGGTTGATAAACCGTTAGATTGTTCCAGCAAGGAAGTCAGGCATAGATCGTGTCGCTCCTGATGAGTTTAGGGCCAGCGCAGGAACAAGACCCTTCGCTCGTGAAGTCGTGGAGTTGGCAAGAGGTGGAGAGAAACTGGTGGTTTAGAGGAGGTGAGACAGGAATTTCTGAGTGATGAAATGCGGCGTTGTTGTACGAGTGTTCAACCAAGGGGAAGACAGGTAGGTGACAACTCAGATAGAGGTTCCAGAATGTTATCGTGACACTGTCTGTCAGTGGGTCATCGGAGGGGGGTTGGGTCCGCCTCATGGGGGTCATCTCGGCACGGCAAAAACAGCTGAGAAATTCTTTGATGATTTTCATTGGCAGGGGCAATGGCAGACATTTAAAGCGGTTCTGGATGTCTGTGATGTGTGTCAAAGGGTCAGCACAAGAGGGGTTGAAGAGGGAGCGCCTCGCCTCCCTTAAACAGCCCCTTTAATTGACACACCATTTCAGGAGAGTGGCATGTTGATCTGAATGGCCCATCTCGCCTGTTCAAAGGTGGGCTGAGGTATGAGACATGTAAGGTGGCAAGGGAAAGTTTGCAGGAAGGCTAGGGGTCGTGCAGAAAGAAGCAATATGACAGGAAGGTTGAGGAAGCAATCCATCAAGGTGGGAGATCAAGTCTGTTATGCTTCCTCGGATCACAACAAGCTTGCTGATGATTGGAAAGGAACATTCACCATCAGTGAAAAAGCGTTAGATCAGGATTTACGAATTGATGTGATGGGAGGAAACCAAAACTTTCATGCGAATTTGCTCGCAAATATATTCAGCGTTGTGACTCTGCACATTAGGAACTGCAGCCCTAAGGTTATCGAGTTCAGTACATCCCAGTCGACAGATGTAGGAGCTGACTATTTAAGCCGGGTAGTCTAGGCAAGCAGCCAACTCAGAGGAAATCGTCATATCGGGGTGCATAGCTACTTTGTTAATAATTGTGTTGATTACAGTTATGTGAGTGGGATATGGGTTCATACATTTGGCTATGGTTCATTTTTCTTTGTGAGACTTGTTCATGTAAATGTTTTAGAGTGATGCTTGGAAACATACAGGTCGCTTAGTGTAAGTTTGTACTATTTGCGTTAAGTGAGGATGGAGATTCCTCGTGAGGTGGTAACGTTGGATCGTGATCATAATAGATTGTGCTTTCATAGTAGTTTGTGAATGAGAAGAGGTGGCAAATCCGCAGGTAGGGGAATTGAATAGGTGCGCACAGAGTTGATTAGAAAGTGAGCTGAAATAAGGCAAAAGCGCCACATCAATGATAACCCATTGGGGTGTATCACTATGATATTTGCTTATATTTTGTAAAACCGTTTGTTTGGTAAATTATTTTGCAAAAACCTTGCACGTGTAGCTGTGGTGTCAGCAAATTCGGTTGTTGTTTTTTTTTGTTACCGTTGTTTTGAGACAATGCTGAGCATAGTCTTTTGCAGGGGGAAAGTGTCCACTGTCAAAAAAAGGAGGAAAAACCGAAATCGTGGTCAGTCGCCAGCCAGTTCAATGGACCTTTATGCTCGAACTCAAACATCCTGGCGCAGGCAGACGACTCTCATATCGCGCTCCAAGGCAATCAGCACACATTACAGCATCACACCGACGCCATCGGCAAGGCTCATTTCTTAGCTTCTCTTGCTTGAGATCGTCTGACCAGGCACCTGAGCTGCCCGCCCTGACCGACGTCTCAATAGGTTGGCCAAGACGGATCGCTACTACCTAGGCCTTAACCTGAATCCATCTCAATTCCCCACATACCCAGATATCCACAGCTCAAGCCCAGCACGTCACCGGCTTAATGTAGGAAAGGGGGAGGTTAATGTGAATAGGGGGTTTGAAAACGAAGTTATTAATTAAATGACCCATTGTAACCACGGAGAGCGAGGGCCGGTTAGATGTGACTTTCATGATTTGCATTGTCCAGAAGTGTGAAAATAGGGGGAGGTAACCCTCGGTACAAGGCGGGAAATCGCTTCTGGACCAATGGTACTCACCTTTGACACATAGGAAACAGGCAAGAAAGTGAGGGAAGAAGAACAATGGGGAAGAAACAGAAAGGACAGACAGAGAGAGCGAGAGAGAGAGGTTCGTGAGAGAATAGGGCTCTATGCTCGAGAGAAAAGCAGAGAGATGAGAGGAGGAGTGAAGAGAACCGAGTTGAAAGCTTTAGCACCATATTGAGTCTGCAGAGGAAGGTCTAAGGAGAATGTGTTTTGAGGAGTAGAGAGTTGCTAATCGATGAAGAAAAAAGAAAAAAAGAAAAAGGAATAAAAGGCAACTATGTCCATTGATAGAGCTGACTAGAAGAGAGAGAGAGTGCAATGCGTTTATGAGGAAGTAAGAAGGAGAACAGATCAATGGTCTGTATGGTAGTCCACTGTCCGACTCGAACCGGGGTTCGACTTCATTCCTGGCCAGCGCCAAGTTCATCAGGCCAACGCCAGTAAACCTGACCAGTTGCCGGCAGTATTACATGACCAGTGCCAGCAGTCCAACTTGACAGTGCAGCGGTCCAAGCTGACCAGTGCCAGCAGTTGTTGTTGTGATGGGGTTTGTGAAAGTGACAAGTGAAAAGAAAAAAAAAAAGGAAGAAAAGGAAAAGACAGTGATCGTAAATAGATTTAAGGATCTCCTGGCCAGGTAAAGTAGAACATCTATTTGTACCCGGGTTGTTTTGATGATTTAGATAAATGGTTTTGTGATGTTCAAGGAAAGAGAGAGTGTTTTATTTTGTTTGACTACCATGCGCATGATGTTTCTATGATTATGTGTTGTAAGTATTTGATTTACTCTTAAGTGGTTTGTTTTGACGCATGC
>CM031616.1:48704864-48722364 GCA_018398815.1 Conus ventricosus | reverse complement strand
TCCTCGATTAAAGAGGCAGTCTGCTGCTTTGGAAAGAGTACAAAGAAGAGCAACAAAGCTTGTAAAGAATATACAAAATCTTCCCTATGAAGGTAGGTTAAAAGCTCTTGGACTGCCTACCCTAAAAACAAGACGAGTGAGGGGCGATTTGATCCAAGTCTATAAAATATTTAATTGTGTGGACAATATTCCTATTTCAAAATTTTTTACTACATCAAGAGTTGTATTACCAGAAATAGTGTGGATAAAATTTATCATGAATATTATCGCACTAACCTAAGGAAATTTTCTTTTAGTAACAGAGTAACAAATCTTTGGAATAAATTAACCCTAACATTAAACGTGCACAAAATACTAACCGTTTCAAAAGCTCTATCGATGCTAGTGTATTACTGAAGACTATTTATTTTGACTATGATAAATAAAGGCTTGAGCGAGTTAAAGACCTGACCGTGTGAAGACAGATAACACATAGAAGGGACATGTAAAGCCAGTTCTGGCTAAAATTGCTAAAGGCAATTGTCCCTACAAACCTAAACCTAAACCTAAACCAGTGTAACAAAGTGACATCACTGTCACCGTGTGGGTTTTATCCGAACTTTCCACTTGAACTTGCTTCAAGCATGCCTGAGGTACTAAGACACAGACAAAAAACCCTTATCGGCCGTTGCCTTGCGCAAGATTGTAACGGCAGTGTTATGGTTTGAAAGTAAAAGTCGGTTGACAAGCGAGCGACAATGTGAGATAACCGATATAGCTTAACTTAACCGAGATAATGTGTGCACTTCCAATGAGCTAAGCTACCACCAGCTGATCATGGCCCCATCACGCAAGGTCAAGGCTGCGAGAGCCGGCAGGCTGTCCTGAAGCCATTTTGAATTACGACTTTTTATGTGAAATACTTGTGATTTAATACTCCGGTCAACTTGATCTAGTACAATTTCAAGCTTTTGAGTGGAAAGGAACCGAGTTAATCGACTTTTTACTCGAAATTGTTGAAAAACTGTGTTGATGTGTGACACACAAAAGGCTTTGTTTCATTGGACGACCTTGGTGACCTTGTGTGTTAGCATACATTGACTGGATTGCTCGACCTCCGCGTCTGATTGATTCTTCTTCTTGTGACAAAGTGAGGTCATCGCCGCCTACTTTGCAACGAAAAATAGGTTTAGCGTCAGCGTTTTCTCTTTGTTTTTTATTTCGTCGTTAACAACAACGAAAAAGCAGGGACATTGTGCACGCACATCCATGCGGTGGGTTAGAGTGGACGTGTGAAGGCACTTCGGCTTTTATTCACGTTTTGTTCCTGGTGAAACATTGGAGTTCACACAATAATAAATGGTCGATTGCATGTGTTTTGTATGGAGTTGTGGTGACGAGTAACAGACTTGTATGTCAATGCTCAATAAACTTCACTTGAATTTTATTGTTACCAAGTTTATGAGTGTACACAAAAACGAACAGATGACTGCGCACGTTTCGGATGAGGCTATGGAGACAAGTATGTAGGCTTAGGCTATAGGCGGCAATGCTTATTGAACTTTAATTAATTCCGGTGTTAAAAACGAAGGCTATGAATGATCTAAGTTTCTGAAGTAAAAATGCTTCACAGGCTGTTGGCAAACTTGCATAACAGTGACTGCTGTTCACACTTACAGACATTATATGCTCTTCATGCCACGCTTGCAAAGCGTACACATGAGAATTCATGTACTCATGAAAATGTTTTTAAAAATAAAAGGATGCTTTTGATATCAACATCACACAAGAAAGCACATTAGTAACCAATCAAGTTTAGTGCTATCCCTATGGTTTAGAATAGTTCATTACTCTGCATTGCACACTAATGAAAAGAAACAGAGCATTCAGTTTAGAACAAATCCAAGGGGCGGTGCTTGATTGAGAGAGAGCCTAGATTTTCTTCTTGCACCACCATGATTAGTTTTCCTAAATCCTTTGAACATGATATTTTAGGCTGCGACACATGCAGCGATGCTTGCGGGCTTTCGGTTTGAATTTTGTCAGAATTCAGCACCGATTTGACATAGCTTCCAGATGCATATATGTCTGTGCTGGGAATTGAGGTCTTTATGAAATCATGATGTTTTTTTCCAGACTTGATTCAAGATGCTGGACAACGAAGTTCACCACAAGAGCAACAACAACGTTCAGGTGATGAACAGGCCAAGCTCCATGATGGTGAATCCTTTTCCCGAGATGTGCCCCTCGGCCGCTGTGCCCGTCCCGGACACACCGAAGGAGGGCATTGTTGTCAAGGTAAATGTCGGAATTGTTAGCAGCACTGCGATTATGAAGTCTTGAATATCGGGTTTAGAGAATGCAGTATAGTTGGTAAAGTCTGCATCCTTAGTAGTTTCTCCTACAAAACTTTTTTTCTTCCAAGTGTTTGTCATTGTATGAAAGATGTTGTTGTATATTATGGGTTATAAGATTAAAAAAAAAAGATTGGTACATCCCCAATCCCACTAGTAAAACCCCTTTTATCTTGCACTAACACCCCCCAGCCCCTGCCACCCCACTCAATTTTAGATGCTGTTTTTCATTAGTCGGAAGAAGACTTCTTTTTTTTTTTCTATCTGTAAAAGTGTTACCTTCCAGCTCGAATTTTTTTTTTTTTTTTGGTTTTGTTTTATTTTTACTATGTCTGAAACTATATAGCAACCATTTCTATTCCTTCTCCAGGAGTATTCCTTCTCCAGGAGTATACTCTTTTCCCCTCCCTTGTCCATATGTTTAAACAGTATAGCTCACCTTTGCTTTACTCTCATGTTTCAGATCGCGTATGTGGGTGCTTGTTTCTCGGAAGGCCGCCTGCAGAGAAGACGTATCCGTGCTCGTTTCCCAGGTATTGGACAAATTGATTGTATTGAGGCAGCGCTCTTTCTCGTCAGATGCCTGGCATGATATGATATAGGGGTTCACAGTTTGGTGTTTGGACTGGTTATTGATAGTAAAAATAACTCATTGCTAAACCATACAAATGGTTTTCTTGATAAATCGTAGTAGGGAAAATTTATTTCTGTATTTTGTTTTGGTATTTGTTGACAAAATTGCACAGAAAATTTGACAGCTGAAAGAGGAAATGGTTTTAACATATTTACAAAAAAATGTGCTAAAATAAATGTGAGGGGTCAGCATGAACAAAAATTATACACCTCTGATCATGAGATGACTCTTAAGTGGGAAAAAAAAAGTGTTTATGTATAGTGCCTTTTACCCTTGTTCAGTTGTTTTTGCTGCTGCTGTTGACCATTGGTTGTGTGTGTGTGTTAAAGGTTTAGGTTTGTAATTTCACAGTTGTTATAAAACCTGAATCGATTGGTAACTGTTGGTAATAAAAGGGCATTCTGTCAGGATTGATGGAGCAGAACATCATTTAATGATCAGTAGGATACAGGTAGCATCAGTTGAATTGAAATGGAGTTTTTCTTAAAAAATATTTTTAAAAAGCCAGATACTTTTAGTGCTTGGCATAAGCTGGAGGTTTGTGACAGGTATGGAGGTGGCTGGTATCGTTCACGCTGTTGGTGACTCTGTTCCCAATGGCAACTTCGCACCTGGGACAAGGTGGTACTGTTCCCTGATGAACAGCTGTCCAACAGCGGCTTTGCCGAGTACCTGGCCGTCAAGGACACGCGTCGGGTCATGCAGGTGCCCCAAGACTTTCCTCTGGAGGTGGCAACCATGTTGCCAGGAGGTGCTCTCACAGCCTACGCCGCTCTGCTGGCAGCCAGACCCCACGTGGAAAAGCTGCAGCAAGTGAAATGTAAGTGCTGGTGGTGCACAAAGTGTTGGGGTCGTTGACTTTTTTGCCCCATGTGTGCATGTTTGAGCAAGTCGTGTGTTTTTAATGTATCGATACAGATGGAGAGATTAACTCAATGGACAACTACTAGAAATGATCTTGCCATTATCTCGTAAGGTAATATTTCCACCACAAGTTTACAGTGAACAGACGTGCACTGAATAACCAAAGCATATAAATGATTGATTACTTTGAAATGAAATAGAAGAAATTGTGTAACACACACACACACACACACACACACACCTCTGAAGAAAAACCTTGAAAAGCAATTAGAGAGGGTTTTTCTTTTCTGTGTTGCAGCCTGCGTGAATGTCCTGGTTGTCGGCGGAGGAGGCCTTGGTCTCTGGACAATCCGATTGGCTCAGCTGGTCCTCGCTTCCATGTATAGTGGGGTCAGACTGTACGTTGCCGACAGCTCCATTGACAAGCTGCTGACAGCCAGGATCACGGCTGTTACGACATTGTCCATTGGAACGAGGAAGACCACGAAGAATACATCGTGGAGCGGACAGTCGATACCTGCAGGGGAGGGGTGGATGTCATCATCGACTTCATCAGCAGCCCCAGAACCATACAGAGGTCCTTGAAAGTTCTGAACCGAGTGAGTATTGACTCTGCCGTCTCCGGTTTTATCTTGATCGATTTTGAATGTGAATTTGGTATATTGCGAAGGCCAGGCGTTGTTGATGTTTTTGTTTTGTTTTTAAAGTTAATTTTATTGCATTTATAGTCTTAGTATTGCTTTTAAGTTACATTGTGTGCCTTAGTTCTCTTGAAAAAGAAGGAAGAAAATGTAATGTGTGCGATAAAACTGAAAAGGATTGTAGTTGATATAAGAGAAAAAAAAAGACTAGTGCAGTTGATAGTTGTAATCGATGTATGCTTTCTGTTAATAGTAAGTGATATTTTTTCGTTTCCTGTTTTCCATTTTGATGCATGTGTGTTAGTAATGAATATACCAGTGTATGTGTTGTCTATGTGGATGCTGTGTGACCTGTTGCCCTTTGCCCTTTGCCAGTGCTGACTAACCCAGGTCTAACAGTCTCTGTCTCTGTACCTGGTCACTCAGGAGGGAATGATACTGGTCGGGGGCAGCTCTGTGAGCGACGTCAACATCTCCCTCAACACGCTGGCCTCCAAACAGCAGAGCATTGTGGGTATCCCCCAGGGAAACATGAACCAGCTGCGAGACCTCGTCACCTTTATTGCAGGAGGAAAGGTAAGAAGTCTGCCTTTTTCATGCCTTTTTTTCTTTCTTTTTTTTTCTTTTTTTTTTAATCTATTTACTTATTCTTTCTTTTGTTTTGTTGTGAGCTTTTTTCCCAATGTTTTTTTTTTTTTTTCATTTTATTCCTCCATATTATAATCCTGTTTGCTTGAACTTTTCATGAATATTGTGAAGAGGAAGTTTACTCATCACTGCTTAGATATGATTTTCTTTTTTCATTCACCAGTTAATAAAACCAATTGCTGATTGAAACTGATAATGACTAACCTTTGGACATTTGTAAAATGGATCAGTTTGACTTGCACCAACTTTTTAGTTGTTGTTTTTATAGTGGTGTTCTAAATAGATTGAAGTGAAAAAAAATTGAACCTGTTGACTATGAATAAGCTCAGCTTTGATGTATCTTTTTCTTTGACGTTATAATTTTCTGTATGTTTGACTCTAGTTGAATTATAACATTCTCAGAAGTTACGGTAAAAGTAAGGAATTGTCTTCCTGTGCTGTACAAAAGGGAAAGTATAGGAGATGCAGCAAGAAAGGAAATCTTAAAGAACTCAGGCAGAGGCAGTGATGAGAGTTAAGCAGACAGACCATGAAACTTACAGGGCTCCTAATCTGTGAGGTAGAGGTAATTTGGTTTTGAGATACAATTAACAAGATGGCGAATGTTAATTTTGGGGGGAACGTGCTGTGTGTACGTGATAGAAATGCTAACTTTTTTGCGACATACTGTGTATGTGATAGAACTAATCCTAATTATCCAACTTTCCATCTGTGCTTTTCACTTATGCAGTCAAATTTTTTGTGTGTTGCAGCTGAGTCCACCATGCTATGCCGTGTTCCCCATCGAAGACATGAGCCAGGTGTTCGACGATCTCTGCGAGTGCCGAATCACAGGCCGCGCCGTCTTCCGACTGGGCCACTCGGCGACGGTCACAGATAACTAATGAATAGACTTGTAATCTGAGTGACTTGTAACATATTGTGTCATTCTTCTAGTCCTGCACATGTTTGTGATGGACCTGAAGCAATTCCAACGAACTACAACCAAATGGCGATACACCAGCTGCATAGCTGTGATCAGCTCTACACTGGTCGGCGTAGGCGTTTAGAGCAACGCCAACGGGACTGGGTGCAGGGAGAGAGGAATGCTGAAGACTTGGAAATTCCAAAGTGATCAAAACCAGCTGATACTGACAAGAATGGCACACTGTCGGAGTGGAACTGATTTTCTTCGATTCGCTTCATTTCCATGTCTTTTCAGCACAAGCCTGTAGAATCCTGAGCTGTGTTTTGGCAAAGCCGATGAAGAGGTTGGTGCTGCAGAGCAGTTGAAGATGGTTGCAGTGAAAGCAGAGCGAACAAACCTTGGCTAAAGTGAATGTCTCTTTGCTCAGACCAGAGAACTCTTGTCCGATTCCAAAATCAAAAGGGAGATGAGTCGCTTTTATATTTCTAGAATAAGCCCCCGCCCTCTTTTTTTTTTTTTTTTTTTTTAATCCAAAGGGAAATATTTGAACCTGCACTAGGATTAAGCAATTTAAAGATGTGGCCATTTAACGTTATTTTTGCGAAGTTCAGCCATTATTTTCCAGTTACAGGTTCTTCATATTCCAAAACTGTGTAGGAGGGTGCTAATAAGGCATCATCGGAAATGGCGAACAAGATCTTGGCTTTTGTTGTAACCTGGTGTCGAACATTATCTTCAAAAGATCATTTAGATTAGTTGCTGAAGTTTCGTTCAAATGACTGTTCCAGGAAGGTTTAATTACAAAGAAAAACGAGCAGAGTTTATTAAGAAGACATGCAGAGTTTGTTAAGAAGACGTGCTGAGTTCAGCATTAGATGCACAAGTAAAACTTAAAACAGCCTGGCTTTCAGAGACGAGATTCGTCACATTAGCTTCGCTGTGAAAACTGGTCCGTGTCCAAAGAGGTTAATCTTGCCATGTTTTGCATTACTTGCCCTCAGCTGGTATGCTGTCTTGGGCTTCAACTTCAGCTTATCTGTGATGGTGTGGCAGTAATGTGGAGAGAATGGGTGCATGGGGGGGGGGGGGGGGGGGGGGGGGGGGGGGGGCCGTGTGGTTCTCACGACAGAAGAGAGTGACGATGTGTGGGTCCTGCATGTGGTGCGAGGCCAGACAAGGTGACCTGCTTAGGACTGACATGGCAACTGCAGGGGTGGGATTTTTCCGCGGATCCCGGTAGATCCTTGTTCATTCCGCGTAACAGCGTGTCAGTTCCGCGGAAGCAATCTGTGATTCTCATTCATGTCTTCAAAAACATCCGGTTCATTTATCCACAAACTGTTCGACATTCTTAAACGGCTTGGATTCGCAGTTAACTTGGTAACTTTCTCCTTCCGGTTTTGCGATCTTCAAAATGGCGACATGTCGAAGAGACGTGTTTCACGCGGAGAAAATGTTTTCCTGCGACAGTTCTTTGAAGAACAAGTGGAAGTGGGACTGGTTGAAGAGTAAGGTGGATGATGAAGAAGTGATAGGCCAGTTCATAGCCAAATTTTAATGCCTGTGGCCTTGCTTACTGCAATCTTTGCCGAGTGCAAATAAATTACAGTTCACGCGGAAAAGTTGCTTTGGTGGATCACATTAAAAGCAACAAGCACAAGACAGCTCTGGATCAGCGGACAAACTTAATGCAAGATGTCCAGCTCCACACTTGCATTAATTTGTGTGCCATTAGGTTGAAAAAGGAACTCCTTCTATCTACACTTGGTCCAAGTTGTTAAAGATAGTAAGTATTAGTATAGTTGATTTTTATAGCTTTTTGTGTTTAAAAAAAAAAAGGTAAACAAGTGGGGTAACGTTTGCTCCCATAAGAAAACCTGACAGGAGTACTTTTATTCAAGACTGGCACAGCCATTTAAACTTGAGTAAAGTCGGACAAATACATAGAAATCTGATAGGGGGGGGGGGGGGGGGGACAAGCGCAGGCCAACAACTTAGCTGTCCTCATAATAATGACTTGGCAAAGATTTGGACTTAAGGAGGGGGCAGTTTGAAGATGGAGAAACTGGGAACATGAAATTAAGAAAATATATTACAGATAATATGAAACTCTTCAGCAGCTGCATAAGGGAATCATCGCAATCCTTTTGAAGGCAGATATATTTGCCTTTTTTATACAAATATATCTGCCTTCAAAAGGGATTGCATTGGTTCCCTTGTGCAGCTACTGAAGAGTTTTCATATCTGTAATATATTTCTTAATCTTTCAATGTTCCCAGTTTCTCCATCTTCGAACTGCCCCCTCCTTAAGTCCAAATCTTTGCCAAGTCATTATTGTGAGGACAAATCAGTTGTTGGCCTGCGCTTGTTTTTTTCCCCACCATTAGATTGTTCGTCTATGTATTTGTCTGACTTTATTCAAGTTTAAAAGGCTACGACTGTCTTGAATAAAAGTTACTCTGTGTCAGGTTTTCTTATGGGAGCAACGTTACCCCACTTGTTTACTGTTATTGTTTATATGTTCCCTGCCTCATTTCATTTCCAATTTAAAAAAAAAAAAATATATTGGTTTTTTGCTTTAAAATTTGTTAATTTCAGTCTCAAAATGCACCAGATTGCACAGAATTGAATGTAGCAACCCAAAATTTTCCGGGGGGGGCATGCCCCGGACCCCCTAGACTGTTTCCTCTTTTTTCCTTATGGAGAGTCCCACCCCTGCAACTGTGGGAATGCGCGCCTGTGGAAAATGCTCATAGGTTGACATAAGTTAGAATGTGTCGCAGATGATCAAATAGGGATGTGATGGCAGAAGCTTGAAAGTATGGAAAGATGGAGAATTGACGTGGTTGTCTGCAAAGGTTAGAACAGTGGTGTGAATGATAAACAGTGTTGTAGTAAACAAAAAAGGGGAGAGGAGGGAGAGGGGAAGTGTTGAACATGGTGAATGTTTGTACACTGTACTGTTATACAATTTTTTATTTTAAAAAATTTTGAGTTGCTGAAATGTTGTTCTAGCTTTGGCAGTGCGCAAGAATTTAGGTAAATGGTCTATAAACAAGGGAATGTGTGTGTGTACATATGAGGCCCTCGTATTCCATACGAGAGTGTTCTAAAAATGGGGAAATTTGTACATTGCGGTAGTTCAGATTGTGAGTGATTTCGAGTTGTGGAAAAATGTTTGCTTCTGCTCTTTGGTAATGTGGAAGTAAATGAGGGAATGATGTAGAAACAAAAGACATGAGAGTGTGTATGAGGGCGTTTGTACAAACATGTGAGAACAGAGGGGTGCGAAAAACTGTGTAGGAAACCCTGTTTTTGCATTATGCAAGAGAGAACAGAGTGAATGACATGTGTGAATACCCTTTTCATTGACCAACTACAAATGGGGCTGAGGTGTGTTTCCAGGATAGTACATGATGTGTTTGAAAAAGGCTAAAGGATCGTGGAATACTGGATATGAAGGTGTGGTTTGCAAAAGCATTGGTTTTGTGTTCATTCCCTTGTGAATAGTACTTCTGTACTTCTGTGACCATTTGTGTGTGTTTTGTGTGTGTGTTTGGTTGCATGGAGTGAGTTTGCCAAATTTTTTCATTAATTAAACGTGGTCAAGTGCTGCCCAAGTATTGGTCAAATGTCCACTCAAACTGTCGTTACTCATTTGTATTTAATCATTTATTTATTTAGTTTGTATCTAAGAGGCCCCCAGTAAATCCAAAACGCGATGGAAAAGGACAACATGAAAGAATCAATCGGAAATAGTGCATTTTTTGCAGGTTCAGGGGTGTTTCTGTTCTCGAGGTACAGGAACTTCTCCCTTTAGAGGTGAATTATCCCGGAGCAAATCTTTCATACTATAATGACAGCAGATGGAAGTTAAACATGGAACTACTACCTGCCCACATTTGTTTTTTTGTTGTTTTTTCTCTTGTTTATGTTTTTCCTTCACCATCTGTTTTCTTCAGTTGAAGATTGAGGCTTGTTACTTTAATGTTTTTTTGCATTTGTTTGGGAACTTGTATGAACACTTGTATTCAATCCCTTTTGAGGGAAAAGTGTGTTTACAGCATTGTGAACATGTCTTCGAAGTCTCGCAGAGGACTGTCAAGTCATAAATTAAATGCCCCGTTAACTTTTTTGTTATCTTTTTTTTTCTTTTTTTTTCTTTAGGTGGAGCTTGGTTGGGGAAAGTGTGAGAAGTTATGTGAATGTGTTTTGATTGTTGTGTTTGTCATTTTAGTCATTTTATGAGATCTGATCTCTCCAGTTGGCATCATTCATGAAACTTTGCAAAACCAGCATGGAATTGATTTATGATCATGTCGGGTGCAAGATGTATATTATCATGTACATAAATATATATAGATCTGTGCATTTCCAAGAGAAAATGCTTTATGTGTTATCACTTTTTTAATGGATGAAAAAAAATCAAACTGGAAGAAATAAAAAGAAATTGAAATGAGAAATGGTTGACTTTAACAAATTGGTGGATTGACTGATTGATGGTGACTGATTGATGGTGACTGATTGATTGACTGATTGATGGTGACTGATCGCACTGTCTGCCTTTTCCTTTTCTGTCATCCTTGCACGTTGGAAGGAGGAGGGAGTACAAAATGAATAGAATGTTCATGCTTACAAGCACTTGTACACTTGCACTCTCTCGGAGTCCACTAGCTGTTTATGCACAGCGCAGTAAGTTGGGGGGGGGGGGGGGGGGGGGGGGTATAAACACCATCCATGTGAAACCACATATGAAAACACTCCAAAGCACGCACATGCACACATACCTGAAGGTGATAGGGGACTATCTTGTCTTCTTTTTTTCCTTCAAAGCTGTTAAAGTTGTATTAAAGGTGTTTAAAAGATTAGGGAATCCTGCTCTGAAACATTGTTGCACACCTCTCTTTCTCTCTCTCTCTTTCTCTCCTCCCCCTTTAAAAACAACACACACTCGCACATACACATACGCCTGCGTGTGTGTGCATATGAAAATATATATATAAATATAGTGTATGTGATTGAAAATCGGTCCGTCTATGATATGAGAGATGTGAAAGACAATGTAATTATGTTTTTTCCAACACGTGTAGGTAAAAAAAATAATTATCTTTATGGGTCGCTGACATTGCAAACTCCCGTCACTGTTGACCAAATTATTTTGCAATTACACTGTTCATATGAAATACATTGCAAGCTAACACTGCAGTCTATTCTAATTTTCCTCGTTTACTTCGGAATTCATCCCAGCCTTGAAACGCATAAATTTCAACTTTATTTAAAGAAACAAAGTAGTCGCCAAATGGGAATCGTACACATCTCTGGCAGTGCAAGGGCGACAACTCTGATCAGGCAAGCGAACGCACCAAAGTATTGCACACTCGTGTTCTCATCGTTCATATGAAAATTGTTTAATCCAAAGGCCCCTGAAAGCTAGCAGCGAAGATGGTATCAAACACCGTGAACAAAACACCACACACAAAATAGAAAACAAAAACCAACCAAAGAACTCTGCAAACAACGCGATTAATCTGTTTTTACCACCCGGGCGGAAAGCTCATTGGAGAGCGCCCGACCGTGATCCTGGGGTTAGGGTCGAATTGGTACAGGGATTTTTCCCTCGGTTAATTGGTTCTGACTCCATTCCCCCATACATCCTCGAATGAGACTATAAAACCGAGGTTCACGTTTTGAACGTTGCACAACATCTTGCAAACACGTAAAATCCCATCAACACCAACTATTCGAAGAAACCGAGTTTTGGCCTTTGGTATGGTTGACACCTAACTGCATGCAACCTTCCCCCAGCTTGGAGTATGGCGGGCTGCGCTTAAGTGCGGGGATAAAAAACGTCATAACACACGCAAGCGTGCAGAAACTTCAACTCGATGAAGTGACATTCTATAACGAAGAAAAGGAATTCAGTATAGGGTCGCTGTGTTTATTTACAGCGACCGAATCTCCCCCTTTGACGACGTTTTCTTAAAATACCCCCAGTCCACTCGTGGATAGGCTACTGAGAACGGTCACATATCTGTTTTTTTCAAATCCGATCACCCAGACGAGATAGCGAAAATTAGCACATCACAAATCTCAACTGCTGACGTGTAAACAAGGAAGAAAGAGAACCGGTAGCACGCAGACTGCCTTGTGTAAACTGTGAGATTTCTGGGTGTATTGTGATTGCTCTAAAACCATAAATAAGCTGTTAACTATCCCAGACAGATAATGCGTGTTTAGACTGCCTCTTAAACCATACAAGCTGTTAACCATCGCCCGACAGACATTGCGTATTTATGGCGTTAGAGATGAAACCGTAATAAGAAAATCCGAGGGGCGTCTCCTTACTCTTAATTGTGGTGATATCAGTAAATTCAGCCAGAACTTTACTAACATATACCCGTCTCCCTCCGCAAGCATGAGTTCATTTCAGTTCATTGTCCATTAAGAGTCCGACCACGGGGGAGATATTGATTTTAACGTCCTCATAGCGAAAGCTAATTAGGACATGTCTTTCATTTCACGTATCATTCAATCGTCTCTGCGTGCGACTTTCCTGATACGCTTCACCACAAGCCACTAAGTTTGTACTACACTGCGCATATGTTGTGCTATGATAAATGAATTAGCGACTAAGAGAAGAGATTTTCAAAAAAGAGGGTCTCCGTTTCTCGAATAGCAATGTCTGACCTACGCATATTCCAACGCGCTGGCCAACGCTTGAGTGCCTACTTAACATTGTTTGTCTTTTTTTTATGTATTGTTTGTAGTGAATGTAACACTGTGTCGTATGGATGTGTGGCACGGCCCATGTTTGTGCACGTGCCATTGTGTGGTGTGCATGATGGCGTGTACGTACGCGTGATGTTGCACCTGCGTGTGGTGCTCTTGTTGTGTGTGCATGATTGCGTGTATATGTATGCAGAGTGTGAGTGTGTTTTGTGAGTGTGCGCCGCATGCCCATGGAGTGTGCCGTGCTTTGTGTGTATGTGTACGCGCATGTGTGTTGTGTGGTTGTGCGTAATGAGTTGCCTTTAACTTTGGGGTGGGGGGGGGGGGGTGTGCTTGCGTTGTGTTCCTTTCCAGAAAAAGGTGCAAAAAAAAAAAAAAATGTGTGTGTTGTGTAATTTGTTTGGTTTGTGTAGCATACACATGTACTGCATATCTGTGTACAATTGTGTTATGTGTGTTGCTTTGTAGTGGTGTGTACGCATGTATGTTGTTTGCACGTCAAGTATGGGTGTGCACATGCACCAATGAGCCATATTGTTGTGTAGTAGCGAGCGATATACTGAGCACCATGTGTATGTGTATGTGTGGTTTGTGTGTTGGATGCAGCTGCGCATGTGTTGCGTGTGGGTGTGCGCGCGCATGCACACGATGCGCGCGGCGTGTGTGAGTATGGTGGTGCAGTTGTAAATGTGTGTGTGTGAGTGAGTGTTGTTGTGAGTGTTTTGCGTGTGTATACTGCATGCTCCTTTTTTGTGTTGGGAAAATAAATGTTCGAAAGACTTAAATCAAAAACAAGAACATGAACATCAAATACAACATATACTGTCACCGCACGCGTACACACACAACAACACATTACAATTTTTTAAATGGTGGGGGGTCGGGGTGGGGGGGGTTGGGGGTGGTGGGGGGGTGGTGGGGGGGGGGGGGGGGGGTGGGGGGGCGGACAAAAAGCCGTTCGTTGATATTACAAACTGTCCTTGAGATACTCCTCAGATTGCCACAAAGAAAAAAAATCTTCAACGTTTCGGTCCTAGACCTCTTCAGACTGAACCTATCAGATTTATTATTTCCCCCTTTTTTCCCTTGGAAATCATTCTAGAATCCTCAAGAGTTTTGTATGTTGACACAGAGATCGAGCAGTCAAAGTCATTTGTATGCTTCATGATAGTGACAAGAGATGTCTTTGTCCTTTCCGCAATCAGATGAAAAGGAAATAACGTCTGTAAAACTGACCGGCTGCTTCTCAGACCCGAGAAAAGCACAAGATAATAATGTGCATCATCCTTTTGTTTGTGTTCGTCGTGATAGGTGTGGATCAATTCTTTATAAAATAACTGGTAGATCTGATCTCATTCCATGATGTATCTTGATTCGTGTTGATAGGTTTGATCAATGAGTTTTATAAATTAACTGTTTTTTGATCTTCTTCCACATGTTTTCTTGATTCAAAGTTGATTGGTTGATCAATTGAGTTAGAAATAACTGTAGTTTTGATCTCTTCCATGATGTTCTTATGTCACTGTCTATTTACTGCAAATGATACATCAACAACAAAAAAAACATAAACTTGTTTTCTTTCAACTGAGTTGCCAAACATGACAACGGATTTCTGTAACAAAGCACATACGTATATCAGAATCAAAACACACAAACATTCCCCAAATCCCTAACAAAGCGCCACACCAGCCTCTTCCTTTTATTTTCAAAAACTCAGTTCAGTATCTTTTCGAACATCCGACGAACTGTATACCAAACCTCTTTTCGTAACCTCCCAAACTCTAGTATCACACGACCTTCAGAGACATCCCAAACAGGCATACCAGACGCGTCGTTTTTGACATCTAAATGTACTACCAATCTCTAATTTCTACATCTGCAACTGCAGTCCAAATCTCCTGTCTTTCATTCTCCAAAATTGTAAACAGCCCAGTATCTTGAGAAAATGAGTATAGCAGGACCTCGTAACTGCCAAATGTAGTCTACTAGATCTCTATTCTCACCAAACGTAGTAAAACCAACGGACCTCTGAATTATAAAATGTCGTGAAACAAAACTCTATTTTGCCAAAGTGTATAGCTACCACCAATCGCTAACTTGCCAAAACGTACACGCACATCCGCTGAAGTGCAAAATGTAACACCGCATTCCTGTCTATCACAGTGTATCAAAACGAGATAATAGATTTTGTCTAAGTTTTTCTTTTCTCCCGACTCCATTCCACTAACACACGTAAAAGTAAGAAAAGTGTGATGGTAGTGATGCGCTGCTGGGTGGAGAAACTGTGAAACTATTGAGAAGTACCGTGGTAGAGAGTGAGAAGAGAGAGAGAGATAGAGAGAGAGAGGAGAGATAGAGGAGAGAAACAGCAGCAACACCTAAAAGACATCACCACGACTATCATGCACCGAAAACAGCGACAAAAATAATGTTTGGTCAGTTTTAACGTACTCCCACATCGGTTTGATGTCACTGACAAAACCGTCACAGTAGTGAACAACAAGAACACTGAAAACACCAGAGCAAACTGCAACAAAATATATACGCCAGCGGGTTTATTAATCCCTGTCCCTCGGCAAAAGGAATTATTCTCTTCAAAAAGCCACTGTTACGCCCAACAAACATTTTATCCAGATTATCAGTTGTCTTAAAAATCCCCGGTTATCATGTATCACGAGACCGGTTGCCAGGAACGTTTGCATTTCAGCTGAGGCTGTTTTGGAATAGCCTAACCTACAGACTCCGTCGATGAAAAACGCTTCGATCTTACAAGCAAAACCAGGGCGGAAAGAGAACCATAACAAGCATGAGTACGACTCACTGTCGACAGCTAAAATACGTAATCTAATAAATAAAAACAATGAACATAAACAATAGGGTTAACTCTTGCTCCATAAGAAAATCCTAACACAGAGTAACTTTTAAATTCAAGACAGCACCGCCTTTCAAACATTGAATAAAGTCAGAAAAATACAAAACGAACAATCAATTAGTGGGGTAAAAACTAGCGCATGCCAACAACCCCTCGTAAAAATGTAGGTGACAATCCTTTATCCTAAACTACGCCTGAACCACCCAAGGATGCAAGGAGATCAAAAGACGAACCACAAAGACGGAGAACAATAAATAATTTCATTTAATTGAAACGAGTTGAAAATACATGAGGCAGGGAACAGCTACACAATAAACAGTAATCAGAGTAGTGTAACTCTTGCTCCATAAGAAAACCTACACAGAGTAACTTTTAATCAAGAACTAGCACAGCCATTTAAACTTGAATAAATCAATAACTACAATGACATTTTTCAAGTATACATTGAGTAAAAAGATTTTTTTTTTAAAATAACAGAGAAAGATCAAAGAGGGAATAATAATGAATGGCTACGGGAGATTGCACCAACACACAAAGTGATCATGGAAAGGACGCATTAGGGGAGGGACGGGAGGTTGGACGCCGGCGGGGTTGTGGGTGGGGTAGATGACAGACCACATCAACGAGAAAAGGAGGGAAGAGAGCAGGCGGTGGGTGCGGGGTAGGGGTGGAGGTGGAGAAGTTAAGAAAGAGACAGACATACACACGTGACGAAGAGAGCGGGGGGGGGGGGGGGGGCTGGGGGGGATTGGGCGGTCACAGAGCAGAAGGGAGATGAAAGTGAAAAAAGGAGAGATTGCGAAATTTAGAGAGACACATACAAATAAAGAACAACAACAAAAAATAGGAAGAAATGGAGAGCTAAGCAACAAACTACCTGTCTGCCACGACGTCGAATGACGATCTCTGAACAGCGTCAGGCGACCTTTGAAAATCTCAACACAGACACTCGATAAAAATTGAAAGGGAAAGAACTCTTCAAATGCAACTCGATTTTGATAAGCTGCATTAATTCCCATTTAAGGCTGAGACATTTCTTGAATCCTCCACGATACCACAGAGATGCAGGGTCCGGTGGACCATTGAAGACGGAACAAGGTTCTCATGAACCGACCGTGCAATCGAATATCCGACAGGTGAAGATCGGTGTTCTCCTCCATGAATCACCATCTGTGCTGAATTGAATTCCGCTTCCATATGCCATGTCATTAATTCATCAATTCTTTTCAATCATCAATTCAATTCAATCATTCAATTCAATTCCATCAATTCAATTCATCCCCTTTACTGTCTACCGTAAAATTTTTTTCTACTGCTCCACATCATTTTCACAAGTACCATAAGAACATTACAAAAAGACAATTATATATCGTACATAGAGCCTGTGTTATTATATATATATTTTGTATATACATCAACCCCCCCCCCCCACCCCCTCCCCCACCCCACACACACATGCAAACCCCACACCAAAACCTCACACTGCACGATCACACATACACCACACACACACACCCACACAACACACACAATCACACACACACACGCACGCAAACCGCACGTACGCACGCACGCATCACGCACGGCATACACACATGAAATAAACATTAATCCATAAGACATAAACATTACATAGATTAAAAAAAACATACATAAAAACACAAACTCAACCCGCACTCAATTCACAACACGGAAACACACACACATGCCGCTTCACCCCACCGCCCCCCCCCCCCCCCCCCCCCTCCCACACACACACACACAGAGTCATAGTCACAGTAAAAGCAAAATATATAATCACCCGTGTCGTTCGTTTTGTTGTTGCATCGTTACCAGCATCATAGGAACCATGAATCAGGCCCTCTGGTCCTT
>CM031616.1:48672364-48699864 GCA_018398815.1 Conus ventricosus | reverse complement strand
CCTTCTCTTCCGAAAGCTGGCGATGGGATTTTACGTGTGTGCATGATGTTATGCATGTGTTCACACACGGAACCTCGGTTTATAGTCTCATTCGAAGGACTGTATGGGGAATGGAGTCAAAACCAATGTTAACTCCGAGGGAAAAATCTCCCTGTACCGAAATGGCCCGGTGGAGATTCGAACCCGCAACCCCAGGATCACCAAGATCACGAGTCCGGCATTCTACCAACATCTTGTCGGAGCCGTCTCCAAACCCTGTGAAAATGTTTATTGGCACAGCTAATGGCCGGAAAGCCCTAGACAGTTGGGTACGCGGATGGCACAACAATATACTAACAAGCACGCGAACGCTCTTAAGCACTAGAACATCTGATACGTTGAAAACGCTTAAAATCGACGCTTCGGACATTCCGACATTTTACACACGCTACATGTCGCCACGGTCGTGAGACATGGTGTTTAGAAAGGAAAAAAAAAAAGGGTGTAACGCGCAGAACTCATTTTACAAAAACCTTTGGATTAAAAAAGAAATGTAATGAGAGATTAAAACAAAATAATATTGATAATGAAGGCAGGAGAATTTGGTGTTGAAACTGTATGTTCTATAAAAGATGAGAGAGAGAGAGAGAGAGAGAGAGAGAGAGAGAGAGCGTGTGTGTGTGTGTGTGTGTGTGTGTGTGTGTGTGTGTGTGTGTGTGTAGTAGTAGTAGTAGTAGTAGTAGTAGTAGTAGTAGTAGTAGTACTTTAATTTTACGTCTTTTCACAAACTATGTGATATTAGACAATGTGTGTGTGTGTGTGTGTGTGTGTGTGTGTGTGTGTGTGTGTGTGTGTGTGTGTGTGTGTGTGTGATAGAGAGAGAGACAGACAGACAGAGACAGAGAAGGTTGGCCTTCATAGATACACGCGATGCATGGGCGGCAGACAAAGCGAGAGAGAAAGACAAACAAGCAAAAAGATATGTTGAAAGAGACAGGAGATAGCGAAGAAGAAAAACGTGTCACGCACTTCTTGATATCCCTGAACAAAACGTGGGGACGTGAACAACACCAAGGTCACTGACACTTTAAAAAGAAAAAAAAAAGGGGGGGGGGGTGAGAGGGGGTCAAGGGGGAATTCATCGCCAAGAAAACTCATAGCCAGCACAGGAGAGCAGTGATACTGACAGAAAACTTGTGTGCTCACAGCTGGTGAAAGAGATGGGGGTGGATTTTCACTTGCTGTCGTTTTGTGACTTGCCCTGGTGAGTACGGTAGCAGAGAGTGCAGGTGTGGATGACGACTGGTAAAGACACACACACACACACACAGAGCCAAGGAGCAAAACCATTCTACTTTGACACCCAACAGAGAACAGACAGGTGAATATTCGATGACTATGTCTCCTTCAGACATCCCGAACAGCAGGGGCCGGAATAGCTCAGTTGGTAGAGCGCCGGACTCGTAATCTTGGGGTTGCGGGTTCGAATCTCCGCCGGGCCGTTTCGGTACAGGAGGGGGATTTTCCCCTCGAAGTTAACATTGGTTCTGACTCCATTTCCCATACAGTCCTTCGAATGAGACTATAAACTATAAACCGAGGTTCGTGTGTGATCGCACGCATAATATCTTGCACACACGTCAAATCCCATCACCAACTTTCGGAAGAGAAGGCCAGTTTGGCCGTTGGTATGGTTGACACGTTACATATAGCATGCACCTTCCCCGAAGTTGGTGTATGGCTGCCTTAATGGCGAGATAAAAAATGGTCACACACACAAAAGTGTCGGAATAATGAACATGATGATCATGGACACTAAAAGACAAAACAATAGTCTACAGACAGCACAACGACCAGGCTTGTGTTGGTACGGTAGGTCAGGGCTGTTTCGCTGCGCCGTGTTTTGAGTACTACTGATTTGCATTTCGCTTTGTCATTTGTCCTGTGTGTTTACTTGCCTTTCGCTGTCTTTTCAGTGAAATTGTGGTCAGTTTCAGCCGCCTGTCAAGTTTTATATCTACAAACCCAACAATAAGGGGTTTGACGGACGGCAAGGCTGAGAGAGAGAGAGAGAGAGAGAGAGAGAGAGAAAAGTATAGGCCTGGGGCCCTTATGAGGGCACTTGAATACAATATATAACAGAGAGAGAGAGAGGGGTCCTATGTGACACCATACTGCCAGAACAACACCACCTCAAGACGGGCAAGTGAACATGGCTTTTATTTCCATTTTCTGTGTGTTTGTGTCTGTGCATAGGAAGGGGGAAGGGCGAGTAATGTTATGTTTACGTCAGGGCGCACTCGAACTTCAAACTCACTGTTTCTGGAGTTAGACAGTGGCGACATTAAGTAGTGCTAGTTTATGAGGATCTGCTTTACCGGCAACATTTCCACTCATACCCGCAGTTAATAACGATAGGGACAGGTGTGTGTGTGTGTGTGTGGGGGGGGGGGGGGGGATGGGGGAGATGGCGGGGGGTGTGTGTGTGAAGGGGTGGTTCCGGAGTTTCGGAGAACTGCCCCCCCCCCCCTTCTCCCATTCTCCCCCTGGACGGAAAAAAATTAGCAGTTTGGACACTTTGCTCCCCCCCCCTCCTCCCCCCCCCCCCCCCCCCCCCCCCCCCCCCTTCCCTTCCCTGCTCCCTATTTGATAAGGACACCAAGACTCCCCTTTGGACCATCCTTCTCATGTAATTGATCCGACTTTGAACGGGGTGGGGGAAGGAAGGAAGCGAAAGGGAGCAGGGAAGGATAAGGGGGAGGGAGGACACCGAACTCCACCTCATAAAAAGGGGAGGAAAAAAATGGTTTCTGTTCGCGCTCCTCTCTCTTCCCGCACAGAAGCTTCTGTCGGCCAAATATTGAGTTTGGTTTACTGAAATCTAATGGAGCTGTGTGCTCCTTTGGAATGTCGAAGCCTTCCCGCGAAAGATCTCCGTTTGTACCTCCTCTTCTTGCTCCTGCCAAGAGCTCTGTCATAGACATCTTCTTCTTCTTCTTCTTCCAGGTGGGGATGTTTAACCTGCCCCGTGCCCACAGTCTTCAAGTAGACTATTCTGGCACACAGGTTGCATGCACTGTGTATTTTCGTGTAGCCGGTACTCACCCGTCTTAGGACATGAGCATCGGGATCTTTAGAGTCCGTGTATGGTCTTTAGTGCATGTGACACAGACTAGACCTCGGTTTATAGTCCCATCCGAACGACTATAGGGGGGATGGAGTCAGAACCAATGTTAACTCCGAGGGAAAAATCCCCCTAGACCGAAATTCGAACCCGCAACCCCAGGATCACGAGTCCGGCGCTCTACCAACTGAGCTATCAACTCAATTTATCAAAATGCATTGCATTACACGTTCCCTTTACATTGTACGGCATTCTCGATAACTTCCTCAGCCAAACTTATCTCCTCTTTGATGGATAAAATTTCTTGTAGGGGACGTAGATGGGAGGGGGTAACGAATGGAAATGTTGGCTATTTTCAATTAGTTTCTGTGAACAAACAGACTTAGATCTACGACAACAAGCTGCTGTGGAGAAGAGGGGGGGGGGGGGGGGGGGTGGGGGGGGGGGCTGGGAACCGACAGAAAATCTTGGCTTTTGATTCCGATCTACCCCCGCCTAGAAGTACAAAAGGAAATGTTTGCTATTCTCAACACATTCTGCGAGCAAACTGACTCAAGTCTTTGTTAGCTAGCTGCTGTGGAAGGGGGAGAGTGAGGGAGGAGGTGGGGGGGGGGGGGGGGGGGGGTGTTGAAGGAAAATTTTGGCATTTGATTCTAACATCACCCAATCCTTCCATCCTGATCCCCTAATCAAGCACGTACGCATGCACGCACGCACGCACACACGCACACACACACACACACACACACACACACACACACACACACACACACACACACACACACACACACGCAAGCACGCACGCACGCGCACCCACACAAATATATAGATAAATGGATAAATACACATACATACATGCACACATACACACATACATATATGCATACGTACACGTGCACACTCACGGAAACACAAGCAATGAGAATAGTGGCGCAGCCAGTGTTAGGTAACAACCCAAGGTCTGACCAGAATCTTCAGAATGATGAAGGCGGTAGCCAAGGGAAAGAAGAAGAAGAAGAAGAAGAACAGGAGCGCGGGTCAGACATCTGCTAAGTCGTATCCAAGAGACCCTCGTCTTCAGTTCTCACATCCTGGTCATTGATTGATTTGCTCATCAGATGTGAATCGCGCGCAGTGTTGTCTCGAAACTCAAGCAGATATGCTGTGGCGTATACATGGACTAATCCGCGCGCAGTGACACCTCCTTGATGACACTGAAACTGATTGATCCTGCTGCTGCGCTTCTGTCGATGGACAGGGCAGGGGTAGGAGTAGCGGGTTGTAGTAGGGGAGGGGGAGTTATGGGCTGCGTGAAACTGGGTTCGAACGCTAGTATGCATTCTCAGAAGACGGTTGGGGGGGGGGGGGGGGCTACAAGGGGGGGGGGGGGGGGGGCACAGTACTGCACAGCGGACATTTATCTATAGTGTGAGACCTTTAATGCATTCTCCATGTGGACTCGATACATCTCCAGTTGATACAGTATAGTTGGAGACATGACTGGAGAGACTTCAGTACGGACCTCTATGGAGGTGAATATCATTTTTATCAACTGAATGTACGAATTACAGTGATAAGGTATGACAGCATCCATTTGCTATTGCCATAAAGCAAATCTTAACTGCCCTGATGAATGATGTCTGGATGGGTAAAAAGGACGACCAAACCCAAGAAAATATCTGTTTGGATATGTTTAATCCCACCCCCACCCCACCCCGCACTCCCTCCCATCCCTTAATTTATATTCTAAAAGTGTTTTTTTTTTCCATTTGGCTTGCATTAGGTATTTTCTTTGTTGTATTGCTGTCTTAGGTTTCATACTTATCTGGTTATTTGCCCCCCCCCCCCCCCCACACCCCCCCCCCCCCCCCCCCCCCACCCCTTCCCCATGCGCCCGAAATGATAAAATCATATGTAGAAAGTTAGAAATTAATAGACTGGAAATGTTTCTTAGGCAGGTGCTACTGTGCTGTTCACCAATGTTTTGTTTTCATGCTCATGTTGTCTAAAGTAATTGTTACGTTCTGTTTTCCGATCAAATGCAGATAAATACAAAAAGAAGCCAAACTCATCAACAATCGCCATCATCTTCTCTGCACCGGGCTGGGGTACTGGGAATCTACAACGTGACACTGTGGAACTGGACGATGTTGAATCGGGCTCCCCATCGTCTCTGAACCCTGTCTTAACTAAACATTCGTGAAGTTTATTCCACCAGTCTTACTCCTGTACATTCAATAACATTCTAGAGCTGAGCCGATTCAGAGAAATGGAATATTCTGGTAATGAGACGGAAGTCGAGGTTGTGGAGCGGTTGCTGAGTAGCAGTAGTAGTAGTACTGGGAGCAGGGTGAACGAGGCAGCCGCTCCTTCCTCCTTTCAACGTTCAGACTGTGACACGACCGTTACTGCAAGGGCTGCAAGACAGCATCAATCGGTTCCCACTGCCTTCCCTCCTGACACCTCCAACATTTCTGACATTCCGACAGTCTGCCAGATTATTTCTCCAGGGCCAAGCTATCTAAATACTTTGCAAGCGCCAGGTTGCCCAAATATTCTTCGAGTACCAAAGTACCAACATTCTTTTCAACTGCCAAACAACCAGACGACTGGAGCGCCGATCTGCCGAAAGAATCTCCAGGTATTAAACTGGCAAACAGTGACTCCTCAAGCGTCCAGCTCCTGCACAGTGCTCTTTGCCCCTCCAGATCAGGATCAGTTCAGGCCATTTCTTCCCGACAGACGCAGTGTCCAGCAACAGCGCGGCGCGTTCCCATCGTGTGGGCCCCAGTTGACCAATGGTCAGTTGGCTGCACAGTCACAGACCCAGACCTTTGGCCCATCCTCTGTGTCAAGTCCACCACTGTGGTACGTTTGGACTCCACAGCTTGGCAGCCACCCAGTACCGTCATCATCCTCACAGTGTGTGATACGGCCACGATGTAGTGCCTCCATTTCATCAGCCATTTCTGTGCCGGTCAGATATGGCGGTGAACATCAAAGCTGGCATTCTGGGGCTGACCATCTCTGTGTCCCCCTGTGTCTGGCTCCGCCTGCAATAAAGCAGCCTGATCGTAGGGCGACCTGCCGGCAGCATGACACGGATGCCGTGCGCTCAGTGGCAGTGCACCGACATTCCGCCCGACAGCAGCAGCAGCAGCAGCAGCAGCAGCCGAACCTCCATCCTCACAGCTTATCTTCTGTGCTAGTGGAGAAATATCGTGTCCTTCCATTGTCCACAAAAGCTGTTTCTAGCAAAATGATCCTTCCTCCTGAATGCTCCATTGTTGATCGTGAAACAGACCGGGAATGGTCTCATTTAGCAGTAAAGATTTACAGACCAAAGAACAACGTGTCTCCTTCTGCGTCAGGTATTCGCTCACTCCAGCACTCTGCCCAGCCCCATGGGAATTTGCAGCTTCGACCGCTCAGTCTGAGGCCGCAAAATCTAAACACAAAGACACAAAATCCAGCCATTGAGAACCCTGGCTCTTCACCCGTGTTGTCTCAGCCATTAGTCGGGAAAAACCAAGACATTTTCCCCGCAATCAAGGGCACGAACAGTGTGAACGATCTTTGATGTGCAACCAACGCGATGAAAAGTCGACTGGGACTGAGACAGGCACACATCTGAGTTTGGACAGGCTTCCAGCTCTGGTCATTTTGAAGGTGTTGTCGTACCTGTCCATTCCTGATCTTGTGCTTCGGGTGAGACTGACCTGCAGATACCTGAACAAGATGACATACGCCCCGATTTGTGGAGGTCGGTCAACATCACTCACGTGAACATGTACGCCAACAAGCAACATTTCACCGCTCAGCTCTTGAGACAGGACTGTTTTATCGCTGGACGTCGGCCTCTGAATCTGTTGGATAACGACATGGACGAGGTCAGTCTAGCGAAGCAGCAGCACAGTTATGCAAACATTTTGGATCCATGCATTGTAACCAGGTACGCAGAACAGACAGATAACTGGACAGTGAGAACAGCCGATTCATTCTGTACAGAAAGAGAAAACCTGGGGAATGCCTGTCTCAGACAGTCGGGTGATCACGAGGAGCATGCTGAGGAAGCAACTCAAGAGGGGTCCGGGAGACTGGCCGTGTCGCAGGCTCATAGTGCAAGACGCAAGGACAGCGGCAAGGTAAACTCGGCACAGACAACACGGAGCTCAATCGCAGGTGCATCCGAAATGTTGGTGTCCAAACCTCGCAAAGACGTGAATCTAGGTCTGGTTAGAGCAGAAGAATGGGTCAAAACGAACACAACACAGGGTACCCCAGAGAAGAAACAAGTCAAAGACTATATCCGCAGGTTGTCTGTGGACAACGAGCTCCAACCTGTTGTCAGCTATGTCTACCATTTCAAGAGAAAACAAATTGTCAGAGAAATAGAAAATTCCTGTCTGTTCTGCAACATTCCGGTTTGTCCTCGCCTGGATTCACTGACCATCCGTTGCTTCGGAATAACGCCCTTCACCATCCCGCTGATTGAAACACACTGGTGGCTCACTGAACTGGCTCTCACAATAGAAACGAACTGGTCAGGACAATTCTCCCGAGTCACAGAAGATGATCTAGTGACCTGTTACAAAGCCTTTCAAAGCCTGAAACACTTAAAACAGTTTCACTTTGTGTTCCCAAACTCCACTGCGTTGGACAACAACGCTGTCGGCAACCTACTGTTCTTTTACTCAGGCGGGCTCTACACGGAAATGCGGAAGTTTTTTGAGGTTGTGACCAGCCTGGAGGACATCGTGGTGACAGACGTGCCCGACACTGTGATGAAAGTCATCATCAACAGCTGCACAAGCCTCACAAGCCTGGCCGTCAGCTCGCACGTGCTGACTCACCGCGGTTTCCTGTGTCAACGTCCTCTGTCTGCTTTACAGTCACTGAGCGTCAGCTGCACTCTCAGCTGTCTGGATGTCAAGATCGGATCGGCGATAGCAAAATCCTTCCCCAGCCTGACGACTGTCAACTTCAGCGACTGGCATGGCACAAATGACGGGTTGAAAGTCGTGTTGGTCAACTGCAGGAAATTGGAGAACGTGCTTTTACATGACGACTCCGGTGAGAACCTACCCCACAGAAACAGACTTGTTGTTTACCCCGAGACCAGTTTGTCCCTCCTGGTGACCCCAACAGGAGTCTGCTGAGAAAGCTTTCATTCTGCGCTGACGTGGATGACAAGTTCCTGCAGAGTCTGTGTATCCGCCATCCTGTTCTGACGTCACTCTCGCTGTCTGACTGCCAGCGCATCACGGATGCTTCTTTGGCGGCATTGGCCGCATTCTGCCCTCACCTCACGCACGTGAAGCTGAACCAGTATCACTCTAACGTTTCCGCCAAAGCCGTTCTCGGCTTACTCCAAAGCTGCCGATCTCTGACCTCTCTCGCCATCATGTCGACCACCAACAAGGGTCGATTTGTCCCTGTCACTAACAACTACTTTGCCGTCATGTACGGGCCAGTGGGTGGCAGGCCTGAACAGGATCAACATTCCCCGAGTAGAGTTGTCCTCAATGGGGATGCTGACGCTTTACCGCGAACAGACCGTGGGAAGGAAAACTGTCCGCAAAGTGCTGCACAGATTGTAAGGGAGCCGAGCGGTGCCCACCAGTCCCCTGGAAAGAATCCTCCCAGCTGTGCCCGGAGCAAGGTGCGTGAGCTCCACCTGGGGAAAGTGCCCCAGATGACTGCAGAGGACATGCAGGTGCTGGTGCAGGTCTGTCCTGACCTGCTGGAGCTCCACCTGTTCGGCTGCCTGGGGCTTGATGACAGTGCCGTGGAAATCATTCTCCGGTGGGAACTTTGTTTGTATTGGTGTCCAAGTCCTTTTCTCTTTGTACTCCCAGTTCTTAAAGAACAGGGAGTACTTTAGTATGGGAACGAAGAAATGCTGTCTGTGTGTCTGCCTGTCTGTCTGTCTGTCTGTCTGTGTGTTTGTGTGTCCGTGGTCAAAAATGTGTTCCACTCGCTCCAGACAAAACTACTGGACCGATCTTTCTGAAAATTTGTAGGTATGTTCATTATGGGTCAAGGATGAAGCCCGATGTTTTAGTTTACCGTTACAGCCGTTACTAACGGCTGTAACGGCCTGTAACGTTTTTTCTTCTTTATGGAATATCTCAGAAAGTACTCGGCCGATCTTTGTGAAAATTAGCAGGTAAGTTCACTATGGGTCTCGGATAATGCCCGATGTTTTAGTTTACCCCGTTATAGCCGTTACTAACGGCTGTAACAGCCTGTAACGGTTTTTCTTCTTTATAGAATATCTCAAAAAGTACTTGGCCGATCTTTCTGACAGTTTGTAGGTATGTTCATTATGGGTCACGAATAATGCGTGATGTTTTAGTTTACCGTTACAGCCATTACTAACGGCTGTAACGGCCTGTAACGGTTTTTCTTCTTTATAAAATATCTCAGAAAGCACTTGGCCGATCTTTCTGAAAATTTGTAGGTATGTTCATTATGGGTCAGGATGATGACCGAATGTTTTAGTTTTCCGTGACAGCCATTACTAACGGCTGTAACGGCCTGTAACGCTTTTTCTTCTTTATGGGATATCTCAGAAAGTGCTTGGCCGATCTTTGTGAAAATTTGTAGGTATGTTCATTATGGGTCACGGATGATGCCCGATGTTTTAGTTTACCCCGTTATAGCCGTCACTAACAGCTGTAACAGCCTGTAACGGTTTTCCTTCTTTATATAACATCTCAGAAAGTGCTTGGCCGATCTTTCTGATAATTTGTAGGTATGTTCATTATGGGTCACGAATAATGCCCGATGTTTTAGCTTACCGTTATAGCCGTTAGTAACGGCTGTAACGGCTTGTAACGGTTTTTCTTTTTTATAGAATATCTCAGAAAGCACTTTTTTTGTAACGCTTTTTGTTCTTTATAGAATATCTTAAAAAGTACTTGGCCGATCTTTGTGAAAATTAGCATGTATGTTCATTATGGGTTTAACGGCCTGTAACGGGTTTTCTTCTTTATGGAATATCTCAGAAAGTACTTGGCCGATATTTCTGAAAATGTGTAGGTATTTTCATTAAGGGGCACGGATGATGCCCGATGTTTAAGTATACCGTTATAGCCATTACTAACGGCCCATAATGGTTTTCTTCTTTATGGAAAATCTCAGAAAGTTCTTGGCCGATCTTTCTGAAAATTTGTCAATATGTTCATTATAGGTCACAGACGATGGCCGATGTTTACCAGAATAGCCATTGCTAACGGTTACACCAGTCCAAGACGGTTTTTCCTCTCTATGGAATATCTCACGCGTATTCAGAATAAACTGAGAGTACGTTTATATGCTTTGCATCTTGTTTCTTTAAGCTTTAAATAAATAAGACATTCCTGTTGATGAAATCTGATTGAAATTATTTTTTGAGTATGTTACTGGGTGATGAGTACTCATATCCGATGCATCTCGAGAGAATACTATGCCAGAATGTAGTTGCGGGTGTTCCTCTAACCACGGGGAAGCCTGCTTAGTTGGGATCGGACTCTTTTTCATCGTGCCGGACAGGCACTTGAACATTCACCACCCACTGACTTACTCAAAATAATGACACTTAAATTTCAACAGGTAGGTCTCATTCAAATTTTGGCAATTGTTTCTCGCCTGCCCTTGGCTCGTGAGAACTCATGTGAGATTCCAATGACGAGAAGCACAACTCATAGTATGCAAATTCTGCACTGCCCCAATTTCCAAACAATACCAGCGTTTACCAATGATTACTTATTACACTTTTTGTTCACTTCTTAATGGCGGGATGAGAAAACGGTTATGCACACAAAACTCCACTCCCTTTGTTGGGTACATGAGATTAATACTTGTCTGTCCATATAGGGAGTGTCCGCAGGAGTATCAGCCTGCGTACGCAGAAGAAGAAGAAGAAGAAGTTCACTTCTTCGCGTATTTGTCAAGAAAATCTGGAAAGGCCAGAGACACACGACACTTCCTCTGTAAAACTTTACTATACTATACAATTTCTTGAACTCGCTGTGACTTGACCAGCCAGCTGCATTCAGTATTGCCCTCTAGCTGGCATCCCTGTTGAATGCTGCTGAAGTATTTTGCTGCACGAGTTCTGTGCGCCAGAAATGTTGCCGTGTCTGTGGCACTCATTTTCAGCCTCAGTTTGAGCCATCCGCTCAGTGTCCCTGGACATGTCCATTTGTGGGTTCACATCAGAGATAAAGAAAACCAAAAAAAATCTTGTTTGTTTTGATGATATTCTTCCATTTTTTGCGATTTCTTACTTACAAAACATTCAGGCTTTAGCAGTGTTCTCGTTTGTTGCAACAAAGTGTTGTATACTGTTGTGCACTCACTGTCACGAGCCGCGATGTCCTAAGTCAACAATGGAGCGTAAGAATTGTGCTTGTCGCCCTGCAAGCAATGCTCATAGCATTATAACTGTCCACAGGATCGAGTCTTGCAAAGACGTGTCATCCAAAGGGGGGCCACTCCACAAGCACAAGGCTCTTATCAAGGTCTCACGGTTTATACATACTTCAGCACAGCAGGCTTTTTTTCTTTCTTTTTTTTTTTTTTTTGGAAATTCTTTAGCTGCTCTACGACTTTTAGGCCGAGTACTCACTGCTTATTCGATCTCTTTACTTGATCAAGCGTGCAGATAAAGCTCTTCTGACAGTGTAAAGAGAACTGTAGCTAAGACATTATTTTGTTATCTTACTCAGCTAAAAGGTTTAAAGCATGTGTTTCTGAAGGCTCTGTTGCCTTGATGGTACTGGTGTGTTGTTCCCACCGTTTGATGCACTGAGCACGGCGCTGGGTCCCCAAGATGCCATTACTGAAACGGTAGCATCTCAACACTTCTGCTTTTAAGCCTCTTCTGTGTGTTGTTCCCACCGTTTGAATGCACTGAGCACGGCACTGGGTCCCCAAGATGCCATTACTGAAACGGTAGCATCTCAACACTTCTGCTTTTAAGCCTCTTCTGTGTGTTGTTCCCACCGTTTGATGCACTGAGCACGGCGCTGGGTCCCCAAGATGCCATTACTGAAACGGTAGCATCTCAACACTTCTGCTTTTAAGCCTCTTCTGTCAGTCCATCACTTTATAATATTTTCCTGAGATCTAGCAGGCAAGAGTGGTAGACTTCTGCTCCTGCCCCTCCTCCTCCTCCATCTTCTCCTCCTCCTCCTCCTCCTCCTCCTCCTCCTCCTTCTTCTTCTTCTTCTTCTTCTTCTCTCACCTCCCCCCTCCTCCTCCCCCTTCTTCTTTTTCTTCTTCTCTCCCCTCCCCCCTCCTCCTCCCCCTTCTTCTCTACCCCCTCCTCCTCCCCCTTTTTCTTCTTCTTCTTCTTCTTCTTCTTCTCCCCCTCCTCTCCTCCTTTTCCTCCTCCCCCACTTCCTCCTCCTTTTTCTCCTTCTCTCCTCCTTTTCCTCTTCTCCTCCTTCTTTTCTATCAAACAATCAAATTCTCCTGGCTTGCTAAGTACCTGATGCAGTCTTTCTGGCACCCAACTATACAAGAGCTGTCCACAGAAATCACTGTATACAGTCTGGAGTGGGGCAGTCCGGTACCTCTAGCATTCTTGTTGCTTGCTCTTGATGTACTTTCCACCTCCCATTTCAAAGAATATCCGAATCAAAAACTGGTAGTTGTCTCCATGTTGCTTGAAGCTTGTTCAGCCTCCCTCCCTCCAACTCCTTTGCCTGGTTTTCTGGTGGTGTCACAGCAGCTGGCAAGGGATCTGTAAATTTGTGCGCCTGAGTGTTGAATTTGTGCGCCCGAGTGTTGATTTTCTGGTAGAAGCTGAAACTGTAGCTGTTGGCTGATTTTGTCGCCGAATGTGAACTATTGATCCTACCTTTGCTGAGATTTTGTTTTGGCTACAGCTGTTGCTGATCTTTCCTGTGCCTGAGAAGAAAAAAAAATGCTTTGCCTTGTATCTTGGGGCTTGCCTACGTTATCTGAGTGTGCAGTGGCTCCAGCTTGGTTAAACTGTTTCATTTTTTGGATTGTGACAGCGAAATTGTTTCCAAACAATTCGTCAGTCACTAACACAGCCATGGACTTGTCGTGCAGCTGTCTTTGATAATGCCGCGTGCGGTGTGTGTGTGTGTGTGTGTGTGTGTGTGTGTGTGTGTGTGTGTGTGTGTGTCTCCACGCATGCATTTTCACCAAGGCATGCCTTAAAAAAACCAACAAAGCATTGGTCTTGGAAGACACCCGTTGTGGGCAGAGGGTGAGATGTGGTACAACCTCTGTGAAGTGTACGGACCCTGATCGTCGAGATGTAGTCCACCGAGATCTCCGGTAAAGAGGAGTTATCGTTCCTTAAGGATCCGAGTTATCGGAACAGTGCGGTACAAATCGAGCAACCAATCACTTTGTTGTTGTTGTTGTTGTTGTTTGGGGGCCGGAATAGCTCAGTTGGTAGAGCGCCCGACTCGTGATCCTGGGGTTACGGGTTCGAATTTCGGTACAGGGGGATTTTTCCCTCGGAGTTAACATTGGTTCTGACTCCATTCCCCATACAGTCCTTCGAATGAGACTATAAACCGAGGTTCCGTGTGTGAACGCATGCACAACATCTTGCACACACGTAAAATCCCATCACCAACTTTCGGAAGAGAAGGCCAGTTTGGCCGTTGGTATGGATGACACGCTAACACATAGCATGCACCTTCCCCGAAGTTGTAGTATGGCTGCCTTAATGGCGGGATAAAAAAACGGTCATACACACGCAAGTGTCAGAATCTTCAACTCGATGAAGGTGGACACTCAAAGAAAGAAGAAGAAGAAGAAGAATCACTTGTTGTTGTTGTTGTTGTTGAACTCTTCCACTCAAAATGATAATTATGACAACAGCGAGAACAACAATAATAACAATGATGATAATAATAATGGCAATACTGCTAATAATAATGATGATGATGAGAATAATAATAATGCTTATGATGATGATGACGATGATGATGATGATGATGATGATGATAATAATAAATAATGATAACAATAATAAATGATGGTGATGATGATGATGAATAATGATAATAACAATAATAAATGATGATGATGATTTAAAAAAAACGTGACGAATAGATGACTTGAGTTTCTCATAAACACACACATTTTCACCGGAACATTTCATGTCTTTCAAAAACACACGATGATTTCACCATGTCTGTGGCTTGTGCGTGAGTGACCCTAGCAGGCACGGAGGTCAAGGTGACGGACAATAACCCCCCACCCCCACCCCCACCTCCCTGTGACCCTCCCGTCGTTGCAGGGGTGTCCCAGACTCCGCTCCCTGACCTTGCACCGCCAGGCCCGGGGCCTGACCTCCAAGCCCTGCCGCCTGACCGACGCCACCCTGCAACGCCTGGTCGACCTCGGGGGACGCCTCCGCCACTTCCGGGCCTGGCACTGCTACCCGTTCTCCCCGGGCGCCGTGGCCAGCCTGCTGGTGACCTCGCCCTCCCTGCACTCGCTGGTCCTAACGCTGGGCCACCTGCACACCCTCAAGGGCTTCGCCGACGTCGATCATCACGTGCGCAAACTGCTGGAGAAGAGCGCGCCGTCGCTGGACTTGCGGCTGGACGTCTGCACGCGCAAGGCCGGAAGGCGCGCGCGGAGCAGTCACGTGGAGGTGACGGTGGCGAAGAGGAAGATGGTGACGACGTGGTGAGCTTGGGGGAGGGGGGGTGGGGGTGGGGTGCAGAGCTAGAAGATGGCGACTGTGGGAAGAAAAAGTATGTGGGTGGGCCCCGTTAAAATGAACGGGTGAGAAACATGTGTATAGACATGTTCAGTTGAAGACGGCGGAATTCCGATCATCAAGAATACTGTACATTTTAACATACTGCTTACACAAACAGACACGTGCACGCACACCCACACCCACATCCCCACACGCATGCGCGCGCGCGCACGCACACACACGCCCGCACGCACGCATGCGTGCACGCACGCATGCACGCACGCACGCACATACATACACATGCTTATCATTTTATGGCCAATTCCAGTCAGTCAATTGGGTGAACAGCCGCCCATCATTATCATCATTGGTGCAAAAGCTGCAGATGGCCAGCGCGTCATACCGAAGAGGGGGTGATTAAGCCAGTCTCTTCTTCCTTCTCAGTACATTTCGGCATCCCCGCCCGCCACTTTCAAACCGTCAGTGACACGACATACTGATGGCTGGAAAAATCTTGACTATAGTTTCCAGACATACATAAAGCAGTCACTACCAAACACGGGCAACAGGGGGGCGCTGCAGTAATTCCAGCGTGTTGTAAGCAAGTAGAACCTGCAGAGTTCGAATGTTTGTTTTCTATACCTAATGCCGCATTGAGGAACTATTATTATTCTGTGGGTTTTTTTGTTTTTGTTTTTTGTTTGGTTGAAGTTCTGAGTGAGACCCACGAACAGTTATGTCCGAATCACGAAGCACCTTTCCCCCCCCCCCCCCCACTGGCTGCTAATAATTGTGTACTCCATCAGGAAGAATCATCTTTGAAGCTGTGACGCGAAACTGCACAGACAACTCCAAGCTGAATGATCACCGATGCGTCGCCCCCCCCCCCCCCCCCCCCCCCCCCCCCCCCCCCCCCCCCCCGCATCACAGACGGACACATGCAGTCATATCCCTCAGCTTCACCTTGACTCGCAGGTTGTTGCCCCGGCGATAGCGAGAAATCCACACTCGCATTGGTTAGGACCTTTGCCAGCGCGGAGATTTGATGATAGGGGGATGAACTGTGCATTTGAACATGTGTGGAGATTGGTGTTGGTACATTTTTGTTTTGTTTTGAAAACATGACAAAACTAAAGCTTTGACCGGAGATCGTTTTAAAGAACCGGGAGTTCCGTGGAGTCTTGCTGGTTTGCTTCTCGGTTTGGGTGTTCGTTGCTGCTGGCCACACGAGTGCTCTGGCCCTGTGGCCATTGCTTCGCCGGACAAGACGTCAACGTGCTGCTGAACGACAAAGGGCGCGGCTAGACATGCGTTGACGTCACGGTCAGGTTTAACGCCTGCAGCTACTACACGTCGTATAGCACATGGATAACCGTTCCTGGAGAGTGGAGGTAGAGTGGTGGTGGTGGAGGGCTGGGGGCATCGATAACACCACACCAGCTCCACCTGAATGACAACACGTTAACTCTTTCCATTTCTAGTTTAGCAACAAAGTCACAGTGACTCAGTGCCAGAATCACTTTTGTGTGTGTGTGTGTGTGTGTGTGTGTGTGTGTGTCATCAAACCAAGGGACTTTACTGTGGGAATAAGGTGTCTGTCACGACAAAGAACAGGAAGGCCGTTGCAGCTTAATTTTTTTTTTCTTTCTTTTCCTCTCTGTTAGAAAGAGATGTAAGCGAACAATTTCAAGCATGGAAAGAAGATGTTAAACGAGGCAGAGGATAACGAACAATATACAAGAAACATGAATGATCAGACAATTATGCGCTGGTAACTCCAAATGGATGCTGCTTGCGGCACTAATTCGCCGAGCGCAAATGCAAGTATTTGTGGTAAGCAAATTGGTGCCATAAGCATGTGTGCTTGGCGAATTGATGCCTTGAGCATTTGTGCTTAGCGAATTGGTGCCGTAAGCATTTGTGCAGGGCGAGTTGGTGCCGTAAGCATTTGTGCAGGGCGAATTGGTGCCGTAAGCATTCGTGCTGGGCGAATTGGTGCCTTAAGCATTCGTGTGAGTCGATTTGGTGCCCTAAGCGTTTCTGCCTGTCGAATTGTTTCCCGAAGCATTTGTACCTGGCGAATTGGTGCCCTAAGCATTTGTACCAAGCGAATTGGTGCCCTAAGCATTTGTACCAGGCGAATTGGTGCCCTAAGCATTTGTACCAGGCGAATTGGTGCCCTAAGCATTTGTACCAGGCGAATTGGTGCCTTAAGCATTTGTACTTGGCAAATTGGTGCCTTAAGTATTTGTACTTGGCAAATTGGTGCCCTAAGTATTTGTACTTGGCAAATTGGTGCTCTAAGCATTTGTACTTGGCAAATTGGTGCCCTAAGCATTTGTACTTGGCAAATTGGTGCCCTAAGCATTTGTACTTGGCAAATTGGTGCCTTAAGCTGGACAGGGATTCTGACCGCTCGGCATAGCAAGGCTGGCCAGCCTTGAAGGAGCGAGGGAGGGTGCAGTAAAAGTGCCCTTTAGCCAAGCTGGGCATGCGGCACAGATGCCCGGACCATACCACAGAATCACAGTCACTGTTGGCCACCCCTTCATCTAGGAGGGGAAGGGAGGAGGGGCAAGGCGGGCTCAGTGGTGAAGCTCCAAGCTGGCCGTGACACGTTGCGAGTTTCAACCCCGCTGTTGCACGACACAAGAAAATGGGACAATTTGGGTGCTTCCCTCTTTACGTGGTGTTGCCGTTCTGGTGGTGTGAGTGTAGCGTTAAGCAGCGACCCCTCCCCACCCCCCACATTTTTTTCTTTTTTTTTATCATCTCCTGGGGAATATCCACGTTGACTGTATGGCATGAGGTGGCTTTGAGCTTTAAACCTGAATGTACGCTAGGCTCTGTTCTGCTCAGGGTAACCAGAGATTCTGTCATGAAAATAACCAGGCTGGTGGATATTTGGTTTTATGACTTTTGTCTGCTGCGGATTTCAACTGAATGCAATGTCTTCAAAATGGACTTGCCAAAAAACAAACCAAAAAAAAGGAGAAAAAAAAAGAGAAAGTAAGTTTTATGGGACCTACTTTTAAGAAGCCCTCTTGCCTGGGTGGTGACAATAGATGATGGTAATGTTGAATCTTTGAGAGAAGTGCCCTGTGATTTCGATGTTTAGTTCAGTTTACGGGTTTGGCCACCGAGGCCTTTTACAGTTCGGGTTTAGTGGCGTGTGTATCTCTTTATGTACAACGAGCTTAATAATGCTGATCTTCTTATTTACTTGTTTTCACATATTTCTTATTCATTCATTTCGTGTGTGTGTTTTTCCTTTTAATCAACTTTTTTTTTAAACTTAGTATTGAATTCTGTGCATTACAGTTATTTACGTTCAACTTTTTTTTTAACACAGAAATTCCTATCACTAGCCATATGCTAATTTTTTAAACACAAAAAAATGGACAAGTTTGATCAAGAATGTGGTTTCAAAAGTCAGAAACTACCGAAGAATGGCTGTAGAATGAAGACAGTTAAAACTCAAAACGTGAGCACGTGAACACTGCCATTGTACAGAAAACAGAATTATTAATCAAAGAACGAACACTGTAGAACAGTATATCAAGATACCAGACTCACGGGCGTTGAATGAAACAAAGAGAGAAAACAATAAAGAACTTATACGTGGTTTAAGAGAGAGAGAGAGAGAGAGAGAGAGAGAGAGAGAGAGAGAGAGAATCGGAGGGATTTGTAAGCAGCAAGTACTCGCTGAAACGTGGTGCAGTTGTACGGGTTTACAGCTTTTTAACATAAATGTGTGTGTGTGTGTGCGCGCGCGCGCGCGTGTGCATGTAGACGTGCGTGTGTGCGTGCATGTATGTATGTATGTATGTATGTGTGGTGTGTGTGTGTGTGTTCGGAAGAGGGGAGATTGAAGTGTGTGTGAAGGGGAAGTGACAGGGGAAGAGAGAGAGAGAGAGAGAGAGAGAGAGAGAGAGAGAGAGAGAGAGAGAGAGAGAGAGCATGGGCAAGTGGAGGCAAAACTGTGAGCGTGTTTGAGTTTGCGTGTGTCTCTCGAAGAAAAAGCGAGACTGAAAGATCCGTATAAAATGTGAACGTGAAACGTGGTTCTGACAACTTTTTTAATGATCGCACCACAAAACTTGTGCCATACACGAATGGCACAACAATCGAATAGACTCCAACAACAATGTAAAATAATAGTAAACACAAATACAATCCACCCATAAAATACGAACATGATCAAATATGTACCCGATTGTAGGCCTACATTAGCAGCAGAGGAAACATCTACAACAATGCCAGACCAATTCGTTCCATTTAATTGTTGTTGGGAGTGATATATTCCACAAACACGCACAATACACATGCACAGAGCTGCAATCGCGCGCACGCACCCCCCCCCCCCCCACACCCCCCCCCACACACACACACACACATGTGTGTGCGCGCACTCATCTTCATGGCACATGCGCTCAACTTTGCACACACACACTCCACCGCTACGCCCATCATCCAAATTAACATCGTGATCTTACGATCAAAATGCATGGCATATGTACTGATCCACATCTCTTCCACAGAAACAAATCACAATTATATGAACACATCGAACAATCGTCACTGACAAATCTTAAAACCATATCAGTGAAGAGAGGTGGGGGGGGGGGGGGGGGGGGGGGGGGGGGGGGGGGTAGGTCCCATACAATATTTGTGCAAATATTGTAAAATGCGTGGAAAAAAATGACAAAAACATAATATATATGTCCAAAAACAGACGGTGAACTCAGGCCATACAGAAAGCTGTCATATTTGTTGTTTTTTTATATATTACATGCAGGTTAAGCAGCGGTCCCAACTGATGTTTGTCTGTCGGCGTTGGTGAACTGACATTCACACTGGACTCTGTCCATTTATCAAGAGTGTAACTTTATTACATGTTATCTAAGAACAGTTTCCTTTGCTTATCCTCCGGTGTTTAGCGCACACTGCTTTAAAAGGTCTTCAGCATCCTTCCTTTATACCCGCAGGAGTAGATTTTGTCCAGCGTTATCTGAAGGAACTACGCATTAACATCCATCCATACACTTAATCCCACAGAGACAAAGAGAGACCGAGAGAGGGGTGGAAGGAGGGATGGAGGAAATGACAAGAGATGCAAAGAGAGAGAGAGACTGCATTGAATAATTTTACGAAGTTCCGAGGAACAAAACGGTGTGTGCGTGTGTGTGTGTGCGCGCGCGCGGGCACACACACACAAACCCCTCATCCTCTCGCCCAATGCACATGCACACACTTGCATTCTCCTTATCACACCAGGTCTCGCACTCTTTCTTCACACACACACAAGCGCGCGTGCGCACACGCTGGTATACACACACACACTTGCAAGCATGAACGCATGCATGTGCACACTCGTACACACATATGTACGCACAACGTACATACTACACATGAGTGCACGCACACATACAGAAATGTAAACAGATATCACTGGTTCCAAATGATAAGAGGTGGGTTTTTTTCCTGCTTTCAGACTTGTGCATGATAAAATAATGTACTTTTTTTCAAAGAAAATCATGTTTATAGAGTTCTGCGTGAGAAGATCATGTTTTAATGTAAAATTACCTGTATGCGTGCACACACACACGTACGGGCATGTTCGTGCGCGCATGCACACACACACACACATACACACACACTTGTTAGAAAGATCTCAAGTTGTTTTTACTAAAGCTATACTTGTATTTAGGTCAAACCGTTGACCTAAACACAAGTATAGCTTTAGTTCAATAGCCAGCCTGTCGGCGGTGAAGGCAGAGAACTGTCAGAGGTTCACTGTGTCAAGGGCATGGCATGATGAAAGCGGTGCCCATCCCTCCTCTTCCGCTGCCTGAACTGAAACAGGTGGCCATTTTCAAGCACAAAAAAAAAATCCATCCCAAGGAGCGTTCGAACTCGGCAGCATCAACCCTGCAGACAAACACTCTGAACTCAACACCAACCCTGCAGACAAACGCTCTGAATTTAACACCAACCCTGCAGACAAACGCTCTGACCTCAACACCATCCACCCTGCAGACAAACGCTCTGACCTCAACACCATCCACCCTGCAGACAAACGCTCTGACCTCAACACCATCCACCCTGCAGACAAACACTACCGACCTCAACACCATCCACCCTGCAGACAAACACTCCGACCTCAACACCATCGACCCTGCAGACAAACACTCCCGACCTCAACACCATCGACCCTGCAGACAAACACTCTGACCTCAACACCATCCACCCTGCAGACAAACACTCCGACCTCAACACCATCCACCCTGCAGACAAACACTCCGACCTCAACACCATCGACCCTGCAGACAAACACTCCGACCTCAACACCATCGACCCTGCAGACAAACACTCTGACCTCAACACCATCCACCCTGCAGACAAACACTCCGACCTCAACACCATCAACCCTGCAGACAAACGCTCTGACCTCAACACCATCCACCCTGCAGACAAACACTCTGACCTCAACACCATCAACCCTGCAGACAAACACTCTGACCTCAACACCATCAACCCTGCAGACAAACGCTCTGACCTCAACACCATCCACCCTGCAGACAAACACTCTGACCTCAACACCATCAACCCTGCAGACAAACCCTCTGACCTCAACACCATCAACCCTGCAGACAAACACTCTGACCTCAACACCATCGACCCTGCAGACAAACACTCTGACCTCAACACCATCGACCCTGCAGACAAACACTCTGACCTCAACACCATCAACCCTGCAGACAAACGCTCTGACCTCAGCAGCATCAACCCTGCAGACAAACACTCTGACCTCAACACCATCAACCCTGCAGACAAACGCTCTGACCTCAACACCATCAACCCTGTAGACAAACGCTCTGACCGTTTGACCACAGGTCTCTCCATGCACTGAGGGAGTCTGACATGATTCCAAACGACATGACATGATTCCAAACGACATTCAAAACACAAACATTTTGTTTCCATCACAGGAGAAAACGACATTCAATTATGATGAATTCTGGCGACCCAAATAGAGTTCTTCGGGGAAAAAATGTTAATGAAGGAAATGAGAACAAAAGCAATTTCTTTGATATCTGATGTTGTGACAAGAGCAGTTTCATGTCTCGACACACCTCGATATAACCCAAGTTCATTGTAAAACGTATCTTCACTCCACTAGCAAGGAAGCTTTTATTTACATGTTGTGCAGGAAGGGAAAATATGAGGGTGGAGGGGGAGTGTAAGAGGTGAGTTTGGGGGAGGGATAACAAAAAGAATCTAATAAAATTCAATGTTCAAACTATTTAGAAGCCCTCGGTTTTTCAACTCAATTCTGAACTCGCTCGTACAAAAAAAAATAACATCATTTTTCCTCACATCTTCTCGTCTATATCCCGAGTTGTTTTTTTTCTAAATTCGCCAAATTGTCACATGAAATAGGACGTAGAGACGGGGGTTCTCGCGCGCATGCTCACCTTTCGATTGTTGATATGTTGCAAAACCGTTCTATAAGGTGCCGATTGGGGAGAAGAAAAAAAAAAATCACTGGTTACACGTTAGAGTGATCTTAGAACAATATGCATGATCGAGAAATACAAACAGAATATCAATTTCCCGTTTTCAACAGTACAGATTCTGTGAACAAGAAAAGTATTAACCTTTTACAGTTTCAATCATTTCTAAATTATCCCTGTGTTAGCAGTTTTTTCAGCGCAATCAGCAGCATTTTCAGCCACTTTCTTTCCCCTCAACCCCCCTTCAGGTCCCCTCCCCCCACCCCCCCCTCTCCTCCTCGCTGTTAACAATCACCATTTTCCTGTCCTTCACCATTCCTGTCTTCTTCCTATCTATCCTCCATGCAAACAATATCCATTTTCATGTCCTCCATCTTTCCTGTTCTTTTCCTCTTTCTCTCAATCTCTTTCCCCTCTGCCGGATCACGTTACGATGTCACATGTCACTCACTCTCAGGCCTAATGCGCTTAGCAGTGTTTTTCGTACACGCGAAAGGTAATCAGAGTATTTTTCGTACACGCGAAAGGTAAAATCAAAGAGTATTTTTCGTACACGCGAAAGGAAATCATTCGTACACCCAAAGGTAATCAGAGTATTTTTCGTACACGCCAAAGGTAATCAAAGCGCCTGTTGAATACGTGCAGAGTATTTCTTATCATGGCGAACTGAATTCTTTGTATCAAGCATATTCTTTTACTTTCCTTAAACATTCACGTCAACGCAGAAATAAATGCACACAGACATAGACACACACACACACAAACCACCACCACCACCCCCCACACACACACACGTCAGCTCTCGCAAACTGTGTTCCTTCACCGGGAAACTAAACTATGACAGCTTGAGTGTTGCACCCATCTCTAGCATATTCAGCCAACAAATTCTAACCTATGCCGTTTAGGAACTGAACGTATTAAACATAAATTCGTTTTTCTTCCATCAACATGATTTCAATGTGAACTCAGTATGGCGTGGTAAACAACAACACTTTGTTACATACATAATATATATTTTGTTTAAATCACACTCGGCACCCCACAGGTGGCTACTCTTTGGTGTGAGCTTCTTTCTGCGTCGCACAGAAGACCGAAATCTCGTGCTGGGCGAGACAGCAGACACTTGCGCGGTGAGATCTGGCTACAACTGCTCTTTGAAGAGGCACGCGGTTTTCAGGAAGAGAGCAATATGGCGCCTGATATACCCCCTATAAATGTCTCCTTAAAGCACCCTTGTTGTCCCATAACCATCACACAACAGACGATCGTTTACACACACGGAAAAAAAACAACCAATTATTCTCTTGCCAGCGTAAAAAGTGCTATACTTGAGAGAGAGAGAGAGAGAGAGAGAGAGAGAGAGAGAGAGAGAAGAGAGCGAGCGAGAGAGATAGCGAGCGAGCGAGAGAGAGAGAGAGAGAATGAATCGGGCTCCATATCCCGTCTAACCACAATGCCGCAAGCCTGTTCGACGATCTCAACATAACAAGCTTGTTTAGTCTTCGCTTTTCATTTCAGGCTGTGGGCTAAATAACTCTCCTGCTCCTGCTGCTTCTCTCTCTCTGTCTGTCTCCCTCTCTCTCACTGCGTGTGTGTGTGTGTTTGAGTTCCCCACACACACTTACACACACACGCGGGTGCACGCGTGCGCACACACATGCGCGGTCGCGCGCTATTCGTGCACATGTACACTCTACAAACGCAGCATCTTATTCAGTATCGACGCCGTCCGTTTCCAATCACAAACCATCTTCCCTCAGAGCGAAGAATGCCTGCCTACACATAACGATGAAAATGATGGCGATGATGACGAGGAAGACTATTCATACAGACAATGACAAAGACTGGCTGGGCCATTATCACAATTTCATCATAAAAACTCCACGTCAAGGCTGTCGTCAACACCATCATCAACTACTACTTCCTCATCTGTCACGCTATGGTCTTCCAGTTTAACAGCAGATCGGCATCGGCCGAACATCGTATCATCAGCATCAGCACTGATGTCGTTGTTGTCATCGTCATCACCATCGTCGACATCATCATCACCTACCTCATCTGTCACAAGTCTATTCTTCCTTTTTTTTTCTCTCTCTCTCTCTCTCTGTCCTTTTCGGGGGGGTCCTTCAACCTCCAAATTTTTCCCACTTTTCCTTATATTCTCTACCCTTCCCCCCACCCATTTTTTCCGTTGTTTTTGTGGGAGTTTTTTTTCTGTTCTTTTGAGTGGGGCCTCTATCCTATTCCCCCCCCCCCCCCCCCCCCCCCCCCCTTTTTGTCTTTCTTTTCTCCCTTTGTTTAAAACACGCTTGCTTGCTCACCATGCACAATCGTCTTGCAACTGGAAACCAGATCGGCAGCTGTCAAACATTTTGTCATCACATCTCCACCATTGACGCCATCACCATATCATCATCATCACCATCCTCATCATCATCATCACCATCAACATCTCCACCACCACCATCGCCATCATCATCATCATCATCATCATCATCACCATCCTACTCATCACCATCAACATCTCCACCACCACCATCACTATCATCATCATCATCATCATCACATCCTCCTCAGCATCATCCCCATCCATCCATCCATCCCAAGCCCGCGCCCAGCAGCTACTCCAGCCCTGACGCAGACATCTTCTGCCCGGTGACTTTGCCCTTGGCGTCCACGATGAGCAGCTTCTCGGGCAGCTGCACGTCCTCCTCCCGCCAGGCCTGCATCAGGTGCGCCTGCAGCCCCTTGCCCATGACGGCCTTGGCGTAGTGCTCCCCTGGCTCCTTCCAGTTGAACGACAGGCCCTTCCGCTCCGGCAGTTGGGGGTACACCGTGTACTGCCGATTCTGAAAGCACAAAACCCAACACCACGCGGTGAGGAGGAGGAGGAGGAGGAAAAGAAGGCGGAGGAGAAGTAGAAGTAGGAAAAGCAGGAGGAGGAAGAGGCGGAGGAGGAGAAGGTGGAGGAGAAGTACGAGGAGGAAAAGTAGGAGGAGGAGGAGGAGAAGAAGGGGGAGGTGGAGGAGAACAAGGAGGAGGAAACAGCGGAGAAGGAGGCGGAGAAGGAGGAAGAGGAGGAGCAGAGGAAGGAAAAGGAGAAGGAGGAGAAGGAGCAGGGAAGGAGGAGAAGAAGGCGGAGGAAAAGGAGGAGGAGCAGAAGGAGAAGGATGTGGTGGAGATGGAGGAGCAGAAGAAGGATATGGAGGAGAAGGGGAAGAAAGAGGAGGGGAAGGAGGAGGAGGATAAGGAAGAGAGCGAGAAGGAAGAGAGCGAGAAGGATGAGAAAGGGGAGGAGGAGAAAGGGGAGGAGGAGGAGGAGGGGAAGAAAGATGAGGGGAAGGAGGAGCAAGAGGAGGAAGAGGAGAAGGAGGAGGAGGATAAGGAAGAGGAGGAGAAGGAAGAGAGCGAGAAGGAAGAGAGCGAGAAGGAGGAGAAAGGGGAGGATGAGAAAGGGGAGGAGGAGAAAGGGGAGGAGGAGGAGGAGGAAGAAGAGAATTGTTCAGGTACAAGGGAGAGGAAGAGGGGAACAGGGAGAGGGCTGAGGGGCGAGGTGGTAGTGAGGGGGTGGGGGTGGGGTTAAAGGATGTACTGGTACATATGTGTGTATGTACGTGTGCCTGTGTATATGAGCATACATGCATTCATGCGTGCATGCATATGCGCGCGCGCACGCGTGTGTGTGTATACACACACACGCACACGTGCACGCACGCACGCACGCACGCACGCACGCACGCACGCACGCACGCGCACACACACACACACACACACACACACACACACACACACACACGCACACACACACACGCACACAAACACACGATCAGAGGGCAACATCTGCTGCTTCCTTTCAATTTCAAATGCAAACACCTGTAAGCTGATTGTCATGTGTAGGGATAACGGAGGCGGGGCGGGGGTGGGGTGGCATGTGACTGAAGTCACTGAGCCTGTGCAGTTTTGGTGGTGACTCACTGTTTTGCTGCATTGTATAATTTTGTTTAAAACGATGCCTTGTCAACTCCTTGTTGATTTCATCCTCTGCATACGTCATTGCGAACACCTGCACGTGTGTGTGTGCGTGCGTGCGTGCGTGCGTGAGAAGAGAGAGAGAGAGAAGAGAGAGAGAGAGAGAGAGAGAGAGAGAGAGAGAGAGAAAGGGTGTGTGTGTGTGTGTGTGTGTGTGTGTGTGTGTGTGTGTGTGTGTGTGTGTGCATACGTACGGTGAGTGTGAAAGAGAGAGAGAGACGGACGGACGGACGGACGGACGGGCGGGCGGGCGGGCAGGCAGAGGGAATTCCTAATTCATGCGACAGCGTGCATTGCAAACTACGCTCGTCCTGCCACCGCGCTCAACCTACCCCCCCCCCCCCCCCCCCCCTCCTGACCCTTCCCCCCACCCACCATCCCTCAGTCAACATTGTCGCTCCTTTGTCTCTCCTTCTCCCTCCCTCCGTACCCCTCGCCTCCCACACTCTCTCCATCGTCTGTCCTCCCCCCCCCCCCCCCCCCCCCCCCTTTCCCATCCTCAACATCGATCTTCTTCTTCCATACAAGCTCCAGTTTCATACACGCATACTGATACTTCTGTATGTTTGAACAAAAACAAAAAAAGAAAAAGAAAGCAAAGAAAAAAAAAACTACTCCTTTTTTATCACCTCCCTCCAGCCCCCCCCCCCCCCCCCCCCCCACTTCCTTACTCCACCGCCCACCCACCCACCCCTACCCACCCCCCCCCCCCCAAAAAAAAAGAAACAAAAAGGAAAAGAAATTTGTCAACTTAACATCATCTGAAAACGAGAGGCATTGTCGATTTTTAGTTATTCATATATGTACATACGTATGCAAACAGACATCATATGCATAGGCACAGAGAGACAGAGAGGGAGGGCGGGAGGGAGGAGAAAGCGAGAGACACAGAAAGAGGGAGACACACAGAAGGAAGACAAAAAGTGGAGCGAAAGAAAAGATCAGAAACAGCGATATTAGACAGAGAGAGGGGGGTAGTGAGAGAGAGAGAGAGAGAGAGAGAGAGAGAGAGAGAGAGAGAGAGAGAGAGAGAGAGAGAGGGGTAGTGAGAGAGAGAGAGAGAGAGAGAGGGGGGGTAGTGAGAGAGAGAGAGAAAGAGAGAGAGAGAGAGGAGAGAGGGAGAGAGACAGACGAAGACAGACAGAACAGGGGGGCAGACATACCG
>CM031616.1:48543585-48656085 GCA_018398815.1 Conus ventricosus | reverse complement strand
TTTCTGAAAATTTGTAGGTATGTTCATTATGGGTCAAGGATGATGCCCGACGTTTTAGTTTACCGTTACAGCCGTTACTAACGGCTGTAACGGCCTGTACCGCTTTTTCTTCTTTATGGAATATCTCAGAAAGTACTTGGCCGATCTTTCTGAAAATTTGTAGGTATGTTCATTATGGGTCACGAATAATGCCCGATGTTTTAGTTTACCGTTATAACCGTTACTAACGGTTGTAACGGCCTGCAACGGTTTTTATTCTTTATGGAATATCTCAGAAAGTACTTGGCCGACCTTGATGAAAATTAGCAGGTATGTTCATTATGGGTCACGGATGATGCCTGATGTTTTAGTTTGCCCTGTTATAACCGTTACTAACGGTTGTAACGGCCTGTAACGGTTTTTCTTCTTTATGGAATATCTCAGAAAGTACTTGGCCAATTTATAAGCGGTTTGGATGATCTTGTGACAAATCGGATCCTCTGTCCATATGTAAGTGATGTAATGCTGAAAATGGATTAAACAACCGTTAAAAACCGTTATTCTGCCGTTATTTCTTATATATAGGTGGATTTTAATGAAATTTGGTATATAGAAAGGTTATCACACACAAATGGCACTTCTATATAGTGTTCCAAAATTTGACCGTTAAAAACCGTTATTCTTGACATATTGTCCGATTTGGATGAAATTTGATATGTACACAGGCTTTAGCCCAGTGAGGACTAAAATACCGGTTTCAAAAGTGCATATCAGTTATATAACCGTTAAACCGTTATTTTGCCGTTATTTTCTATATATTGGTGGGTTTTAATGAAATTTTGTATATAGAAAGGTCATCACACACAAATGGCACTTCCATGCAGTGTTTCAAAATCTGACTGTTAAAAACCGTTATTCTTGACATATTGTCCGATTTGGATGAAATTTGGCATGTACACAGGCTTTAGCCCAGTGAGGACTAAAATACCGGTTTCAAAAGTGTATATCGGTTATATAACCGATAAACCGTTATTTTGCCGTTATTTTTTTATATATTGGTGGATTTTAATGCAATTTTGTATATAGAAATGTCATCACACTCAAATGGCACTTCCATGCAGTGTTTAAAAATCTGACCGTTAAAACCGTTATTCTTGGCATATTGTCCGATTTGGATGAAATTTGGTATGTACACAGGCTTTAGCCCAGTGAGGACTAAAATATCAGTTTCAAAAGTGTACATCGGTTAAATAACCGTTAAAACCGTTATTTTGCCTTTATTTCTTATCTCATAAAGCACTTGGCCGATTTATAAGCGGTTTGGAAAACTGGGAGTACGTTTATATGCTTCGCATCTTTTCTTTTTTTTTTTTTTTTTTTTTTTTTGTATGGCATATTGATTTTTTGTTCATTGCTGTCAGGAAGCAAAATACTGAAAAGAGAAGGGAAACATTTTGAAATTTAGGCATGTGCTGTTCAAGATTCAAGAAGGCGGGGAAACTAAATCCAGTTGTCTACTCTTCTTAAGTTGTTCGTCTTATTTGCTTGCCGCTTGCACCTTTCTCTTCTGGATGATCTTAGTAACTAGGCAACGTGGTCCTCTGAGAATCATAGTTAATTACACAATTATTGCTTTATTAACCAGCTTTACCATGCATTCTAAAGGTGCAGACTATGAACCTAATCTACACCGCCCGTTTCCCGCCAACTCTATAGTAGATTTGTATTCTTACGTGTGTTTACACTATCGCATTGGTTGGGGTTGTTTGAGATGTTACTGAGGTGTATTTGGGGATGTTATGGATTTATTTGATAAATTGTGGGATGTTACTAAATTAACTTGGTAGCTAACTACTGGCTTAGATTTATATGCACCGTGCACATATCTAATCCAGCAAACACAGCGACATATACATTCTGAGGTGATAGCCAAGAATAGACAAGTAACTGCTGAAGAAGAAGAAGAAGAAGAAGAAGAAGAAGAAGAAGAAGAAGAAGAAGAAGAAGAAGAAGAAGAAGAAATAATTAAGTTAGTGATGTTGTTTACAGCCCAGCCAGCCGGAAAGGGCCATATCAGGGCTTTTACCACATTGAAGTCAACCAAAAACAAATCGACAGCAGCAGCAGCAGCAACAGAAGAAGAAGAAGAGACAGAGGCAGAGAGAGCATATCGTTCACTCGAACAGAGAGTTGAGGCTGAAAATGAACTAGTGTGGAGGTAATATGATCGTGTGAGACGTTTGAGAAAGGTTTTCAGACACGTTCACAAATATATTAGACCGAGCATAGAGCTAGGCAGAAAATGCAACATTTTTTTCCGTGAACAAGCATTAGAATTTACAAATGTATTTATTTTGACTACAAATCTAAAAGATGTTCCAAGGAATGATGATTTTTAACTAAGACCTTCCCTATCTACACTAATGAAAACAAAAACAAAAAAGAAGCCGCGTTTTCCTAGAATCACTATGGCCAGGCCCAAAGGCCGAGAGGCCTAGCAACACCCTCCCCGAATCAGAAGATGCCAGGGATTTGAGAGAGCCTGAATGTCCCACTATATAAGAATAATATAGCTTGTTTCCCTGAAGACGGAGTATGGCTGCCTTAATGGCGGGAAAAAAACGGTCATACACACAAAACTCCACTGCCTCTGTTGAGCAGATGGGATTAATACCTGCCTGTCTATACAGGGAATGTCCACAGGAGTATCAGCCTGCATACGCAGAAGAAGAAGATATAGCTTGTGACTGGATTTATGTTGAATATCCCTACTGATCGATGGAATAACATGTTTTGATGCTTCTGACTTTTGGAGCTGGAGGAGGAGAAATGCTGGACCTATCCACCCTGGGACACGTTGATGGTGTTTACATGTGTTATGGAAGAACTGTTGGCTGACCAGTGTCGTTTACCTGGGTTGGGGTGGAGGTGGGGGAGGAGAGATTATGGAAGGTGTCACGGTCAAAAATAAAAACAACCAAAATCCTAATCCTCCAAGGAGACGGTCTGTCCACCCAGACAGACTAAGTAGCTGACCGACGCTTCGATGTCTGGTCAAAACGAGTCTCGACGCCCGGCTCAGACTCATCCAGCCAATTTGGCACAGCGAGTAGACTAATCCTAGTCCTCTACGGAGACGGTCTGTCCATCCAGACAGACTAAGTAGCTGACCGACGCCTCGGTGTCTGGTCAGAGGAGTCTCGACGCCTGGATCAGACTGATCTAGCCAATTTACGACGTAGCCGGAAAGGGAGAGGGGGAAGGTAGTGTGTGGTGGGGGTGAAATCAAGCTAATCAATTAAATGACCAATTGACCACCACAGAGAGCAGGCGTGTAGGCGTGACTGTCATGATTTGAATAGCCAATGGAATTAGAGGGAGATAACTTTGGGTACGAGGCGGTAAAAATACTGACCAATGGTACTCACCTTGGACACGTAGGTAGGGAATAAAGTAATGTGTGGGTGAGAGAGAAAAAAAGAACGAAGAGAGACAGAGAGAGAGGAAGAGGTTCTGTGTAAGCTCTGACGAGAGAGAAGCAGAGAGATGAGGGGAGGAGAGAAGAGAACAGTTGAGAGATTAGCATGAGATAGTCTGCAGAGGAAAGACTAAGGAGAGATGTGGAGAGAGAGAGTTGCTAACTAATGAAGAGGAAAAGAAAGAAAAGAAAAAAGAAAAGAAAAGCAACCATGTCCATTTGATAGAGCAGACTAGAAGAGAGAGAGAGAGAGTGCAATGCGTTAATGCAGGAAGGAAGAAAGGAGAACAGATCGATGTTGATAGTCACTGTTCCACCTTAACCGGGGTTCGACCTCATACCTGGCAGCGTCACTTCGTCAAGCAGAACCACAGACCAAGACCAGTGCCAGCAGTTGTGTCGTGCTTGTGAAAGTGACAGTGAAAGAAAAAAAGAAAAGAAAAGACAGTGATTCGTGAATAGTTAGTTCGCCTGGCCAGGGAAAGTAGAAATCTGTTTATACCCGGGTTAGTTAATGATGTTTTAGATAAATGATTTTGTGAAGTTCAGGAAAGAGAGAATGTTTTATTTTGTTTGATTCCATATGCATTGATGGTTCGTTCTATGAACATGTGTAGTAAAGTTATAGACTTTACTAGTGGTTTGATGTGACGAATGCTTGATATATGAATGAGATCGTAAGCAAGCTGTGAGTGTGTTTGGGCTGTGCGCTAGTCCTTCCTCCACTGACATCACCGAGGTTGACAATTTATTGGCGAGCCTGCCAGGATATTCTGGCCCATTTATTATAATTGTTCAACTTCTCAGAGAGGAAGCTGGGTGGGATTCAAGTATTGTAATCCTAAGACAAGGGGTTGTCTTACTGTATGTTCCCAAGATAGTTAAATACTAGGCTTGGCATTGCTTCCAAGATAGTTAATACTAGGCTTGGCATTTCAGCCCCAGAGTACTTATTCGCACAGATTGCCTATAACTCGCTCTCATAGTTGGGTCAGGCGCTGGGCGTCTTATAAAAACTAACTACGTTGTCCCAAGCTAATATTATCATTCATAGGATTGTGCTATTTACGTCACTCGTGTCGGTAACCACCAGTTTGGCTGTCGTAGTTATAAATCTTGTTCAAAAAAAAAAGAAAGAGATACAATGGCGGAAGAAAAGAACACACCTATTGAACAACTTGTGGTGTTGCTCGTGATTTAGGCTATTGGGAGAAGAGTTGCGAGCATTCGTTGAAAACCAGCAAAAGATGGAAAAGGGATGAACGCGCGGAAAGACGCAGTGTCGCAGTAGAAGCGCAAGAAATAGAAAAATTAAGGATTCAGGCTAATGATAATCAGGCTAGGGAAACGCAGGAAACAGAAAGAATAAGGGAAGCGCAGGAAACAGAAAGAATGAAGCAGGAAACAGAAAGAATGAAGCAGGAAACAGAAAGAATAAAGGAAGAGCAGGAAACGGAAAGATTAAAGGTTCAATTAGAGTTAGAGAAAGTGAGAATACAAAGGGAGACACCGAGGATGGTAGTTCCTTTCCAGTGACTCTGTGCGCAGTTACGCCCCCCGACCAAAGTTGCCCAAATTCTCTGAAGGAACCGATTCGATTGATGCATGCATCAGTCGTTTCGAAACGTTTGCGACCAGTCAGGGTTGGCCTTCAGAAGAGTGGGCAGTCATTTTGTCAGCGTTACTGACGGGTAAGGCATTACAGATTTTTACTGCGTTACCAGCAGAACAACAGTCTGATTTCGGCGCTGTGAAGGAATCGTTGATGAAAGGATTTGACCTCACAGAGGAGGGGTTCAGGAAGAAATTTCGTTCAGCTAAATTACAAGCAGGTGAGACGTACACTCAGTTTGGTGCACGTTTAGATCACTATTTTGAGAAGTGGTTAGAGTTGAGCGGTACGAAGAAGGAGTTCGCTGATTGAAAGAGCTAGTTATGAAGAACAGATTTGTCAGGTTGCGGCCCTGAGTTAACTATACATTTGAAAGAGAGACAGCCAGAGACAGCAGGAGAGTTGTTGAAGTTCGCAGAGGTGTATAGAGAGGCACGTTTGGGCACTAAGGTGCAGGAGAAACAGGTGCCAGGCACAGGTGAGAAGAGTGCAAGGAGACCAGGGGAGTTTTCTGCAAAGTCTGCAAACCCAGTGGTGGGGCAGAAGGAAGGGCAAAGGGACATTAGGTGTTTCATTTGTCACAAGAAGGGACATGTGGCGAGGGATTGTCGCATGAGGTTCCAGAAGGCAGCAGCCTTGCAAGAGGTGGATAAGGGTCGCCAGGGGAAACGACCTGCAGTGGAACCAAAGGGATTCAGTCTGAAGAGGGTGGAGTGCGGCCTATGGCTAGCACTGGACAGCAGTCAGTGTCAGGGATGGAGGGCACTAGGCTGAGTGGTTCGTTACCGTGGAAGAAGGGTGGATTGGCCAGCAGAGGGTGAAAGTGTTACGAGACACTGGTTGTTCATGTGGTGAGTTAGAACAACGCTGGTCGAGAAAGGGATTTGACAGGGCAAATCCAGACCTGTACTCTAATCGATGGCACTGTGAGGGAGTTTCCAGTTGCTAAGATAGAAGTTACGTACCCCTTACTTCTCAGGCGAGTTGTCTGCGTTGGTGATTGGAGAAACCCCTTCATGATTTGATCATCGGAAATATTCCAGGGGCAAGGGATCCAGGGGATCCTGAGTTGTTGACTGCTACAGGGCAGCAGTTCAAACACGGAGCAAGGAAGGAGGAAAAGGTTGATAAACCGTTAGTCGTTCCAGCAAGGAAGTCAGGCATAGATGTGTCGCCTGATGAGTTTAGGGCAGCGCAGGAACAAGACCCTTCGCTCGTGAAGTCTGGGAGTTGGCAAGAGGTGGAGAAAAACAGGGGTTAGAGGAGGTGAGACAGATTTCTTGTGAAAGGCGGGCTGTTGTACCGAGTGTTCACCAAGGGGAAGACAGGTAAGGTGACCACTCAGTTAGAGGGTACCAGCAGGTTATCGTGACACTGTCATGTCAGTGGGTCACGAGTCGCTCATGGCGGGTCATCTCGGCAACAGCAAAACAGCTGACCGAATCTTTGATGACTTTCATTGGCCAGGAGCAATGGCGACATCAAGCGTTTCTGCATGTCATGTGACGTGTGTCAAAGGTCAGCCACAAGAGGGGTGAAGAGGAAGGCGCCTCTTAAACATCCCCCTTTAATTGACACACCATTCAGGAGGGTGGCTGTTGATCTGATTGGCCCAATCTCGCCCCGTTCCAAAGGTGGGCACAGGTATGAGACGTGTAAGGTTGCAAGGGAAGGTTTGCAGGAGGCTAGGGTCGGTCAGAAGAAGCAATATGACAGGAAGGTGAGGAAACAATCCCTCAAGGTGGGAGACCAGGTCCTGTTACTGCTTCCCACGGATCACAACAAGCTGCTGATGCATTGGAAAGGACCATTCACCATCACTGAAAGGTCGGTCGGGATTACCGAACTGATGTGAATGGGAAACTAAAACTTTTCCATGCGAATTTTCTCCGCAAATATATTCAGCATGAGACTCAGCACATAGGCGCAGCAGCAATCATTGATGAGGTGAAGGAGACCCCGCAGAAGAAGGGGAGATTTTGTTGCCTAAGTTTCCAGAAGAGTCATACAGGGATGCGTCACTGTATGAAGGGCTAGACAGTAGGAGTTCCTAGGTTGTGTTGTCGGAGGCGACACAAAGCAGCCGGAAGAGGGAAGGTGGAGAAGATGATGAATTCAGAGAGACCAAAGACCAAACAGAAGTCAGGAGTCTGCTAGGTTTTATTGGTTTCTATAGGGAGTTTGTTCCAAATTTCGCAGCAATCACGAGTCCTCTCAGTGATTTGGTCAAGGCAGGGAAACCGGCAGTGGTCGAGTGGTCAGACGCTGCAGAGCAAACATTGCAGACGGTGCTGGGAAAGACTAGGTTCCCGTCCCATCTTGAAGCTAAACCCGATATGTCCAAACCATTTTTGTTTACGGACAGATGCATCAGGCGGTGGGATAGGTGCGGTATTGTTGCAGGAGCATGAAGGGGTCGAGTTCCCTGTGAGGTATGCTAGCAGGAAGTTGACAAGTGTGAAGAAGGGTACGCAACGGTGGAGAAGGAGTGTTTAGCCATTGTGTGGGCCGTGCAGAAGTTCCACAAATACTTGTATGGGAAAGAGTTCGTGATAGAGACTGATCATCAACCACTCAAATTCCTGCAGGAGGCGCAGTTGAAAAACAGCAGAGTGCTGCGTTGGGCAATGGCATTGCAGCCCTACAGGTATCGAGTGCAGTACATTCCCGGTCGACAGAATGTCGGAGCTGACTATTTAAGCCGTGTAGTCTAGCAAGCTGCAACTCAGAGGAAGTCAGTCATATCCGGGTGCTTTGTTGATAATATGTGTTGATTACAGTTATGTTGATTGGATATGGGTTCATTCCCAGTTGGCTATGGTTCATAATTTTTGTGTGAGATTTGTTCGTGTAAATGTAGTTATGCTTGGAGCATACAGTCGCGTGTGTAGTGATGCATTATTTGCAATAAGTGAGGATGGAGATTCCTCAGTGAAGTGTCATGGATCGTGATCATATTATATTGTGCTTTTCATAAGAATTGTGAAGAGAAGATGTGGCAAATCCGCAGGTAGGGGAATTGCATAGGTGCGCACAGAGGTCGTTATAAAATGAGTTGAAATAACGCAAGAGCGCACGTCAATGATAACTCATTGGAGTGGTATTCACTAATGATATATTTTATAATTGATAAACCGTTGGTTGTAAAGTATTTTTCAAACTTTGCACGTGTAGCTGTGGTTCAGCAAATTCGGTTGTTGCCTTTTTTTGTACCGATGTTTTGAGACAATGCGGTGCATAGTCTTTTGCAAGGGGGAAATTGTCACGGTCAAAAATAAAAACAACCAAAATCCTAATCCTCCACGGAGACGGTCTGTCCACCCAGACAGACTAAGTAGCTGACCGACGCCTCGATGTCTGGTCAAAACGAGTCTCGACGCCCGGCTCAGACTCATCCAGCCAATTTGGCACAGCGAGTAGACTAATCCTAGTCCTCTACGGAGACGGTCTGTCCATCCAGACAGACTAAGTAGCTGACCGACGCCTCGGTGTCTGGTCAGAGGAGTCTCGACGCCTGGATCAGACTGATCTAGCCAATTTACGACGTAGCCGGAAAGGGAGAGGGGGAAGGTAGTGTGTGGTGGGGGTGAAATCAAGCTAATCAATTAAATGACCAATTGACCACCACAGAGAGCAAGGCGTGTAGGCGTGACTGTCATGATTTGAATAGCCAATGGAATTAGAGGGAGATAACTTCGGGTACGAGGCGGTAAAAATACTGACCAATGGTACTCACCCTTGGACACGTAGGTAGGGAATAAAGTAATGTGTGGGTGAGAGAGAAAAAAAGAACGAAGAGAGACAGAGAGAGAGGAAGAGGTTCTGTGTAAGCTCTGACGAGAGAGAAGCAGAGAGATGAGGGGAGGAGAGAAGAGAACCAAGTTGAGAGATTAGCATGAGATAGTCTGCAGAGGAAAGACTAAGGAGAGATGTGGAGAGAGAGAGTTGCTAACTAATGAAGAGGAAAAGAAAGAAAAGAAAAAAGAAAAGAAAAGCAACCATGTCCATTTGATAGAGCAGACTAGAAGAGAGAGAGAGAGAGTGCAATGCGTTAATGCAGGAAGGAAGAAAGGAGAACAGATCGATGTTGATAGTCACTGTTCCACCTTAACCGGGGTTCGACCTCATACCTGGCAGCGTCACTTCGTCAAGCAGAACCACAGACCAAGACCAGTGCCAGCAGTTGTGTCGTGCTTGTGAAAGTGACAGTGAAAAGAAAAAAAAAGAAAAGAAAAGACAGTGATTCGTGAATAGTTAAGTTCGCCTGGCCAGGGAAAGTAGAAATCTGTTTATACCCGGGTTAGTTAATGATGTTTTAGATAAATGATTTTGTGAAGTTCAGGAAAGAGAGAATGTTTTATTTTGTTTAATTCCATATGCATTGATGGTTCGTTCTATGAACATGTGTAGTAAAGTTATAGACTTTACTAGTGGTTTGATGTGACGAATGCATGATATATGAATGAGATCGTAAGCAAGCTGTGAGTGTGTTTGGGCTGTGCGCTAGTCCTTCCTCCACTGACATCACCCGAGGTTGACAGAAGGTTGGAGGTGTTTCCACCCATTGAACTGTGGGACATGCTGTCTCGCCGATTATGGGACAGTTAGAAGTGATCGCAGGCCTTAATTATCGGGACGCTTTAAGGTCCAACGTTTGTCCATGGGCAGCAGCAATGACCGTTATTCTTCATTTACAGTCCTGTGGTTCAGAATCGAGGCGTAGTGTGTGTGTGTGTGTGTGTGTGTGTGTGTGTGTGTGTGTTGTGTGTGTGAACATATCCCCTGTTAATATCATTCTGTGATACTGGCATCACGCTTGCAAACTTGTGAGTGTTGCGCATGAGCCGTACATCATTAAAGTGGAGCAGCCTCCTCCACGTGTTTCTGATCAAGTGGACCTTCCGCAATTTCTACGGCTGATCTCGCTATTCAACTTGTGAGGTAGGTGTTTTATAATTCATTTTGCATCCTTCTCATTGAAACATATATTGTAGATCTCTATGGTCATAAACTTAAATTCCTGTCATAAAGAGAACTATGTAACAGATGAAGTTTTGATCTTGGAGCAGACTGCAGTGATTGATTTCGTTGCCCAGAGCACTGTGATACACATGATAAATGTGACTGTTCTTGACGTGACACAAACGACAAACACAGTAACATGGGGATATTCACACAGTAACGAACCTATCGCATGTATGAAATCTTCATTATTCCTTCCTTTCTCATTTCCTTCTGTTTTCATTAGCCGCAGGGCAGAGCTGGTAACAAAGACGTCCTGAGCCTAATGATGTTCCCACGAGCGGCAGTACAGCCATTTGTAACGATCATATTGGGCTGTGTTTTCGCAGCTTTGACACTACAACGTGTGTACAGAACACATTTCTATACACCATAATAAACCTGTGTTCTCAGAAAACATACTCGAGTATTCCCCGAAGATGGAGTATGGCTGCCCTTAATGGCGGGATGAAAAACGGTCATACACACAAAACTCCACTTCTGTACAGGCAGTGTCCGCAGGAGTATCAGCCTGCGTACGCAGAAAGAAAGACAGAATACTCGAGTATGTCTTTTTCCCCCCGTGACAGAATGAAGAGACATAGCCATGCGTGTCTGGCCAGCGCTCAGCGTGATTTGTGTGTCTTCTTCACTGAACGGAAGCTCAGTCTTGAAATTTGGCTTGCATTCACGTAGTCAGCCACTCCTGAACACATGTTCCCTCTGTTGCATGCTCACAATGTTTAGATGAACCACAAGCCCAGCCCATTCTCTCTTTCTCGTACATCTGCATGCATGCATGTGTAAATTCATGTATGTTCACACTTGCACAAACACAGCAACACACACACACACACGTGTGTGTCCACTCATTTGTGCGAGCAAGCGCGCGCCCGCGCGCGCGCGCGCACACACACACACACACACACACACACACACACACACACACACACACACACACACACACACACACACACACACACACACCTATACAATTTATTCAGGAATGAATGCTGAACAACATTCAAAACACAGTTTCATCTCCTGACACAAAAAAGATGTGAAATAGCATTGAATTGACATAACTGCACACATTGCATTCAACGCCGCAGCACAGCCAGATCCGGTTTACACTAGCGAACAGACACGTGTGCGCACCTATGATGTATGCACATACACCCGAACACACACGCATGTTTGCATACACAAATACACGCACGGACGCACGCGCGTACGCACGCACGCACACACACACACACACACACACACACACACACACACACACACACACACACACACACACACACACACCACACACACACACACACATGCACCAATTCAACGAGAGGAACAGCGTTAACAATGCACGCGCGCGCGCACACACACACACACACACACACACACACACACACACAACACACACACACACACACACACACACACACACACACACATACACACACGTGCGTGCATTCAGGCACACACACTAGATCTTCAACAACACACACATGCACATGCATACACACACACACACACACACACACACACACACACACACACACACACGCGCGCGCGCGCGCGCGCGCGCACGCACACATGCACGCCCGCGCGTGCGTGCGTGCGTGCGTGTGCACACACACACATACACACATAAGCGCGCGCGCGCGTGCGCACTTGTAAGCTTGCACACATACACCTAAAAGAGTACGGTTTCGCCATACTGACATACAGCCGGTGAAACGCATCACAACTGGTTTGACTATCAGTAGCATGATATGAGTGGTCTAATAATCAATACCAGATTCCTACACGTGTGGATGTGTGCAGGCATACACATACTGAGATAAAGAGGCAAGTTGAGTCACATGCATGGAAGCTTATTACATTTGCAAAATGTCCTATACGTGTCGTAGACACCAGTTACCTTACATGTACACAACAAATATACTGTTCAAAAAAAGAAACGCAAAATGCCAAGCTGCCGATTTGAAACACAATTTATTGAAGCTCAGTGTGACAACACGTTTAATGTGAAAATGACAAAAACAGGTCATCAGTAGGACAGAAGTCTCCCCTGTAATGCTGTGGTAAAGAACCAGCCCCAGACCCTCAGGGAAATCGCCAGGCCGCTTCCAAAGTCAGTAACGGGTGTGACCCCCTCTGGCTGCAATGGTAGCCTGGCATCTGCGGGGCAATGAATCGATAATGTTCCTGATTGTCTGCTGTGGGATGGCCGCCCACTCGGCCTGCAATGCCCGGAACAGTTCATTTGGAGTCGCTGGGGCGTTGGCCCTCACTCTCAGGCGTCTGTCCAAAACGTCCCAAACGTGCTCAATAGGATTCAAATCCAGGGAAAGAGAGGGCCAGGCCAGGGTGTTGATGTTGTTGGCGGTAAAGAAGGCTGTGGTCAGGCGTGCTGTGTGGGGCCTGGCGTTGTCCTGCTGGAACACGGCCCTGGGAGTGGCCATTAGAGGCAGGACGTGTGGCTGAACAATGACCTGGACGTACTGCTGGGCTGTCAGGTGACCTTCCACGCGCACCAGCTGGCTCCTGCCTGTGTTGCTGATGGCCCCCCATACCATGACATTGCCGCCACCATGCGGAGGTGCCTCGTCGACGCAGTTCTGCTGGTTGCGTTCATTAACCCGGCGGTAAACCCTTCGCCTCCTGTCATGGCGCTGCAGCAGAAACTGTGACTCATCCGAGAACCAGACGTGTCGCCAATGGTTCCTCAGTGTCCAGTGTCTGTGTTGCGTAGCCCATTGCAGTCTGGTCTGTCGATGGCGCCCCGTCTTTACGTTGCCACGTAGGGGCCTGTAAGCCCTCAGCCCAGCAGCATGCAGCCTGTTCCGGACAGTCTGGTCGGAGATGCGACGGACACCAGCGCATGCCTGGACAGTGGACGAGGCCGGCAGGAAGCGATTGCGGAGATGTCTGAGCCGTATAAAGCGGTCCTGGGCTGGCGTTGTGATATGAGGTCGGCCTGACCTCGGGGCATCAGCTGATGACCCTGTCCTCTGGAAGCGAGTCCAAAGTCGGCATATGGTACTGGGGGAGACATTCAAAGCATGGGCCACATCAGTTGCACTCTGACCAACTTGCAAACGACCCAGGGCGTTTTCTCTCTCTGCTGGGCTCAAACGTGGCATGCTGTTTTTTGGTACGGTGTGCCTGCCGGTTGCCAAAATGACCCGGCTTTTATACTGCACTATGACCATGGTGTGTGTGTGTTCACCACTGAGTTGGGCATGCTTTGCAGGCGAAACAACAGAAGCACAACCCAATGTTTGCACTGTCGCACCTGGCCCACAACACGCACGTGCACATAGTGACAACCTGAATCAATGTTATACTAGCACGTCGACGTTCAAGACATACATCAGGGGCGGTTTTTGGCGTGTTCTCAACTGTATGGTCCACCCCAGGTGGCAAAATTTCATTTTGCGTTTCTTGTTTTGAACAGTATATTAAAAAGATTCGGGCTGCTTTCCCCAGGGACAGCGCTTCGCTGTGGCACAGCGCCACCCTTTTTTTCCTGTATGCGTGTTGTTTTCCTGCAGAGGTGTGTTTTGCCACAGAATGTTTCCAGGTACAACTCTTGTTGCCATGGGTTCTTTTACGTGCGTTGAGTGCATGTTGCACACAGGACCTCGGTTCATGGTCTCAGTAAAAACTACGCATTATTTCGATTTGACTTTTTTAAAGTTGACTTTTGTTCTACTTCTATATATTGCATCAATAGTAAAATGCAAAGAAATACACGTATGTAAAACTTCTCAACGTATTATTGTGTTTCAAAGGCTTTATAACTGCTATAGATATGAAACAGCTCTGCTGACAGTCAAAGCATCCAGTTTAAGAATAAGATTTCATTTGTGAAAATGCTTCAATTAAAGCTATGGGTATATGAAATTATCAACATTGTCTGGGTAGCTTTCCTTTTGTTTTTGCTTTTGTGAATATCAACGAAACTTTTGTAAATTGCAAAACTGCCAAATATTTGAATAGATATAAATGATTGTATCTCTATATTTGGATTTTATAGCAGCACCTTAATCACATTGTTTGCAAGAGCAGGGCTGACCTCATAGCTGGTCATAAGTAGCTTTCATTGGCAGCTTAACAAACGCAGCCATAGAAGAAAGAGAAGTGAAGTTTCAAACGATCTAGGACTAGGGGCCAATTACTGTCAAATACTTCAAATCTGAACATGAAGTGCGAATATTTTCTGTGCTAGACTTATGGAGTGCCCTCTAGAAAATAATGAATATTCATTATGCATAATACTTCATTATGGTGGTGAGGAACTGGCCAAATGTTTTCTCTTAAATTTGTTTTTTTACTGCTGACCACTGCTATCGTTATCAACAGCCCCTATAAATACAGTAAAAACCAACAAGACATGAATCTGAAAGGAGTTATGGCAGCATTATTGTTCACAGTGTATACCCCATAATGATGCTCTTCATTTCTTCCGAAAAAATACCTCACAACAGCACGCAACCGTGTGTGTGTGTGTGTGTGTGTGTGTGTGTGTGTGTGTGTGTGTGTGTGCGTGCGTGCGTGCGTGCGTGCGTGCGTGCGTGCGTGCGTGCGTGCGTGCGTGCGTGCGTGCGTGGGTGCGTGCGTGCGTGCGTGCGTGCGTGCGTGCGTGCGTGCGTGCGAGTGAGTGAGTGAGTGTGTGTGTGTGTGTGTGTGTGTGTGTGTGTGTGTGTGTGTGTGTGTGTGTGTGTGTGTGTTGCGCGCGCGCGCTTGCTTGTGTGTGTCTGTATGTGTGTATGCCTGAGCATGCGTGTTTCTATGAATATATGCATCTGAGTGTCTAGGTATGTATGCTTGTATGGAACTAGTTTTGTGGTAACGACAATACTGAAAGTGTTGCTTACGTGTTGTTGTTTTTTTGCAGATGAAAATGGTGAGACACTACGAAAGGAAATCTGAGAGGAGCAAGTATAGCCAGCACAACTTGGGAGCAGCACTGAAAGCCGTCTCTGAGGGAATTCCCCTGGTTCGAGCCAGTAAAGAGTTTGGTGTTCCTGCACGTACTCTTCGGCGTCACAGGGACCGTCAAGTGACTGAACCTGGAACGCTGAATTTTGGTAGATATCGCAGTGGCCTGCCGTCTGACGCGGAGTCACAGCTGAGGACCCATGTTCTAGACATGCAGAGACGACTCTCTGGTCTAAAGATGCGGGACATGCAACGTCTAGCCTTTGATGTCACAGAAAGAGCGGGGATCAGCCACCCATTCAACAAGGAGTCACGAATGGCAGGACAAGACTGGGTGCAGGATTTTCTCATGCGCCATGGACTAAGCATTCGGCAGCCTCAGGCAGCTAGCTTAGCTCGCGCTGTAAGTTTCAACAAGCCTCAAGTGCATCAGTTTTTTTTTCAACTGTACAAAGAATGCTTGGCAAATCATGATTACACACATCCTGAATTTGGAATATGGATGAGACTGGATTAACAACCATGTAAAAGCCCAGGAAGATATGGGCCTCGAAAGGCATGTGGCGGGTCGGGAAAGCCACGAGTGCTGAACGTGGAATTTTGATGACGGTCGTGTGTGCTTGCAGCGCAGCAGGCGTCTTTCTGCCAGCTGTGTCTATTTTTCCTGGGAAGCGAATGGTGGACACACTCCTGAAAGACGCACCACCAGAAGCGGATGGACAGATTCTGAACTGTTCTTAAAATGGCTCTATCATTTCGCCATGGTCACTGGTTGCTCTCGCCATGACCCTCACCTCAATCTGCTGGACGGACACCATAGCCACAAGACTCTGGAAGCAATATAGTTTTGTCGAGAGCATAGAATAGAACTGCTAACTCTGTCCCGTCACAGCAGGCACAAACTACAACCGTTCGACAGACTCTGTTTTCAAGCCTCTGAAGAGTGCTTTCAACGCTCAAGCTGACATTTGAATGGTGTCAAATCCAGGACGACGGATCTTGATCTATGACATGGCTGGTCTTTCTGGAAAGGCCTTCCTGAGGACAGCTTTGCCTGAAAGAGCCGTCCACGGCTTCAAGACCTGCGGTCTGTGGCCGTTTGATCCCAACGCCTTCACTGACGCCGACCACGAAGGGGCACTGGTAACAGATGAGCAAGAACAGGGGCCCTCCAATCACAAATCAGCAGAAACAACAGCTGACGCCTCCAGTGAGAACATTTCCCTTTCCAGCAGCCACCCAGTGCAGACTGTTCAACAGACGACTGTCCACCAGCCACCCAGTGCAGACTGTTCAACAGACGACTGTCCACCAGCCACCCAGTGCAGAGTGTTCAACAGACGACTGTCCACCAGCCACCCAGTGCAGAGTGTTCAACAGACGACTGTCCACCAGCCACCCAGTGCAGACTGTTCAACAGACGACTGTCCACCAGCCACCCAGTGCAGACTGTTCAACAGACGACTGTCCACCAGCCACCCAGTGCAGACTGTTCAACAGACGACTGTCCACCAGCCACCCAGTGCAGACTGTTCAACAGACGACTGTCCACCAGCCACCCAGTGCAGACTGTTCAACAGACGACTGTCCACCAGCCACCCAGTGCAGACTGTTCAACAGACGACTGTCCACCAGCCACCCAGTGCAGACTGTTCAACAGACGACTGTCCACCAGCCGCCCAGTGCAGACTGTTCAACAGACGACTTTCCACCAGCCACCCAGTGCAGACTGTTCAACAGACGACTGTCCACCAGCCACCCAGAGCAGACTGTTCAACAGACGACTTTCCAGCAGCCACCCAGTGCAGACTGTTCAGCAGACGACTTTCCAGCAGAAAACGAAACCTCCACCAGACTGTTGCCAGATGAAGAACTACATGTGTGACCACTACAATGATTATGCCCACCATCAGTGCTGATCTACCTGCATGAAGAACTACATGTGTGACCACTACAAGGATTATGCCCACCATCAGTGCTGATCTACCTGCATGAAGAACTACATGTGTGACCACTACAGTGATTATGCCCACCATCAATGCTGATCTACCTGCATGAAGAACTACATGTGTGACCACTACAGTGATTATGCCCACCATCAATGCTGATCTACCTGCATGAAGAACTACATGTGTGACCACTACAGTGATTATGCCCACCATCAGTGCTGATCTACCTGCATGAAGAACTACATGTGTGACCACTACAATGATTATGCCCACCATCAGTGCTGATCTACCTGCATGAAGAACTACATGTGTGACCACTACAGTGATTATGCCCACCATCAATGCTGATCTACCTGCATGAAGAACTACATGTGTGACCACTACAGTGATTATGCCCACCATCAATGCTGATCTACCTGCATGAAGAACTACATGTGTGACCACTACAGTGATTATGCCCACCATCAGTGCTGATCTACCTGCATGAAGAACTACATGTGTGACCACTACAGTGATTATGCCCACCATCAGTGCTGATCTACCTGCATGAAGAACTACATGTGTGACCACTACAGTGATTATGCCCGCCATCAGTGCTGATCTACTTGCATGAAGAACTACATGTGTGACCACTACAGTGATTATGCCCACCATCAATGCTGATCTACCTGCATGAAGAACTACATGTGTGACCACTACAGTGATTATGCCCGCCATCAGTGCTGATCTACCTGCATGAAGAACTACATGTGTGACCACTACAGTGATTATGCCACCATCAATGCTGATCTACCTGCATGAAGAACTACATGTGTGACCACTACAGTGATTATGCCCACCATCAATGCTGATCTACCTGCATGAAGAACTACATGTGTGACCACTACAGTGATTATGCCCACCATCAGTGCTGATCTACCTGCATGAAGAGCTACATGTGTGACCACTACAGTGATTATGCCCACCATCAGTGCTGATCTACCTGCATGAAGAACTACATGTGTGACCACTACAGTGATTATGCCCACCATCAGTGCTGATCTACCTGCATGAAGAACTACATGTGTGACCACTACAGTGATTATGCCCACCATCAATGCTGATCTACCTGCATGAAGAACTACATGTGTGACCACTACAGTGATTATGCCCACCATCAGTGCTGATCTACCTGCATGAAGAACTACATGTGTGACCACTACAGTGATTATGCCCACCATCAATGCTGATCTACCTGCATGAAGAACTACATGTGTGACCACTACAGTGATTATGCCCACCATCAGTGCTGATCTACCTGCATGAAGAACTACATGTGTGACCACTACAGTGATTATGCCCACCATCAATGCTGATCTACCTGCATGAAGAACTACATGTGTGACCACTACAAGGATTATGTCCACCATCAGTGCTGATCTACCTGCATGAAGAACTACATGTGTGACCACTACAGTGATTATGCCCACCATCAATGCTGATCTACCTGCATGAAGAACTACATGTGTGACCACTACAGTGATTATGCCCACCATCAATGCTGATCTACCTGCATGAAGAACTACATGTGTGACCACTACAGTGATTATGCCCACCATCAGTGCTGATCTACCTGCATGAAGAACTACATGTGTGACCACTACAGTGATTATGCCCACCATCAGTGCTGATCTACCTGCATGAAGAACTACATGTGTGACCACTACAGTGATTATGCCCACCATCAATGCTGATCTACCTGCATGAAGAGCTACATGTGTGACCACTACAATGATTATCCCCACCATCAATGCTGATCCACCTGCATGAAGAACTACATGTGTGACCACTACAGTGATTATGCCCACCATCAGTGCTGATCTACCTGCATGAAGAACTACATGTGTGACCACTACAGTGATTATGCCCACCATCAATGCTGATCTACCTGCATGAAGAACTACATGTGTGACCACTACAGTGATTATGCCCACCATCAATGCTGATCTACCTGCATGAAGAACTACATGTGTGCCCACTACAATGATTATGCCCACCATCAGTGCTGATCTACCTGCATGAAGAACTACATGTGTGACCACTACAATGATTATGCCCACCATCAGTGCTGATCTACCTGCATGAAGAACTACATGTGTGACCACTACAATGATTATGCCCACCATCAGTGCTGATCTACCTGCATGAAGAACTACATGTGTGACCACTACAATGATTATGCCCACCATCAGTGCTGATCTACCTGCATGAAGAACTACATGTGTGACCACTACAATGATTATGCCCACCATCAGTGCTGATCTACCTGCATGAAGAACTACATGTGTGACCACTACAGTGATTATGCCCACCATCAATGCTGATCTACCTGCATGAAGAACTACATGTGTGACCACTACAATGATTATGCCCACCATCAGTGCTGATCTACCTGCATGAAGAACTACATGTGTGACCACTACAATGATTATGCCCACCATCAGTGCTGATCTACCTGCATGAAGAACTACATGTGTGACCACTACAATGATTATGCCACCATCAGTGCTGATCTACCTGCATGAAGAACTACATGTGTGACCACTACAATGATTATGCCCACCATCAATGCTGATCTACCTGCATGAAGAACTACATGTGTGACCACTACAGTGATTATGCCCACCATCAATGCTGATCTACCTGCATGAAGAACTACATGTGTGACCACTACAGTGATTATGCCCACCATCAATGCTGATCTACCTGCATGAAGAACTACATGTGTGACCACTACAATGATTATGCCCACCATCAGTGCTGATCTACCTGCATGAAGAACTACATGTGTGACAACTACAATGATTATGCCCACCATCAGTGCTGATCCAACTGCATGAAGAACTACATGTGTGACCACTACAATGATTATGCCCACCATCAGTGATGATCTACCTGCATGAAGAACTACATGTGTGACCACTACAATGATTATGCCACCATCAATGCTGATCTACCTGCATGAAGAACTACATGTGTGACCACTACAATGATTATGCCCACCATCAATGCTGATCTACCTGCATGAAGAACTACATGTGTGACAACTACAATGATTATGCCCACCATCAATGCTGATCTACCCGCATGGCTGTGGTATTCCGCCTTGGAAAAATGGATCACTGCCATGGCAGAGCCGTCCTCCCTGCCTGGGGAGTTGGAGATCATAGCAGCCAGCAAAGTTCTCAACAGGTCCGTTGTGGTGACAGATAACAAGCCCCAGGTGGTACAACGGTATGGAAACTCCACAAACCAACCACTCGCACCACACCTGACCGTCCAGTTTACCCGCGTTGGCCACGATGTTGGCCACCACAATTGTGATCTGCCTCAAGTTAGAGAACCATCAACGCATACGGAAGAACCAAACACCCCAACTACGGCCGCGTCTTACCTTCACTCTCCAGTCCAAAAGGAGCAGCTCTCTGCCTCAGCAACCTCTGATGGTATAAGGGAAACCATCCACGGCTTATCCCCTCTTCCAAAGCTGCCAGTGAAGAGGCCCAGACCGAGAAAAACAGAGTCTGCAGCACTGCTGACCTCATTGCAATGCAAAGCTGCTCTGGCAGAAAAGCATGCAGAGAAGAAATCAGCCAAAAAACAATCGTGGAAACAGATGAGCAAGGCCAAGACTGGACAGGAGAGAAAGAAAACGCCAGCGACAGCTGAGAAAAATACAAGTGAGGAAGAGGAGGACAGGCCCTGTATCATCTGCTGTGAACCACACAGTTGCAGCAGACCAGGAGAAGTGTGGGTAGAATGCCAGCCCTGCCGTCACTGGGCCCATGAGGAATGCACTGAACGACTTCTACACATTCATCTGCCCCAACTGTTATTCAGATGACCAATCTGTCGGTCATGATTCTAACAGCTGAAGGACATGATAGCTGTACAAAAATGCATATAATTCCTTCAACTATTTAGTGGTGGCAGTTTTTGATGGTTTCCTGTAAGTTTTAATTGTGGGGCAAAACGCCTACACTCATGGGGCTAAACGCCTACTATGGGCGATTTGCCCCATGTGTTCGGACGTTTTGCCCTGTGAGTAGGGCAAGAAGGCCAATTTTTTTTTTCATTTTTCACCTACCAGCGCGTTTCTTTATTTGTATCAATTTGTGTCAGTGGCAGTTTGTAGCATAGGCATTTCTCCAGAGTCTGAGCCTACTTGCATTTCTCTGTGCCTTCAACAAGGAAAGTTGCAGCGTTTTTTGCTTAAGGGGGGCGTTTTACCCCATGCTACCCTACTTTTGCACACGCACACACACACACACACGCACACGCACACACACACACACACACACACACACACACACACGCACACGCACACACACACACACACACACACACACACATAGGCCCGTGCCCACACATCCATACACACATATGTGTACATTCACTACACACACATAAAAAAAACAAAAACACAAGGTCTGACCAGCGCATTGGGCTAATGCGTAGGTCAGACATCTAAATCATAGCCACGAGACCCTCTTCTTCAATTCTCTCATCTCAGTTGTTAATTCATTTATCCATCAGCTTAAAATCATGCGCAGCGTGGTTTCAAAACTTAGCGGATGTGGTGTAGCGTATATGGACTAGTCCGCACGCAGTGACGCCTCCTTGATGAAACTGAAACTGTGTGTGTGTGTGTGTGTGTGTGTGTGTGTGTGTGTGTGTGTGTGTGTGTGTGTGTGTGTGTGTGTGAGTGTCCGTGCGTGCGTAAACATCTTTTCCAAACATAAACAGGCTGCTAGCTATACAGCCCAAGTCCGGGTCAGGCATTACTGTCGGTATTCGTTGAACAGTCAGTCTAACACTGAACCAGGTCAGAGCACAAGTGGTCGCAACTCGGGAAACGCTAACACTGAATTAATTAACACTGTCTGACTAAGACTGTCTACGCGGAGACCGCCCCTGACGGGAAAGTTACTTTTCTCGAGGGCCTGTGGATGACAAAAAAAAGTTTCATTAGGGTCGGTCCACACAAGGCTGAATCAGTGCACTGCGAGTGTGGCATCGCAGTGGGACGCCAGGGGAGAAGTGGCAGCTCTCCTTTGAAGGACACTGATGTGAGAGATCAGTGTCGGGCGGCGCAAACAAACCTTCCAGCCATGTATGGGTGACGGCGGGTCTAGCCTTTGTCGCCGGGGGACGGCTCCAGGGAGATGTGGGGCGATCGGCGAAGGAGCGCTGCCTGGCTGCGACTACCGTGGCCTGGAATACCGTGCTGTTTAGTGGAGTGACAGACATGGGGGCACTCCTTATGGGGTTGGGCTGAAAAATTGCCCTCTCGGCCGCATTCAGCGAGTACCCGCCAACTTTTAGGGACTCATGCAGCGCTCCAGCGACTTTCGTCCTGCTCCCTCCTTGAGGCGGCCTCACGCGGCACAGGACCATCGCCACCCGAGCATGAAGAAGGCCGCCCGGTAGTCCTGAAGACAGCCTGATGTTTGGGGGACAGCAGGCAACACACACCGACGCCCATCGTCGGTCGACCAACAACCTGAAATTGAACCAACGTTCAAGACCAATTCGACCAAACTTGAACCAACATTCAAGAAGAACACGACCTGAATTGAGCCAATGTTTAAGAGGAACACGAGCTCGGAGAGACAAATGCGACGACCCCCATGGAAACTACCCACTACTGCCAGGCGACAGCAGTTGCCACAAATAAGCAGACCTATGTCTGCAGGAACCTTGTCCTTAAGGGCCTCAGGCCGATAGGACGTTAATCTCACCCTCAATGCAGATGCAAGGCTGAATCAGAGTGCGGTTACCTGATACGGCGTGGGGCTCACGCTAACTGCGTGGCTGCCAGCTTTCTGGAATCAAAAATTTGGATGTGAGTTGGGCTGAAGAGGGGGCAGTTCAACTTTTCACTTCACATCAAAGACGGGGATGAACAACGCACAGCTAATAACTCGTTTGCCTTACCAGTTAAAGGGATCGCAACACCGCGCAGTTTGTAGTCCAGTTAAGCATTTACTTTCAGATTATTACTTGCAGGTATGTTGTAGGGATGTTTTGAGGGACATTTATATGCACTTAGATAACCACATTCTGCATACACTTACATAGTCACAGACATATATGCATTTGTCTCTCTCTCTCTCTCTCTCTCTCTCTCTCTCTCCCCTCTCTCTCTCTCTCTCTCTCTCTCTCTCTCTCTCGTCTAATATCACAGATGTGAACAGACGTAAAACTGAAGTACTACTACTACTACTACTACTACCTCGCTGTGGGGCTAAACAACGTTGAGGCGCATAACGGGGTTTGGTGGATTGGAATTCCCTCAAGGCTTGCGCTGGGAGGAAGAGGGGCGCGGGGAGGGGGGGGGGGGGGGGCACTGGATAATACGGAAGAAGGTGCCGCGAACCAATGTAGCCTTAGAGAAAGAAAACTCGGGAGTCCAAACCCGCACTGTCTGGTGGACGTTAGCCCCGTGTTACCAGGGTAACCAGACAACCATGAGCTGCTCTGAAGTCGGATCGTGTCGGCTGAGGCCAGCGGGCAGACCTCTTGCAGAGTCACAAGCCACAGGAGAAGACCAGACACTACGTGTCTCACCCAATAATTATGGCCAGGGTCGCAACACACGCGAAGCCACGAGACCGACAGTCGCAGAAACAAGGTATCCACCAGTGTGAATCCAAACGCTAAAACTTGAATTCTCAATGACTTGGAGGGCGCGCGGTAGACTGAACTTAAAACACACTGCATAACTGGCACTAACATCTATACTCACAGCAAAACAACGTATGGTCAACAGCGGGGAAGTGCAGAACTAACTGATCCATCATGGCACATGCCAGAGCTGAAAGGTGTGAATCTGTCAAGCATTCTTTTTTCTTTAATGGGTTATGCTTCTGGTTGTGGTTAACAACCTGCTTCTGGACCGCAAAGACTTGTAAACTTGTAAAACATTTATCGGTGTGCTCTGACAAACAAATCAAAGTGAATTGAAAGTATTGATTAAATCTATTTCCGTTGTCGAACTGCAACTTGCTTTGGCATTTGGTGGTGACCAACTTGATCGGTTTGCCTTGTCAGCGTAGATGTGTTTTCCCAATATGCAGCAATTTGATTGATCATATACTCACCCACATTGCAGAACCATGCATGTCACATATTAACAGATTAATTTGTCCCGAAACCAGCTATGAAACGGTAGTATTACAATTTAATCAGGCTTGTTGGATTTGGGGAAACTGAACGATAAACAGCACTTCAATCTAATTTACAAAATAACTACATTGATCCTTAAGCTGAATTTTGAATCATGACAAAGCTAGCATTGAGCTCTTTCATTCGCACCAATCTGCAGTTTTGTCCGTGACAGAACAGCGGAGAAATGCAGATTTTATTAAAGAGGAATTGGCACTGATAAGTTCCAGATTGCTACCCCATGGGCAAAATTCACGTATCACCTCCGGCTGCTGTCTTTGCGGTCCAGTAGCAGGCTATTAAAGGGGCTGCAGTTCAATTGACCATTGATTGGCAAAGTCATGCCTTTGAGTGTTGGCACATGCCATGATGTATTAGTGTTCAGTGTCCCCTTATGCAAAACGAAAGAAGTTACAAGTAGCTCCACCTGTATGTTCCTGGCCAGAGAGGAATCCACAGAGACAACAAGAGCTTCAGCTAGACTCTCAAAAAGAAAGGCGCTGCAGGCCAGCACTCCAGATTTCGCAAAACAAAGTTGAGTTACAGCTTTTCCATCCAATGCCTATAATATGATGCTTCGAAAGAAGATAAGCTGACTGCGTTTTTCAAGTAATCAGGGATCTCATTCCAGAGTGGACTACCCGAACTGGTAGGAGGAGATATCAAAAGATCAGTTCTGGCAAGGGAACGACTGTTGAGCGTTTATATAGCGAAAGGTATCAACTGGAAATTTGACACTTGAGGAAGGTCCATGGAGAAGGTCCATGGAAAAGGTCCATGGAGGAAGTCCATAGAAAAGGTCCATGGAGGAGGTCCATAGAGAAGGCCTGTGGAGAAGGCCCATGCAGAAGGTCCACGATGAAGGTCTATGGAGTTCCATGGAGAAGGTCCATGGAAAAGGCCCAAGAAGAAGGCCCATGCAGAAGGTCCATGGAGAAGGTCCATGCAGAAAGAAGATCCACGGAGAAGGTTCGTGGAGAAGGTCCACAGAGAAAGTCCATGGAGATGGTTTGGGAGAAGGCCCATGGAAATGGCTCATGAAGAAGAAAGGTCTATGGAGAAGGTCCATGCGGAAAGAAGGTCCATGGAGAGGCTCATGTAGAAGGCCCATAGAGAAGGCCCATGCAGAAGGTCCATGGAGATGGTCCATGAAAAAGGAAGGTCCATTGAGAAGGTCCATGGAGAAGGCCCATGAAGAAGGAAGGTCCATGGAGAAGGCCCATGGAGAAGGCCCATGGCTAAGGCTTATGGAGAAGGTCCACGGAGAAGGTCCATGCAGAAGGCACATGCAGAAGGCCCATGGAGAAGGCCCATGAAGATGGAAGGCCCATGGAGAAGGCCCATGGAGAAGGCCCATGGAGGCCATGAAGAAGGTCCATGGAGAAGGTCCGTGGAGAAGGCCCGTAGAGAAGGTCCGTGGAGAAGGCCCATGAAGAAGGAAGGTCCATGGAGAAGGCCCATGGAGAAGGCCTGTGGAGATGGACCATGGAGAAGGCCCGTGGAGAAGGTCCATGAAAGAGAAGACCCATAGAGACGGCCCTTGGAGAAGGTCCATGCAGAAGGCCAGAGTTGCAGAACATGCCCCACTAACGCTGGCTCACCTACGGGGAAACAAACTCCAACCCTGTTCACAGCGCCACGTGTGAGGAACCAAAGTGGAAGGGGTGACGGAAGCAATGGGATAGTCAGCGTGGAGAACAGTGTGACGATTGTAGGCTACCCTGTGTGTGATGCCACCGTTTTCACTTCATGTTCAATGGGCCAGTGTTTCTAGTGTGTGTCACTCTGTGTTGGCTTCCTGAGCCAAGCCCGCATTGCAAACCCAGGTCTCACACGAAGTGTTGATGCATCATTAGGTCTATATCACATCACTGCCGCTGACTAACATAGACAAGGCCAAGGTTATTTGGTTATTTCATATGTTGGTCTTTTGATGCATATGAGAGTGAGAATTTGGTGTACTGAGTATTATGTTCTTTCTCCGTCTACTGAGTATTATGTTCTTTCTCCCCCTCTGCCTCCCTCCCCTCCACCCCCCCCCTCCCCCACGCACACACAAAGTGAGTGAGCCACCCATCTACCGGTGCAAAAGTTGTTCCCCTTTCTCACTTCTTGTATTGACTGAGACAGATTGGGTGTGTGTGTGTGTGCAAAAAGAAGTCTCAGTGTTGCATGAAAGCTTGTTTGTAATCTGTTCGTACCACCAAACCTTTTCACTGCATAATGAAAACGATGTTGACTACCGGTCTTCTTTTTCACGAATCAAATCTATCTTTGAGGTAAGGTCATGTTGCTCACAGTCCAGCCGACCGCAAAGGACCGTATCAGGGCTGTCACCGCGTTGAAGTCAACTCACAAGTCATTGAACAACAACAACAACAACAACAAACCTCATTCACACAACCCTTTAAAATACACCTTCCAAGAACACACCGAAAATTTTGTTAAAAATCTTTCCTCCGTATGATCTTAGATCAGATGAAAAATATTAATTTCTTTCAGAAATTGAAGATCACAACAGGTATGACATCTCTGAACAAAGTTTTCATAGAGTCTGCTGTAAAGTGTTTATGTCTCACATCATGCAAGTCCCAACATTTTGAATGAACATGTTTCACTACAAATGGTACATAACTTGGAATGCACCACGGAACTTCTTCACCTTTTAAAAGATAAGAATGGGTGTGAAACGAATGGCCTGTGTGCAAACGGCCCAAGACTGTTTCTTCTGTACGGCCGCGTTCGGAACATGGGAAAAACTCTTTCAGGTTTAGACAGATTTACGATCCTCCCATTGGTTATCAAAGGAGAGAGAGAGAGAGAGAGAGATGTCTTTGTAAATCGTTTTTGTGTTGTTTTCAACATTGCTATGCTACCGCCTACGAGGGCCAATGGGTTTTTTTTTTGTTTTTTTTTAACTGAACAACAATGGACATGTAAAAGCAGTACGCATGAGACAGAGAGAGACAGAGAGAGAGATGCCTTTGTAAATCGTTTTTGTTTTGTTTTGTTTTCAACATTGCTATGCTACCGCCTACGAGGGCCAATGTATTTTTTTTTCTTTTTTTTTTACTGAACAACAATGGACATGTAAAAGCGGTACGCATGAGAGAGAGAGAGAGAGAGAGAGAGAGAGACAGACAGAGATAGAGACAGAGAGAGACAGAGACTGACAGAGAGACAGGCTGACAGACAGAGAGACAGACTGACAGACAGAGACTGACAGACAGAAAGACAGAGACAGACAGACAGAGAGGCAGGCAGACAAACAGACAGACAGACAGACAGAGGCAGAGTAAACGGTTCGTTGTATAGACGTTTACTGATCGTTTATTTGTCAATATGTGATCCCACCCATGTTAGTTATACAGAAACATAAAGCCACTTATTGCTTTAGTTTGCTGGTTTGTTCGTTCTTTCAAGAACGTTGCTGCCGTGGCCGTGCTGTTCTTTAGATAATTGTAGATAATTTGAATGAAGAAAGTGTTGATGACTGTCTTCAACCATATACTTTAAAGTTAATTTTTTTTTTTTTAAATGTTGATCAATGAGGATGATTAAGATGATGCTACGGATTTCCATTTCGGTCTGAGACTACATGACAGGGCTGTACTCTACGCTTCCTTTCATTGAACATATCCCGGCGTCAACCAGGCCCGAGAGATACAGGCACCTGCAGTGTTGGTCAGGAAATTCGAGCAACACTCTCAGAAACGCATCCATTAAGTGGATGAAACTCGACTGTGTGGTCCCAGTCTTCCCAACTGAGTCCGCAGCAAACTCAACTCTGGGTAGGAGCCGGTCGGAGCAGAAAAACCCACATGACTTCTGATGGGATTAGAACCCATGACCTCCCAGCCGGGAGTCCGCGACGCTAACCACTTCGCCAAGGCGGCTGGTAAAAGTTAAATTTCTAACAACGTTTAGCATGATTAATAATGTGGCAATGTACATACCCGGTAAGAACCAAAACAAACAAACAAACAAATACTGTCCAGGTTGCCTTACATGCAAAGCGTATCAAAAATATTCCGTTCCGGTGTATGTATTTTACCGGTCGGAAGGGGTCGGCCCGCTATTGCGTGGGTTCGCTAGGCCTATTGCGCGGTGACTAGGCCTATTTGTCATTCAACCAGTCTCTCAAAACAGTGTAACAGAAATAGGGTTTGGGTTAGGGTATTCCGCGGTGACTATTTGTCATTCAACCAGTCTCTGAAAACAGTGTAACAGAAATAGGGTTAGGGTTAGGGTGTTCCGCGGTGACTATTTGTCATTCAACCAGTCTCTGAAAACAGTGTAACAGAAATAGGATTAGGGTTAGGGTATTCCGCTTCTGTTCTTAGGTCGCGCAATAGCGGACCCGCGCAATAGCGGCCCAGCCCCGGTCGGAATAGCAGGCCCTTGACCTCAACGGAGCCTGGTGTGCAGGGGCCTTTAGCTCCACCGACTTTCTGAATCTCTGGCTCCACTAATAAGAGCCCCTCCCCCCACCCCCACCTCACCGTCCCCCTGCTCTTCATCTCCCCACCCCCTCCAACCTCGCATCCCTTCCACGCGCGGCGCTCTCCCGGCATCCTTGCTAAACTAGGCCTAGTTGAAGATGGAAAACATGGCGTCTTCCGAGTTAGACGTAATGGAGGTAAGTAGATCTATCTAAGTTTAGATGGTGAAGAATTAAAGAAAAGAAGAAAAAAAAGGACTTTGCATTGTGGTGGAAGAGAAATCAGGAATCTGTGTAGGAGAGCGATGTACTGGCAGCAGGAGATGTGTTCGTGGCAGACTTGCTAAACTTTCCTGCATCTGTCTTCACAGCTTGGCAGAGGCTGATAATTATAATTATTCAGCATCTTTCTTCTCTCGGACGGAAGCCTAGGCTCGTGGCAGTACAGTACTACGCTTAGCGGCAAAATTATGCGCACGAGATGATGTCGACTTGTTACATCATTCAAGGCTTTTCATGGGCTGTATTTTCTTTCTGTAAACGATGCAACTCCATATTGGAGGGGGGGTGGGGGGGGGTGCGGGAGTGGGATGGCAGCCTATCAAACGCTTCCTGTTCCCGCTCTTACATCACCGCTCTCCCACCCCCACCCCACCCCTCACCCCCTACCCCACCATTACTTTGGCCCTCCTCCCCTTCACCTGGTCCACTGATTTATAGATGGTTTACGCTAGGTCTGTCGAAGTATCACACAATTTTTTTTGTTTTGTTTTTGTTCGTTTTTTGTTGTTGTTGTTGTTTTGTTTTTGTTGTTGTTGACAATAATGCCAACCACTCATTCTCTCCCAGACCAACTTTCCAGAGCGTAGGAGATCTGCTCAGACTTGTCCCATGGCATCTCTCCTCCAGTCCTTTCTTTACAGTGAGGAATCATGTATTACAGCTTATCAAGTGGTAAAGCCTGCTGTGGTCTCATGGCTCAGCAGATGTACTAGCGCATTCAGAGTGACTCCACCATGATGAAACTGAAACTCTTACTCTGTGTGTGTGTGTGTGTGTGTGTGTGTGTGTGTGTGACTGTCTGCCTGTCTGTCTATTTGTTAGTGCATCTGTCTGTCTGTCTGCCTGTTAGTATGTTTGTCTATCTGTCTGTCTGTCTCTCTCTCTGTTTTATATGTTTGGCTTGTTCAGGCATTCATGTGTGTGTGTGTGTGCACTTCCTATACAAGCGTAAGTGTATTCATGCATGCATGTTGTGTGTGTGCATGCGCGCGTGTGTGTGGTGTGTTTGTGTGTGTGTGTGTGTGTACTTAGAGGGAAAGATGTAAACAAACAAGGTTTGTGCTTGCTCTTTTTCCCTCAAAAATGTTTTCATCTCTCTCTCTCCCTCTGTCTTTTTCTCTGTCTCTCTCTCTCTCTCTCTCTCTCTCTCTCTCTCTCTCTCTCTCTCTCTCTCTCTCTCTGTTTTTGTCTGTCTTCTCTCTTTCTGCCTGCCTGCCTGTCTGTCTCCCGCCTCCCCTTCTCTCACTATCTCTCTGAGTTCTTACTCTGTAATTTTATCCTCTCTCTGCCTCTGTCTGTCTGTCTCTCTGTGCACCTTTCTCTCAGTCTGATTGTCTGTCTCTCTCTCTGTTTCTCTTGTCTGTCTCTCTGTCTGTCTGTCTGTCTCTCGCTTTCTTTCTCTCTGTCTGTCTCTGCCTGTCTGTCTGCAAGGCCCGAAATACCCACCTGTCTGATTGCCCATGAACAGAATAATGATTGTATCATGTACAGGAAATGTGCAGTGGAAGGAGTCTGGGGTGGCATCATCTCTCTCTCTCTCTCTCTCTCTCTCTGTTTCTCTGTCTGTCTCTCGGTCTCTCTGTCTGTCTCTCGCTTTCTTTCTCTCTGTCTGTCTCTCTGTCTGTCTGCAAGGCTCGAAATACCCACCTATCTGATTGCCCATGAACAGAATAATGATTGTATCATGTACAGGAAATGTGCAGTGGAAGGAAAGAAGAGTCTGGGGTGGCAAAAAGGCATGGCGGGTTCTGGTAGTACAGTAATTGGGGGAGGAGGAGCGGGAGATCACAGGGGATGGGGGGGGGGGGGGGGGGGGGGGAGTAGTCTTCTTTACAAACTATCTAGTGTGAAGTTTATTACTCTTGCAGTAGTAATTTGTGTGCTGTTTCTTCTGCGAGCTCTAGGTTTGCAGCATTACCTGTGCAATTTCAGTCAGATTCTGTGTGTGCTTGCAGACCAGCATGATGTCTCAGTCATCCATGGTGTCTGCCACGGGCTCCATGTCTATGAGAGAGAAGTCGCAGCTGAAGCGGCGCATCAACAAAGAGCACAACAGCAACTTCCGGGCTGGCTATGTTCCTGTCAATGAGACCTACCTGCACAAAGCGGGCATCCGAGGCAGAAAGCGATTCCTGCTGTACACGTGTTTTGTGGTTCTGCTGGTCATAGTCGTGCTCAACACTGTGGTACGTACAGTGACTTTGCCCAGTTCTCCTTTTCTCAACTGTTCCATTTCCAATCATGCTTCAGCTGTGCTTATTGCTGCATGCTTGAAGAAAAATATAGAAATGGAGATGTAGTTTTCAATATCAGTCTATTGAAAGCTCAAGTAGATACATGAGATTGTAATTGTCCTTCTTGTGTGCTATATTTGTTTTTTTATTTTTATGAGGGCAGGATGTAAAAAAAAAAAGCGTGAAAGTTTATTCTTCAACCCTCAGTGAAGATAATTTTGACTTGACTTGACTGTGGACGGTCACTGTGGGTCATCATTTCCTGACACCTTTATCAAAGCAGTCTCGCACGTCCATAGGATTCATCCTTTTGTTGATAGTTTGGCTGTCTCAGTTAATTAAATAAACTATAAATTTAAAGAATAAGATCATGGGCTTAAGCTGACCTGTAGATTATTCCATGGTGCATGTGGAGATAGTGGAAGTGGGAATTCTGGTATTCTCGGGTGTTAGTCTGCTAGAGGATGAAAACTGTTTCGTGCAATGCCATGGTCAAGCTTTGAGAGGTCTGTAAATTGCAGTCTTCAAATTCCATGATTGTGTTGGAAGTTTCAAAGTCTGCCAAAGTTGCATCAATTGTTAAGCTTTGTGCACTCAATTATACGCTCAACATTGCAATTTGTTGGTTTTCCAGAAATGAGCAAAGCAGAATTTTTTTTTTTTTTTTTAAACAGCAGTACTCAGGCTGTTGGATGAAAAGCTGCTATATGAAATGTGCAGAATAAACAGCTGTGTGACTGATGAGAAACAAAGAGTGTAATTAAGAACGTTTTAAACTGAAAAGGCCATGAACCTTGTGGCTGAAGAATTAAAAGGAAAGAAAATACTTACACAATTAGAATATTTGTAGCTTGTCATTTAACACACACTCTCTCTCTCTCTCTCTCTCTCTCTCTCTCTCTCTCTCTCTCTCTCTCTCTCTCTCTCTCTCTCTCTCTCTCTCTCTCTCACACACACACACACACACGCACGCACGCACGCACACACGCTCGCACACCAGGGACATATTGGACTACAACCAATCAGATGCAATGAATAATCTACAGTTGAAGATTTGTTAACTGTAAGCAAGTTACATCAATAGTGCCTCAGACTGGTATTTGAGTGTGAGAAAAAGACAGACATATAACTGCATTTGTCGTGGAGAGTCGAAAGAGTTGTTGTAAACTGTGTACTCGTTTGTCATGGAGCATGAAAAGAGTTGCTGTAAACTGTGTACTTGTTTGTCGTGGAGAGTCGATAGAGTTGTTGTAAACTGTGTACTTGTTTGTCATGGAGAGTCGATAGAGTTGCTGTAAACTGTGTACTTGTTTGTCATGGAGAGTCGATAGAGTTGCTGTAAACTGTGTACTTGTTTGTCATGGAGAGTCGAAAGAGTTGTTGTAAACTGTGTTCTTGTTTGTCATGGAGAGTCGAAAGAGTTGTTGTAAACTGTGTTCTTGTTTGTCATGGAGAGTCGAAAGAGTTGTTGTAAACTGTGTTCTTGTTTGTCATGAAGAGTCCAAAGAGTTGGTACAAACTGTGTTCTTGTTTGTCATGAAGAGTCCAAAGAGTTGGTACAAACTGTGTTCTTGTTTGTCATGAAGAGTCCAAAGAGTTGGTACAAACTGTGTTCTTGTTTGTCATGAAGAGTCCAAAGAGTTGGTACAAACTGTGTACTTGTTTGTCATGGAGAGTTGAAAGAGTTGGTATAAACTGTGTACTTGTTTGTCATGGAGCGTAAAAAGAGTTGTCATAAACTACACACTTGTTTGTCATGGAGTGTAAAAAGAGTTGTTATAAACTACATACTTGTTTGTCATGGAGCGTAAAAAGAGTTGTTATAAACTACATACTTGTTTGTCATGGAGTGTAAAAAGAGTTGTTATAAACTACATACTTGTTTGTCATGGAGCGTAAAAAGAGTTGTTATAAACTACATACTTGTTTGTCATGGAGCGTGAAAAGAGTTGTTATAAACTACATACTTGTTTTTGTCATGGAGCGTAAAAAGAGTTGTTATAAACTACATACTTGTTTGTCATGGAGTGTAAAAAGAGTTGTTATAAACTACATACTTGTTTGTCATGGAGCGTAAAAAGAGTTGTTATAAACTACATACTTGTTTGTCATGGAGCGTGAAAAGAGTTGTTATAAACTACATACTTGTTTGTCATAGAGAGTCAGAAGAGTTGTTATAAACTACACACTTGTTTGTCATGGAGCGTGAAAAGAGTTGTTATAAACTACACACTTGTTTGTCATGGAGCGTGAAAAGAGTTGTTATAAACTACATACTTGTTTGTCATGGAGCGTGAAAAGAGTTGTTATAAACTACATACTTGTTTGTCATAGAGAGTCAGAAGAGTTGTTATAAACTACACACTTGTTTGTCATGGAGCGTGAAAAGAGTTGTTATAAACTACACACTTGTTTGTCATGGAGAGTCAGAAGAGTTGATATAAACTACACACTTGTTTGTCATGGAGCGTGAAAAGAGTTGATATAAACTACACACTTGTTTGTCATGGAGCGTGAAAAGAGTTGATATAAACTACACACTTGTTTGTCATGGAGCGTGAAAAGAGTTGTTATAAACTACATACTTGTTTGTCATGGAGAGTCAGAGGAGTTGCTATAAACTGTGTGCGTAGATATTGGTTTCTGATCTGTGGTTTGTTTCATTTACAGCTAACGGCGTGGCGCATGTGGATTTACCGCATCACATTCTGATCTGTGGTTTGTTTAACTGACAGTTAACGGCGTGGCTCATGTGGATTTACCACATCACACACACGGGCATGGAGCCAATGGAGTTCACTCACAGCTCTGCCGGCTATCTGCTTCGCTTCCTGGACCGCGCCAAGTTTGACTCTCTTCTGCTGAATGGCGTTTTCCTGGGAAGTCGCTACAACAGCAGCCTGACCTTCTCTGGAAGCAATGCCAAGGTGCGTTCACACCTGTTTACCCACTTGTGAGTTGATTTTAACGTGGTGACAGCCCTGATGTGGCCCTCTGCGGTCGGCTGGGCTATAAGCAACATTATCTTATCTTATCTTACCCATATGATTTCACTGTGTTTTGTACTCGTATCTGGCAGAGATACAGTACATGGGGAAAAAATACAGCGAAAAAAAAATCCGACTATCATTTTCATACACTGCATATTTCAAGGAACAGTGTACTGACATAGCTGCTGTGTGTATACCGTCCTCACGACTTTTCATGTCAATGTTTTTGATTGGCTAAGAGCGCCTGTTCCTAGTTCTCGTCTCCAAGATTTCATGTGTTCAGTTAAGCCATTTTGGCGCTCATTTAAGCATACGAGTTCTACTGTCTGCGAAAATGTCTAAATGTTAGCCACAACATGGATTAAACTCTCTCGTTGGAGTACTCCTATTTTGTAGAAAATGCTCTTGTTTTGGATATGGAATACTCTTAAGTCAAATTTCAGGTCTGTGTGTTTGCTGGATTGAGGAGCTGTTTGGTCCATTCAGATTTTAGGGGGTCAGGAGTGCATATGGGCTTTCAGTAAAGCTCTGGATATTTTTTTTTTTTAATGTAAGAAAAATGAAAGAAAAGTAAAATGAAAGAAAGAAAGACATCTTGTTTTTTGGAACACTAGTAACAGGCTGGGTGGATTGTAAGACATCTGCCATTCAATGCTGGCGGTGCTCTTGATTTGTGTGTGTGTATGTGTGTGTGTGTATGTGTTTGTGTGTGTGTGTATGTGTGTGTGTGTTTGTGTGTGTGTGTGCATGTGTGTGTTTTTGTGTGTGTGTGTGTGTGCACGTGTGCATGCACTGCATGAATGCGTAGCGTAAAGTGTTATTAAACAAAGTTGTTTTATCTATATGGTTGATGAGTTATAAATTGTTATAGATTCCTTCAGTATGCAGACTCTAAAGAGCCTTTTTGCCTTTTGGTGATAAGTATGGCATGGTTTATTGACTGATGCTGGTGGAAAATATGTGAGTATTCATCCAGCATGGTTTTGTTTTCTTTTTCTTTTTCAGTTTGTGATGTCAGCATCAGAAATGAAGAATGAATCTATGGGTAAGTTTTACTTGTAATTTTCTGACTGAATGTATAGACATTTACTTCAATCTGTTGTCCACCCCTGAGATGGGGAGCTGATTATTCTCCCTGGTGTGGATGGGAAAGGAGAAAAGAGGCCTATATTATGATGGTGTTACATGGTGTATACGTCTTATGCACATTTCCAGTGACTGCTATCAACACAGCCCACTAAGCCTCTTTCTGTGCACTGAAAACACTGCAGTCACAGTACAGATGGTCCCTTTGGACATCTTGTTTTGGCCTTTAACTATAGTTCTTTTAAAGACAGCTACCTAAAGTCTGTTTTACTAGAGTAGTGATCGTTCTCTTGCCTGTTCATTTGACACCAGGACTGACATAAGTTTTCTTCTTCTTCTGCGGACGCAGGCTGATACTCCTGCAGACACCCCCTGTACAGAAAAGCAAGTATTAATCCCATCTACCCAACAAACGGAGTGGAGTTTTGTGTCTATGACCGTTTTTTAATCCTGCCATTAAGGCAGCCATACTCCATCTTTGGGGAAGGTGCATGCTATGTGTAACGTGTCATCCATACCAACAGCCAAACTGGCCTTCTCTTCCGAAAGTTGGTGATAGGATTTTACGTATGTAATAATAATGAATAATGAATGTGCAAGATGTTATGCGTGCATTCACATATGGAACCTAGGTGTATAGTCTCATTCGAAGGACTGTATGGGAAATGGAGTCAGAACTAATGTTAACTCCGAGGGAAAAATCCCCCTGTACTGAAACGGCCCAGTGGAGATTCGAACCCGCAACCCCAAGATTACGAGTCCGGCGCTCTACCACTGAGCTATTCCAGCCCGCATGATATAAGTTATGTAACACTACAGCATGGATAAATTGTCTTGTCACGGTTTTCGCATTTGAATTCTTGTGCACAAAGCTAGCCGTTGGTTTAGTTGTTCCGCCTTCAATTTATCCAGTGAAAGTTCACTCTTTCAGTCCTCTCTTTATCGCATGCGACCTCAAACGGATGGAATGCGGCCATGGGACCTTTAATGTGTACATTTCCTGGTGTTATTGAAAAGAGGGGGTAAAAAAAGTCTGTCACAACTTTCTTCTTGATGTGTCCAGGCCATCTTGTAAGTCTGCTGTCATAATGCTCACAGCGTGTGGCAGAGCAGTCTGATGAGGGTTGGGAGCATAGTCGCTGTGTGTGTTGACAAAGTGACACACACTCACACACAGACACAGGGAGAGACACACTCACTCACACCAACTCAGATGCACTCAGGTTTTGCTTCTGTACCCATGCTCCAAAAGTTTTCACTTCTACAGACGCTTATACATACACATACAAAGGTTTCATTTGTACACACACACACACACACACACACACACACACACACACACACACACACACACACACACACACTCGCATGTATTCACACACACACACACACACACACACACACACACACACACACACACACACACACACACACACACACACACACACACACTGTCAGTGTATTATGAGGGCCAGCGGTCAATGTATTATTAATCAGCTTCTGTCAAGAAAGGCTGTGACTTTCAGGTGATGCACAAAGCACCATCCTATCTTTTAATAAATGGTTGATGTGCAAATCAATAAAACACATCAGAAAAGTGCAATAAACCCTTTGGTAGGCCTCCATCAGTCATAGCTGACCATGGATAGAGTATATCTGACCTACAATTAGCTATCTGTCTGGGCTGTCTGCTCAACCCGAACAGCGTCGCCTGTGGCTGTAGAGACTGATGCAAGAGTGGCAATCTCTGTCACAGCAGTCACATCTGTATATTGACCCTGGTGTGTTGGCTGTCATCCCCTTTCTGCGGGCTCGCTTTTCTGCTGCAGCAGCTATCAGTTTGACTTCATCAATCTGCAGCAGTTTCTTGAGTGTGCTTCTCTAGCTGTTGCAGTCTGCTGCGAGGTCCTCCCAGGACTCCGCGTTGATCTCAAGCGCCTTCATGTCTCTTTTCGCAAACATCTTTTGTAGCTCAGCTGTGGGCGCCCAATGCTTCTCTGCCCTGCGGCAATAAACCCTTATTGACCAAGAAAAAAAGACCAGAAAGAATGCATCATGCTGCTGTTACAGTAAGTTCTCTGGCTCCCTGTATAGTGTACAGTTTGGATGCCAATACAAGATTGCAGTTCTCACATTACACAACGTGGACGCTGTATTTGTCCACCTTATTCAGCAGCAGGAGGAAACTCTAGGGAGAGCTTGACAGCAGAAGGTCTTCAGAGAAGAAACCCCCTCAGACAAGTGTTTCGGCCCTGAACTCCTTGCACTCTGAAGGGGTAGGGCCGCGTCCAGGTCATGACTCCCAGATGCTCTTGTAATGCCAGGTGCCTTATTCAGCACAGATCACTCTTCCCTTTCACTCTGCTTTTCCAGCATAAAGCTCTCGAGGCATCCACATTGCAATATGACGATTGTGGGAGAACACAGCACGGGAGGTCTGGATATTCTACCAATTAAAAAAAAGTCCAGAACCACACTGTGTTCGGTTGTCTTCTAGGAGGAGGCATGTCTGTTTCAGCCCTGAGTAGAAAAAAGACTGATTACACACACATACACTTCGTACACTTACTACACACACATGCAATGATAATAATGCCACAACCAATGTTAGGTAAGGTACTCAAGGTCTGACCAGCGCGTTGGGCTAATGCGTAGGTCAGACATCTGCTAAGCCGTAGCCACGAGACCCTCTCCTTAAATTCTCACATCTTGCTCATTCATTCTTTCATCCATCAGCTTTAAATCATGCGCAGTGTTGTCTCAAAACTTAGCAGATGTGGTGTAACGTATATGGACCAGGCTGCGCATATTGACACCTCCTTGGTGAAACTGAAACTGCCCTGAGTGTTCACTGGCTCTTCCATCCAGTGCCATAATGAACAGAGAATGAGAAGTAGTCACACAGGATATTTCTGGCACATGTATCCTGTATTGCACTGTCACTGTCATGGCTTGGTAGCTGAACTGGGTTGCAAATGGGTAAAGAAACACATTCTGAGTCTGCAGGATCATGTCCTCAGGTCTGAGCAGCCATCTGAAAAAGAGACAGAAGGTGGGTTCACCTGCACAGCATGAAGGTGTCCAGTGAAAAGGAGACAGAAGGTGGGTTCACCTGCACAGCATGAAGGTGTCCAGTGAAAAGGAGACAGAAGGTCGGTTCACATGCACAGCATGAAGGTGTCCAGTGAAAAGGAGACAGAAGGTGGGTTCACATGCACAGCATGAAGGTGTCCAGTGAAAAGGAGACAGAAGGTGGGTTCACATGCACAGCATGAAGGTGTCCAGTGAAAAGGAGACAGAAGGTCGGTTCACATGCACAGCATGAAGGTGTCCAGTGAAAAGGAGACAGAAGGTCGGTTCACATGCACAGCATGAAGGTGTCCAGTGAAAAGGAGACAGAAGGTCGGTTCACATGCACAGCATGAAGGTCACCAGTCAGTTTTCCCCTTCTTGAACTGTTTACTCTGTTTTATGAATTGTTGTTTGGAATTAAAGAAAAACAAAACTGGTCCTTGACTTTTTTCTTAGTAGTATAGAAGGTAGGAAGCATTCAAATTTCAAGCCATTTGAGGAAAAAGAAAGACGTTTTTTCATTGATATAGTGGACAGAAAGCACTCAACCCATTTGGAAAAAAAACAAAAAAAGAAAGAAAAAAACCCTGTGTTCTTTTCTGTATGAAACAGTGGAGGTGGACCAGGCTGGTATCCGGTTCTATGTGGACGACCTGAGGCTGAGGAGATGGGGGAGAAAGGAGTTCTTCTGTCTGGACAACATGAAGGTGCCCCAGCTGAGGAACCTGAAGAACCTGCATGCCGAGGTGGTGGAAACCACACAGGTGAGTTCTTCTCTCTGCAGGTGCCCCCGGCGGAAGAACCTGACAAGTCTGCAGGGTGATGAGGTGGAAACCCACACAGACCAGCAGTTCTCCACATTGGAATTTGTTGCCTCAAGACAGGCTCAAACTATGCAGAGGCAGAGCTAATCATGTCAGTGGAAGATTATAGTTCAGTGAAGTGCCTGACTGAGGGATCTGGGTACAGCTAGTGGTACACACCATCCCATCTACCCAACAAAGGGAGTGGAGTTTTGTGTGTGTGACCATTTTTTTAACTCCGCCATTAAGGCAGCCGTACTCCAACTTCGGGAAAGGTCCATGGTATGTGTAATGTCATCCATACCAATGGCCAAACTGGCCTTCTCTTCCAAAAGTTGGTGATGGGATTTTAAGTGTGTGCAAGATGTTACGCGTGCGTTCACACACGGAGCCTCGGTTTATAGTCTCATTTGAAAGACTTTGTGGGAAATGGAGTCAGAACCAATGTTAACTCTGAGGGGAAAATCCCCCTGTACCAAAACAGCCTGGTGGAGATTCGAACCTGCAACCCCAGGATCACCAAGATTACGAGTCCGGCGCTGTATCAACTGAGTTGTTCTGGCCCCCCAGTAGTGTTGTAAAAACCAATGCTAGTACAAAATGTAGTGTACTGGAACATGTTAGGCTGTGAAGGTGTCGGGGACTGAGCTGTTGAAGAACGTGCCAGCAACAGAAGAGAGACAGAGGGTGATGTAGTGTTTGAAGACAGAGGGTGATGTAGTGTTTGAAGACAGAGGGTGATGTAGTGTTTGAAGACAGAGGGTGATGTAGTGTTTGAAGACAGAGGATGATGTAGTGTTTGAAGACAGAGGTGATGTAGTGTTTGAAGACAGAGGGTGATGTAGTGTTCAAAGACAGAGGGTGATGTAGTGTTTGAAGACAGAGGGTGATGTAGTGTTTGAAGACAGAGGGTGATGTAGTGTTTCACGACAGAGGGTGATGAAGTGTTTGAAGACAGAGGGTGATGTAGTGTTTGAAGACAGAGGGTGATGTAGTGTTTGAAGACAGAGGGTGATGTAGTATTTGAAGACAGAGGGTGATGTAGTGTTTCACGACAGAGGGTGATGAAGTGTTTGAAGACAGAGGGTGATGTAGTGTTTGAAGACAGAGGGTGATGTAGTGTTTGAAGACAGAGGGTGATGTAGTGTTTGAAGACAGAGGGTGATGTAGTGTTTCACGACAGAGGGTGATGTAGTGTTTCACGACAGAGGGTGATGTAGTGTTTGAAGACAGAGGGTGATGTAGTGTTTGAAGACAGAGGGTGATGTAGTATTTGAAGACAGAGGGTGATGTAGTGTTTCACGACAGAGGGTGATGAAGTGTTTGAAGACAGAGGGTGATGTAGTGTTTTGAAGACAGAGGGTGATGTAGTGTTTGAAGACAGAGGGTGATGTAGTGTTTGAAGACAGAGGGTGAGCAGACCTGTCAAGGAATAGTTCAGAGGTCAGTGAGAGAATGAAGTGGCTGTTTTCTTGCAGACAGTTTCGTAGGTGAAAGTGACACTGTCCATCCCCGATTTGAATTTGTTTTGTGTAGGATTATCAAAAAGACCAGGAATTTCCTTTCTGACAATCTGTTAATGCTGTTCGCAATGAAGAGGGACTTAGAGGGCCCCTCTCTGCTGCAGCAAATTTAAAAGATTACATTTATATTAGGCAATAAATGCAGTTTTTAGTTCCTTTTTTGTTGTTGTTATTTCCAGAAACTCTTTTGCTTTCTGAGTACTGTCTTTCTCAGAAATACTCTTCTACCAAAGTAGTGCCAAAAAATAGCTCAGTTGGTAGAGTGTCTGACTCGTAATCTTGATGGTCCTGGGGTTGTGGGTTCAAATCTCCACTGGGCAGTTTTAAAACACGGAGATTTTTCCCTCAGAGTTAGCTTTGGTTCTGACTCCATTTCCTACACAGTCCTTCTAATAAGACTATAAACGGAGATTTCATGTGTGAATGCACACGTAACATCTTGCACACACGTAAAATCCCATCACCAACTTTTAGAAGAGAAGGCCAGTTTGGCTGTTGGTATGGATGACACGTTACACATAGCATGCACCCTGCGTGAGAAACTGACAGAATGAAAGAAGTAAGGAAAATGAGTGAACAAGATCGACTGGATGACACAGGAAATGACTGAATGAAGTGCCTTCAGGCAGCTCTTCAGTCGGCACCACTTGGGTACGCAGCCTGTTGTGTACACGAGAGTGTGGATTGTCAGCCTCTAGAACCTTTGGCAAGGAGTTTTATAAGTACTATGTTGTTATGATTATCAGATCGATTCATCAATTCAGTGTTGAAACAAGAAGCATGCAGGCGTGGGACATAGGGCGCCACTTGTGTCCATCCTCAGCTGACACAATGAGTCATCCAGTAGAAATTGCTGAAATAGTGTGGTTCAGGCTGATCGGCAGTTACCAGAAGATGCAGATTTCTTCGCTGGGCATGAACACAGGCATCGTCATGTTTCCTCACACCTGTTTGCCTGTGTAAGGTGTAGACTGATCTTTGACAAAGACTGTGCAGCATGATTGGTAAACTAGCAATAGGAATGCCTTCTTCCTTGCGCTGAACCCTAAGCGATCTGAAGCGATCAAAGCTAAGTGAATTTTCGTTGTTTTATTCGTTTATATCTCACCCGAGGAAGACCTAAGAGGTCGAAACGCGTTGTGTTTTGTCTTGTGACCCGTTTGTCCACGTTCTCTGGGCGGTTCGCTAACATTTATTTAAGATTTGTAGCAATAGAGAGTAAAACAGTGCTAAGTATTGGTTTGGTGATGAAATATTGGTAGAAAAAAAATAGTGGTACAAATTCCTGTACCGATAGCCACCTCTAGAACTTTGACAAAAGTGATGACGCTGGGCATTGTTTCAAACATACCTGATGAACTGAAGGTTGTGTACAATGACGTTTCCATGGAGGGAGCGGAGACAAAAGACAGATCCACTGGATGTTGTGTCAAGGTATGGTCAGACTTGTGTGACAAACTGAAGGATGTGTTCAATGACATGTCCATGGAGGGAGCGGAGACAAAAGACAGATCCACTGGATGTCGTCTCAAGGTATGGTCAGACTTGTGTGGCAAACTGAAGGATGTGTTCAATGGCATTCTCCTGAAAGGAGCTGACACAAGAGAGGACAACACTGGTGATGTCTCAGTGTACCCAAGTGCCCATGAAACTAAGGGATGTAATCAGTGGCGTAGACAGGAGATCAGCGTTTTCTCCATGAAGGTGTAGCCCACTGTAGCCAACAAACTGAAAAATGTTTTCAGTGAATGTACAGTGGAAGTTGGGACATAAGGCAGAGACACCTGGTATTTTCTCAAGGTAGAGCTAACAATAGCTCATGAACTGATGGGTACGACCAGTGATGGGCCTTCCATGGGAGCCCTGTGTGTCAGTATTTATGGATGAATGAAGCTGATTGACAACTTTCATTTCATTTCCAGCAGTACCACTAAAAATCACAGACACTCGTCGCAGCAGCAGAGATTAATTAGCAGAATTATTTTTGATCATCTTGGGAATTACTGTATACTTATGTGCTTGAAATTGATGATGATGATGATGTGTGTGTGTGTGAGTGTGTGTGTGTGTGTGTGTGTGTGTGTGTGTGTGTGTGTGTGTGTGTGTGTGTGTGTGTGCACGCATGTGTGTGTATGTGTGTGCATGTGTGTGTGTGTGTCTGCATATGTGTGTGCACGTATATGTTTGTGTGTGTGTATGTGTGTGTGTGTGCATGCATGTGCGTGTGTGTGTGTGCATTCATGTGTGTGTGTCTGTGTGTGTGCCAGGTAAAGAATGCACCTGATTATGAGAACCTGAACATCGAATCCTGGTACCAGATACAGGTCAACGGAACAGCTGGTGTCAAATCCACCAGCAAAAAAGAAACGGAGATTCAGGCCAATAATCTTCACCTGATCTCTACGGTTGGTATAAGAAAGAACATTCATCGATTACATCTTTTATCTGTCATGTATACCAGCAGTTCATCGATTACATCTTTTATCTGTCATGTATGCCAACAGTTAGACAGGTTACATATGAAGTAGGCATGTTTACAGTTATGTTTGCGTGCCTGTGCTTAGATATTCAAGAACATGCAAACCTAGAGGTACAGGCACAGGGCAGAAGACATCATGCTGGTGTATTCAGTATATTGCAGTGATGTATTGATGTCGATTATTAACCTTTCCCGTACGTCGCCTAAAATTTTGCGCGCTGTACTTCGTGGGTGTGCAGAAACCCATGCTTTCCAAGAAGGAATATATCCCTCGCCGTACGCCGTGGGTGTACAGTAACCCATGGTTTTTGTATAGGAGCTAACCCCTCGCCGTACGCCGTGGGTGTACAGTAACCCATGGTTTTTGTGTAGGAACTAACCCCTCGCCGTACGCCGTGAGTGTACAGTAACCCATGGTTTTTGTGTAGGAACTAACCCCTCGCCGTACGCCGTGGGTGTACAGTATAGTAACCCATGGTTTTTTTCGAGGAAGTAAGACCTTGCCGTACGTCATGCAAATTTGACTTCTATGAGATGAGAGTCTTGCTACTTGCGTCAAACGGTTGTTCGTTGTTGTTGTTTCTCAGTGAATAACTGTGCACAGGCGGCCGCATGAATTTGCGTTTATCTGTGTGTGTGAGCATGTGAGCATTATTGCATGTTTGTGCGAGAGAGAAAGAGAAACAGAGAGAGAGAGAGAGAAAGTGTGTGTGTGTATGTGCATGCATGGAAAGACATATATATATATATATATATATATATATATATATATATATATATATATATATATATATATATATATATATATATAAATGTATATATATGTGTGTGAGCTATGCTATATAGTACACGCGCACGGGCCCGCGCGTGTGTGTGTGTATTGGTAAAACATTAGAAATACTTGATCCTCTGTCAGTATGACGTTTCCTAGAATGTGCAACATACCAAGGCCTACGTGGTTTTTTTTTTAATTTTTTTTTTAAAATACGTAATGTTACTTTGCAAATGATTATGACGTACATTGCTCACACTTGGCAGTACGCGCCCCGCAAAAGACAAAGCAGACGGAACTCGGTGGCACCAAATCGTGGGCAGGAAGGAATTTCTTACCAACGCGACTCTTATCTCTCTGTAGCAAGCACGCGTGACGTCACATCCATAGCGTGTGGCGCGCAAGCTTTGTAAGTATGGGTGGCCCCACACCCACGGCGTACGGCGTGCAAGGTTTATTCTTTGGTAGTATGGGTGTTCTCACACCCACGACGTACTGGGACATTAATTGTTTAATTATTTCTTTGTTTATGTATAAAACAAAATAATTTTCAGTTGATATGTAGTATAATATATTAGGGACAAAGTCATGAAATTAAGTGGAAGTGGGTTCAAAATTACTAGAGTTACAGAGCAAAAAACACGTGTCTGGGTGATTTCACACCCACGGAGTACGGGAAAGGTTAATATTGTCAAAGGTTTATCTCTGCCTCTCTGATGTGTTTGTGATCACTGTGAACACCACAAACGATGGCTTGGGATGCTGTCACAGGGATCTCCTCAGTTCTCTGTCCTCTCCTCAGTCCTGAGGAACATTGCAGAGGTGCTGTGACCAGTCAGTTCTTTGTGTTGCCCATCTGCCTTTGGGGCAGCCATCCCTCTCTGTGTCCTGTAGAATGGTTATGGACCAGGGAGTCAGGTCTTGGTGTCTGTATTGAGCCAGATGTCAGCGTCTGTGGTCTTCAGGGAGGGCTGGTTACACTGTCATGAAACTGCAATGTGTTTGTGTTGCGTGTTCCAACAATACATGTTTTTTCATCTCCAACAAAATGGCACCGGAAACTTATCAGCCGCTATGGCATTTCTGAGTATCCAGGATTTGCTGTTATGAGATCGTTATGTCACAAAAGAACCATCCATTATCCTGGCTGTATCAGGTTGAGGTTGCTGTCATGTGATTGTGTGACATGTTAATCTTAAATGCTGTGTGAGCCTGAGCCATCATGAGAAAAACTAAGTTAGTTGTATCTCTCATGTTCAGGAGCTGTCAGATCTTTCTGTGTATCAAGAGTTGAAAAAAGAGCTCAGGATGACTGTCGTCTCCAGCTGTTGCAGGAGGTACAAGTTCGTAACGCCAGAATTTAAGGTCCAAGTGGACAATGAATGGGATAACGTGAGATAGTGTATCATCTTCATTAGCAAACAAAGGAAGATCTGGAAGAAACACACACACAACGCACACACGCACACACACGCACACAAATGACATGCACGCCTTTACACTTACAGTTATTTACTCACTGTCTTCCCTCACTCACACACACACACACCACACCAGCACCACCACAACCACCACCACCACCACCAACAACAACAATAATTACAACAATAACAATGATGACAACAACAACAACAATTACAGCACTGACACTTGTGCTTTTTTTATCAGGAAAAAAGAAATCAGTCCATCTTTCAGAAAAGTGTTGTTATTTGTCCCTTGCAGCTCTTTGTAGCTGAATAAAGAAGTTTTCTGCTTCTTTTTCTTTCTTTTTTTTTTTTTTTTTTTTACAGCAATGATACTTTGTGCCACTCATGGCTCAAAACAAACCAGCACATCTTATGTGGGCAGTGAGTTTGTTTTTGGTCTTGTGGAAGCATGGAGATGCTTGGCTGTGAGAGATGGTTCGATAGTTAAATGAAGCCAGGTATGTTGTTTCATTTCTTTTGGAAATGGCAATCTTTTTTTTGAACCTAGGAAATAAACCAGGATATTTTAAATCCAGTGGAGGAATAAAAGTCAAATGTTCATCAGCAAAATTCTGTGGTCCTTCATGCCCCCGCTGTCATGGTGATCTCAATTCCTATTGCTTCATGTCTGTGCCCATGGTGAGTTTATGTCAAAAGTTGTCGGTATCAGCAAGTTCATGGTGATTAGCGCTAGATGGACATGGCCACGCCCTCAGAAGGGGAATACTCCTTCACACTGGGAGGGGAGGGTGGGGGGACATTCCTTTACACTGGGGGTTGGGGGGGGGGGACATTCCTTCATGCTGGGGCTAGGAGGGGAGGGGGTGGGGACAGTCCTTCATACTGGCTCTGTGACAAAGCAACTATTGCAGTCAGAAAGGGCAGAGCAGGTGGTGCTCTGAATGTTTTGGGGCAGAGCAAGCACATCCCATCACCACTAAAATGAATAGCAAGGATGAAACCACACATCCGCAAATGCCAGATATCTGAATTTGAATTTGCTGTTTGTCCAGAGATTCTGAAATCAGGAAATGCTCTGGTCGATTTTTTCACGGAACGTTTTGGTAAAACTGCGTCCTGATTATCGGTCCTATCCAGGTTTTTCTTTTTCAAACTGATCATTCCTTCCTCATTTTGCTGAGAGCTTGTGCAGATGCTGCTTAGGCCAAGTCATGATGCCGTTTGTTGAAGCTAATGAAGATGTCTATGATCGATGCCAGTGTTCACAACAATTTCACACATTACTTTGAAACCTGGTTCTTCAGCGTACTTTGGGTTCGCACCCTAACCCCTGACAAGGGGCTCTGCCCCATGACCCCACCAGCAGGAGTAAGGCAGCCCCCTGGACCCCCCCCCCCCCCCCCCGGCCTTCCTGCTTTTTATTTTTTCCTGGTTTCACCTGTGGAATTGACAGTAGTGTAGTGACTCATCTAGGGGGGGTTGCCTCATAATGATCTAATGTGGGTTGCTCTTTGTGAACTGCTGATGCTTGTTCTTTGACAGAACAAGCCTGTGTGTAGCTGTGTGTGGATTTCCTTTGAATGAAATGAAGTGGAAGTAGCATTACTGAGGGATTGGAAATGGGGCACTGTAGAGAACACAGTGGGGTTAAATTAAAAAAAAAAAAAAGGCAAATGTACCAAACCATGTCTACCGGATATTCCACTTGGTGTTTTTACAGAATGGCTCAGTCGTGCTGGATGGCCGAGTGGTGATCAAATTCACCAACGCTCTGGGGGTACCGAAGAACGTGACCGGCGATGCCAAGATCACCGCCAAATTGTGCGTGTGTGCACACAACGGCCTGCTGTTCACTGTCCCTGTCTGGAGGCCTGGAATAGGCTGTGGCTCCGTGGACAAGGACCTAACCCCCTGTGCGGCCTGATTGGATGAAAAGCTGGCGGTGTCTGGGCAGCTGCGTGGACTAGACTCCCTACCCTGCGGGGTGTGAGTCAAGGACACAGAGAAGAGAAGATCAGGATCTCTGCTTGTTTTCTCAGTGTTGGCCTTTGTCGGAGTCCCAGTCACTCACGCCCAAGGGAGAGAGTTGTTCAGTCGGCTGGCTGTCGTCTCAAGTCACCACATACTCCAGCTTCTTGTTTGCCGCAGGGTGCATGCTATGTGTAACGTGTCGTCCATACCAATGGCCAAACTGGCCTTCTCTTCCGAAAGTTGGTGATGGGATTTTGCATGTGTTTGCAAGATGTTATGCGTGTGTTCACACACGGAACCTCGGTTTATAGTCTCATTCAAAGGACTGTATGAGAAATGAAATCAGAATGAATGTTAACTCCGAGGGAAAAATCCCCCTGTACCGAGATGGTCCAGCTGAGATTCGAGCCCGCAACCCCAGAACCACCAAGATTAGGAGTCCTGCGCTCTACCAACAGAGCTGGCCCCACCTCATGTATGCTCCAGCTTCTTGCATGCCACTGTTAAGTACAGTCAGCCCATCCTCTGCACATAGCCGTTGAATCACCTTTTGTGTGCTTCAAACTTGACAATTTTACACTGTTGGTGATGACGTGTGATGAACAGCCAGCCAACCCAGGAGGCAGACAGAAGGCCGATCAGATCAACAGGAAGTGGTGGATGCCTTCACTGTGCACAAAGGGACTCCAGTTTGTTAAGGGCAAAGATACTAATCCTGTGTCTTCTTCTGCATCTGTCTGTGTGAGTGACCCGTCAGCAAGTGTGCTGATTACGCCCCTGTGTCCCTTGAATAGGCTGAGGGCAGGAGGTCTGATCTGACTGTAAGTGTGTGCTGACTGGTAGCCATTCAAGTGCCGGAATGGGATGCCAGGAGGTTTAACCTGTGTGTGACAGAATGTGTGTGTTGGTGTGTGTGTGTGTGTGTGTCGTATGTGTATGTGTTTGCGTGTGTGTATGTGTGTGTGTGTGAGTGTGTGTGTATGTGTATGTGTGTGTCTCACTGTCAGCCCCGTGTGTGTGTGTGTGTGTAAGGGGGGGGGGGGGGGGGGGGGGTGTTAACGCTATAGGTTCCTTTCAGGTCTAAGACTTCATGACAGGGTCTGTGGGTATATTTGCATGCACATTCTTAAAAAACAAATTGTCTTTCGTGGGAGAGAGAGTATGCTGGAAGGTGAGGCGAGTGTTGTGATGAACAAAGACTAACACATCGCAGAAGGAAGGGAGTCCTCATTTAAAACGTCTTCATCGTGTGATGTTTTTACTGTTGTGCTCTCATTGTTGTTTTAACATTACGTCTGGGTGTAGTGGAGCACTGGTAACTCTGAAGTTGGATCATATCATGTGAGTTGTGTGAACAGAGGGTGAAGGAGAGTAAGAAGTATGATAACATGCAAATGAATGAAAAAGATGCCGCCTAAATTATTGCGTGTGAAAACACTTCTTGTTTTGACAAGTTTGTACGTAGATTGTGTGTGTTTGTGATATATATATATGTATGTGTGTGTGTGTGTGTTTGTGTGATATATATATATATAGAATTATAAACAAAGCTTGCTCTTTATTAGTTTGTTGTATATATATATATATATATATGTGTGTGTGTGTGTGTGTAGAGAGAGAGAGATATATATATACATACACAACATACATATATATGCATATAGAAATTGTAAATTGTTTCAGAGAAGTGAAGGCTCAAAGCCAAAAAATGGCTGTTGTAGAAATCCTCTGACTGACTGTGTAGTGAACTCGGAATTTGCGTTTACCGGTAAGGATAGATTTTCTATGGGTTCAGACGACAAACAACGTACAAACATTTGGACCACAGGTACTGTGCATCATTTGATTTTGGTTTCACCGGATGTTGGCTATGGGTAGAGAAGTGGACCATTGTGTTTGTGGCACATGACTTTGACTGATTGTTATGACCAGGCTATCGGTTTGGTTTGACCCATTTGTTTAGTTTGCTCCCAATGGTTGGAGAGAAAAAAAATGAATCACATGATCAATATTTAAGCATTTTCTGATGGGTGAGGGGAGTTTCTGTAGGGACCTCGGGGACATTTTTTCAGTGCAGACAGTTACCCCCCTCTTCTGGAAATTCTGTGCTAATAACTTCCCCTTGTCTGTAACTCTCTTCATTTTTCTTCTTTTTTTTTTGTCTGTCGTGATCTGTTTTTCTACCTTTGTTGACTGTTCTCTTGGGGGTTTTTCTTGTTGTTGTTTTTTTTCTTCTGAAACTCTTTTAATTTTAGTTGTTATTTGTTTTTTTTACTTGATCACATGGCAGCTTTTTTGTTTTTTTTTTGTTTTTTTTGTGATCTGCTGACTAGGTAGAGAGCAGTGTACACCCTGTCCTGGGTGTTCACTCAGTGTTCACTCTGTCCTGGGTGTTCACTCAGTGTTCACTCTGTCCTGGGTGTTCACTCAGTGTTCACTCTGCAGTGTCTGTGTGCATAGGTGGCTGTTTTCTTCTGGTGTTCACATGTTTTCCTACACATCCAAACCTGAAAGAGTTTTTACCATGTTCTGGAGGCGGCCGTAAAGAAGAAACAGTCTTGTGCCGTTTGCATACAGGCCACTCCTTTTACATCCATTCTTATCTTTTGAAAGGTGAAGAAGCTCCGTGGTGCATTCCATGTCATGCACCACTCACAGTGAGACATATTCTTTTAGAGTGTTGGGACTTGCATGATGTGAGACATAAACACAGTACAGCAGACTCCATGAAAACCTTGTTCAGAGATGTCTCCACCCGATGTGATCTTTGAATTTCTAAGAGAGATTAACATTTTTCATCTGATCTAAGATTTTACAGAAGAAAGATTGTTTAACAAAAATTCAGGTGTGTTTTTAGGTGTATTTTAAAGGGTTGTGTGAATTAGGGTTTTTTTTTTTTTCTTCTTTTTTAAAAAATGACTTGTGAGCTGACTTCAGCGTGGTGACAGCCCCGAAATGGCCCTTTGTGGTCGGCTGGGCCATAAGCAACATTACCTTACCTATCTTTTTTATGACTTTGTGTTGATCTGGAAGTGAGAAATCGATAGGAATGCTGGGCACTCTCAGCACAGCCTAGTATTGTATACAATAAGATGTCCGTACTGCAGCTGCCATGTCATTCATTGTTTTTTGTTTTTTTGCGCGTTTTATTTTGTTTGTTTTGTTTGTTTCTCGTTTGGCTTTAAGCTTTTCTGATGATCAACCCTGATCAGAATGTGAGGTTCTTTTCCTGCACCAGTTGGACCACCCTGAGAAGGGTCTGTGTGGTCAGCTAAAGGGGATGGGGTGGGGGTGGGGGGGGGGGGGGGGAGAACTAGTGATTGAGAACAGATGGAGATGAATATGAAACAAAACACGATATGAATGGATTTTTTCTTTTTCTTTTTTTTTTTTTTTTACATGGCTACCGCCCTGATGCAGAAACAAGTGCAATACACTATTCTTCTGTTTTGATGATATTGGTGATGACATATTGTTATGTGTTTGTTCATTTTGTTGGATGTTTCTTTGTATCGATGCCCCTTCCCCCACCCCCCTTCTCTTATTGATTTCTGTGTGCAGTACACCCCTATCACCCCCACACTTTACTCACAACCTCCCCCTCCCCTTACCCCTCCAGTTCCTTTCTCACATATATTCTCACCTGAAATCTGCTCCGTCTCCAGTCCTTCCCCTCCCCCCTTCCCATCCTTCTGTGGGTCCTGATTGAAAAATGGACCCGGACCCAGCTGTGCCTTTCTCCCCCCCCCCCCCCCCCACCTCTCTATTGTCCGGCTCTCCTACCTCCATGTTCTCTTCCACCACCACCCTCCTCCTGTCACCCACCATGAATGCCTTGATATTATCGTTATTACCAAGAGTTTATGCATCAGGATGTAAAGGAATGTTGCTGTTGGCACAGTGGCGTGTGTTTGTTTTTCATATGAATACAGTTTGTACATACTTTATACATGTGGTGGTTTGTGAGGGTGCGAATGTCTGTGTATGTGAATGTATGCATGGTGTGTTTGATTATCTGTGTGTGTGTGTGTGTGTGTGTGTGTGTGTGTGTGTGTGTGTGTGTGTGTGTGATTATCTGTGTGTATGTATATTAGTGTGATAATCTGTGTCTGTGTGTATGAAATGCAGAGAAAAGGGGGCCCAATAGGTAGATGCACCCATGTAGGTAACCAGAACATATCCCAAATCCATGATTCAAGGTCTTCATGAGACAAGATTTCTTTTACCCAATTCACTAAAGCCTCAGACATGGACAGGGTGCTAGTCTTTCCCAGTGACACGATGAACTGAGGTCCTGTGTACACCACACACAAACATCCCATAGCAGTAAAAGAAAAATTGGGAGCAAACTTTTTGCAAGAATTCCACATTTGTTGCTCATCAAAAATAGACAAACAAAACACACACACACACACACACACACACACACACACACACACACACACACACACAAAATATTTAAAAGAGAGAGAGAAAGAGGGATACAACCAGAAAGAAACGGAGGTGGAAGGTGAAAAGTTGTAGTAACACCCTTGGCAGGGACAACATCACAAACTTCATGTAAAGAAATTGGTTATGACGCAAGAAAAGTACACAATGCAAAGGAATACAAATGAGTTGTACAAACTGAAGTATGCATTCATAATTCAGCTGTGCATTCATAATTCAGCTGAACAGACCTAATAACTTTTACATAAATTTGACAGTCTGAAAAATATCCTTCCATCAGTCAAAACAAAGCACAGCTCTCGGTTGTTGCAAATGTTGTGTGCAAGTTGAGTAGATTTTCTTAAAGCATTAAAGACCTTTATAATGGCATGTTTGATTTTTTTTTTTTTTTTTTTAAATGAAGAAAGGCTTGCTTTATGTCATGGGTGTCCAACATCACTTTTTAAGGCATTGGTCAGAAGTATTTGCAAACAATGAGATTCAATACCAATGTACATACCTATAGTCCTGCACACACACACACACACACACACACACACACACACACACACACAAAGACAATCAATGTTAGGTAGGCACTCAAGGTCTGACCAATTGGACCTAATGGGCTAATGTGTTGGTCAGACATCTGCTTGGTCATAGCCACGAAACCCTCTTCTTCAATTCTCTCATCTTAGTTGTTAGTTTATTTATCCATCAGCTTAAAATCATGCGCAATGTGGTCTCAAAACTTAGCGGATGTGGTGTAGCGTATCTGGACTAGTCCGCACGCAGTGACGCCTCCTGGATGAAACTGAAACTGAAGCTGAAACCTGCACACACACACCTTAAAGCTTCTTCTATACACCTGGATCTTCTTCCCTTCATCCTTGGGTCCAAGCCTTTTACTCAAGTGTAGGCCATGATGTGCTCATTGGTTGCAGATAGTGTTCCATGACAGCCACAGTTTTCCTCTGTTTCCCATGGAACTTGCTGTTTAGCTCCCATGCTTGTTCAATCATCGCCTTCGTTGCTCTACAAGCATTGAACATTTGAAATTGCCTGTACGATCAAACTGATAATTGAAGCAGTATTGAGGAAAATGTACACCCTTTTTGTCAAGAAACTGAGGGAAAGTGCTACTACACTAATTATTGTACCCAAATCAGGAGTTATCTTTCACTAGCCCTGCTGTCAATATTGCGGACAGGTTCAAGATGCATGTCTTGGGTGGCCAGAGGCATTAGATACATTATCGTGCCTCTCAAGTTGAAACGTGCGCAGGTTCCCCTTAGTGACAGTACAACATTTTGCTGATTGTTGCAAGGTTCCAACATGTCCAAGGATACATTTTGTTAAGGGACAAAACCTTGCCGTCCATACTTTATTAGATTTTTATATGGAGACATGCACCCATACTGCCATACAATTTCTGAAGAGATACGTCCTAACCCTGTGTTAAGATTAATGATTTATGAAGACATGCACTGATAATCTCAGACATTTTATGAAGGGGCAAAACTCTGCCAATGCTATGGTTAATCATTTATGAAGACGTGAACCAGTAAGCTGTCACATTTTGTGTAGGGGCAAAGCCCTACCATACCGTATGGTATTTATACGCTACACCACACGTCCTAACCGACGAGATGACAGCGTGCAGGATTTGTAGCTGATGGATATATAAGTTAGTAACTGGAATGACACGATTTAAGATGAGAGTCTCTTGGACACAATTTAACATGTATCTGACTTGTACACTAGACCAAGGCGTTGGTCACACACACACACACACACACACACACACTCCCACACACACAAGCACACAAACACATACACATATGCGCTCGCGCGTACACACACGCACACACACACACACACACATGCATGCACGCACCCACACATGCACACACACACATGCACACACACACACACACACGCACACACACACACACACACACACACACACACACACACACTCGACTCCTGTTTTTATTATCACTTAAAGTGAAAAGAAGTGACATTGAAGAGCAAACAAGCTCATACATGACCATAATCATGTCCGTTACATCCACTAGCAAAGGCATGTAACAACTGCTGCCTTTGAAAATAGTTGTGACCTATTTTTAGATCACTGAATGGCAATATTTCTGCATACAGTCATATGTGGATATTTCTTATGACAATGCTAACTGCTTTGATACCTTTGTTGTAAATAGATCAATATGCCTGAATAAGAGCCCCCTATACATATTACAAATACACCTGAATTGAAATAATCTTGCCAGTCTGGTCATGGAATTTTTGTGATGGCAAACAAATGTAGCAGTTGGGATTTTAACAAAGCAGAGGTAAGAGAGAAGATGGTCTGTGGACCCCACTCTTTACAAACTGGCTTGATTAAAAAAAAATTGTGATCCTTTCATTTGTGCAATCCATAATTCATAAAAGAAGATTAAAACAACAACAACAACAACAACAAAACCCCCCACACACCACACAAACAACACCCACCCCAAACACACGGCCCGACTTAAACACAATACGCCCACACACTGTCACAGCTATACATACACCACACACACACACCCACACACCACAACTCGCGCACACCCCCAACACACACACACCCACACCAACGTGCAACACACACACACGTGCATACCCCCAACAACACACACACACCACCACACACAAAAAGCAAAATATGTGCCCGGGGACGATTTTAAAAAAACGCTCAACAAACTGAAAAGGGTTGGGGAGGAGGGGGTAGGGGGAGAGTAGGGGGGTCAACATGTCGTGAAAAAATTTCTAAAAAGGAAAATGCTGGTCAAACACCGTGTTGAAACACCCCCAAACACCAAACACCCACCACCACACACAACACACCACACAAACCCAAAAACCTAACAACGAACATAAAGAAAACTTTAAAGACGGTGAGGATTGTCAAACCCCAAAGCCAACCCAAAGTCGGGCCCCTTTTAAAGCGCAAGCGGGCCCCAATTTTTTCGCCAGGAACAAGGGGATTGTGAAAATGGCTGATATTGCTGAACTTACAACAGAAAACATATATAGGAAAAACCCCTTTTTGTCACACACGGGGTAAACGAATGAAAACGACTTTCCCGGGGCCCCGAAGAAGGAACGTCTTGGCCCGAAGCTCCTTTGTGCCCGTCTCTTTTTTGCCCCCGTCTCATAAAGTGGGTTTGGGTTAGGGTTTGGGTTAGGGATAGGGTTAGGGTTAGGGTTAGGGATAGGGTTAGGGATAGGGTTAGGGTTAGGGTTAGGGATAGGGATAGGGTTAGGGATAGGGTTAGGGTTAGGGTTAGACGTGGGCACAAAAAGACGTGGGCACAAAGAGACGTGGGCTCAAAGATACGTCTGTGGGCACAAAGAGACGTGGGCACAAAGATACGTTCCCCTTGGACCTTGTCTCTTCCTCACATAATAAAAATAAATGACCTTCCAACAAGAATTTCCTCCACTTCCCGCCTATTCGCTGATGACACCGTAGTGTACCGACTGATCGTCTGCCCTGAAGACCCGGTAAAACTCCAAGAGGATCTCGCCAAGTTGGAAGACTGGGAGAGCGAGCGGGACATATAGCATTCCACCCGGACAAATGCAGCCAACCGCCTTTGACCCGCAGTAGGAAGCCACTGAATGCCAACACCAAATACACCCTCCACAGTCATACCCTAGAGAGAGTATCCTCTATAAAGTATCTTGGGGTCACGCTGCAGACCGACCTCTCCTGGAACGCCCACGTCGACAACACTTGTGCCAAGGCAAATAAAACACTAGGATTCCTGAGGAGAAACCTAAAGGTGTGCTCCAGCAAGACCAAGGAGCTGGCATACAAGGCGTTGGTCAGACCCATTGTAGAGTACGCCTGCTGTGTTTGGGACCCCTACACCACCAAACCCATCCTCAACATCGAGAAGATCCAGCGAAGGGTGGCGCGTTTTGTCCTGAACCGGCATAGAAACACATCCAGCGTTAGCGACATGCTTGAAGAGTTGCAGTGGACCACGCTCCAAGAACGCCGCCGCATGTGCAGACTCTCCATGCTATACAAAATCCAAAACGGTCAAGCATGTGTGAAATGCAAAGACTTGAAGCCCCTGCCACCCACAAGCAGAAGAAGCCACAACATGCAATTCCAGCGTATCACTACTCGCACAGACTACCGCAAGCATGCCTTCTTCCCCTGTACTATCCGCGACTGGAACGACCTGTCCGCAGAAGTCGTCAAATCCCGCACCCTGGCCTCCTTCATTTCGAAGGTGACCAGATCCTCCACGTAAATCTTTTTTTTTTTTTTTTCTCAAGCTGCTCAGTGACCCTCCAGCATGTCAATAATTGCCGAATACTCGACGGCAGGTGGACATTGCTGGAAGAAGACGAAGAAGTCATAGCTGCAGTGAAGTTAGTGACATGTGGAAAGGCTACATGCATCGATAACATCCCTACAGAACTCAGGAACCATTGCGGAGAGGAAATAATCGATATCCCAAGTGCCACTGATCTGCTACAAAATCTGACAGATTGGGCAGTGGCCCACGCCATAGAATCAATTACTGATCGTCCCCCTTCCCAAGAAAGGACATCTTCAACGCTATCAGAACAACTGCACTAGAAGCTTAATCAGCCACAACGGCAAAACAATGCTGAAAATAATTCTGAATACATTGCAACGGCAAGCAGATACCATCATGCTGGATTTTGCAAACGCAGAAGTACCATCAAACAAGTTTTAATACTACGTACCCTCTGCGAAAAACATCTACAGCACTAGTGAGATAGTCTTACCTTGTCTTCAGAGACTTCAAGAAGGCGTTTGACAGAGCCTGACAGGAAGCAGTATGGGACACATTAAGGAGATCAACATCGGGCAGAAACTTATAATTGCCATTCAGCTACTATACACCAAAGCGACTAGTGTGGTGCTCACACAAGATGCTTCTGAAAAATAATATCATACTTCGATTGGAGTTCGTCAGGGCTGCCTTCTATCTCCCTCACTGTTGTTGTTGTTGTTGTCGTACCCTGGCTAAAAGACTCCAGGGATCATCCGAACAGCCGAAGCATTTGAACACTACGGCGCAAATGCATCAGCTGGGGATGAGAACATTACGTGTGTGACCGTTTTTGATTACCCCGCCACATGGGCAGCCACACTCCGACTTCGGGGATTTGGGAGACTGATAATGTTATGCTAGGAGCTTGTCACGACTGAAGACAATCCCCACATAACTATGCAGAGCATAACAACATTTTGATGTAGCCTTGGTGTTCTGGCCTATGTCAATTGGTCTGACACAGCCTTAAGCCAAGGCGTAATCTCCCTCACTAATTCCCTCACTTTTCATCATATTTCTGGAACGCATTACGGCAGAAACCTTGAAGATCATGTCAGCAAAGTCAGCATTGGAGGAAGAACCATCACTATCTTTTTATCTTCATGACCTAGCAGGCAACGAACAAGAGCTCGATAAAACATCAATGAGATGTGACATGGAAATCAGCGCCGATAAGACTTTGCTTGTCCGACTTTATGTACTCTATATCCCCCATATTAAACATTTTATTTGCGATGTCGGTTTTTGTGTGTGTTTGTTTTGTTTTGTTTGTTTTTTTTTTTCACTCACAGTGATAGATCCTGAACAGAGAGATGCTCGACCAGGCAGGCCTGCCGAGCATCCACACCATCCTGATGCAGTCTCAGCTTCGATGGGCAGGTCATGTAGCTCGCATGCCAGACCACCGGCTATCCAAAGAAACTCTTCTATGTTGAGCTGTAACAAGGAAAGCGTTCCCATGGAGGTCAGAAGACACACTTCAAGGACACTCTCATGACATCCTTGAAAGCGTTTAACATCAACCCAGACACATAGGAACAAACTGCAATGGATCGAACTAGATGGCGCAACTCTATCCACAAAGGTACCAATTCATGTGAAGAAAGAAGGACAGCTGCAGCGCAACAAAAGAGACAGGCAAGGACAGCCTGCGCCAACAATCAAGGGCAGGTCTCCCACATTGCCTGTCCAAGCTGTCACCGCACATTCCGTGCACGCATTGGCTTGATCAGCCACCTGTGTATGCACAAATCATCCCATCCCCTCTCAACCCATAGATGACTGAAGTGGTCCTCGTCGATTCGACGGACGACCAACAACAACACAATAGACCCTACATCTTTTGTTCCTTGAAAGTGACCAGTCATGTACTTCCATAACAAATCGAAAGATTTCAGGCCATCTTGCATTTCAACTTATTAGGCCTAGGTCTATGTGAAATTCGATTCTTGAAATGAGATACCATCGCTGGTCTTGACTATAAACAATAGGCATGATCTGAAGGCAAGATCCTAGTTGTACTCTGTGACATCACACCGACATACACTCATCTAACCCACTGCGTTTACCTGTCTTTGCTATGTTCAGCATGGACTGTGTCTGAATGCCACAAGTGAGATGACAGAGGCCAAGCTAGTCTGGAATAACTCTACGTGCAGATTTTTCACTGCAGTTCATGTGTAATGTCCTCGGCCACCGACCATTCCGCCAGACGAACAACCACAATCGCAACAAACAACAACATGGCTAAACTTGTTATTTCCTGAGTTTTCGTGTTTGTTTTGTGTACCTCTTGTCAGTATGTATGTATGTATGTACGCTCGGTGCATTGTTTGAGAGTTCTGTGTCTGTGAGAAGAAACTTTAAGGTGTTGATCGCAAAAGGTCTTATGAGAAGGAACCCCCTCCCCCCCACCCCCCTTCAGACAAGTGGTTCGGCCCTGAACTCCTTACGCTCTAAAGAGGGCGGCCCATGCATGGGGTGTGTGTGTGTGTGTGGTGTGTGGTGTGTGTGTGTGTGTGTGTGTGTGTGCGTGCGTGTGTGCGTGCGTGCGTGCGTGCGTGCGTGTGTGTGTGTGTGGTGTGGGTGCGCGAGCGGTGGCGTGCTACGCGTGTGTATGTGAGGGGGGGGGGGGGGGGGGGGGGGGGGGGGGGGGGGGGGGGGGGGGGGAGCAGAGAGGATAGGGGAGGGGGGGGGGGGGAGGAAAAGACGGTGGAAACGGGGATGTGGACAGTGGGGTGCCGTATAATGCTGCAGAGGGGTTTGGTGGAGGAGTCGCCTGAATTCCTCCTTTGACCCAAAGTACACATCGCTGTTGCTTAAGTTGTTCCATTTCCTGATGGTCTCAGGAAAAGGGATTAAAAGAAAAAAAATCTTCTTGTTTTTCTTTATTATTATTATTATTATTATTATTATTATTATTATTATTATTATCATCATTTATAGTACTTGAGGTTTTGCAGTGTTCAAGCTTAAGCAACGGAAGCTGTTTTGTGGTGAACAATTAAGTAGTGGGGGAAAAAACAAGTGCAGGTTAACAATTCTCCCATCATTATAGTAATGACTTGGCAAAGATTTGAAATTTAATTAAAAAAAGGGGTTGAAGATGAAGAGAATGGGAAAATGTATATTATAAAATATAAAAACCCTTCACTAGCTGCATGAGGGAACCATCGCAATCCCTCCTGAAGGCAGATCTATAGTATATGTGTCGCCTGCTCCTAGGCCTTTCGATTGCTGGGTCGGACTCATCAGGCAGACAAGTTGTTTTGTGCGAAATTATAGGTGTTTGTGCTACGTTGGTCGTTATTCTAAGTGGACGAGATCTGCAAACTAATTTTTCAATGAATGTATGAAGTCTACTCATGTAAGTGAAAGCTTCTCACAAACAAAACAACAAGGGAAATAATAGCAAGGGGATGCCTGAAGAAAAAACAAACATCGAAATTCAGAGTAATTCCCCTTGTCGGACAATATGGCGACGTGATAATTATGACAACAAGTTCGCTTGAGCTTGCACGGCCTTCATGTTTCTGTGATACACACTAACACAACAGATATTGGTTGTACATCTGAATGCTGTGCGACATCCTCGAACAATGTCAGCTTTAAGGAATCGATCCTATTCGTAAGTCTTGTTGCACAGTTGGATTTAATGTGCAGAGGGAATGATTTTCAGTTTCAGATGCGGCTTTGCAAAATTGCCAGCGAGGATGGATCGAACAGCTGCCAGTGTTGAAGAAGCAGAATTGCGTCAATTCGAGACTAGTGGGGACCGCTGCTGCTATATATCGCGACTGTGCACATTGTTGTATTGTTGCATCTTTCTGCTTTCAAAGATTTTGTTACCCCGCCGAGTTCCTAAAAAGTGAGAGTTTCAGTTTCATCAAGGTGTCAGTACGTTCGAACTAGTCCATGAACACAACACCGTAACTGCTGAGCCATGAGCCTGCAGTGTGCAGGGTGTACAGCTGAATGGCAAAATAATTCAATGAATTAAGGGATTTGAGAAAACGGTCACTTGGACAGGACAAGATTCAACGGATAATCGTGAGATATCCGACCTTGCACTGAACTATCTGGTCCGGTCTGTTTAGTTAACATTGACAGCGCCACTACTGTGTTTGTGTGTGTGTGTGAGTGTGTGTGTGTGTGTGTGTGCGTGTGCGCGCGTGCGCACGCATGCATGTGCATAAAGGTAAGCGCATGTGTGGAAGTGTGTGTGTGTGTGTGTGTGTGTGGTGTGTGTGTGTGTGTGTGTGTGTGGGTATACATCGTCATGTATGCGCTTGTGTTTGCAGTGTGTATAGTGTATGTGTGCAGTGAGTGTTTGTATGTATGTGTGTGATCTATGCACCTGTATTTGCATGCTTCTGCATATGCATGTGTGTGTGTCTGTGAGCTGTGTGTATGCCTATGACACGTGGGCATGGAATCAGATGTGTTCATACTTAAATGCATGATGCATACGGTTATTTGTGTGTGGGATGGTTGTTCAGAGGATGGCCGAAGTAGGTATATCTATCAATATATTGTGAAGTAACGACGATTTAATGCACGACACAAAACAGGACAAGAAATTTTCGGCAAAATGCCTTCCTCAGCGACAAAAAAATACAGACATAAACATGCACAATACTCCCCTTGTGAAGCCAAAGTGGTGAATGAAGTAGACAGAGGGACAGTGGAAGAGAGGGTGAGTAGAGTTCGAGGAATAGGGCACGAGGAAAGAGGGTAGAGTAAAGTGAGGAGGAGGAAAAGGAGAGAGGGAGAGAGAGAGAGAGAGAGAGAGAGAGAGAGGGGGGGGGGGGGGGGGGGGGGGGGAAGGGAAAAGAGAGGGGAGAGACAGAGAGAATGGAAGTAGAGGAAAGTGGAGAATGAGAGAGAGAAGAGGAGGGGAAGGAGAGTGAGTGGAGGGGGAGGGTGTGATGGTATGTAGTGGGTGTGTTGCATATGAATGAAATGAACAAGTGAAAGCACAATAAATAAGATACAATATACTCAAAAAAGCATTGTAAATGACAAGGGGGGGGGGGGGGGGGGGGGGGGGTGGGAGAGAAGGGGGTCAGCCGCCTAAAGCATCCGACCCAAGTCTGACCCAAGGGTAGGTTGCCCTACCCAAGCACCAAGGGTGAGAGGGAAAACGGGGCTCCCCGTTTTCCCTCTCACCCCTTGGTGCTTGGGTAGGGCAACCTACCCTTGGGTCAGACTTGGGTCGGATGCTTTAGGCGGCTGACCCCCTTCTCTCTCCCCCCCCCCCCCCCCTACCCGTCCCCTTGTCATTTACAATGCTTTTTCGAGTATATTGTATCTTATTTATTGTGCTTTCACTTGTTCATTTCATTCATATGCAACACACCCACTACATACCATCACACCCTCCCCCTCCACTCACTCTCCTTCCCCTCCTCTTCTCTCTCTCATTCTCCACTCTTCCTCTACTTCCATTCTCTCTCTGTCTCTCCCCTCTCTTTCTCCCCTCCCCCCCCCCCCCCCCCCCCTCTCTCCTCTCCCCTCTCTCCTTTTCCTCCTCCTCACTTTACTCTACCCTCTTTCCTCGTGCCCTATTCCTCGAACTCTACTCACCCTCTCTTCCACTGTCCCTCTGTCTACTTCATTCACCACTTTGGCTTCACAAGGGAGTATTGTGCATGTTTATGTCTGTATGTTTTGTCGCTGAGGAAGGCATTTTGCCGAAAATTTCTTGTCCTGTTTTGTGTCGTGCATTAAATCGTCGTTACTTCACACTTTGTTTTGTGTGCTCTTCTGCTTTTTTGTCGTGTTTCAGTAACGCCGCAGTTTGTTTCATTTGCCTATCAATATATTGATTATCATGTTTGTAATAATCATGATAATATGTGAATGAATTAAAGTATTATTTTATGTAAATCAAAAGTTGTAATACATAGAAATGTAAAAAAAAGGAAATGTAAACACACACACACACACACACACACACACACACAACACACACATCACTTGGCCAGTCAGTGCACAAACAGATCACTCTCTTATCCCCACTACAACACACCAAGCAGCACACACCATCAGCGCACTCACTTTCCCACATGTTTCCATCTCCATCACCACCACTCTTACAAAACAAAGAGAAGAAAAATGCATGCCTGTGGATTTTGTACAGCTTAATCCCTTCCAACCCCCAAACACCAGCCTGCATGCAGTCGTCAAAAGCTCATAGTTGGCAAGCTGTGTCTAGCACGATGGATTTGCCATGTCTAATCCAATACATGTGTACCCACACACACACACACACACACACACACACACACACACACACACACACACACACACACACACACACACCATGCATTACACACTCACATTACTTTGTTAGTGTACACTCATTCATATCATACACACATGGATGCAGTAAATAAAACAGAGAATTCTGAGAAATTCAAACTTTTGCAGTTGAAATGTGTTAAGTTGCTCGCTGGAGTGTAAGACAGAGCATGTAACATTTCAACTACGAAGTTTGAATGTTTCAAGATCCTCTCTTTTATTTCCCCATTCCCTCCCCCACTCCTCATCCCCCCCCCCCCCCATCTTTCTATAATTCTACCCAGCTCTCCTCTCCCCTCGGTGATCCTGTACCATAGCTGGCCCATCAGCCCTTGGGTTGTCCCTGTGACTTGTAACCCAATAAGCTCTTGACCTGGCCTTGCCTTTGGGGAGGAGGAGTCCCCAGGCGATTTGTATGAGCTGTGTCATGGATAAGGCTGGAGAGAAAGGCTGAGAGGCTGTTTGGCTGAGATCAATATTAGATGGGAAAAGGAGACTGCAGGATAAGATAAGATAATGTTGCTTATAGCCCAGCCGACCGCAAAGGGCCACATCAGGGCTGAGACTGCAGGAGCTTCTCTATCTACTGTCCAGCATGTGTATGGTATTCCTGGCTACTGGCAGCATTGGGAATGCTACAGTTCCCACGGTCCACTCGCTGTCCTTATGACTGAATTTAAACTTCCCATTGCAGTTTTTATTGATTGAATTCAAACTCCCATTGCAGTTTTTATTGATTGAATTCAAACCTCCCATTGCAGTTTTTATTGATCGAATTCAAACTTCCCATTGCAGTTTTTATTGACCGAATTGAAACCTCCCATTACAGTTTCAGTAGAAATGAACCAGAGGTCAAAATCATACTTTTGAGTGAAACTGGAACTGAAGAAACAGAAAAGTGAAAAGTGGGGAAATGCTGCAGATGTAATGCAGTCCAAAAATGGAAGGCAGCAAGATTGCCGGAGCGTAAGATGGAGCTCGAGATTAGTTTCAAACTTTTTGAATTGCATTGTTTATGAATGACCTTGATTATTTTAGTGTTATCATTTGAAAAAAAAAAGAAAAAGTCTTGATGCTATTTTGGACGTTCAACCTCACAAGCCTTTTTTTCCAGATTAAAAAGAGTCAAACAGTTGATGTTCTATGTATAGCTTAGTGGCTACAGGGCAGTGAAATGTTACTAATTTTACTGTGTGTGGGGCGTGGCATGATGGAACAGCAGAGCTGAGCCCCATCCCTCTCCTTCCACTGCCGTAACCTTCCCTGTCTGGAACCAGGTACCCATTCACTGTGGGGTGGACACAGTTTTCCACTGCCTTAACCTGCCCTGTCTGGAACCAGGTACCCATTCACTGTGGGGTGGACACAGTTTTCCACTGTTGTAACCTTCCCTGTCTGGAACTAGGTGCCCATTCACTGTGGGGTGGACACAGTTTTCCACTGCCTTAACCTGTCCTGTCTGGAACCAGGTACCCATTCACTGTGGGGTGGACACAGTTTTCTCAAGCCATGAAATCTGAACCCAGGAGATGGTTCCAGCTTACACTGTTACTAGCGTTAGCTGTTATGGAAACATGTGAACAATCTGACTATGGGCCCCATTTTTTTCCTAGCAAAGTGTATGTTTTATATTAACAATTCAAGAAAAATGTGGAGGATCCATCATTCAATCTGTCGTATTACAACCCAAATATAATATACCTATATGACTAATTGCTGTGTCTCTATGACACCTGTTCATTTTATTATTCATTTTATTTTCACATTTTTTATGATGTGTGAGTGTATGTGTGTACATGTGTGTGAGTGTGTGTGTGTGTGTGTACACAAATCACTTTAAAAACGGGCTTTTGAAGTATTCATCACAAGAAGGCCACGCTTGAAATTCATCAGTAATGTATAGTCCACACCTGTTCTGAGAAGACCTGCATCTAAATCAGCTGTGGGGATGTTCCAGGCGATCAGGGACCTCGCTCTATGAACTGCTGGGGCTGGAGAAGGGGGCGACCCCGGAGGAAGTCAAGAAAGCTTATCGACGGGTAGGTATACATGGACCGCGCTGTTTCTTTCTTTGCGGGTTTTGATTAAAAAAGGACATCTCCGCTTATTGCTGGTTTAGTAATTGCTCTTGTTTTGTGAAAGTTTTTTTTTTTTCCAAAAGGGTACTAACGAAGACTTCCAGTGCAGTGAAATATTATTCTTAAGGCTGCTTTACTTTGTTGTGCAGAGAATTCCTCACTACTGCATGTGGCATCAGGAGCTCTTGTTCTGATTAAATAGATTCCTTTGTGTTTGTTGAGTTGTTCTTGTAGGCAGCCGTTGTGCTGTTGAATGGTGGTTGTAGATCAAGGGCTTGGGAGTGAAGTAAAAAATGACACGATAAACGTTCCAACCCACATTTAGATCACTTTGGTCAGTTCAAGAGAGAGAGAGTGCTCAGATTGAAAAAAACAAACAGACCCTGACAATGATCGCACAGTCAGTCAAGAATGGATTATGATGAAACTGTTTGTGACTTTGTGTAAATGTGAGACACGAAGCAATAACAAATGTGAGTGTCGTAGGCAAGGAAAGCCTGTACATCAGCCAGACCTTCATGGCCTTATGGTCACAGCTTGACTGTGTCATGTCGTGGGCAGTTTTCCCTTCAGTGGGATTTTATATGGTAAAGCATCCAGACTTCAACAAGAGGGATGCACACTACCTGCTGCCCAGATCAGACCAAGTGAACATTGTGAGACTGAGGATGGGGCACTCCAGACTGAGAGATCACATGTTCACAAAATTCTACGTTGGCGAGTCTTCAGGTTGCCGATGCGGTACAGCCCCAATGACAGTGGAACGCTTCCTGCAGGACTGTCCCACACATGAAAAGCTGAGGGCAGAGGTCTGGCCTGCCAACACACCGATGAGGGAAAAGCTTTATGGATTACTGGAGGGCCTCCACCATAGAGCAGCCTTTGCCATTGCCTCTAGGGTTCCTGTCTGAGTGAACGAAGAAGAAGAAGAAGAAGAAGATACGATAAAGAAAAGAAAGTCTGCAGCAGAGACCAGCCGCTGTGGCGAAGTGATTAGCATCGCGGACTCCCGGCTGGGAGGTTGTGGGTTCGAATCCCATCAGAGTCATGTGGGTTTTTCTGCCCCGACCAGCTCCTACCCAGAGTTGAGTTTGCTGCGGGCTCAGTTAGAAAAACTAAAACCACACAGTTGAGTTTACTTCATTTAATGGATGCCGCTCTGAAAATGTTGCTCAAATTTCTGGCCAACACTTCAGGTGTCTGTATCTTTGGGGCCTGGTTGACACCACCAGGATGTAGTATGAAAGTAAGGGTAGAGTACAACCTTGTCACACAGTCTCAAACCAGATAGGACTCCATAGCATTGTATTTGTCATCCTCATCCTCATCAACCAGCATAAAGAAATCGTCATTTCTGTGTCCCTTCATGCCCTGCAGTCATGGTGACCTCAGTTTTGATTTCCTCTTCACGTCTGTGCCTGTAGTGAGTTCATGTTGAGGTCACCTATATATATATATAGACAGTAAGACTTCAAGTTCTTGGGGGACATTGTTGGACAGACATGGCGGTGCCCTCCAGAGGGGTTCACTCACTCACATGGCTATGTGATTGAGCCATTATGGTCGTCAGTAGAGGGCTTTGAAGTTGATGTCATGTACATGTTGGATCAGAACAGGCGCCACTGAACACCACCGAAGTGCCTCAGCAGCATTGCAGTGTCTCCTCTGTCAGGTTGCCTCATGATGACTTTACTTTGCCTGCTCCCTGTGGATTGCTGGTGCTGGGCCTGTGACGGGACAAGGTGGGTGTGGCTGTGGACAGGGAATGGGAAAGAGCGGCTTGGAGGTGATGCCACTGAAGTGGCACTGACAAGGAGACGGTCAAAAAAACAAACAAACAAACAAACAACTTTTCCAGTTCCACCCTCGAAGTGAGTCGAAGGAGAACTGAAACAGAATGAGAAGAAGACTGAGGACTTCTCGTCCTGCCCTCCTGGTCTCAAAACACGCTACCATCTCTCTCATCTCTCTCATTGGTTGTGACTGTACGATCTTGGCCTCTGTGGCTGACTTGGTGTTTTTTTTTACCACACAAAACAACATGTGTGGTGGGGGTGGAGATTAGTTTTCAAAGTATCGGGTTCAGGTGGTGCAGGCAGGTGGTGGCTTGCTGTTGCGTGGAATGCGATGTCGAGATAAAATGAAGGTGGCTGTCCATGAATTGATTTTAGGGGGGGGGGGGGGGGGGGGGGGGGGGAGGGGGGGGGAGGCAGTGAAGCAGCTGTCGCATGTCTTGCACTGTGATGCATAGAGTGTGGGTTTGAAGTGTGGTGTCGCCGGGAAGGAATCTTGACGCAGAGACAGAAGTCCTTGCTTGCTTGACTGGTGGAGAGATAGAGAGAGGGAGAGAGAGAGAGTGTGCATGTGTGTGTGTGCATGTGTGTGAATGCATGTGTGCGTGCTTGCGTGTTGTGTGTGCATGCATTGTGTGCATGTGTGCATGGGATTTGTGTTGTGCATTTATTGGTGGCATAATTGGGGATTGTGGGGTTGTGTGTGTTGTGTGTGTGTGTGTGTGTGTGTGTGTGTGTGTGTGTGTGTGTGTAGATATGCTGTATGTGTGTGTGTGTGTGTGTGTGTGTGTGTAGATATGCTGTATGTGTGTGTGTGTGTGTGTGTTCCCAGCCAGTAAATAGTTCTTTTTATAGTTTGTATCCACCAAAAATTGTTTTTTTTAAATCACTATCAACACAGTAATAAAATTACATTACTCCCTGCTTATAACAAATTCAAGGGAAAATATTTCATCTTGTGCAGTAGCCAAGGTTTGCTATTGGGTACTCTGGTAATACATAATTATTTAGTGTTTGATTTTGTACTCTCAGAGGAATCTCTCAACTGAAGCATGATCAGTTATACAACGAAAGGTATTGTTAACTGTTCCCAGAAAGGAGGGTTATACAACGAAAGGTATTGTTAACCTGTTCCCAGAAAGGAGGGTTATACAAAGAAAGGTATTGTTAACCTGTTCCAGAAAGGAGGGTTATACAAAGAAAGGTATTGTTAACCTGTGCCCAGAAAGGAGGGTGAGCCTGAAAACAGCCTCTTATTCTTGAAATAAGCATTCCTCTAAGTATAGGTGGATGCTTATGATGCTTCATCTCTAATGGACCTCAAGGCGTTTACAAATGCAATGCATGTACATAATGCAAACCTCACGGAAGTCAAGCAAATTGATTTCATTATTCAGTGATGTACTACAAAGAGAGAGAGAGAGAACTCTGAACTCTGACATTTTTAATCGTAAGGCCACGGACCTGTATACAATGGGTACAAGTTTGCTGAGAATGGAATAAAAATGAGTACGGGTCATCAAGAAAAGGAAGTTACTTGTTTTCAGAAACACGCAAGCAAACAGTTGCAAGGGGAAATGATTTAAGGAAGATAAACAAACAGATTTTCACTTGTGTTTGAAACCAGTCACAACACATATTCATATATATATCTAGTTCTGTCCATAAGTTCATGTCTAGTTTTCAGTGCACAAAAGATATGCATTGCCAAATTTCTAAAGATCAACATGTTTTGTGATTGCGTCAAATAAGCTAAACAATTGCCATTTGGATAGGAATCGCAAACATGAGTACTTTAGACATTCAAACAAGAAATGAAATTCGTTTTCAGTTTTATTACAAAATGGACAGTTTTTTGGTTGTTCGTCATATCTGTTATTAATTCTTAAATCGCATAACCCCAAACAAAATCTCGAAAGAGCATACCAAAATGTACTAATTGTGGTAACTGACAAATATTTTTCTGTGTGGAATGTAGATTTGAATGATCTGTACGTTGAAAAACAATCGCTCTGAGAAATTCTTGCATTCCAATCTTGCATATATAATTATAGCAATCCAACATTCATTGAAGAGAGAGAGAGAGATAGTTTCTCAGTCTCAGGCTTAACATGTCAGCGTAAATGTCTAAAGCATATGGTATGCATTTTATTGATTAAAGAGATAAGATAAGATAATGTTGCTTATAGCCCAGCCGACCGCAAAGGGCCACATCAGGGCTGTTATTGATTAAAGAAAAACGTCAGTATTTCATCAGTAATTTTTTTACACATTATAGAGAAACACATACACGATTGTGTGCAGACATGATGCACACACACGCACATGCATGCGTGCCACACACACACACACACACACACACACACACACTTATACCCACCTATCCATCCACCTCTGCACACACACACACACACACACACACACACACACACACACACACACACACACACACACACACACACACAGAGATATGAAGCACCTTTATCATACAATTTATTGTTTTCATAATACCATTTCTGTTTGTTTGAAACACATGTTGAAAAAGTAACTATTATGCCAGACATCCATGTGGTTTGCTGTATACGAGGATGGGCTTTTCTGGAAAGGGAAACAGTGCATGCTGTCTAAGGGAAGATTTGCTGTAACCAAGTTTGTGCAAACTGGGATGAGGGGTGGGGGTGGGGGTTGTTAGTCTAGGGATTGGCTAGGGATTCTCCTTTTTTTTTGTGTTGTAGGCCAAGTTTGTTCAGGTGAGTTCATTGTGTGTGGAAAGTACTGTACATAATTATGTTATTTTCCCACTTGGCCCTGGAAACAGAATGTGCACGTGATGTTGTAGGGTTTGTTACTCCAAAGGAACAGCACAGGTATAAACTATATCTTCTTAACGTGGCTTTGCCCTTTGATGTTCAGCTTGCTCTGAGGTTTCATCCGGACAAGAACCAGGGGAACCGGAGGCTGCCGAAAAGGTCAGTACCAGTGTCACACACCGCATTTGCCAACACTCGATCACGAACACAGCATGTTTACTCCAAACGCACACATCTGCTTCCTCCATGCAAAGGAGAGACTGTGGAAACAAAAATTCACTTTTTTTTTATGCTGCCTTTACCAGAACAACAACAACAACAACAAAAACGAAGAATTTTACAATGGCCACTTACCACTGAAGTGACTCGGCAGCGGGGTGCAGTGTCTCCTCCAGCAGGTTGCCTCCTGACTTCTTGACATTGACTGCTCTCTGTGGATTGTATGTGTCAGGGCTATGACAGGCCGGGCCAGGCTGTGGCTGTGGACGGGGTGTGGGAATGAGCTGCATGGGTGCACAGCCACTGAGGTGGCACAGAAGATAGGACAAGAAAAAAAGAAAGAAAGAAAGAAAAAAAAGAATATGGCCACCTTGGATGATGGTGGCATGAAAAAGAAGCACATGAGTGCCAAGCATTGGAGCTATAGCTGTGAAATGGAGAAGAAGAAGAAGAAGAAGCTGTGTGCATTGAAAAAAAAAGTCACAAAGTTGATGACTCTGGGAGGAAAAGGGACGGGAGAGACAAGGCAGGGAGGGTGGTGGTGGAAATGATGGTCATGTTCTTTTTATGTGCTATGTGTATAAAGTGATGGTTTGATTGTAGTTGACATATATTTTGTGATATTCATTTAATGTTATTGTTCGTCTATAAAGTCAATGTAATTAATGTTAATATCCTGGGGTTTTCTACTGATTTATATGTACATATTTTTTGAAGTTTTATGTTTTGTTCTTTTATGTGCTGTGTGTATAAAAATGGTTTAATTCAATTTGATTTTATGGTATTCATTTGGTTTCATTGTTCATCTATACAGTGAATGTGGTTAGTGTTAGTACCCTAGGATTATCTTTGATCTATTTACGCATTTTTCAAGTTTTTATGGAGTCCCAGTAGACTGTTACACTGTCGCAAACCATCACTGCAGCTTTGGTCATGTTGACAGTGTCATTAACAAAAGAAAAAAAAGGCTTGGTTTGGGCTGGATACGTAAGTGTACTATCTTAACCCCCCCCCCCCCCCCCTCCCCCCCCAACCTTTCTCCCCTGCCCCTTCTGTTTTTTTTCTTTTTCTGTGTTTGGTAAGTCATTGTTATAATGACGGGGAAATTGCTGGCCCTTGCTTGTTTTTCCCTCCGCTTGTTTGTCAGCATACATATTTTTTGTTTAGACTTCTCTCTGCTTCTCTTATCATGCAGGTGTCTGTTTTCCTAAGAAAGTGCATGCACACATGCATACCCCCCCCTCCACAACTTGTTTGTCAGCTTATATATGTATTTGTTTAGAATTCTGTCTGCTTCTTTTATCATGCACCAGTGCAGACATTTGTCTTCCTAAGAAAGTGCATGCATACACACATGAATATGCACATTCCACTCTCAGGCCCGCTAGTGTGATACATCCACATGCACACATAGACATGCCTGCCGCAGACTGCTCCACCTGTGTCTCGTTGCATATGCCTTCACACAAATGTGCAGTCATACTTTACCAACTTACCAGCCGCCGTGGCAAAGTGGTTAACATCGTGGACTTTCGGCTGGGAGATTGTGGGTTTGATTCCCATCAGAGCCATGTGGGATTTTTCTGCCCTGACCGGCTCCTATCCAGAGTTGAGTTTGCTAAGGGCTCAGCTGGGAAGACTGGGACCATACAGTCGAGTTTCATCCACTAAATGGATGCGTCTATGAGAGTGTCAAATTTTCTGACCAACACTGCAGGTGATCTGTATCTCTTGGACCTGGTTGATGCCGCAAGATATTATGCAAGTAAGCGTAGAGTACAGCCCTGTCATGCAGTCTCAGACCTGAATGGAAATTTGTATCTACATCATCCTCATTCTCATCAATCAGCTTTAAACAAACAAACAAATAAAAAAGATCTCAAATTCTGTGGCCCTTCATGTCCTGCTGTCATGGTGACTTCAGTTTTGCTGTCCTCTCCACATCTTTGGCCTTGGGTTTGATTCTGTCAAGGTCACCGGTATTGGCAAATTCATGGAGGTTGTTGTTGGAAGGACTTCTTGGCGGTCTCCAGCAGGAGAGCTCGTTCAAGCGGGCTCCACGACAAAGTGATCATTGTTTTTCAGTAAGGGCTTAGTAGGGGGGTGTCCTTTGTTAATCAAACAGGGCCACTGAACACCAATCCCGACAGCATGCAGTGTTTTCTCCGGTGGGTTCCCTCGACAGCTTGACATTGCTGGTCCCTTTGGATTGCTGGTGCCGGGGTGGGGGACGGACGGGCTGTGTTGTGGAGGGGGCTGTGGGGCTTGGGGGGCTGTGGTGTGTGGTGTGGGGGGTGTGGAGGGGGGTTTTTTTGGAAAACGAGCGGCGGGGTGCAGTGTCTGAGGGGGTAAAGGGGTGGGAGACCTTTAAAAATTTTGCACTAAGTATGATGCAAATAAAAAGGTTTCACATTTTCAAAGTTTTCCCTTTTTTTTTTTTTAAAGATGAAAAATCCATCTCCCCTTTCCCCCTTCCCCACCCTCTTCCCCACCCCCCCCTCACGGCTTAAGAAAAGAATGTTCTTCCCATTGCACTGCTTTTTTTTTTTTGTCTTTTATGCATTTTTGGGGGGTTTTTTTTTGTTGTTGTTACAGTTAAAGGAAATAATGGGCCAACACATACTGAGCGACACCCCCAAGGAGGCATTTACGATCGTTATGGATCCTGGCTTCTATGCTGCGGAAAGTTGGGGGGAGAATAAACCCTACCGGGTGCGACCAGGGTGGTGAAGGTGTGGTTTTTGGTGTAGGTGTGTGTGTGTGGGGTTTGGTGGGGTGTGTGTGCCCGCGTGTATTTGTGTGTGTGTGTGTGTGTGCTGGGGGGTTGTGTGTGTGTGGGGTTGTGTGTGTGTGTGTGGTGGTGTGGGTGTGTGGGGTTTTTTGTGTTTGTGAGAGATTCCCAGCCTTTGTGGGGGATGCTCCCTTGTGTTTTGTGTGGTGTTTTGGTGTGTGTGTGTGTGTGTGTTGTGGTAAGTCCCTTCCCCCCCTCCCCAAACCCCCCTTCCTGTTTTTTTTTCCTCAGTATTGGATTTATTTTCAGCAAAGTGACGCCCTGTTGGCCCCTTTGCAATCGGCGGGGCTATAACAACATTATTTCCTCTTTCTTTTTTTTCCTCAGTCTCCGTCTCCTCATCTTCCATCAAATCTTGTCCCCCTTTAAACAAGGGGTTTTTGGGGGTTTTGGAAAAATACTTCACATGCAATTTTTTTTTTTTTTTAAGGTAATTTGAAATTTAAGGACAAAAAGAGAAGAACAAAGAAATCATACTTTTTACGCCACCTATTTTTCAGTCGTAAAACCCCCCCCCCCCCATTCAGCTGTGCCTATCGATAATGTCCTTGCCGAAGGGGTTGACTGCCAAAACCTAGATCTTGATTTTTGGTGATTTTGCATTTTTGTTTTGGTTGTACAGAAAAGTGTGCTCTTTCATATAAACAAGTCCCTTTGAAGACAATCAATTTTTTTTGTGTTTTTTAAAAAAAAGAAAACAATTTTAAAAAGAAAAACCCAGAAACAATGACTGCCGAAACCAAGTATTGTTCATCCTATTATTAGTTTTGAAGACCCGTGTTTGACCAAATGTGACACCCAAAAACCTAGTATCTTGAGAAATGCGCGTCGCTGTAGAAACTCTGATTTTTTGTAGTCCCGAGGTGTATCCCATTGCCTGACCCCCCACGCACCATTGCTGCAAAATTTTAGCCCCCCCTCCCCGAAAAAAACTCAACACCAATCTATTTTCCCCTGTAGGATTTTTTAAATTTTGTTTGGGGAAAGGAGCCTTAATGGCCTCCACTGGCACCGTTATGAAAAGGGGACTTGCAGACCGTAGATGTTGAAGATGTCAAAAACCCTCCCCCCACGACACCCGCTGAACTGGTGAGAAAAAAAGAACTCATTTTTCCCTGTTACGCACATGGTCACTTCTTAAGTTTATTCCAAGAGAATTTGTGCAAGTTTCTTCCCAAAAACCAACTAGACAGAAATTTTCCCAGTTGGTTTTTTTTCTTTTTACTTTTCACTTATTCAGTTAAATTTTGTTGTTTTTTAATAGAAAAGCACAAGCTAAGTAGTTGTTTTGATGACTGTAGGAAGCAGTAGGAGTAATCCTTTGGTGTGACAATATTAAATATAAGTGTGCTCTTTTGGGGGGTGTTTGTGTGGTTGGGTTGGGTGGGTGGGGTGTGTCGCGGCGGCGCGCACGTGTTTGTTGTGGGTTTTGGCGTGCGTGCTCGTGTGTAAAATTTTTGTGTGTTTGGTATGTGTATGTGTGTTTGTTTTGGGGGTTTCCTCTTCCTGCTCTGCGAGTGTGCGGTGTTCTGTGTCGTGGGCATGTGTCTTTTTGGTGTGTAGGTGTGACTTACTGTGCATGTGTGTTTGTGTAAATGGAATATCTATTTTTTTGTGCGGTATGGTGTAGAATAGTTTAAAATTTATTTTATGTGGTGATTATGTGTCCCAACGCCTTGGGTGGTGGTGTTGTGTGTGTGTTGTTTTGGGGTTGGTGGTGGTGCTGCGGCTGCGTGCGTGCGGGGCTGCGTGTGTGTGCTCCCATATTTACAAAACAATAGCAAATTTTTTTTCCCATTGATGTCCCTAAATAAAAATTCTTTTTTTCTCTTCTCCTTTTTTCTACTACTTTTTTTTCCTTCTTCTTCTACTACTTCTTTTTTTCCCCCTTTTCTTCTACTATTTTCTTTTTTTCCCTTCTTTTTCTTTTGTTCCTTCCCACACCAAGATCCCACACATCAAAAAAAAACCATCATACTCTATGTGCAAAAAGTCTTCTTTTGTCTATCTTAGATTGTTTCACCTATTTCAAATTTTATCTTTTTTTTATACAAAACTGGCCAGCGATTAAAGATGCACCAACCACACAACACCCAACCAACAACCCACCCCAAAACACACACACACAAACAACCACACACACCCACAACATACACCGGCGCCGCGCGCGAATTTTTATCCCGATAATGCATAGATTTAAAGTACCGGTACACCATGCAATGTACATCATAATCTTTATTTTTAAATTAAAAGGAATTGTCACATTTTTTTTTAAGTAAAAAAAAGATGGGCACTTTACTGTAGGTGTTTTGTAAACAAAAGGGTTTCATTTCAAATGGACGAACAAAAAATGATATGATGAAACAGTACCTATTACCGGGCCCAACTCCTTGACAACCCACAACGACGTTGAGCAAGGACAACCTGAGGCCCCAGTCTAAGCAGCCAAATACGGGGCCCCATCTGATGAGACCACTAAAAGCGGGAGGTGATGGGCCAGGGGGTTTCAGAAGGACTTAGACAGGGCCACTTTTATTCAGCTGAGCTGCCCCAGATGACCCGGGAAAGGTGCCATTTGAAAATGCCCACTGCAGCCCAAAAGGGGTTTTCCCAGAAGCAGGATCTGATCCGAAGATTCGGTTGGGCCAACAGTTTGGGCCTTTTTAAAAAAACAAGGGCCCCCCCGAGTTCAATCGGAAGACAACCCCATAAGGATCCTGACTATTGCCCCCCATGTCTCCCACATATTATTCCTGTCATCCACGGGAAAAAGCGGGGCAACGCCCTTTAAAAGTCAGAAAGGAGCAAGAGAAAAAAAAAGCGGGCCCCAGACACCAAACAACGTGAATGGAAAGGGGTAAGCATAAAGGGTTTAGAGAAAACGGCAAAAAGAAGAGCCGAACACAAAAGAACTCCAAAATCCCCTGTCTGCCAATGGTCTGCACGGGTTTTAAAGCTCCCCGTGGGGGGAATTGTTTCTTTGATCACCTCCAAGCACAGGCACTAGTGCCCTCATCTGAAAAAATTTGTGAACTTTCGGAGGAAAAATTTTTTTTTTAATTCATTTTCTGGAGGGGTGAAAATGATGAAAATAACGGTATCTAGGGTACTTTCGAAGTTGAACGTACGAATCCGGGTGTAGGAGTAATGATGCTGCGACTTGCCCCCAAAAAGCGCTAGCTGATGGTCCAGAAAACCCTCCTTTTTCGAGCAATTCTCAATTATGAAAAGTTTCCACCCAGATGCCCACTGTGAAAGAGCGATAGTTTCTCCCCGGAAACACAGGACAAATTAGACGATTTTTCCCCGATCCCTTTGCCCCACAAAGATCACAGATACCGCACAAAGGGCCTCAGAAAACAGGACACTGTATTGAAGAAAGAAACGAGACGCCCGCATGCGTGTTAGATGAAAACTGTTTCAAAATTCCCCCGCAACTCCTGACACGTATTTTGGGAAAAAAACCCCAAAACCTTTGCATTCAACTCCCAGATACAGACACAAAAAAAAGGCAAATTTGTCACACCCCCTAAAAAAAATTGGGGGAAAAAAAATGCAATGCCAAGTAATGGAAAAAAATATCAAAAAAAATTGCGCTCCAGGGAAAAAAAAAGGCCAATCTCAAAGCAGGAAAAGTTCCTGCAAGGCAACAAAAGCTGTTGACTGCTCGAAGTGCGTTCAAAACACAGGATATCCCATTTAAAAAGAAAGGCATTTTTTAGTGTTTTACAGCTGGGTACAATGGAAAAAGAAAATTTTCATTTCTGAATGTTAAAAAAAGAAGACCAAAATTTTTGTGAGGACAAAAATCCAATCAAAGACCAAAATGTCGCAGAAGTTTTTTTTTTCAACATAGGGGGGGACGATTCGGTTGCAAAAAATTCTTCTTTTGGCCCCCGGCGCAGGAACATATCTTGACCCCGCTCTTCAGAGAAAAACAGGGTTTTCAAAGGGGGGGTGGGGAATGAAAAAGAAAAAGTCCCCAAACCCAAAAAAAACCCCAAGAGCAATCAAAAGCCAAGGGCCCCATGAGTTTTTTCCCGTTGTAGAATTCATTACACCCCGCAAAACACACAAAAGAAAGTACCTTTTTTTCAAAATTTAAATTTAACGGAAAAAAGTTTGAATTATATAAAAAAATGTGAAGGCAACGGAAAACACCAGTGTCAGAAAGAACATACAGACGGTTTAAAGAAAATTACAATTGCGTTTTACCACCAAAAAGGACATGTTCCAGCCGTACACAACAAAACAAAGGCAAGGAAAAGGGCAAAAAAAACAAGAGTTGTACCAAAAACATTTAGAAGAGACTGGCCAGAAAAGAAAAAAGGGGACAAACAGGCTCTGAAAGATCCCTCAAAGCAGTGCTGACTGTGATGCAGGCTGTCCCCGCAGGCCCCCTGCGGACTTTCATCAGCTCTCAAAAAAGAAAAATGTCAGTCACAATTTACCCCGACTCCTTTTCAACGGAAAAAGGGCATTTTTCAAATGGGGCGAAACAGAAGGAACGTGGGCATGTAAATTGCCAAATTTCCCTTTCGCTCCTTCCCCATTGCCAGATACAGTGGGAAAAGGGCGTGATCATTCAGATTTGCGGTGGGCAAAAGCAAAAGTATGGAACAGTTTAAAAAGCAGCTTCAAAAAAAAACCCAGCATCAAAAGATCCACAGAAATTTTAGAAACGGGTCACACACAGATGGGGTGGATCCCTCACTCTGCCATTTCCTGCGCCAAGAAGTCCCACCCATCAAAACCCCGTGTGGATATTGTACTGTCAATGGGACAGAAACAACCCGTACAGAGTTCTTCCCCTGAGGACACAGATATGTTGACTTAAGAAATTGCCTCAAAAAGGTGCAAAAAACAAAAAAAAAGTTTTGAAAAGGGTCAACTGGCTCAACATCAAGTGCATTTATTCACTCAGGGATAAGCCTCGTTTTTCAAAAACAGCTTTTAGGGGACTTCAGTCATCCCTTGTTGGGAGTTTGGGAAAAGAGGGCAAAACGAACTGTCCTATTCCCCGGTTTCAAGGAAAAATGTCCATCTCGGGCAAAAAAAAAAAGTCTCTTTCCCCCGCAAGTCCCCAAACATCCCCAAAGGGGACATTTTTCTTTGGCCTGCCCTTCCTCCTCCGTTGTCAGACCCCTGCTGGCCCGCATCAACGACAGGACGAAAACACAATTAAAGGGGGGCATCCCGAAATTTGGGGAAACCCTGCTCTAAAGTCATTTCCCCGCTTTTTTCATGTGTCTTCCTCCTCTTGTTTTGAAAGGTAGGTATGTTTAAATTCTTTTTTCTGTTTTTGATATTTTGAACAAAAAATTTTATAAAAATTTCCAAAAAGTTTTAATGGGTTTTTCAATCTTGTTTCACGGTGGTGGTGCTGAGCATTGCCCTTTAAAGTTACGCGGCATAAACAAAAAGACAAAGAAACTGTTTTCGTCTATAGTCTGTACGTGTTCAAGGAAGGCAGAAAAATAGGATGTTTTGCATAATACGTAATAATCAACAATTCTTTGGATACCATATTTGGGGTTTACTGCTGAAATGTCAGGGTGGGTCTGACAGTTTACAAAAACAAAATCAAACATATGTTATTTATTGTAAGTTTGGTTTTCCGTTTTTAATGTGGGATGTCCCATTGGGTTTTATTACGTGTTGTTTTTTTTGGTTTTCGTCGATTGGTTTTGTGGTTTTGGTGTTTGTGTGTGTGGTTTTGTGTGGTTTTGTTTTTTGTGTGTGTGTCTTTGTGTGTGTTTGGTTGTTCGTTCGTTGTTCTTAATTTAAAGTCTTTTTACTAAAAGCGAGTTAGGTAATGCAAATTGACTATGTGCATGTATGAATATGTGCAAAAATTTTTGTATGTGTTGTGAGTCGGTGGTGGTATGCACGCACGGTTGTGTCTGGGGGCATGTGTGTTGTTGTCGGGTTTTTAAATTTCATACAATAACTACAATATGCTCTAAATAAAAGTGTGGCGCGCGCACCGGCCCGGGTGTGCGTGCGGTGTGCGTGCGTGGGTGTGTTGTGGTTTACATTCGGGGGTGGTGAGTGTCGCGGCGCGTGTGTGGTGTATGTGTGTGGTGTGAGAAAGATAAAAAGGCAAGACGAGAAGACCAATAGAGAATGAAGGAGAGATGGGAAAGGGGTTTTGATTGCAGCTGGTCTTTTTTCTGTTATCCCTTTCCCCCCCCCCCCCACCCCTTAAACCCCACCTTTTTTTTTCCATCCCTCCCCCCCCCCCCATGCACACACCCCTTCCCCCAAAAAACTTTCTTTTATTCAAACTGTGCTGAATCTGTTTAAAGTTATTGTTTAATTTCTTACCATATTTAAAATTTTTTTCCCAGTGTTTATGCTGTGCTTATTTTGAAACAAACTGCAATTGAGATTTAAATGAATGCAAAATGATTTATAAGGTTGTCGCTAAATACCCCGGTTTTGTTGCTGTAAAAACAAATTAAAAATTTGAAATTTAATTTAAATTAAAAACTTTAAAGAAAAAAAGAGCCCAAAAATTTTTTCTTTCCCCAAACCCCGATTTTTTTTTTTTAATCCTCTTTCCACAGACAAAAAAATCAAACTTTTATCACCAAAACCCTTTTCTTTGATACTTTTTCGAGAGAAGAAAAAGGCCCCAATTTTTATCACTCGAAAACCCCGTTTCCCTAAATACTTCTTTCCGAGGGACAGAAAGGCCCCAAACTTTTTCACCGAAACCCCCGTTCCCTAAATACTTCTTTCCCAGGGCGAAAGAGCCCAAACTTGTACACTGAAACCAGTTTTTTAAATACTTTTTTCCCCAGAAACAGGAACAGATGCTTTTATTTACACAACTTAGTAGTCAAGACAGAAAAGGATTCGGCTGGGCGTTGTTAAGTACATCGCCATTTCACCCGGGAGCAGAAGGGTGGAAATCAAATCCCCGGTTTCGGCAGTCACATTCTCTGCCTCCCCTTTACGGGATCGCTGAAGCCATTATCTTGCTGTGCCCTTTTTTCGCTGCCGTCATTTGGGGGCCCCTCGTGTCCAAAATAATTATCTTTGCCCGTGTTTAAATTTTTTTTAATTTAAAAAAATTGGGAAAAAAGCCATTTCAGTGACAGATACAACACATATGCAGATGACATGTATCTTAAGCGTTATGCCCTTTTCAAAAAGAAAAATTTCATTTAAGTGTTTATAACAGAGACTCTGAACTTTCAGAAGCGTTTTCTGAAGAAGTGTGAAAAAAACGAGATACTAGGTTTCGGCAGTCAACCCTCGATATGTTGTGCAGGCCTTGGTGGTGTTCTGTGGCATCATAACGGGATGCTACTGCTGCTGCTGCTGCGTCTGTGCTGTAACTTCTGTGTGGCAAGTTCCGGCCTCAGGCGCCAGAGGATGTGGGGATTACACACATCTATACAGGTGAGAGGACAGCCAGCAGGAAGTGTGCAGACAACCACATACTTCTTTTTACACCTGTGTATAGGTGACGCCTGAAAATGTTTTTTGAATTTGGTGTAGACATTTTAAAATATAGACTCCTCATCTTCACTTCACCTGATGTAACACGTTGGCCATGTCTTAAAAATTCAACAGTCTTACACAAAATTACTAAACATACAATTTGTACATGACTTATAAGTTTGTAGCTTTTAAAATGTCCAGTAATTTTTTCAAGAGTGCTATTTCCCTGTTTTGTTTTTTTTTTAATGTTTTTTTTAACCAGTGTGATGAGTTTCCTTAAGAAAAAGAATGTGAATGCTTTTACTGTCCGTCAGCAAATGCGCTGGGAGGAATGGCATGATTTTTCCCACAGAGTGGTGTTCCTTTATCATATTGACAAGTTTGGTCTCCAATCCTTCACCTGTTGCAACCTTGACTGCCTTTCAGATGACATGGCCTCGTTTGCACATTTTTGTGTTTTAGGAAAGAACGACTTTTGCCATGTCTCAAAACCACACTATCAGAGAAAAAAAAAAAAAAAACCATCCCACATTGTTCTTGGTGTACAGGAAAGAACAGTGTATGGTCAAATGATCAAGCTAATGGCGGTGTAGCTTCTGTGGATTGAACCTTGCATGTGTGATGTTGAAAAAAAGGAAAGAGAAGAGAAGAAAAAAAAAAAGTTCATTCAATTCATTGCTGAAGTTTCTAGCTCTGGCACGCCATAGTTTGTCAACAGGGTACAGAAGTTCAAACTCAGGCCCAATTGCCATACAGGCAAAAAGCAACCGCCATCAAGGAACCAGGTGTTCTGTGAAGGAGGGGGCCTTCTTGTGAATTTCTTTCTTTCTTTCTGCGTACGCAGGCTGATACTCCTGCGGACACTCCCTGTATAGCCAGGCAGTGGAGTTTGTGTGTATGACCCTTTTCTATCCCGCCATTAAGGCAGCCATACTCCATCTTCGGGGAAGGTGCATGCTATGTGTCACGTGTCATCCATTACCAACGGCCAGACTGCCTTCTCTTCCGAAGTTGGTGATGGGATTTTACGTGTGTGCAAGATGTTGTGCGTGCGTTCACACACGGAACTCGGTTTATAGTCTCATTCGAAGGACTGGGTGGGGAATGGAGTCAGAACCAATGTTAACCTCCGAGGGAAAAATCCCCCTATACCGAAATTCGAACCCGCAAACCCCAGGATCACGAGTCCGGCGCTCTACCAACTGAGCTATTCCGGCCCCCCTTCTTGTGAATGAAGGTAATGAGGAACGGCACGTTGCAAAGGAGGCAACGGCAGCGGAAATGGAAACAAATCTTTTGAAAAGTGTTTGAAATAACTCCGCCAACAGCATGGAGAAACAAAATGACCAGACTCTTCATTCAAACACTTTTTAAGATTTGAGGAACAGCAGGTTTATAGTTGACGTGTTACATATATGTTGAAAATGGGGAGAAAAGGCGTTCCTATGCATTTTTTTTTTAACTGCTTATAACGTATTGTACGATTTCAGGGATGGCAACATTGAGTACAATTATTTTTTGACACAAAAAATGTGTGTAAAAATGAGAACACAATGTCATCCATATCTAAAAGTTAGGTATGCAAGGAAAAATAGTGCAACAGTGAGATGAAAGATTACATTTACCAACAGTGTGAAATAGTTTCTTCATCTGAAAAGTAAATTGTATTCTTGACTTTAGGTGAAACATGTACACTGGTCGTGTCAGTCCGACAGTGATCAGAACATGGTGAAATGTTGAATGCACACTTTTGTTTCATACCAGACCCACAGGAGAAATTAACCCAACAGCCTACACTCAGGGTCCTGTGCCTCATTTTGATTTTTAAAAGGCAACACTACCTCTCTGTAAGCCTTACACTCATGGTCCTGTGCCTCATTTTGATTTTTAAAAGGCAACACTACCTCTCTGTAAGCCTTACACTCAGGGTCCTGTGTCACATTTTGATTTTTAAAAGGCAACACTACCTCTCTGTAAGCCTTACACTCAGGGTCCTGTGCCTCATTTTGATTTTTAAAAGGCACACTACCTCTCTGTAAGCCTTACACTCATGGTCCTGTGCCTCATTTTGATTTTTAAAAAGGCAACACTACCTCTCTGTAAGCCTTATACTCAGGGTCCTGTGCCTCATTTTGATTTTTAAAAGGCAACACTACTCTCTGTAAGCCTTACGCTCAGGGTCCTGTGCCTCATTTTGATTTTTAAAAGGCAACACTACCTCTCTGTAAGCCTTACACTCAGGGTCCTGTGCCTCATTTTGATTTTTAAAGGCAACGCTAACCTCCTGTAAGCCTTACACTCAGGGTCCTGTGCCTCATTTTGATTTTTTAAAGGCAACGCTACCTGTCTGTAGAGGCCCAGGAGTCGGATGAGGCATTCTCATTGGAGGCAGCATCGTACATACTGCGACTGACAGCATTACATCAGAACTTGTTCCGCTGACCTTTCTCTGTCTGCTCCATGTTCCTCTTCTTACACTACTTCTCACAAAGTGTATTGAATACTTTTTTTTTTTCCCAATGAATACTCCAACTGGAAAATTGCACTGTGGCTTGAAAACCAACCAGATAGTGACATTTAAAAAAAAATCCAAACCACAGCATGTCATTGACACAGTCACTCAGTTTCAGATTTGTTGAACACGTGTATTGAGTCAGGTCAGTTTGCACAGAAATGGCGTTTTCAGTATACTGGTGATTGATTGAAGTTTTAACCGATGTTCTGCGAATAGATGACAAAATTGCATGCAACATTGTGAATGGATAACATGTGTGGAACTATGTGCAGACCGTCTGTTTCACAAACTGTGCGTGGAACATGTGTGTTGTATGTGTTCCCTCCAAGAAGATAATTTGATAAATGTATGGAGAAACTAGAGAAGAAAGAAAGAAAAATAAACAGAGAGAAAGCAGACAATCCATAAAATGTGACATAGCTGCTTGCAAGTTTTACGTGTAAAGATTCTAAAAGCTACACAGTCATCCTGAAATAAAAATCAGTTTGAAAGCAGGAGCTGTAAGAAGGTGATGGTGTAGCTTTGTTCCCCATCTCCGCTGGGCTGTTTCGGTACAGAGGGATTTTTCCCTCGGAGTTGACATTGGTTCTGACTCCATTTCCCTGATAGTCCTTCAAATGAGACTATAAACTGAGGTTCCGTGTGTGAATGACATATAACACGTAAAAGCCCATCACTACTTTTCGGAAGAGAAGGCCAGTTTTGCCATTGATATAGATGACATGTTACACATAGCATGCACCCTGCTTGAGAAATTGAAACAATGAAGGAAGTAAGGAAATTGAGTGAATGATAATTGACTGGATGACACAGGAAATGACTGAATGAGGCGCGGGCAGGCAGCTCTTCAGTCGGCACTACCCAGGTAGACAGCCGTACATGAGAGTGTGGATTGTTAGCACCTAGAACATTTTGGCAAGGCGCTTTATAAATGCTATGTTATTATTATCATCATTACTATTATTATTATTATGATTATTGCAACTATGATGAGTCTGCCTGTGTTGTTGGGCAGAAGATGTAAGAAGGTGACAGTGTTGCTTTGTTCCATATCGTCATGGTGATGAGTCTGTCTGTCTGTCTGTGTTGTTGTCCAGGAGGAGGACTCCACGCCGGACGATTCACCCATCACCTCTCAGCCTACAGGGTCGGCCACCGCCCCCATCCCTCTGCCGGGCTCCGACGTCAAACCGGAAGATGAGAAGTTGATGCTGACGACAGACCACAAGCCCACTTACGGAACGGATGAGGTCAATGCCACAGCAGAGGAGAGCTAGTGGTGACCCAGGGGTAGCCCTGGTGACGAGGGTTTCTATGACGATAGATTATCGCTGTTACTGGTAGTGACCTGTTTTCTGTGTCTGTAGCATGATTTGGATTGAATACTTGCCAAATGTGTGGTATTTTTCATCCATACTTTTCATTGTCGGGTGTGTTCTGAAACAGTGTTTTTTGTGCATGACTGAAAAAAAAATTCTTTGTTCTTTTTCTGTTTTTTTTTTAATGAACAATTCTATAGCATGTATTCTTGTTGCTCAGACTTAAAAGATTTGACCAATGCATTCAGTTGAAAAAAAAAGTTTTTTTTCACAATAGTTTATATTTTCTGGATTAGTTTTGTTGCTGTTGTGATTTTCTCTAGATCTGATTAAGAAATAAGGTGTGATTGGCATGAACTATACTTCTATGTGTACGAAGCTGATCTGTTTCGGATGCATGGGGAAACAGTGCAAGTCAAACAGACATGTGAGACAGCCTGAAGATTGTTCCTACCACACAGCTGAAATTGCTTGTGTTGCAGCATTTTGTGGTCTGATTCATCTCGGAGTCTGTCATGGCAGAGGTACTGTTTGTCAGAAAAGGGGTTAATAGGCTGCAGAAGCAGCTTTTTATTCAGCTCCATTTTGTTGACTGGCTTTCTCCATAGATGTTGGGTCATGTGTGGTAGGTAAATTCAACGAAAGGTTAACATTCAGTGTTTGTGGGAAAGATTAAGAAATTAGTTTTTTTGACTTGAATAACCTTCATTTGTTTTGGTGTTGTTCCTGTGTCCTGCTTCCCTTCTAAAGGAAGAAGAACAAGGGAAATAATTCATGTAGGTGCTAGACCAAAATAATCTATGTGACATTATTGTAAGTTTTTGGATAGTGATTGAGAGGGTTTTGAATCTTTCATCCATTTTCATCATCATGCAGTTTGATCTGAAATTAAGCATGAATTTACCTTTTAACTGTGAACAATTCTCGAGCGTGTGATATTTCTCAGACTTATGATTTGATCTGCGCATTGTTTTGTAATGTTTTTTTTCTGGTTGTTGGGTTGTTGTTTTGGTATGTAAACTTTGGAATGATGGGATTTGATGGTTCAAAGATGACTACCATCACCCACCGCTTCTTTGGCTGTAGATTGTTTTTGTTCCTTGTCGGTAAGTCAGTAAGGTTTCTTTGGGTGATCTGATGTTCTCCAGCCTGAGGTGCTGATTAAAACAACAGATTATGGGTGAAGACGGCGTTAAACCAGTTCAATGTACTGACTGAATTCTGTTGTCCCGTGGATTTGTAGAGACATGTTTGTTCCTCGTAGAATCATGAAGATTTGATTGATCCCCAGGTTTAGATCTGATTTGTTTTTTTGGCAATTTTCTTCCATTTGTTTCCGATTATTAGTGTATTGTTTCCGATTATTAGTGTATTATGCAATCGTCTTACTTTGTTTGCTTGTGTTGCTTTTAACGTTATTGTGATCTGTCCAACACTGTCTGAATGATATGATTATATGATATTTGTCATCATCTGCTGTCAGAACTCTTTGCCCGATTTTAGAGAAAGAACAGGAAAGAAGTCACGCAAGTGAGATTGTTATTTTGGGGTTGCTAAGGTGAAATATAGCTGATAGTCTTCTGGATAATTTTGAACCGTTATGATGTTGCAGCTTCTTTTTACAATAGTAGTGACTGTGAAGTAGTAGTGATCATGAAGTGATATTGTTTTTCCATGCCTCATATGTGTTCAGCCGGCACTGCTCCTTTACCATGCAGATCGTGATGCATACCTCCGCCAGTTTCCACAGTTGGAGAAAAGTACCGGTACCGTTTGCTCCTCCTTTTAGGAGCGTTCTGAACATGTGACAATTCACTGGACGGGAAAAGATGGTAGTAAAAGAGAATCAACTGGAATGGGACACACACGATCCAATCTTACGTTTGCTACTAACTGCGGTCCAGTCAACCGCAAAAGGAACGAAAGAAGGAAGCAGCTGATCGCTGACTGGAGGGAAACGTGAGAGCAAAAAACCCTGACAGAAGTCCCATTGGTCAGTGTTAGCCAATAGAACGAGGGTACAGACACACCTAGGGAACAGACACACAGGTGTGCCTTAGATCAGAAGTGTGGAGGTGGTCTGTGGTGGTGTTCTTACTCAGCTGTGATAATTAATTCAGCCAAGCAGATCCAGCACCTTGTGTTGTAGTCAGTTTGACAGGGTGTGTGACACCAAATTGACGTTTTGATTGTGAGCAGGAGCCACTGAGAGGAAAAAGAACAAAGCACAAAGTATTAGTCAGTTGAAAAGGACGCTGTGAGGTTGTTCGGTCGTACGATGGAAGGAAAGGTATGTGCCGCTCCACCTGATAGGCCAGAGACTTGGGCAGGACCTGGCAGAGCTGATTAGTGCAATGTGAGCAGACCTGTTTTACCCATACAATTTCGCTGTACTTTGTACAGGTTTGGTGAAAATATGACGAATCAAATGGAAATACATCCAAAAAATTTCTGGAGACAAACATTTTAAGCGGTAATTGAACTTGTGGACAGTATCTGTGGCGGAGACTTTGACCAAAGAGCGTCAGCTCATACTAACTTCTGCGTGTTAAATGGCATTTTGCAGTGTCCTTTTCTTTGACAATATGCCCTTTAACGTCCAAAAACCGGCGAGAGAGCATGAGCGTGTGCCAAGTATGCTGATGAATCAAGTTTGAAAGTAGTTTGCATCAGAAAGAACCTGTTTTAATCGTTGTCGGTGCAAGATCAGGTGGTTACTACAGGCAGGTAGTGTCTGCAATGTGATGGCAGGTGAACGAAGGACCTTCCATTCTTTACCCAGCTTTCACAGAAATTTGGAATGTTGTACACACTCTTTGTAGAAAATATGCTCATTTTCGTTGAAAAGTACACCAAAGGCAGATTTAGGGTAAACAGGTCAGCGTGAACCTTGAAATCCTGTCACTAGTGTCAGACACAGGTCACTCATTAGTTGCAGTTTGTGCTGGTGCGACATATGTATATATGCTTACACATATGTATATATGCTTGGCATGGTTTGTATACCAGACATGGAATGTATACTTGGCCAGAGAGATCAGGTAGTGCAGTATTGACTTTTTGATCCTAGAACGACTAGGTGACAGACTAATGAAAATCACAAATCTGCGGACTGCATGTTTCTCTGAAAACTCTCTTCGATGATTTCATCTGCAGACCTGACAAGAGTTTTCATAGAATTGGTTCCTCTTGTTCATCGCTTATGTGGCAACACTTTTTATTCTGTCTGTTCTGAAATTCTCTCTGTTCTGAAAATAGTTTTGGGAGATGAAGTCCTCTTAACACCTAGACTACCAGAACATTATTTCACTCATGGTGAATGATGGTCATATAATGGGAGTGAATCACACCTTTCTCACACGCCAAAAGAAGCCTGGATAGTGCTCACACATTTCTTTCCAATGTATGCGTGTGTTTGAAGGACAGTTGATGAAAGAATAGGAGTTGAAAAGGAAAAAAAAGAATTGTAAGCTCCAGTTGTCAGGTTGACCACCGTGTTTGATTTGTTGTTCACTCAGTGATTTGAGCAAGACATCACTTGTTCTGTCAGTTTGGTACCTTTTTTTCCCTTCTTGTGTTCTCTTCTGTTGCAGTGTGCAATATTTCAAAAACTTTTTTTTTGTTCTCTGGAAAGAAAGGAATCTCAAGAGTTAGTTCCCATTTACTTACATAGGTATTGAAGAAGTATTAACATCGGCTCTCAAATATAATCTGGGGGTTAGCTCTGTGTTTCCTAAATGGTTTGTGTTGATATCAGGTGATACCGATAGGTTTGATTTGAATGAGGACAGTTTGTGCAATGTAGGGGAATTGTGCAGTTCTGCTTCAACACACACACACACATACATGCTCTCACGCATCTGTCTCTGTATATATATATAGGTATAATTATATTATCAATTTATTTGCGACAGCTCTGGTATACAGTACCTTTGCGGTTGGCTGGGCTATTAGCAACATTACCTTGCCATACGTTATTTATTGATTTTTTTATCTGTTTTCTCCCCCAGCAGTTTCATGATTCTTTGAAGCTGTACTGCTGTCTTAGGAAGTATACACACACTTGCTGTGTTGATTTGATGACAATTTTCTTCTTGACCTGTGTTTTGAAATTTACACAATGTTCAGGTTTTCCTTTTTTTTTAGGTACGATTTCTTTTAGAACCATTTGTGCTTGCTCAGTAAAGCATGAAGGGTTGCCCATATCATTTGTAGAGGGACAAATCGTTCTGGAACATGTCAAGGTAGAGTGTAGGTTTATGTCGTGGTGTTTACGAGCTGCGGTTACCGATGGTCCATGACCTTGACAGTCACGCTGTGGTGTGCCTCCTGTGGTTCTTCACAGTGGAGTCTGTGGCAGGGAGCAGGCCACCAGATGACAGGTTTTGTGTCGCTACTCAGGGATATCAGAGGCTTCCAGAGAGAGCATAATGACTGAACACTTTGTCAGCCCCGTTCTCCTTGGATTTATCAAGTGAATTGAATCACTTCACACATACACATTAAATAGTATTTATTTTGGAAGAAATGTTAAATTAAAATGACCTTCAAAGAACAAAAAAATTTTCACATGTTTGTCAGGTGGAAGACTTCTGAGTCACAAGCACCCAAAAACACGACTGAAGGCGAAGTTGTCGGGCCAGCAAGGAACCAACATTCTGAAACATACCTGTGGCTATGTGGTAGATTGGACAAATATGTTTGGCCTCTAATGGCAGCATGACTGAAAGCAAGCACAGTTTGTGCAGTGCAAGTAAATAGTATCAAGTATATCTATTGACAAAATGGTGTTAGGAATTATGATGGATTGGGTTGGCGGCTTAAAGAATGGCTCATCATTTATAGGTCTTCAAGATAAATGTACAGAAGAAAAAGAAAAAAATAAGGTGGGATTTGAACTGAATAGCTCAGTTTTGCAGTCAGATTGGTCCCATTTCAGGAAATATACTCAGGAAAATGTTGTAGAATTAAAAGACAACAAAAAAAGACTCAAATAAAACCTTGCATGCATGTGGTACTAGTCTTTTATCTCCGTTCCAGAGAACACTGGTGTATGTTAAGGTCAAGGTCAAAACAGTTTCCCATGCCAAAGTAGTAAGAGAGAGCACTCTGCACACCTTGGGAAGATCAGCGGATTTGCCAAGTGGAAAAAAAGGCAGGTTTGTTTGGCAACATTGATAAAAGTGATAGTGAAAAAATGTTCTTTTATCTCCAGCCTGCGTGACAATACCCACCAGCCGTTTTTCACATTGTGGAACTTGGTATTTGTTATGAATTTAAACTCCAGTGAATGTGTTCATGTGGACATCTGTTGAAGCGAGTTATAATTTTCTGTTTACGTCGCGGGAGAATTTGAACCAGGTGATCGCCCTTTGCGTGATTTCTGTTTTGATACACTGGCAGGCACTGGGGTAAGTATCTGCCTTAGGCTTTGTGGAGTGGCAAGTGGAGTATGCCACAGGCCTTCCTGTGTCACACAGTGTTTAGAATGACTGTGATAGAATTTAGTTTCTTTGATTTGCTCATTGTTATTCAAGACAAACGCGTTCTCGGTGCAGAGAAGCGAGGGTGCCTGCATTTCTTTTCAACTTCTTGATGGTGGCTTTGCGAGTGGAGTGCTCTGGAGGGAGGCAGTACCTAGTCTTGGTTTACATACCTCTTAATGTACTGGACATAGAACTAGTCTTACTTTACATACCTCTTAAAGGTCTACTTTAGAGATTTTCGATAATTTGTTAAAAACAGGTCTACATGTCATATAACTACAGTATGGTATTCATTTTTCAAAGAAAATCGCCGGAAGAATTTAATAGATAAAAAAAAGAGTTTTGCACACCTGTTCAAACCCCGCGAGATACAACGAAAACCGTGACGTCACTTGATGGACTGGCAGTCAGCCGCGACCTACACAACAAGCCAACACCAACTGAAATCAACACGAGTTGCGATCCCCCACAGCCTAAAAAGTCACGAGGGGGTGGCAAATATTGTGCTGTAGGCGAGTGCAGCAGCTCAGCAGGAGACGGATATTCTTTGCACACATTTCCATCTGATCCAGATACTCGAAAGAAGTGGATTCGGTTCGTGCAACCATGCCGGGCCACTAAGTTCTTTTTAACACGTCAGTTCCAGCAGGACCGCGGAAACGAGCTATTCCGACAATTGCCGAGCCCGTTCGAGTGGATCAAAAACTTCGTCTGCATTGTGCGCGTATACTTTGAAGGCGGGGTGGTAAGCTCGTACAGATGAGTACGATAGTCGCACGTTTATTCTGTTCTTACCTATGGACAGATCACACTTGTTAAATTGAATGAACACGTTAAGGCTTGAGGAAGGAGAATCTCCGCTCGCCGTCCACGCGTGATCGCATCTAGAAGTAAGTCGGTAGCCTCCCTCGAGACTTCGGTAAAGTCCGTACGCCTTCGGAATGATGTGTTTGGGCGTCCAGCTGGAACTGAATAGCTCGTTTCCGTGGTCCAGCTGGTACTGACGTGGTAAAAAGAACTTAGCGTTCAAACTGATAAGGTAAAGGCCTTGCAGAAACATCCCCAGTGTCACATTGGCTGTCGCAATCATAGTCACTGCTTTTACATGATAAATTAAATACCGATCGAGATGTGCAAGAACCATCAGAATCGCTTTCTGTCGCCGTTGGCTTGTTGTGTAGGTCGCGGCTGACGGCCAGTCCATCATGTGACGTCACATCCAAGAGTAGTTAAGCCATGCCAAGATTTAGTTGATTACCTCCCGTTTTCTTGATTACAGGTGAAAATGCCCACTTTCGCGGATCGATTTCGTGTGATCGGGAGCGAATCGGATGTTTATTTTACCAATTTATCAAACATTTCATATTTCTGCATAAGCCGACCAATTATCGAAAACCTCTAAAGTAGACCTTTAATGTACTGGACATAGAACTAGTCTTACTTTACGTACCTCTTAATGTACTGGACATAGAACTAGTCTTACTTTACATACGTGTTAATTTACAGGACAATATGATTTGGTAATGTATCATTTTTGACAGTAAACCCCAGTGATCAGTTTACCCTAGTGTTCTTTACCCTACCGGTTGTCTTGAGGGCCTTAGTCCATGTTGCATCTTGTTGATCTCCTTACCCACCCCCCCCCAACCCTACCCCCTTCGATATGGCGCCTGCAGACTGAATTACAGCATCAGCTTAGTGCTTCACAACCCACAAATGAACCCCACCAAACACAGTGGTAACGTTTCCCACCCCTGCAGTTTCCGTTCGTCATGTTACCAGAAACATCTTTGGCGTTGTTAGCTTAACCTTAACCTTGCCCAACAGTTAACAACACACACTTTCTTGTTACATCTAAAATTTTGTAATATGTGTTCATAAATTTTTTTAATATATATTATTCATGTGTGTTTATTACTTCTTTTTTTTTTTAAAAGTAAAATCTGTAGACAAAACAGAACATTCCTCTTTTCTTGTAGTCGATTTAGAGAAACAATTGAATCAGCTATGTCTGTACACAAAATGCATGAAGTCAGTCACCTTTACACTGCAGATGCACCAAGTTTCGAAGAATGTATACCGTCTTAAATTCCTTTGATCATATTGAAATACTTATGACTTGTTGAATAAATTGAGATTTTTAAGCTAACTTCTATCCTGCGCATGGACATTGTGTATAGTATACAAGTAAAATACTGAACAACAGTTTTTGTGTTCCATTCAGTGTGTGTGTGTGTGTGCGTGGATGTACACATTTGTGTAGTGCGTTTGTGTGTGTGTGTGTGTGTGTGCGTGCACGCCCACCACTCCTTAATCTGGACCTCCCACACAGTGTCTTGTTTCATGGCCAAGTCACAAGAGCCAATGACAAGTTTCAGCTTGACTGAAGGGGTGGTGTGCACTTGGGTGGAAGGGAAAAGGTTCAAGAGTTTAATCGTCTCCTTCTAGATGCCGAGATTAGCTCCCCCTTGCCTTCCTAAAGTGGATGCGAAGCAGTTTGATGCGATAACTTTTCCATACTGTAGTTAAGATGGCTCCTCTCCAAGACTCCCCATACCAATTGTCCCCCCCCTTACCTCACTAGATCCTCTACATGCTCCAGTAACCGTCTTTCAACACACTCCCCTGAACTGTCCATCTGGCCCTCCACACACACACACACAAAGGCCTCTCTTCCACACACTCCAACTCAACAACAGAAAAAAAAATGGATACACTGGGCAACTTGCTTTTCACATGTATTTGCAGACGCCAGAATGTTTATGCCACTAAAACACAGGCTCCACCGACAGCCTTGATTCTCTTTTCAGCCGTCTTGCTGAAGAACTTGGCCTTGACGATGACTGGCTGCTTTGGGAGGTGACCTTTGCCCAGAACTTTGTAATAACCCTGAAACAAATCGAAACACACTTTTAAGCAAATAATGTTCAGCTGGGTCACCTTCTCAACATACGACGCAAATTCCCTTCCCCATCTAAACTTGTTTGAAGCATCCCACAAGACATCTGTTTTCATCGACGTATGTCTTAAAATTTGCCCAACATGCATGCCGACATACAACCAAAGCGAATGACAATGTACTAAACAAGAAGAGACATTTCCTTGAAAGAACCAAAAAGTTCCACGTTCTTGATCAGCTGATCATTCATTTGCCCCAATCCATAAAATACTTTCCTCCCCTCCCCATATTAAATCTAGAAAATATTTTTTTTTACTCCAAACTGTAGTTCCCAACATCTGATTTACACTTTGTCCAAATTCATGACTTTTTTCCTTTCTTTTTAAGCATTCCTTTATTGATCAGTGATAAGCACATAAACAAAGTATTGACCTGAAGCAGCAAAAAGCTATAGCTTATGGTGTGCTTGGTGATGAAGAAAGTTACAAAAGTAAACACATTGGTGGAAATGAATTAACAACATTGATACGAAAAAAGAGAAAGAAAAATGTTAAATATTATGAGGGCTAAATTAAAAAGAAAGGAAAGAAGACAGAACTGAACAGAAGAATCTGACGACAATGCAATTAGGCAATCTATACAAAAAGTATTGCGATTCCCCCATGCACCCAGACATACACAAATTTGCAGAGAGAGTGTTCCCTTTGTCCCCCCCCCCCCCCCCTCCTCCCCCCTCCTCCCCCCCGCGTTCCCTTTGTCCCCCTTCCTCCCACTGCACACAAATTCTCATGGCAGACTTTCTGGTCAAGGCCTCCACAGTGACATAACCTTAAATCCACCTCACAATTTCACCACTGCCAGGGTGGCCAGCACTCACCGCTCGGACCACGTCGATGACAGGCGCCTTGTCCTTGACCTCCGCGTATTTCTCCCGGGTCTGGTCGGACACCAGGGACCACAAGCGGTCCACGTTGAGGGCTGGGCAGTAGAACTTGTTCTGTGTCTTGTGGAAATACCTCATGCCCACTTTGCCAAAATAGCCTGGGTGGCTGGAAAACAAACAGCAGAGGCGTACTGATTTGAGGGAACCCACTGCCGGAACGTTTGGTGCACTCTTATTATCATTTTCCAGAAAGAGCAGAAACCAAAACACTAACATTCATGAGGAAATTTTTTTTAAAAAGACAATCATGCAAATGCTAAATTCTGCTCAACATGACAATATTCAAGTGCATGCAACCTATACGAGTACCATCTGCAGGCCTGCTACATAATATGATCAATTATCTGCTGCTGGTCATAACTCTATTCTGCAACAGTTGATAATCAAAGATGTACACAGCACAATAAAACTACCAGTCATCCAGGCACAGTCAAGCTGGTAATGTTTCACAACGCATGTCTTTGCTTGTATGACTGCAATATAGAGGTGCCAAACCCTCTTCGTCTTTTTTGGTACTGTGTGGGAAATCTGTGAGTAAATGCAAAGTGTAGAACAATTCCTTGTTGTACTGTCAAATAGTTGAAATAAACTAAAGTGAAGAAACTGGCTAGTTCTTCAGTCTGTGACATGGATATACTCTGAGTGAAAAAAAAAAAAGTGATAACACAAATCGATTCAGTCTGCCATGAGACATTTTGAAATTTAGCTCACTAACAGTGCCCCTGGTTTATGATACACCAACTAGTAACTGCTAAATGCACGGGTACTGATAAGAATAACCTGCAAACACTACAATTCATACATTTTCTTTGAGCTGGTGTAACATTCAGCAAGTTTCCTTTTGGACAGTCACAATCAGACAATGCTGAAGTCATGTGTTATGAAAAGAAAAATCAAAAGCCAATCCTCAATGAATCGTACCTGCTCGATGGTCACTGGTATCAACAACACAAACTGACTGGTAACTGAACGAATTTCTAAAGCTATGGCAATCTGATGGCATTAGTAAATCATGCAAGTCATAAATGATACTAATTTGGTGGACGTTCGCAGAGTTCTTTGCTGAAAATGAATGGAATGAGCATACATCTTGACAATATTTAATCAAGTGGCAAACATGCAAGGGTTGATACCCCTGTGAACAATCCACATAGATGTGATAATGCTGCCATACTTATTGTTAGTATGAAGTGTCGTTGGTTTGCAAGCATTGACCACAAAATTAGGCTTGACCATTGTCCAAGTTCCAACTATTTCTCTGGCACCCCGGGAAAAAACACACCCTTCACTGACCAGAGGGGTTGTGGCAAAGAGGTGCAGACACTAACTGACCAGGTGTGTAACACCAAGAAAAATATGAAGACCCATGAACACAGACGTGCATTACGTAAAGCAAAATACTACAGTGTCTCAGAAATATGCACAACTTAAGCATGCTTAGATTTCAGGTTAGTTGTGGTTGGATACTACGATTCCACGTTGACTCACAGCAACACGGCTGAGACCACAACCGTTTGATTTGTATGTATGTGAGTGTGTGTTTGCATGTGTGCACACGAGTGAGTGCGCGTGCGCGCGTGCGTGCGTGTGTGATTTTCTCCTGAGCATTTCGTCAGGGTTGGACTTGGAGCGTGCACAACTGAACCACTTTCAGTTTGTTACAACCCGGCTGTCCACAGAGACCTTTCAGCAGTATCATCAGACAGTGGGTGGGGGTGTGGGTGGGGGAAGGGTCCTGGAATGATAGAGAGAGCCAAGACAACTATATCCTTGATGCATAACATGACAGCTCAACTTTGTACATCCTTCAAGCAAACACAACTAGGCTGTGCTGAGAGTGCCATTAATTCATCACCCCCTCTTCATGAAAATGAGTTTTTAAAAAAAAAATTGAACATGACAGGTGCTACAAAAACTGATTACAGATCCTACAGGCAAAGTAACACTGTACAATGTGCAACTAGTGTCGACTCTGACAGCATGTCTCTAAATCAAATTGCCAAATAACAAAAGCTACCATACTATAATCTTAACAAGAGACAACAAATTTAAAAGACTCTAAACCAAAAGCAGGTGTGAGGGTTACAGTGGAAGGCAACCTGGGAATCCACAAGAAAAAAAGTCACCAAAGAAAGTGACACAACTTGGGCAATCACCAGCACAGAATTTGCTGAAGGTACAGATACCCTGTATACATCAGACCCCTCTGTATCCTCACAAGGTCAATTTAAACACTAGCAATGAATGGAGCAAGTGAGGAACAGTCCCAGACACTAAACCGGAACTGTCGCCATCACTCCCATGCTGAAATTGAACTGTGTCCATCCTGGTACCAAGCACAGTAATAGTAATTCTGAGATTGTCAGAAGATACAATCCTGAAACTGTTTTTAGTAACTCAAATTTGGTTGTGTCAGCCATGCCTGGTACCCTTGAAGACTTGCATCAGATTTGTTCATACAAAGAAGTATGCAGAGTGACTGACAAGACAATAGGAAGTTCAGCTGTTAACAACAGCAAAGATTTTTTTTCTAAAGCGCCAAACAGTAACACAGACCTTTATAAACATACATTCTTCGTACAAACAAAATGTCACTGGAACAACATGAAATTTGAATTTCTAAAAGAGAATAACATTTTTCATCTGATCTAAGATTTTACAGAAAAAGTTTCTGGTGCATTTTAAAAATAAAAGGTGTATTTTAAAGAAATGCGTGAATGGTGGTGTTTTTTTGTTTTTGTTTTTTGTTTTGAGTTGATTTTAACATGGTGACAGCCCTGATATGGCTCTTTGCAGTCGGCTGGGCTATAAGCAACATCACCTTACTTTACCTTATCTAAACGAAACCACAATATCATCACCCTCAAGTGACACATTCAGAAGTCACTGGCAGCAACTTAGGACTCTTGATGCTCCCCTCCTACCGCCATTAAACCAGTAACTGGTATCTGCAGAATACCCATCACCAAGAATGGAAGTGTAGTTGGTGTGCAAGCAAAGGCCACAAAAGCAGCCAGTGACCCTTGTCCAAGTTCCAACCATTAATTACTCTAGCACCATGGGAAAAAACACACACCTCACTGAGCTGAAGTGGTGTGGCAAAGAGGTGCAGATAGGAAGGGTCTCCATTCCTTCTCTTTCTCTGTCTCTCTAGTCTACTTCTATCCCATTTTCATGATTTAAAAATGAAATTCAATCCCCTGTACAAACAGCAATACAGATGAAAGGCAACACTAGCAGACAATGAATGAAAGAATGAGTACAACATGTTCATTTTTAATAAACACAAAGTAAAAGAAACATAAAAAAAGAAAGACAAGACGAATCAGATACACAAATGACAGCAACGTAAGCCCTGATGAAAGAAGTGTATAACTGGTGTGCAAGCAAAGACCACTATGCAGCAAGTGACTCTTGTCCAAGTTCCATCATGTACTTTCCCTTCCCCCCCCCCCCCCCCCCCCCCCATTCCCAAAACAATGGTTTCTAAGACATTGTTTCACCTTCCCAAAACAATGGTTTTTAAGATTTTGTTTCAAAATTAACAAGACAATGATGACATCCACCCACAGTTTTTTCCCCCCCTTACAGAATGTTCAATTTATTTTGCAGTCATCCTTTACAAAACATCATACAAGGCCATCACCAAAGATGAAACACTGCTTGTTTAAAATATCTCGGCACAAGCAAGCACCCTCATACATTCTGGTTGATCTTGCTGATCCCAAGACAACGTCATTACTAGATTCGTCTGATCCAGAATTCCAATTCATTCTGATAGAAAATGCAGCCCTGCACAACATAACAAACCACCAGCAAAACCTAATCCGTTCAGTTCTTTTGAATTCATTTGACCAACAGAGTATTAAAAACATTCTACTCCACAGGCTACAACTGTGCGCAGGATAACAAAAATGGTTCAGGGATACTCAACTTTATATGATACAGACAAGCCAAACACATTCAAACCAGGGCGGCCTGCTTCATCACTAATGCTCTGGAGATCCAGGATGTATTGGTGCAATGTTTGGAGAAGTCCACCTCCTCTCTCTACAACAGCAATAAAAACAGCTTCGTCTGATCTCTACATACACAGTGGTTGAAGGGCTAGTTGGTGCCAGCCATGCCTGGTTACGTGGTACCCTTGAAAACTAACAACGTTTGTTAATACACAGAAGCATGCTGTAGTAATTTGTGAACATTTATTCTGAATGAACAGTGCATGCATGGCGTGGCTTGAATGACTGAGGAGAATTCACTAAAGAAAGTTGGTTGGGGCGAGATTGAAAATTGGTCAGTGGAAATCCTGCAAGGCTTGAATAAAGACGTTTAAAGCATAGCTCCCTTGTGTCGTATATATTTTACATGGTGTCAGAAAACAAACGAACCTGAGCACACAGTAAAGAATGGCCTCGTCTCTTCAAAATCCTAGTTTAGATTGGGATTCAAGAAACCTTCAAGAAGAATGGCGAAAATTCAGACAGCATGCGGACCTGATGTTTGCTGGACCTCTCCACAAGACTACAGCAGCAGAGAAGATAAGATAATGTTGCTTATAGCCCAGCCGACCGCAAAGGGCCACATCAGGGCTGTCACCACGTTAAAATCAACTCACCAGTCATTTTTATAAAAAAAAAAAAAAAAAAAAAAAAAAAAAAAAAAAAAAAAAACCACTTTCATACATCTCATTAAATGACATCGTCTACAAACGCACCAGAAACTTTGTTAAAAATCTTTCTTCCGTAAAATCTTAAATCAGATGAAAAATGTTAATCTCTCTCAAAAACTCAAGGATCACATCAGGCGGGACATCCCTGAACAGGATCTTCATGGACTCCGCTGTAAAATGTTTGTGTCTCACATCGTGCAAATCCCAACACTCTAAAAGAACATGTTTCATTGTGAGTGGCGCATGACATTGAATGCACCACGGAGCTTCTTCACTCTTTAAAAGGTAAGCATGGGGAAAATACGAATGGCCGGTGTGCAGCCGGCACAGAACCGTTTCCTCTTTACGACCTCCCGACGTGGATGGGAGGAAGTCCTTAAGGTTTGGACGGATCTGAAAGAGTTTGTTATTCGTCCGTGTGTTCCAATCCTCCTGCCAGAGGTCTCTCACATAATCGTTAATTTTGGGTTTCACATCTGAGCAGGGATATAAGTGTTGGACAGTTTCTCTCTTGTGGCGTTCTGGCTAAACGATCAACCATTTCGTTCCCAGCCGATGCCAACATGGCCAGGAACCCAAGCAAGAGTAATGTTGTAACCGTCCGCCTTCAACTTGCTAAAAAGTTCAAAAAAAAAAAAAGTTCTGGATGCTGAAGGTTGCGGCCAGCTATGGCCTCCAAAGCTGACAGCGAATCCGACAGAACCAGAAAGTCCCTCCTCGAAGAATGGGAGATTATCTTCAAAGCCAGTACTAGAGCAGTAAGTTCAGCAGAATAGACAGAAGCATCTGAATGTATATGTTCCAACAATATCTGAGAAGGAGCCCCAGGGCAGTAGGCTGCACAGGCCACTCCATCCTCAGACTTGGAACCGTCAGTGAAAACTTTTTGATAGGATGGGAATTTGGAACAGAGCTCGGCATACAAAGCCTTGTACGCCAGAGAGCTGGTAGACTCCTTACGGAAAGCTGCGAGATCAAAACGAATCTCTGGTGTGAAAAAGGTCCATGGAGGTTGATCCGGAAACTTGGAAAAATCGGAAACTACTCCCAGGTCTATACCTGCATTCCGCACGTGAGGCTGCATACGAAGCCCAAACGGCGGAATACATTTCGGGTTATTTTCAAACTTACTTTGGAACGGAGGGTCAAAAACACAGTCATAGGCAGGATTCTGTGGTTCTGAGAACAGTCGGATATAATAATTCAAAGACAGTTTCAGCCTGCGATTGGACAGTGAAGGTTCACCTGCCTCTGCGTACAGGCTGTACACAGGGTGGTGCGGAACGCTCCAAGACAGAGACGAAGCCCTTGATGGTGGATAGGGTCCAAGAGTTTGAGGTAAGATGATCTTGCGGAGCCGTACACAGCACAACCGTAGTCCAGTTTAGAACGGACCAGGGCTCTGTAGAGGTGCAACAAAGTTTTCTTATCAGCGCCCCAGTCGGTGTGTGCTACGACCCGCAGAATATCAGTGCCTTTGGCAAGCAGTTTTGAGGTTTTTAATATGGCTGAGAAAGTTAAGTTTTTGGTCAAAAATGACTCCCAGAAATTTGGCCTCTTTAACAGCTGGAATGGGAGATTTCCCTACTTGAAGTTCCGGATCTGGAAAAAACTGACGGAAGTTATGGAAGTGAATACATTGGGTTTTTGTAGCAGAAAAGGTGAAACCGTTTTCATCCGCCCATCGATGGATTTTATCTACGCAAAGCTGGAGCCTGCGCTGGACACTCGGGTACAGGCTTCCAGTTGCGTAGACAGCAAAATCATCTACAAACAATGAGCAGTCTGAACCCTGCTGAACTGATTTCACAATGTTGTTGATTTTAATACTAAAGAGGGCAGGAGACAGTATGCTCCCCTGGGAACACCCAACTCCTGCTCGTGGACATCAGAGAGAGTGGTGCCAACCCGGACCTGAAACTGTCGTTCTGCCAAAAAATTTGAATAAAAAGAGGAAGATGACCTCGAAAACCCAGATCGTGGAGATCATGAAGTATCCCCGACTTCCAGGTGGTATCGTAGGCCTTCTCCAAGTCAAAGAAAATTGCCACTGCATGCTGTCTGTTTAAAAAAGCGTTCCTAAGTGTAGATTCCAGACGAATCAAATGGTCAACTGTACTACGATGTTTGCGGAAACCACACTGTTCTTTCGCTAAAAGGCCATCGGTTTCAAGTTTCCACATGAGCCTAGCATTGACCATTTTCTCCATCAGTTTACAGACACAGCTGGTCAAAGCTATTGGACGGTAGTTAGATGGATTAGAAAGATCTTTTCCAGGTTTGGGGATGGGAATAATGAGGGCTGTCCGCCAAGAGGGTGGAAAGCAACCTGTAGTCCACACGTGGTTGTATACCTGTAACAGGATGTTCAGACCTTCTTGCGGAAGATGTTTCAATAGTTGATAATGTATGTCATCTATACCTGGAGAGGAATCGCTGCAAGAGAGTAAGGCAGATTTCAGCTCGTTTAATGTAAAAGGAAGATTGTAGTCTTCCATGTTGTCGGATGAAAAGTTGCAGGGAGATTTTTCTTTTAGGGCTTTGTGTTTGACAAAAGTGACTGATTTATTAGAAGAGGAGAATTCTTTTCAATGGTTGAAGCAAGCAGATTAGCAACTGCTTTCTTCTCTGTTATTAAAGAATCTGAAAACTTGAGATGTTCACAGTGGGACAGGTGTTCTTCCCTTTGATTTTCTTAATGATGTTCCACACTTTTTTCTTAGAAGTTTTTGATGTCAGCCTGGAGCAGAAGCTTCTCCAGGACCGACGTTTACTGATTTTAAAAGTGTGTCTAGATTTAGCACGGAGTTTTTGATGGGCTCGAGCGTTGGGACCCGAAGGTCGTTGGTATACCTGACGCTGAGCCCGTTTTCTAACTTTGGAAATTTGTTGGCATTCTAAATCGAACCAGGGTGTTTTTGGCATTTGAAGTTTATTGGAAGACACTGGAATACAGGTCTTAGCACATTTAATCATAGTGTTAGTCAGAGATTCTGCTGGGTCTGGACTCTGAAAAAAATCAGTGTCCTGGAATTCTTTTGAAATAGTGGCTGCAAATAGATCCCAGTTTGCTTTTTTATAATTGAGATGTTGAGAGACAGAGACGTGTTCAGTTAATACAGGTTGTAGAAGGACAGGGAAATGGTCACTTCCGTGCAGATCGTCATGGACAGACCACTCATAGTCCAGGACCAGCGAGGGGTCACAAACCGACAAATCTAAGCACGAAAGTGAACCTGTGGAAGAGTGGAGGTAAGTTGCAGATCCGTCGTTCAGACAACACAAATCCAAATCCGACAGGATATCCTCAATCAGCAGACCTCTGGATGACGTACCGGCACTACCCCAAAGAGGGTTGTGACCGTTAAAGTCACCCAACAGCAAAAAAGGTCGAGGAAGTTCCCCTAACAGATTGACAAGGTCCTGACGACAAACCGGGACAGAAGGTGGAAGATAAAGGGAACAGATCGTCACAGTCTTGTGGAGAGTGACTCTCGCAGCTACAGCTTGAAGGGGGTAGACAGAGCGACAGGACTATACAACAAAGTTTTATGTATGAGAAGGGCAAACACCGCCCGACAGTCCCAACGTGGATGGTTGTGCAGGTTTTGAAAGAATATTAAAGCCAGAAAGAGTAAAGGTCTTCTGGCTTTGAATTTGAGTTTCTTGAAGAGCCACGACGGAAGGTTTTTATAGACTGACACAGAAGCTGCAGCTCCTCAAAGTTGGAATTTAATCCACGGATATTCCAATGGAGTATGGTACTATCCATGGTGCAGAGGCGAAAAGGAGAGAGAATCAGGTCATCTCCTCCTCAACGTCTGCGTCCAATGGAGAGAATTTATTATTTAGTTTAACTGGACTGTGTTGGTCTTTGGACCTGCTGGCAGACTTGCCCGCAGGTGACAAAGGCCTGGAGTTTGGAGAAGGTGGAGGTCTGGATTTGGGAGATGGTGGAGGGTTTTTTCCTTATCTCCACCATCTCCACACTGGGTGGAACTCCCTTGCCCGCACGGGCACTGGACAGAGGAGTTCGAGGGGGAACTGCTGGTTTTTTAATCTGCCCAGCAGCAGATGTTGTAGACTGCTGGGCAGTCTGAGGGTGGCGGATTTTTTGCCTCCACCAGGGGCAATCATTTTGGGTTGAGAGGTGGTGGACCTGCTTCCACCAGAGTTGACAGTTCGGACTTGCAGTGTCTTCGAGAACGTAAAGTCATCAGTCTGACAGCAGACTGATCGAGTGGAAACTGTGGGAACTTTCCGTACAGCCGAAGCATAGGAAGAGGCTGTCGGCGTCTGACTGCCCACAACCTGCTTGCGGGCTTCAAAAAAGGAAATTTTCTTTTCAGTCTTTAGTCTTTGAATTGCGGATTCCTGAATCCAAAGAGGACAGTTTCTGGAAGAGGAGGGATGGTCGCCACCGCAGTTAGCACAATGTGCCGGATCTTGACACGGCCCATCATGGGTTGCCTTGCAGCAAACACCGCATACCTCTTGCCCTGAACAGCGGTCCCTGACATGGCCAAACTTCTGGCACCTGAAGCACCTCAATGGGGACGGCACATATAGCTGAACATGAACAATTAGGTAACCAACCTTGATGACCGGAGGCAGCACAGGGTTGCAGAAGGTCAGAAAGAGGGTGTTGGTGGCCACTCTCTCTGAACCCTTCTTTACCGTCACCCTGCGCACCTCCGTCACACCCTGGGACGCCAGCTCCGTTTTTATTTCCGCCTCTGAAACACCCGCCAGATCTCTGCATCTAATCACACCTTTGGATGAATTTAATTGCTTATGGGGAGTCACCCTGATCTCCCTATCCACAAGCTTTTTTGCCTTCTGCAGCTGTTCGGATTGCTTCTGTGATCGACACTGAAGAAGAAACGAACCATTTCTCAACCGTTTTATGGACCTAGGTTCACCTGCTATAGCATGAAAGCCCTTTTGGACAGCAAAAGGGCTCAGAGCTGAAAGGGGTCTTTCCTGCTCTGTCCCTTCCACCACGAGCCAGGAAGCCCAGAAACCTGTCCTCTGTCTTACCTCACTGTCAGAATCACTGTCCGTTTCTAATTCCCCTGAAATAGGGGATACTGCCTTCCTCTTCCTTTTGGGGGGGTAGTTTTTGAATGAAGTCATATTTAGTTTATTGCGATTCATCTCTCCCTTACCCACCCACCTTGGAGTCCAACTAAGGGGCCAGGGCCAAGAAACCAATGTCTTGACCCCTTCCAGGCTTCGGGAGAGACATACGACAAGCAGAAGCAACCAACCCTATCCCCCCTGATCATGCTCAACTCCCGGGAACAGAGAGCTGAGCACTGCAGGGTTTACTTGGCCAGCTGGGGAACTGCCCGTCTTGACCCAACCCCAAGAAGGGGAGCCGATTAGTACAACCCGGCCAAAGTGTACTCCCTGTCTAGGAGAGGTCCGAGCCAAAGTGATGTGTTGAGAGCGCTGGCCCTCTCAATCACCAGGATCTCATTCCCCTCCGACACAGGTCGCAACCGCACGGCAAACGCGGCGGATCTTAAGGAGACCACAGAGAGAAAAGGAGTGTGGAAAAGAAGACTTGAAGGGGAGACGAAGATAGAAAAGGGCCAAATAAGGGAGGCAGAAAACAAGAAAAGGAGAAAGGCGGGTTACTGTTAGTCAGGATCCTCACCCTTAGCCTATCTGACATGGGAAGCCCTACCAGGGCATCAACTCCTTACCACGTTACGCTTAGGCCAAACAGCATCTGCACCTCTCAGGCCTAAAAAGCAGTGTGAAAAAAACAGCCTATCTCCAAGTATTGATGCCCCCGCCAGCAAAGCCTAAGGGATCACTGGACCACGCAAACCCTCCGACCACGACAAGGTCGCAACCCCCCGGAGGACAGCAGCAGAGAAGTGCGCATATCTACTCATATGGTCAGGAGAGAGGGGAGAGAAATATACAACACTTGGTGTTTGTCTCATGAAGACAGTCAGAAACTGGAGGTGTTATACAGGAATTTTGAGAAGCACACGACTCCCAAAAAATACACTGTTTGCAAGATACCTGTTCCTGAACAGAACACAACAAGAAAGTGAAACGTTTAAAATGCTTCCTCACCAGTATTCGTACCCTCGTCAAAGACTGTACTAATTCTGAACCTGATGAAATGGTACGTGACAGAATAGTTTGTGGAATCACATCTCAAGATGCCAGAGAAAAACTGTTGCAAGTCGGTGACCAGTTGACAATGGAAAAAGCAATAGAAATGGTCGTTACCCATGAAGCAACAAAGCAGCAGCTGATAACTATGCAAAAAGATGAAGCTGTGGAGGCAATCAAGAAAAGACGTTGGAGAGTAGTGAAGAAAACAGATTGTCCTACAGAATCGGTCAAACAAGAGGGAGGACAACAAACCACAAACACAAAGAAAATGGAAGGAAGACACGTTCGACTGCAGCAACTGTGGACAGACACACAACAAAAGAGCATGTCCACCCTACGGCAAGCATGTCACAGTGCGGCAAACTGAACCATTTCTCCAGAGTCTGCCGATCAAAAAGGAAGATAAGAGCAATCCATCAGGTGGAAGATCCAGAACAACAGGACGAATCGGACACAAATTTCACTGTTGACATCATTGCCGACGGCACGGACCAGCCAAACACTGCATACGCCAACATCAACATGGAAACAGGGCGATGTCTTGCGCTTCAAAATTGACACAGGTGCGCAGGTCAATGTAATCCCATACCAAGTTTTCAGAAAGATGTCCAAACGGCCCCCCCTCAAACCCAGCAAGACGAATCTATATGGGTATGCAGGTCAACGCATAAATGTCAAGGGCATCATGGAGCTTCAGTGCTCATACAAGGGCCAGCACTACCAAGGCACGTTTTACGTTGCTGAGACATCAGGACACTCCCAGCCTGTCCTTGGGCTCCAAGCCTCCTGCAATTGAAAATCATTCAAATGGTCCTGACAATCGCCTGCCCTCAGATGACAAAAGAAGCTGTACTGCACGAATACAAACACCTGTTCGACGACAGATTGGGCAATCTAGAAGGGGAAGTGAACATCTACCTTCAAGAGAATGCTGTGCCGTGGTCCACCCACCAAGACGTGTCCCACATGCACTGAGGGATCGCCTGAAAGCAGAGTTAGATGCCATGCAAGAAGCTGGAGTCATCACCAAAGTTATGCGGCCCACAGACTGGGTCAGTTCGCTAGTTGTGGTTGAAAAACCCAACGGGAAGCTACGCATCTGTTTGGACCCAAAGAATTTGAACCAGGCAGTGAAGAGGCCCCACTACGCCATGCCAACACTGGAGGATGCACTGGCTAAGATCCCAGGTGCCAAGTACTTCAGCAAACTAGAACGCCAAGAGTGGCTATTGGCAAATGAAGCTGTCTACCAAGGCATCTTACCTGACTACATTCAATACGCCCTTTGGGAGGTATCGATTTTCGCGCATGCCTTGGGTTTATGGTGAGCGCCCAGGACGAATTTCAAAAAAGATGGACGAAATATTTGAGGGCCTGCCGGGTCTGGTGACGCTGGTGGATGACGTGCTGGTGACAGGAACGACCAAGGCGGAGCACGCCAGAAACCTCAAAGCTGCCCTCGACAGGGCCACGGAGAAGGGACTGAAGCTGAACTCTGATAAACTAGAAATCGGCGTGCAGGAAGTGGACTACTTTGGCCACATCATTTCATCTGAAGGAATCAAGCCTGACCCAGAGAAAATCAAGGCCATTAAAAAGCATGAAGCCTCCAGCGGACAAAAAGGAACTGGAAACCATGCTGGGCATGATCATGTACCTGTCAAAATTCGGTCCTCACCTGGCAGAGACCACAAAGCCACTACGTGAAATGTTGAAATCAGAAAATGAGTTCATGTGGGAAGCACAACAGCAAGCAGCCTGGGACAAAATCAAGTCTACACTCGCCAGCGAACCTGTACTAGCCATCTACGACCCAGACAAAAGAGTCACCCTGCAGTGGATGCCAGCAAGTATGGTTTGGGTGCTGCACTCTTTCAAGACCACAGACCCATCGCGTATGCTTCAAAGTCGCTGAACAAAACCGAAGAAAACTATGCACAAATTGAGAAGGAACTGTATGCCATCGTGTTTGGCTGTGAGAGATTCCACCAGTACATCTATGGTCAGCATCAGGTCCTCGTCCAGTCAGATCACAAGCCACTGGAGACAATCATGAAAAAGCCACTGGCATCAGCACCCCCCGCGTCTCCAGCGCATGCTGCTACGCCTGCAGAAGTACAGCATCAAAGTGGAGCACATCCCAGGGAAGCAGATACCCGTCGCAGACACATTGTCAAGGAAGTCACTGGCTCCTGAGCCCCATGACACCATGGAGGACCTCGATTCACAGATCCACTGCATTGTGAAGAATCTGCCAGTCAGTGATGAAAAGATGGACCTGATCAGGAAAGCAACCAGTGAGGACAAGGCTTTCCAAACTGTGGCGAAATTGTCCAAAATGGCTGGCCAGATTCACGCAGAGCTGCACAAAAATGCAGATGACTACTGGAACTTTCGGGACGAACTATCCATCATCGATGGGTCATGTTCAAAGGAGAGCGCATTGTGGTCCCTGAAGCCCTCCGCCCAGAAATGTTGACCAAGATACATGCTAGCCATCTGGGCATTGAGAAATGCCTACAGCGTGCCCGTCAAGTGCTATTCTGGCCGAGGATGGCAGCAGACATCAAGAGAACCGTTGAAACGTGCACTGTATGCAATGAAAGAAGACCTGCGAACTGCAAAGAACCGATGATACCTCATGAAGTCCCATCACGGCCATGGCAAAAGGTAGCAGTGGACCTGTTCTCCTGGAACAACAGAGACTACCTCGTCACTGTGGACTTCTACAGCCGTTATTTTGAGGTGGATGAACTGACCACCACGACAACAGCGGCAGTGGTCAAGAAACTGTCAGCACACTTTGCCAGACACGGCATCCCTGAGACGATCGTGAGCGATAACGGCCCACAGTTTTCTTCAGAAGAGTTTGCCTGTTTCACCAAAGACTGGGACACGAAACACGTAACGTCTAGCCCCCGATACCCCCAGTCCAACGGCCTGGCAGAAAAGACAGTGCAGACGGTGAAGAATATTCTAAACAAGGCCAAGGCTGGAAAAGGACTGGCGCTGCTCAGCATCCTGGAGTACAGGAACACTCCTGTGGACGGACTGGCGTCACCAGCACAGCTGCTGATGGGACGACAGCTGCGCTCTGTGCTGCCCACAACCCATCTGCAACTTCAACCTCGGTCGTGGACCCCAAGAGAGTCACAGACAGACGGCGCCAATGTCAGGCCAGCCAGAAACGCTTCTACGACCGCGGGAGTTGATCGCTCCCTACCCTGCAGACTGGAGAGACCGTTTACGTTCAGCTGGCACCGGGTGACCAATGGAAGCCTGCCAAAATCATCGCTCGTGGCAGGACACCACGTTCCTACCAAGTCGAGCTAACTGATGGCAGCATCTACTGGCGCAACAGGCGTTTCCTCAGACGGCAGCCACGTCAGAGTACAACCTTTCTGCCTGCGCTCGCTGCAGCCCCTGAACCTCCAGTGCCAGCACAGACTGGGGCCCCCAGCAGCCAACGAGGCCATGGCGCAACCAGCCAGGCCTGACCCATACATCACAAACTACGGGCGTCAAATTCACCACCCGCACAGACTGACGTACCTGCCAGGGTTTTTACAAAAACACATGAACGTGACGGGTGAGAAAGGAAATGTAGTGGCCGTGCATTTAAAGATAGACAAAGGGACAGTGAATGCTTAGAGGCAGCCCCACAAATAAAGACATGACCCCAACCCCCAACACCTTCCCATAAATGCCTAAAATACACTTGGATAAATTTGCTTCTTAACATTTTATTTTATTTCAGGCATTAAGGTTCAAATATATTTGTTTGTTTGTTTGCTTTTTGTTCGTTTTTTTTTTGTAGCATGTACATAGTCTAGTGAACACAATTTTATCATTTGCTTGGGCAGGTGATTTTGAAAAATCCCTACCTAAGTGTTTACAATCATCATAATTGTTCGTGTTTTGTTCGTGACCTGGGTGTCTATTTCTTGCATGATAGCGAGATCTGTGTGGCCAGTATTCATGAAGACATTTAAAGAAGGCAATTCTAAATGGTGATGAGTGAAGACAATTTGTGATGCTTGAAACCAGTTTCGGGAATGTTTGGTTTTGATGATCGTTATTTTGTTTGATATATTTTTGACTTTGTGTATGCTTTTTTTTTTACAACAAGGGAGATGTAGTAATTTGTGAACATTTATTCTGAATGAACAGTGCATGCATGGCGTGGCTTGAATGACTGAGGAGAATTCACTAAAGAAAGTTGGTTGGGGCGAGATTGAAATTGGTCAGTGGAAATCCTGCAAGGCTTGAATAAAGACGTTTAAAGCATAGCTCCCTTGTGTCATATATATTTTACACATGCAGACAGTGGGACTGACAATATAATTGAAAGTTCAGCTGTTAACAACAGCAGAGATTTTTTCTAAAGGGCCAAACAGGAACACAGACTTTTATAAATGTTCACTTTTAGTACCAACAAAATGTCCCTGGAACCATCTAAAATGAAACCACAGTATCATCACCATCAACTGACACATTCAGAAGTCACCGCCAGCAACCAAGACTCCAGGTGCTTTCCCCTCCCACTGCCATTAAACCAGTAACTGTACTGCACAGTACCCTTTCACCATCAAGAATGCAAGTGTAGTTGGTGTGCAAGCAAAGACCACTATAGCAGCCATGCCCCTTGTCCAAGTTCCAACCATTAATTACTCTAGCACCATGGGAAAAAACACACACCTCACTGAGCTGAAGTGGTGTGGCAAAGAGGTGCAGATAGAAGGTCTCCATTCCTTCTCTTTCTCTGTCTCTATAGTCTATTTCTATCCCATTTTCATAATTTTAAAAAAAAAATTCAATCCCCTGTACACACAGTAATACAGATGGAAGGAAACACTAGCAGACAATGAATGAAAAATGAGTACAACATGTTCATTTTTAATAAACACGAAGTAAAAGAAATAAAAAAGAAAGACAAGACGAATCAGATACACAAATGACAGCAACGTAAGCCCTGATGAAAGAAGTGTAACTGGTGTGCAAGCAAAGACCACCATGCACCAAATGACTCTTGTCCAAGTTCCATCATGTACTTTCCCTGCCCCCCCCCCCCCCCCCCCCCCCCCCCCCAACAAGGGTTTTCTAAGATTTGTTTCACCCTCCCAATACAATGGTTTTTAAGATTTGTTTCAAATTAACTAGACTTCAAAATTAACTAGACAATGATGACAACCACCCACAGTTTTTTTTCCTTACAGAATGTTCAATTTATTTTGCAGTCATCCTTATAAAACATCAACAAGGCCACCACCAAAGATGAAACACTGCTTTTTAAAATATACTCGGCGCAAGCAAGCACCCTCATATATTCTTGTTGATCTTGCTGATCCCGAGACAACTGTATTAATTGATTCTTCTGATCCAGAATTCCAATTTACTCTGATAGAAAATGCAGCCCTGCACAACATAACACACCATCAGTAAAACCTAATCCGTTCAGTTCTTTCATCTGACCAACACAGTATTAAACACATCCTACTCCGCAGACTACACCTGTGTGCAGGATAACAAAATGGTTCAGGGACAATCAACTGAAATATGATACAGACAAGCCAAACATGTTCAAACCAGGGCGGCCTGCTTCATCACTAATGCACTGGAGATCCAGGATGTATTAGTGCAATGTTTGGAGAAGTCTACCTCCTCTCTCTACAACAGCAATAAAAACAGCTTCGTCTGATCTCTACATACACAGTGGTTGAGGATCTAGTTGGTGACGGCCATGCCTGGTACCCTTGAAAACTAACAAGATTTGTCCATACAAAGATTTTAAGAAGTATGCAGAGAGGGTGACTGATTATATAATCGAAAGTTCACCTGTTAAGAGCAGCAGAGATTTTTTTCTAAAGCGCCAAACAGTAACACAGACCTTCATAAATGTTCATTTTTAGTACCAACAAAATATCCCCCCCCGAACTATCTAAATGAAACCACAGTATCATCACCATCAACTGACACATTCAGAAGTCACCGCCAGCAACCAAGACTCCAGGTGCTTTCCCCTCCCACTGACATTAAACCAGTAACTGGTATCTGCACAGTACCCATCACCATCAAGAATGCAAGTGTAGCAGTGTGCAAGCAAAGGTCACCATAGCAGCCAGTGACCCTTGTCCAAGTTCCAACCATTAATTACTCTGGCACCCTGGGAAAAAACACCACTTCACTGAACTGAAGTGGTGTGGCAATGGGGTGCAGTTTGGGGGGGGGGGGGGGGTCCCTCCAGTCCTTCTCTTCTCTTTCTATTCCTTTTAGTTGAAAACAAAAATTCAATTACCTGTACAAACAATAATACAGATGGAAAGTAACGCTAGCAGACAATGAATGAAAGAATCAGTACAACATGTTCACTTTAATAAACAAGGAGTAAAAGAAAAAACAAAAGACAAGAAGAATCAGTGACACAAATGACAGCAACGTAAGCCTGGATCAAGTTGGTCTTGCTGATCCCGAGACAACTGCATTAACAGATTCTTCTGGCCCAGATTTCCAGTTTACTTTGACAGATTTGCAGCCCTACCCAACTCAACAGACTATCACTAAAACCTAAGGTGTCCAGTTGTTTTGAATTCATCTGACCAACAGAGTATTAAACACATCCTACTCCGCAGGACACACCTGTGTGCAGGATAACAAAACGGTTGAGAGACATTCAACTTAAATATTACACAGACAAGCCAAAAATTAACAGGGCAGCCTGCTTCATTTCTAATGCTCTGGAGATCCAGGATGTATTAGTGCAATGTCTGGAGAAGTCAACCTCCTCTCTCTACAACAGCGATGGAAACAGCTTCGTCTGATCTCCACATATACAGTGGTTGAGGATCTAGTTGGTGACAGCCATGCCTGGTACCCTTGAAAACCAACAAGATTTGTTAATACAAAGAAGTATGCAGACAGTGTGACTGATTATATAATCGAAAGTTCAGCTGCTAACAACAGCAGAGATTTTTTCTAAAGCGCCAAACTGTAATACAGACGTTTATAAATGTTCATTTTTAGTACCAACAAAAATGTCCCTGGAACCATCTAAATGAAACCACAGTATCATCACCATCAACTGACACATTCAGAAGTCACCGCCAGCAACCAAGACTCCAGGTGCTTTCCCCCTCCCACTGCCATTAAACCAGTAACTGGTATCTGCACAGTACCCATCACCATCAAGAATGCAAGTGTAGCTGGTGTGCAAGCAAAGGTCACCATAGCAGCCAGTGACCCTTGTCCAAGTTCCAACCATTAATTACTCTGGCACCCTGGGAAAAAACACGCACTTCACTGAACTGAAGTGGTGTGGCAATGGGGTGCAGTTTGGGAGGGGGGGAGGGGGGGGGGGGGGGGGGGGGGGTGTGTCCCTCCAGTCTTCTGTTTCTATTCCTTCTTTTAGTTGAAAAAAAAAATTCAACTCCCTGTACAAACAATAATACAGATGGAAAGTAACGCTAGCAGACAATGAATGAAAGAATCAGTACAACATGTTCACTTTAATAAACAAGGAGTAAAAGAAAAAAACGAAAGACAAGAAGAATCAGTTACACAAATGACAGCAACGTAAGCCTGGATCAAGTTGGTCTTGCTGATCCTGAGACAACTGTATTAATAGATTCTTATGGTCCAGATTTCCAATTTACTCTGATAGAAAATGCAGCCCAGCACAACGCAACAAACCACCAGTAAAACCTACTTCGTTCAGTTGTTTTGAATTCACCTGACCAACTGAGTATCAAAAACTTCCTACTCTGAATGGCTACACCTGTGCACAGGATATCTAAATGGTTGAGGGACAATCAACTTAAATATCATACAGACAAGCCAAACATTTACAGCGCAGCCTGCTTCATCACTAACGCTCTGGAGATCCAGGATGTATTAGTGCAATGTTTGGAGAAGACAACCTCCTCTCTCTACAACAGCGATGGAAACAGGTTCGCCTGATCTCCACATACACAGTGGTTGAGGATCTAGTTGGTGACAGCCATGCCTGTACCCTTGAAGACTAACAAGATTTGTTCATACAAAGAAGTATGCAGACAGTGTGACTGACAATATAATCGAAAGTTCAGCTGTTGACAACAGCAGAAATTTTTTTCTAAAGCGCCAAACAGCAACACAGACCTTCATAAATGTTCATTTTTAATACCACCAAAACGTCCCTGGAACCATCTAAATGAAACCACAGTATCATCACCATCAACTGACACATTCAGAAGTCACCGCCAGCAACCAAGACTCCAGGTGCTTTCCCCTCCCACTGCCATTAAACCAGTAACTGGTATCTGCACAGTACCCATCACCATCAAGAATGGAAGTGTAGCTGGTGTGCAAGCAAAGGCCACCATAGCAGCCAGTGACTCTTGTCCAAGTTCCAACCATTAATTACTCTGGCACCCTGGGAAAAAACACACACTTCACTGAACTGAAGTGATGTGGCAAAGAGGTGCAGTTGAGGGATGGGGGAGGTGGGGGGCTGCATTCCTTCTCTTTCTCTATATTTCTATCCCATTTTCATCATTAAAAAAATCACTTCACTCCCTTGTACAAGCAACAATACAGATGGAAAGTAACACCAGCAGACAATGAGAGAAAGAATGAGTACAACCACGTTCATTTTTAAAAAACACTTGTAAGGTAAAAGAAAACAAAAAAAGGACCAGATTCTTTCTTCTTCTTCTGCGTACGCAGGCCGATACTCCTGCGGACACTTCCTATATGGACAGACAAGTATTAATCCATCTACCCAACACAGGAGTGGAGTTTTGTGTGTATGACCATTTTTTTTATCCCGCCATTAAGGCAACCATACTCCATTTTTGGGGGAAAAAATGAGGTTTTGAACTAAACCTAGTTTATATTAAATACTTACCATCTCATTAAATATTGCTTAGATCTTCGGACGAAGTCGCGATGGTCGACTATCGATTTGTATCGATTCTTATAAAAGACAACCCCAGTCCCCCTCTCCTGCGCACTTCCTCTTCCGGTGTTCCCTCTAGCGTCACTTTTATTTTCAGGCTATCTGC